>CM039673.1:294091379-295314548 GCA_022496015.1 Hordeum marinum | reverse complement strand
CTCTTTACTCATTCCATAATACAAGATCCTGTGGATAACACGTTATCCACTTTGCTTGCAAGGCTTGTTGTGACGTTGTATTACCGAGTGGGCCCCGAGATACCTCTGTGTCACATGGAGTAACAAATCCTAGTCTTGATCCATGCCAACCCAACAGACACCCTTAGAGATACCTATAGATCACCTTTATAGTCACCCAGTTACATTGCGACATTTGATACACACAAGGTACTCCTCCGGGGTCAGTGAGTTGCATGATCTCATGGTCATAGGAACAGATACTTGAGATGCAGAAAACTGTAGCAATAAACTGACACGATCATATGCTACGTTTATAGTTTTGGTCTTGTCCATCACATCATTCTCCTAATGATGTGATCCCGTTATCAAGTGACATCTCATGTCCATGGCCAGGAAACCTTGACCATCTTTGATCAACGAGCTAGTCTATTAGAGGCATACTAGGGACATGGTGTTGTCTATGTATCCACACATGTATCTGAGTTCCGATCAATACAATTCTAGCATGGATAATAAACAACTAACATGAACAACGAAATATGATAATAACTAATTTATTATTGCCTCTAGAGCATATTTTCAACAGTCTCCCACTTGCATTAGAGTCAATAATCAAGCTCACATCACTATGTGATTTGTTATGAATCTCACACCCAATGAGTTCTGGGGTTCGATCATGTTTTGCATGTGAAAGAGGTTTTAGTCAATGGGACTGCGACATTCGGATTCGTATGTACTTTGGAAATCTCTATGTCATACTGTAGACACTGCTACCATGCTCCCCTTGGAGATATTCCAAATGGCTACTCCACTATATGTATCCTGATTGCTACTAAGAGTCATCTAGATTGGTGTTAAAGCTTGCATCGACGTAACCCTCTACGACGAACTCTTTATCACCTCCATAATCGAGAAATATTTCCTTAGTCCTCTAGTTACTAAGGATGACTGATTTCTAGTGATCCACTCCTGGATCACACTTTGTACCCCTTGACATACTCATGGCAAGGCACACAGAGGTGTGGTACACAGCATGGCATACTATATAGAGCCCTTGGATAAAGCATAGGGGCAATCTTCATCCTTTCTCTTTCTTCTGTCTTGGTCGAGCTTTGAGTCTCACTCAACTCCACACCTTACAAATCGGGCAAGAACTCCTTCTTTGTCTGATCCATTTTGAACTCTTTCAGAATCTTGTCTAGGTATGTACTCCTTGAAAGTCTCATCAAGCATCTTGATCTATCTCTATAGATCTTGATGTCCAATAATTAGGTAGCTTTATCCAGGTCTTCCTTTGAAAAACTCTTTTCAAAAACCGTTTATGCTTTCTAGAAATTCTACATCATTTCCGATCAATAATATGTCAACCACATATACTTATTAGAAATTCTATAGCGATCCCACTCACTTTATTGTAAATACAAGTTTCTCGTAAACTTTGTATAAACCCAAAAACATTGATCACCTCATCAAAGCATATATTCCAACTCCGAGATGCTTGCTCTATCCCAAAGAAGGATTGCTAGATCTTGCACACCTTTTAGAATCCTTAGGACCGACAAAACTTTATAGTTGTATCACATACAACCTTTCCTCAAGTAAACCGTTAAGGAAACGATGTTTTGACATCCATCTGCCAGATTTCATAATTGAAAAATGCAGTAACCGCTAACATAATTCCAATAGACTTTTAGCATCGCTACGGATGAGAAAGTCTCATCGTAGTCAACTCCTGCAACTTGGCGGAAACTTCTTTGTGACAAGTCAAGGTTTTATAAATGGTGACATTCACCATCAGCGTCTGTCTTCATCTTAAAGGTCCATTTGTACTCAACAACCTGCCGTTTAACAGGCAAGTCTACCAAAGTCCGTACTTGCTTTTCATACATGGATCCTTTCACGGATTTCATGGCCTCTAACCATTTGTTGGAATCTGGTCCCATCATCGCTTCCCCATAGTTTGTAGGTTCATCGTTGTCCAACAACATGACCTCTAAGACAGGGTTTTCGTATAATTCAGGAGTAGTACGAGTCCTTATCAACCTACGAGGTTCGATAGTAACTTGATCCAAAGCTTCATTATCGTCATCATTAACTTCCTCTTCAACTAACGTAGGCTCCATAGAAACAACTTTCCGCGCCGTGCTACTCTCTGGTTGAAACAAAGGTTCAACAACCTCATCAAGTTCTATCTTCCTCCCACTCAATTCTTTCGAGAGGAACTCTTTCTCGATAAAGGACTTGTTTTAGCAAAAAACACTTTGTGCTTGGATCTAAGAGAGAAGGTTTACCCAACTTTAACGTTAGGGTATTCTATGAAGATGCATTTGTCTGCTTTGGGTTCGAGCTCATTAGGTGAAAACCCTTTTTCACATAAGCGTCGCAACCCCAAATATCAAGAAATGACTGCTTAGGTTTCCGCCAAACCAAAATTCATACGGTGTCATCTCAATGGATTTAGATGGTGCCCAATTTAAAGCGAATGTAGTTGTCTCTAATGCATAACCCCAAAATGATAGTGGCAAAATGATAAGAGACATCATAGTTCGTAGCATATCCATTACAACATGACTATGATGTTCGGATGCACCATCATACTATGGTGTTCGAGGTGGCGTGAGCTACGAAACAAATTCCACATTGTCTTAAGTTGTATACCAATACTCATAACTCAGGTATTTACCTCCACGATCATATCGTAGACATTTTATCTCCTTGTCACAATGATCTCAAACTTCACTCTGATTTTGTTTGAACTTTTTGAACGTTTCAGACTTGTGTTTCACTGAGTAAATATCCCCATATCTACTCAAATCATCAGTGAAGGTAGGAAAATAACAACATCCACCGCACACTACAACATTCATTGGACCGAATACATCAACATGTATCATTTCCAATAACTTAGTTGCCCGCTCTACTGTATGGGAAAACGGGGTTTTAGTCATCTTGCCCAAGAGGCATGATCCACATGTCTCAACCGATTTGCAATCGAATGAGTCCATAGATCCATCAGCATGTAGTTTCTTCATGCGTTTTATACCAATATGACATTTAGCAATAGTGCCACAAGTATGTGGTACTATCATTATTTACTTTGTATCTTTTGGCATCAATATTATGAACATGTGTATCACTACGATCAAGATTCAATAAACCATTCTCATTGGGTGCATGACCATTGAAGGTATTTTCATGTAAACAGAATAACCATTATTCTCTAACTTAAATGAATATCCGTATTGCAATAAACATGATATAATCACGTTCATGCTCAACGCAAACACCAAATAGCATTTATTTAGGTTCATCACTAACCCCGAAGGTAGAGAGAGCATGCGATGGTGATCGCATCAACCTTAAAAACACTTCCAATACTCATCGTCACCTCACCCCTAGCTAGCCTTTGTTGGTTTCGTAGCTTTTATTTCTAGTTACTAACATTTAGCAATCGAACCGGTATCCAATATCGAGGTGCTACTAGGAGTACTAGCAAGGTACACATCAATAACACGTCTATCAAATATACTTCTATCGACGCTGCCATCCTTCTTATCTACCAAGTATCTAAGTTTGTTCCGCTTCAGTGACCGTTCTCCTCATAATAGAAGCACTTAGTCTCGGGTTTGGGTTCAACCTTGGGTTCCTTCATTGGAGCAGCGACTGACTTGCCATCCCTGAAGTTTCCCTCCTAGCCCTTGCCCTTCTCAAAACTAGTGGTTTCACTAACCATCAACACTTGATGCTCCTTCTTGATTTGTACCATCGCGGTGTCAAACATCGCGAATAGCTCAGGGATCATTGTTTCCATCCTTGGCATTCTATAGTTCATCATGAAGCTCTAGTAGCTTAGTGGCAGTGACTTGGAGAACTATATCAATCACTATCTTATATGGAAGATTAACTCCCACTCAATTCAAGCGATTGTAGTACCCCAAACAATCTGAGCACATGTTCATTGATTGAGCGATTCTCCTTCATCTTGCAGGCAAAGAATCGTGTTGGAGGTCTCATACCTCTCAACATGGGCACGAGCCTGAGATCCCAATTTCATCTCTTAGAACATCTCATATGTTCCATGTCGTTCAAAATGTTTTGGATCCTCAATTCTAAGCCGTAATGCATGACACAATGAACTATCAAGTAGTCATCAGAACATGCCTGTCAGATGTTCACAACATCAATAGACGACGCTTGAGGGGGTGGCACACTGAGCGGTGCATTAAGGACATAAGCCTTCTGTGCAGCAATGAGGACAATCCTCAGATCACGGACCCAGTCCGCATTATTTCTATCGTCATCTTTCAACTCTATTTCTCTAGGAACATATGAAAAATTCAAGGGAGCTACATCGCGAGCTAGTAATCTACAACATAATTTGCAAAAACATCTTGACTATGTTCATGATCATGAGTTTAGTTAATCATATTACTTAAAATCTCCCACTCAAATTGACATCCCTCTAGTCATTCATATGTCATATGATCCAAATCCACCAACTCAAGTCCGATCATCACGTAAGTTGAGGCATTTTCAATGGTGAACATTTTCATGTTGATCATATATACTATATGACTCATGTTCGACCTTTTGGTCTCTTGTGTTCCAAGGCCATGTCTGTACATGCTAGGCTCGTCAAGTTTAACACTGGCTTGCACTCGTTGAATGTGAACGTAGAGTCTATCACACCCGATCATCCCGTGGTGTCTCGACATGACGAACTTTCACAACGGTGCACACTCGGGGAGAACACAATTCATCTTGAAATTTTAGTGAGGGATCTCCTTATAATGCTACCATCGTCCTAAGCAAAACAAGGTGCATAAAAGGATAAATATCACATGCAAAGCATAAGTGACATGATATGGCCATGAACTTGTGCTTTTGATCTTCATCTTCAAAGCACCAGCATGATCTCCATCGTCACCGGCATGACACCATGATCTCCATCATCTTGATCTCCATCAACGTGTCGCCATCGGGGTTGCCGCGCCAACTGTTGCTTCCACGACTATTGCTAACTCATAGCAATAAAGTAAAGAAAAAACAGCGAAAATAATTAAAGACAAACCTATGGCTCCTGCCGGTTGTCGTACTCATCGACATGCAAGTCATGATATCATATACCAAACATGATCATCTCATACATCACATATATATCATCATGTAATTGTCCATATCACATCACAACATACCTTGCAAAAACAAGTTAGACATCCTCTAATTGTTGTTGCAAGTTTTACGTGGCTGCTATGGGTATCTAGCAAGAACAATCCTCACCTACGCATAAACCACAACGATGATACACAAATTGCTATTCAACCTTCTCAAGGACCGCCTTTTGTCGAATCCGATCCAACTAGAGTAGGAGAGACAGACACCCGCCAGCCATCTTTGTGCAACAAAGTTACATTTCAGTCGATGGAACTGGTCTCTTGTAAGCGTACGAGTAAGGTTGTCCCGGGCCGCTTCATCTCACAATACCGCTTAATGAAAACACGACCAAGGGAGGAAGCAATCTAAGCATCAACGCCCACAAACTCGTTTGTGTTCTACTTGTGATCTCATCTACACATAGATACCACTATTGGGGAACATTGCATGGGAAACAAAAAAATTCCTACGCACAAGTAAGATCTATCCATGGTGATGAGCATCTACACGAGGCAGAGTGGATCTACATACCCTTGTAGATCGCTAAGCGGGAAGCGTTAAGAAACGCGGTTGATGTAGTCGAACGTCTTCGTGATCCAAATCGGCGAGCGTCCCAAGATCTCATCACGATCCATCTCGTGATCCAATCACGATCCGTCCCGCGATCAAATCACGAATCGTCTCACGATCCTGATCACGGTCCTTTTGATCTAGCGCCGAACGGACAACACCTCCGCGTTCAGCACACATATAGATCGATGATGATCTCCGCCTTCTTGGTCTAGCAAGAGGGGAAGAGAGGTAGATGAGTTCTCCGGTAGCATAGCGGCGTGGTGACGGTGGTGGTGAACTAATCCTGCAGGGCTTCGCCTAAGCACCGCAGAACTAATCTAGAGGAGAAACTGATCTAGGGAAGAAGAGGGAAACATGTGGCAAATAGGGTTTTGTGCTTCTTCCCTCTCTACCTCCAGTATATATAGGAGGAGGGGAGGGAGGCCGGCGCCCTAGGGCTGGCCCCTTTCCCTTGGCCGCAAGGAGGAGAGGAGGAGTCCTCCTCCAATCCTAGTAGGATTAGGACTCCTCCTTCCTACTTGGAAACTCTTTCCACCTTGAGTTTTTCCCACCCCAGCCGCATGGGCCTTTAGTGGGGATTCGTCCAGCCCACTAGCGGCTGGCTTGCCTCCTTCCACAGCCCATGTGGCCTTTTGGGTCGAGACACCCCTCCCGATGGTCCCCCGGCACCCTCCCGGCACTCCCGGTACACTACCGATGAGCCAAAAACTTTTCCAGTGACCAAAACGGGACTTCCTATATATCAATCTTTACCTCTAGACCATTCTGGAGCTCCTCGTGACATCTGTGATCTCATCCGGGACTCCCAACAACCTTCGCTCACAACCATACATAACTCTATACTACCAAAACGTCATCGAACCTTAAGTGTGCAGACCCTGCGGGTTCGAGAACTATGTAGACATGACCGAGACACCTCCACAGGCAAGACTTGGATGTCCATATTGGTTCCTACATATTCTACGAATATCTTTATCAGTTGAATATCTATGTCAAGGATTCAGTTAATCCCGTATGTTGTTCCCTTTGTTCTTCAGTATGTTACTTGCCCGAGATTCGGTCGTCGATATCTCCATACCTAGATCAATCTCTTTACCGGCAAGTCTCTTTACTTGTTCCGTAATACAAGATCCCGTGGCTAACACTTTAGTCACTTTTCTTGCAAGTCTTGTTGTGATGTTGTATTATTGAGTGGGCCCCGAGATACCTCTCCGTCACACGGAGTAACAAATCCCAGTCTTGATCCATGCCAACCCAACAAACACCCTCGAAGATACCCGTAGAGCACCTTTAGAGTCACCCATTTACATTGCGACGTTTCATACACACAAGGTACTCCTCCGGTGTCAGTGAGTTGCATGATCTCATGGTCATAGGAACAGATACTTGACATGAAGAAAACTGTAGCAATAAACCGACACGATCATATGCTACGTTTACAGTTTGGGTCTTGTCCATCATATCATTATCCTAATGATGTGATCCCGGTATCAAATGAAATCTCATGTCCATGGCCAGGAAACCTTGACCATCTTTGATCAACGAGCTAGTCTATTAGGGGCATACTAGGGCATGGTGTTGTCTATGTATCCACACATGTATCTGAGTTTCCGATCAATACAATTCTAGCATGGATAATAAACGATTATAATGAACAAGGAAATATGATAATAAATAATTTATTATTGTCTCTAGAGCATATTTCCAACAATTTCTTCCCGAGCACATATTCTGACCTATAAAAAATTGTTACATATGCTCCCATATGTTTTAACCACCGCATCGCGAGTTTCTCCTCTATTATTGTTTCGAGCTATTTTTGTGACAGATCTAGATAGCCATGACTTCCCTGAGGCCATCCAAGGACAAGTTCTTCAAGAAGGTCATCAACCCCTACTTGACGGAGGTGATGAAGCACCCTGAAGCCATTAAGAGGCGTGAGGGGGTGCTCCACATTCGGGATGTTGAAGGTCCCAAGAAGGAGGGAAGCGAGAAGGCCAGGCTTATAGAAGAGGAGCAAGAGATCTTCAAGTGTCAAGGGATGGCTGAATGTGTCTTGAGTGCTAATCACTCTATGATCATAGACTTCATCCATTAAAAAAATATGGACACAAAGAGCGTGGGGAGGCTCTCTCCAAGCTTCAAGGGCGGATCGAGCACCTCCAATATCAACTCTATGAACTCCAACTCCCAAATGGTGAGTATGAATCTAGGTTTAAAATGATGAGCCTCGCTGCTGATTTCAGGATTCCGGAGAAGAGCTTCTTTCTTTGATGGGGAACCCATCCTTGGAATATGGAGGATCACCATACACCACCGCCATCACCGAAGAACACTTGAGTACATGGGTATGGGCACCACTCTTGGCTTGTCCCAAGCTTGGGGGAGGTGCCCCGGTATCGTTTCACCATCACTTTTATCACCACTATCGATCTAGTACAATCTTTAGTTTTTCGTGATTTAGAGAGTTAGAATTTCATATTTTCTTTGTTTAGAGTTTTTGCTTTGAGTTCTACCTATCCTTGTAACCGGACGCGGGAGTTACATAATAAAGTTAATTGAGTTCGTGTGCCTTACCCTCACTAGCACCCATCATGACAGCATGGCAATAAAAGGGATAGAAAAAATCATATGCTTATCTCTGAAGAAGTAATGACTTCACATAGAGAAAAGGTGTAAGCCATAAAAGTGTTGAAAACCAACAAACATAATATTAGTACTTGGTATGATCTATGTAGAAGTATGGTAGAGAAGAGGAGATTTACATATAAATATACTATCTTGAACACCTTCTATGATTGTGAGCTCCCATCAAAATATTACATAATGATCAAGTGTTGAAGTTGGACATGGAAGACAACATAATGATCATGGTTGTTTACATTTGCATAGAAGTTATATGGTACTGGATCCCTTAACATGTGATGCTTGCTTAGGATCTTTTGCTAGCCCAAAGATTCGCACTAAGTAGAGATACTACTTCTGCATCCATAATCCTTAAACTGGGTTTATTGGCATGAGACTCAACCATAACTACCTATGGAATGAATAAGATCCTTCAAGTAAGTTGTAATTGCTGCAAAACTGTAGCGACCCGACCTGAAAGGTCAAGTCTCCGGTGTTTCCGTACCATCCCAAGATCATGCTGGTACACACACGGTACATCAATGTATATATCAAAGGGAAATCACACAGCATTATATTAATCGAAATCTCATATCGAGTCCTTTATTACAATATAAATTACAATAAAGTGGCCGAAGGCCAACTCATGAGAATAACTAAATCTTGCGGAAGCATCGAAGGTAGATGAGTCCATCTGACTCCAAGGGCATCTCACTAAGCATAGAACGTGTCCTCACTCCTGGTCGGAAAAGTACTCTGCAACATGATACGTTGCAGCCATGTAGGTCAGCATATGGAATATGCCGGCAAAGTCACAAGAGAGGGGTGAAAAGATAATCATCTAGTCTATATGCTTATATGGCAGGTGGGGTGGTAAGTTTTTGCGTAAAGCCAATTTTTCCTACATCAAGAGAGGGCTAAGCAAAAAATATTACTAAGTTGGTTGATTAATGAGATGGTTCCACCAACCAATTCTCATACCCAATTGTTAAATAACCACATCATCATATTAATTGTGTTGAGAATTCCGAATGTTTCAGTTCCTTTGGCTCAAGTCGTCCATGACCGTGGACACGGCTAATCAATTAGGTTTGAGTACTCTGCAGAGTTTTGCACACGTTCCCCACAAGATTTGGTCGCCTCCGTTTAATTTCTCGCACTTCAGGGTGTTTGAGAAACGGATGACCAAAACATGGTCTTCCAAAGGGTTTCCCTGCGACTCTGACGGTGCCCATCCTTTCCTACCGTTCTTCTACATCTCGTAGCACCGCCTGTCCAGGGTCACCACGATATCCAACCAAGCCAGAGCCCATAATGACTTGTGGCTGTGCAGGTAAGCCTTGGGTCTTAAAGCATCCATCCATCTCTTTGTGCCTGGGTGGATCTTTCCGCGTGAATACTGGCCATCTCCAGCATCACCTAGGCAAATCCACTGGTTTCTCCAGGGTGCCGTTCAACCATCATCCACCCAGAGGTATGCTGAAAACTCGGGGTCTTGAAATCTTGATCTTTAAGTAGGTCTTGAAATTATTAACTCTCTCAACTCTCATGAATCACACAACCAACCCCGTCTACAAATAGCATAGCAAAAATAAAACAACGTTTCCCGGGGCCAGATGTTTTCAAAGGGGTTGAGGAGGTACCTACCACATGATACTACAACATGTAACCAAGTTTCCAACTAAACTATCTTGCATGCAATTGGGGAGGTGGTAGAACTAATGCATATAAAACATGGGTAAACATGATCAAAGTGACTTGCCTGATTGATGATCTTCGTACGTGAGTGACTCTAAGTAACAAGATTCGCACTCCGGATAATCTAACGAAACAAACAAGCACTCCATAAGCATACTACAGAATATTGTAACTCACAACATCAACCAAGAACTAGTAAACAATCAAGACAAAACAATGCACAATTTACAAGTAAGAAAAACTCACAAAGTTTTGTTTACTAGGAGACGATTGATAAAACACTACTAACATAATAAAACTATTTTGTAATAACCAAAACAACTGTTGACAGCAAGGAAACAAATAAAATATTTTATTAATAAACATAATAAAATAAAATTAAAGTTTGTTGAGAAAATCTTTAGTAAAGTTTATAAAAGTTTTGATAAACACTATATGAATCAACTATAGTTATACTAACAAAAAGAATGAAATTAAACTTATTATTTATCAGTAAAACATGTTCTTAATAGAAAAGAATTTACAAGTAAACTTGTTTTAGAAAACAGAGTTAAATTATATAAAACTTTGTTTGAAAACAAAACTATTACTAACTAGTTGTTTTAATCAAAATAAACCTATTTGAAAAGAAGTTGTGATTCCTATCTTAACAAGGAAATAAACTAAACAATTTTATATTTTTATAAACAATAAGTAACACACTAAATGTATAAACAACAGAACCTACTAAAAAAATTAAAACTAAATCTAAATTGAACTAACTAAAACTAAGTAAATAAAACTATATTGTAATACTAGGCAGATTCTGTTTATAGCTAAAACACTAATCAAAATCATCCTAGAAATCCTCAAACTAAACATGAAGGTAGTCCTAATTAATACCAAACAATAGCAAAAAGATTCATATCAAAATCTATTTTCAAACTCTAGTTATTCAGATTTGAAGATTTTGTGCAAATTTGATTAAATTCAAATTTTATAGTTCAAATTTGAAATTTAAAAGTATAGGGTGAAACTACATGAAAAATGTGAGCTATTGCAAAAAGAATCAACTCAAAACATTAAACAGGTTAAAAGATATAAGCAAAACAAAATTTGAAATCATTCTGTTAATTAAAACAAAAAAACAGAAAAGGAAAATTGATTTGCAACGGTCAGGGGCTACGTGGCGCTTTCCTATTGGTGGCTAGAGTGTGCGCGTGGAAGTTTTCGGGCGGGTGACCGGTCGGTAGAGGAAAACGATTCGGATATTTACCCGATCTAATCTCGGCCGTGGGTTTTAGATCCGAGGGTCCAGGGAGCTTACGGAGGAAACGGTCGCCGGCGTGGAGATCTCCGGCGAGTCCGGAAGTGGCGAAGACGACGGCGAGGAGCTCCGGTGGTCGAGGGAGGCAGTGGAGTGGTCCAGGCGACGGCGACGGGTCTCCGGAGTCGACTGGTGACAAGTGTGGGTGGAACGGTGGACGGAGTCGACGGCTACGGTCGACGGGAGGTCCGGTGGTGGTGGCTACTCCGGCGACGAATTGCGGCAGCGCCTCGGCGAGGTAGGAGGGGGTTTGGGGGGAAATGGAAGGCGGGGAGTGGGTGGCTTATATAGGGGCGCTGGGGAGTGCGGGGGAGGAGAGGGGAGAGAGATCCGGGAGGGGGAAGAAACTGCCGGCGAGGAATCTCCGGCGCGCGCGGGAGGAGAGTGATGACCGCTCGGGCATTACGAGCGAGCGAGGTGGGGCCCGGTGTCAGTGAGAGCGGGGCGTCCGTTGCGCGTCGGTCGGCCGGTTGGTATTAAATTCGCGTATAACTGCCGTGGGCCGGCCCGTTTAATACAGTAACCGTTACCGTTTCTTTTTAATGTTTTTCCGGAGCGTTTCAAAAGCTTTTAAAACATTCAAACCGTTTATAAATATAGGGGTATTATATATCAAAATTAAAATAATAATAAATGCTATTTAATGAACATTTCTATTCTGTCATTTGAACATTTGAAAAAAAATAATATTTTCAGAAATTGCCTAATTGTTTTTAAATCCTTTTTGCAAATATTTACAAAATAACTCCTGGTTATTATTGTTCAAATATATCACCAAGATGACCCTGGTGTGGAGTTTCATGTTTCTCCCCTCTTATTTGAACTTTTTACCAAGATTTCAAATAGGTGAAAGCAACTTAGGGAAAAATAGAAAGGGCTTTTCAGAAGTTTAGAAAGGGCATTTCAACAATACATGTATTCAAGCAATGATGCAGATAAAAGCATAGCTATATTTCATAACATTCCAAAATGGAATTTTGGGATGTTACAAAAACCCACCATATAATAAAATACGAATGGGGGAGGCAAAAATATAAAAAAACAGAAAAGCCCACCATAAAAAATAAAAAAATGAGAGAAAAGAGAGAAGGTACTTTGCTACTACCCTTTACCCCACTTGTGCCTCAAAGTGGCACCATGTTCTTCATAGAGAGAGTCTCCTATGGTGACACTTCCATATGCTAGTGGGAATTACCTTTTCATATAATGAACTTGCCTTGTATATTCCGATAACGGTCTTCCTCAAATGCCTGAGGTCTTCATGAGAAAGCAAGTTGGATGCACACCCCACTTAGCTTTACTTGAGCATTCATAAACTTATAGCTCTAGTGCATCATTTGCATGGCAGTCCCTACTCCTTGCAGTGACATCTATCGATGAGCATCTCCAAAGCTCGTTGGTATGCCTAGTTAATGTGAGACTATCATCTCCAATTTTTACCTCTTTGATATCTACCATCATATTATATACCACCTATATGCTATGTCAAATGGTTCATGCTCATGTATTTCATGAAGAATAAAAAGTTGATGCATATTGAAAAAGTACAATCAATTGCCTGACTTAGACACTATGGTGCTTGACATTTGTATCTATATGGTGAAGACGAAGTCATTCCTTGGTAATATAATAAGATGAGTAGGGGTAAACATTCTTTTAGGATCGTATACTTTGAAAGATCAATGATTTTTTTCTTACACTTATAAATATTACTATGTTGCGGTTTGTTAATTCATCATTTCTTCATGAGCATATATACCAAAGATTACATAATGGGTAGCATGTGAAATCAAAAATTCTGTTTTTATCATTTACCTACTCGATGATGAGCAGGAATTAAGCTTGGGGATGCTGATACTTCTCCAATTTATCTATAATTTTTTATTGTTCCATGCTAATATATTATCATTCTAGGATACTTTTTGGGTATTTATTAACCAATTTATAATATTTTTGAGCACTAACCTATTGACCCAGTGCCCAATGCTAGTTCTTATTTTCTGTATGTTTTTGGCTTTTTAGGTTTACAGTACCAAACGAAGTCCAATTGCCATGAAGCTTTTTTATGATTTTTCTGGACAAAAACAAGACCTAGAAGCTTTGGAGGGAGGCCAAAGGAGCTATGAGGGACCCACAAGCCAACAAGGCGTGCCACCAGGGGGCATAGCCTGATGGCTTGTGGCCCCCTCGGGCGCCTCCCGACGCCCCTCTCTGGCTTATAAATTCATAAATACCCTAAAAAATCTGAGAGCGCTCCCAAAACACTTTTTCTGCCGCCACAAGTCTCTATTCTGATGTGAGGTCATCTACACCTTCGTTTCGGCACCCTGTCATAGGAGAGATCGATCACACATGTCCTGTTCATCAACCTTGCCGTCCTCACCATGATGTGTGAGTAGTTCACCACAGACCTATGGGCCCGTAGGTAGTACCTAGATGGAAATCTCTCTCTCTCTCTCTCGATCTTCAATACAATGTTCATCGCATCTTTGCCTTGATCTATCCGATGTAATCCCTTTGTATGGTCTGTTTGTTGGGATCCGGTGAATTGTGAGTTTTTGTTCAGATTATTCATGAAAAGTATTTGAGTCAAATCTGAATACTAAGATTCTTATTTGCATAATCATAATATCTTCGTAATGCTCTAGGATCTATTGAGATAGTTTGGCCAACTAGATTGATATTTCTTCTGTGGGAGTGGTGTGTTGTAGTAGGTTCAACCTGGCGAGTTTCTATATCCCAATGACAAAAGGGTACAAGTTGCATATTTGTGTTGCTGCTACTAAGGATAAATCAATTGCATTTATTCATATTGATTGAGTTTACTTTGTCTATATCATGTCAATGTTCTCCAAGCAATACTCTGTTTTACTTAATACTCTAGATGCATGCTGGATAGCGGTCGATGGGTGGAGTAATAGTAATAGGTGCATGCAGGAGTCAGCCTATTTTCTTATGGATGTGATGCCTATATAAACATGATCATTGCCGTGAAAATCGCATAACTATTCGCTTTTCTATCAATTGCCCGACAGTAATTTGTTTACCCACCGTATGCTATGCTTATGAGACTTGCCACTAGAGAACTCTACGGCGGCCCCCGGGTCTATTCACTTATATATTCACAAACACTTCAATTATATTGCTGTTATTTATTTGATTTTATATTGTTTGTCAATTTACAATTATCCACAATTATCTACACAACTCACTTGCTTGCAAATAACGAGATCAAGAGGATTGATGACCCTCTTGCCGACATTGGGTGCAAATTGTTTTTTGTGGTTGCAGCTGCTGAAGACGGTTGAGGATTGGTATTCCTAATGGTTCGATAAAACTTGTTTTCATAACAATTTGAAATACTTACCCACTTTGTGCTGTGATAACCCGTTCCTCTTCACGCAAAACCCAACGCAGATCACGAGTATCGGGAAGGATTTCTGGTGCCGTTGTCGGGAAATACCATCACCAACTATCAAGTAACTTTGCACAAAATTTCATTCACTTGTTCTTCTTTTTATTTTATATCATATTTAGTGTGTCTCATAAAAATAAAAAATACAAAAATATTTATCTTTACTGGTCACTAGTTTACTTCTAGTTTGCTTTACTTGTTAGTTTACTTGTGTTGCTTATTGCTTTGCTTCTATGGTCACCATGTCTCAACATACTACTAAGTTGTGTGATTTCTCAAATACTAATACTAATTATTTTATTAGTACTCCTAAACCACCCGCCACTACTACGGAGGCATTTGATATTGATGCTGCATTGCAGAATCTTCTCATGAAAGATCAACTTTCGGGAAGTCCTAATGAGGATCCCGCATCACGTCTCAATACCTTCGTTTAATTATGTGATATGCGAAATAAAAAGATATTTATAATGATATTGTGAAATTAAAATTATTTTCTTTTTTACTAAGAGATAAAGCTAAAGCATGGTTTTCATATTTACCTTGTAATAGTACTCGAACGTGGAATAAGTGTAGAGCTGCTTTTATTGCCAAGTATTTTCCTCCTGGTAAGATCATCTCCCTTAGAAATAAAATAATGAATTTTAAATATAAATATCAAGAGCATGTTGCACAGTCTTGGGATAGAATGAAATTGATGATAAGAAATTGTCCAACTCATGGCTTAAACTTGTGGTTGATTATACAAAATTTCTATGCTAGACTAAACCGTGTGTTTAGAAATGTTCAAGATTCTGCTGCAGGTGGTAACTTTATGTATGTGACCTTAGGAGAGGCCACAAAACTTCTAGACAACATTATTACAAATTATTCTCAATGGCATAATGAAAGAGCTCCAACTGGTAAGAAGGTAAATTATGTCAAAGAAATCACTACTTTGAATGAAAAAGTGGATGCTCTTATGAATATGGTTGCTAATAAAAATAATAATGTTGATCCAAATTATATGCCTTTGTCTACTTTGATTGAGAAAAAATAATTATTGTATTGATGTGAACTTCACCTCGCCAAATAATTTCAATAACAATGCTTATAGAGGAAATTTCAATGCTAGACCGTATCCCGATAATTCCACTAAAAACTATGGAAATTCTTATAAAAATCCTAATAGGATACCTTCTTATTTTGAGAACACAATTAAATAATTAATTAATTCTCAAAAAGGTTTTCAATACTACGGTAGAAGAAAAATTGCATGTGATTGATACTTTGGCTAAAAACATGGATATAATTTCTCTTGATGTTGAAACTCTTAAAAACAAATCTTTGCCACCCAAGCATGATTTTAATGAGACTATTAAATCTACCCTATTATATATTAATTAAAGTAAGGAGAGGACCGCTAATTTGAGAGCTAAGCGCGAATTCTTAGAAAAAGCTCTTCCACCCAGTTTTTTACCGGAATCATGATGAGGATCTTAAAATGATTGGTATTTATCCTATTGAATATATTTTTTACTTATCTGAATATTAATGATAAAGGGACTGGATATGAGTCAACTTTAGTTGAGGAGTGACCCATTTTCTTGTTCATGGTTTTCTTAAACTATAGAGGTCGCTGGATCTTGGTGGTCATTGTTCCAAAACGTAACACAAATTACTACATGGATTCTCTCAGAGAGTCAAATGCACCTCAGGATTTTAAGTGATTTTTGGGATTTCACAGATAGGTATTGAATTCTTTGATGTTAATGTGTTGTGTTCATATCTGGTTCCAGAATTGAGTGTGTGAAAATTCATCTTCATTTGTTGTGTATTGTCAAAGAACATAACTTTAGGGGGGAATATGTTCGACCGCCAACTACCTTTGAAGCACATGATCAACAAAAAATACATGACTAATACTGCACAAAAAAATTCAATGTCCTTAGCAACAAGGTACCAGCCTATGTGGATACTACGTTTGTGCACACATGATCAACATATGCAGACATGATGAATGTGGTGTCGATGCTCATAGGATAAAACTAGTAAGTCTGCTTCTTAATTACTATCTTCTACTCCACACGTATGTCACATTCTAATCTAAAATTCATGCAGCTAATCTCCGTACTGATGACTTATGAACTGCTCGTCGCCGATGAATTGTTGTCTGTTAGGAAATTTATCAGCACCTTCTTTGTGAAACACTATATCAAGCCCTCTAAAGAAGACAAAGATTTCCCAATTCAACTCTCCTAAAAATAAGTACGCATTCATATTGTGTTATCAGCTAAACATATAAACATGGATGCATTATTTTCCATGTGATAATGTCTTTGTATTTCGTACACTATGGTTATGTACTGAATATGTCGGTTTAACAGCTGTGGAATTTAGCTGGCATTTTCTCAATTGCATATTGTCATGAATTATGATGATTCCTCTGCTTGTGGACACTATTCGTTCAATTGCATATTGTGGCGAATTATGATGGATGTTCTTCATGTGGACACTATTTGTCGATTGCATATTGTGGCGAATTTGCTATTTGCAGGGTGAATTAAATGCGATATTTTACAATGACATGGAAATTTCAGCGCACACAGTTCAAGCAACTAAGCGTGTGCGGTCCCGAAATGAAATCACACGCAACTCATAGAGCAAGCACATGTGGTCCACAGGAAAAGCACACGAGATATAATCTTAAACGTTGGTGATACATAATAAATTGCAAATAATTTGCAACACTTGTACATGTGCGTAGGAGCTACTCTATTGTTTGCGATAGCACCGTATCTCACACGTGAGCCAACAGGAAACCGTGCCCGATGCAAAGCCGATCCCACGCGTACATTCTTTGGGAAACATATCCGATGATGTTATGTATATTACACGGTTCCCAAATCATGAAGATATCACACACAGTGTCTACAATGGTCCGTGTGGATTAGTTAATATTTCGCAAATGGTCAAAGGTCAAACTCCTTTTGTTTTCCATGATCAATTAGACGCATTTCACCCGTCTTGGACGTGTGTGATTGATCCCAAATCCCACAGGTACGCCCAAAAGATTAAGTGTGCAATCTGTTCCTGTAATGCACACGATTATATTTAGAGATCCTTTGCGTTCGTTGGCCACCATAGCCGACGGTTTGTCGGTGTCGTGTGGGATGGACCCCCCCTATCGTCCACACATGCAAGGCGATGGTTTGGAACTACATCGTGGAAAGGGTTTAAAAACCGTTTGTATAGCATATCGTTGCACCAGTGACAGGATCACCTTTAGGTGGAGGTGGACCTCCTAGAGTTTCAATACGCAAATTGTGTTTTAGTAGAGGTTGTTGTTCAAAGAATTTTTTATCTATTTCACTACTTTCACGCAAATGCATATCATTTTCATGGTCTAGCAAATATTGTTCTAGTGGATCAGTAGGAGGAACGACAATAGAAGCAAGACCAATTATTTCATCCTTACTAGATAATACTTTATCACGGGGTTGTCTACTAAACTTTGAGAAATTAAACTGATGAGACACATCACCAAACTCAACAATGACGGTTTCTTTTTGGCAATCTATCTTAGCATTAACAATGTTCAAGAAAGGTCTACCAAAGATAATGGGACAAAAGTCATCTTGTGGGGAACCAAGAACTAGAAAATCAATAGGATATTTTATTTTCCCACACAATACTTCAACATCTCTAACAATCCAAAGTGGTGTGATGGTGTCTCTATTAGCATGTTTAATAGTAACGTCAATGTCTTCTATTTTAGCAGATATTTTATCATGTATAATTTCTTGGTGTAGAGTAAAAGGAATAGCACCCACACTAGCACCTAAATCACATAAGCCATGATAGCAATGATCTCCTATTTTAACCGAGATAACAAGCATGCCAACTACAGGTCTATGTTTATCTTTTTCATCGGGTTTAGCAATTCTAGCGGCTTCATCAAAGAAAGAAATAACATGCCCATCAATATTTTCTACCAAGAGATCTTTAACCATAGCAACACTAGGTTCTACTTTAATTTTTTTAAGAGGGCTTAGGTGCTTCAATATAACTTTTGCAAACCATAGTTGATACCTTAGCATGTTCCTTTATCCTAACGGGGAAAGGTGGTTTTTTTATATAAGAAATTGGCACAACTGGATCAACATTATAAACAATAGTTTCTTCTTTAGCCATGACCAGTTCTTTGATTTCTTTTTTAATAGGGGGATGATATTTAAACCACTTATCCTTAGGGAGATAAACATGAGTAGCAAATGATTCACAAAAGGAGGCTACTATCTCAGAGTCAAGTCCATATTTAGTGCTAAACTTATGAAAAGCATTGGTATTCATAAAAGATTTAACACAATCAAATTCAAGCTTAATACATGACCCATTACCTTCGTCGAGTTCCCAATCTTCAGAGTTATGTTTAATTCTCTCTAATAGATCCCACTTGAGTTCAATAGTCTTATTCATAAAAGAACCAATACAAGAAGTATACAGATCGATCATTATGAGAAAGTTGAGTATAAATTTTTTGAACAATAATTTCTCTCGAGAGATCATGATTGGGGCATGAATATAACATTGACTTAAGCCTCACCAAGCTAGAGATATGCTTTCTCCTTGACGAGGCCAAAAAATATATATATAATTCCGATCATGATGAACTAGAGGCATCGGATACATTTTTTGCTAGAATTCCAATTTCAATCGATTCCAGTTCCATGATCCAATATCATCACATATCCTATACCATGTCAATGATTTTCCCTTCAAAGATAAAGGGAAAACCTTCTTCTTAACTTCATCTCTGGAATACCTGCAAGCTTAAATAATCCACAAATTTCATCCACATGTATTAGGTGCATATCAGGATGTTTATTTCCGTCTCCTCCATAAGGATTAGCTAGCAGTTGTTCTATCATACCCAAAGGAATTTCATAACCAATATATTCCATAGGTGCAGTAGGCTGAGGGGCAACTATTTGCGGTTTCAGTCGAGGTGAAGATACCTCGAACAAACCCCTCAAAGGATTGTTCACTATAGTAACAAGTGACAATAAATTTAAGCATGTAGTATAAGTTTTTCCCTTATTGATTTCCACTTACCAAGAGCGCTTCACTCCCCGGCAACAGAGCCAGAAAAGAGTCTTGACGACCCACAAGTTTAGGGGGTCAATCGTATTCCTTTCGATAAGTAAGATTGTTAAACCCAACGAGGAGCACAAGGAAATGACAAGCGGTTTTCAACAAGGTAGTTTATGCAAGCACTGAAATTGTAGGTGATAGGTAGTTTGATAACAAGATAATTAGTAACGAGAAAGTAACAGTAATGATAAATAAAGTGAAGCAAGGTAGCCCAATCCTTTTGTGGCAAAGGACGGGCCAAAATAATCTCTTATAATAGGCAAAGTGTTCTTGAGGGTACACGGGAATTTCATCTAGTCACTTTCATCATGTTGGTTTGATTCGTGTTCACTACTTTGATAGTTTGATATGTGGGTGGACCGGTGCTTGGGTGCTGTTCTTACTTCAACAACCTCCCACTTATGATTAACCCCCTCGCAAGCATCCGCAACTACGAGAAATGTATTAAGATGAAATCTAACCATAGCATTAAACATGTGGATCCAAATCAGCCCCTTACGAAGTAGCGCATAAACTAGGGTTTAAGCTCACTCTAGCAACCCATCATCTAATAACTACACTACAATACATTCCCTTAGTCCCAAGGAGGGTGAAGTGTCATGTAGTCTACTTTCACATAACACCACTAAGGGAATCACAACATGCATATCATCAGAATATCGGACACATATCAAATTCACATGATTACTTGCAACATACTTCTCACGTGACCTCAAGAACAAAAGTAACTACTCAAAAATAATATTCATGCTCAAGATCATAGGGGTATTAAATAGAATAATGGATCTGAACATATAATCTTCCACCAAATAAACCCTATAGTAATCAACTACGCAAGGTAATCAACACTATTAGTCATCCACATGTACCAATCTGAGGTTCCGATACAAAGATTGAACACAAGAGATGAACTAGGGTTTGAGAGGAGATGGTTATGTTGAAGATGTTGATGAATAATGGCCTCGCAAAGATGAGACGGTTTTTGGTGATGATGATGGCTTCGATTTCCCCCTTCAAGAGGCAAGTTCCCCCGGCAGAATCGCTCCGTCGGAGGGCAAAAGTGCTCATGCCCAAGTTCCGCCTCGAGACAACGGCGTTCTGTACCGAAAGTCCTATCCTAATTTTTCCTAGCTCAAAACATCTTCTATTCCATAAGATGGGCTCTAGAGGTGGGCCGTGCTGAGCACAACCCACCAGGGCGCGCATGGGGGGCCTGGCGCGCCCTGGTGTCTTGTGCTCACCAGATGCCCCCCTTGGTAGTTATTTGCTCCAATATTTGTTATATATTCCTATAAAAATCTCCGTGAAGTTTCAGCTCATTTGAAGATGTGCATAATAGGTATCTCTGGTATGCTTTTTTCAGGTTCAGAATTCCAGCTACCAGTATTCTCCCTCTTAATGCAAACCTTGAAAATTACGAGAGAAAAGGCATTAGAATTACTCCATAAAGTATTATTATGCATAAAAACATTATGAAGTAGGAAATCATGATGCAAAATGTATGTATCAGGCGACTAATATCAAGATAGGCTATGGCGGCGGCGGGCTAGGGGCTTAAAGGGTGGTAGCAACAAGCTCCAATGACAACGGCAAGGGGCAGCTCCGTGATGACAGCAATGGGCGGCATCAGGGCTCTAGTGGTGGTGGCATCAAGCTCCAAAAGCGGTGGTGGCAATCTCCAACATCAATTCAGGCTCTAAGATGAAAAATAAGGGGAAGGGACCAACAAATCCAAAGGAAAGGGGGAGGAAGAGGTATATTTCTCACGTCTCTAAAAATTCGTAGCAATTGTTAACAAGAGCTTGAATCCAATCAGATTTTAGTGACAAATTGATGATGTGGATTGCATATTTGACAAGGTATTTTCAAGTAATTGGTAGTGGTAGAGGTTTATCATGATGATTTCTCTGATTATGAACGTGAACATATTGAAGATCACATTGATCTATTCATTATCCATATGAGAAGAATTGAAGACTTTAGATCTTTCCATGATATTGCAAGCCTAGATAAAATGATGGTTAAACTTGAAAGTCATGTCATGTTTCCTACTGTTTATTGCATCACTGAGTTGGCATTGCTACTGCCGATAGAGACATCAATAGTTGAAAGGCCTTCTCATTACTAAAAATCATCAAGATGATAGATGGTTGGCGTAATGACACTAGTAGAAAACAGGCCTTCCGTTTGACCCTTTAGTCCTAGTTTGGCTTTGTCCCGGGACTAATGTGGCCATTAGTCCCAGTTCCAACGGCTAGGAGTGGTCGGGGGGCATGAGTACCATTAGTCCAAGTTCATTTGAGACCTATAGTCCCGGTTTGTATCACAAACTAGGACTAAAGGGGTGGTGGCAGGCTGGTGTCAGACTGGGACCCCCACGTGCCCTTTTAGTCCCGGTTTGTATCACAAACTGTGACTATAGGTAGACATTTAGTCCCGGTTTGTATAACCAACCGAGAATAAAGCTTTCCCTATATAAACCCTTCGTCCAGTCCAAGTCCATTTCTATGTTTTCTCCATTCAAATTCCCCTCTTTGTTATTCCCCTAGATCGAGCTCATCCCTCCATTTTTGCCAAGATTTGTCAAGATTTGAGGCACCCCAATCCATCCAAGTGTCCACAAAGGTTAGCAACTTTGTCCTTTCATCTCGTATTGCTATATCAGCTTGTGCGATGCTTTATAAGTATAGTGATTTGTGGTTTTTAGTTTGGGTGCAATTATGTGGTAGTTATTTTTTTGATTATATGCAAACTGAGTTCAAATTAACTCCTTAGTTTGCATATGTGTAGGTGTGGTTTACTTAGTGTGCCTTCCCGTCCCCGTCCTAACCACCGTTGATCGCCCGCATCGTCCCATCGCCGGCACCACCTTGGTGAGCCTCTTCTTGTGTTCTTATCCTTTTAAAAAAAATGTATTTGTATGATTTAGATAGTTACTTGCATAATTTTCGTACTTGTATGATTGTTGTTATACATAGTTCCATGGTTATGATATCTGTGCCCGTCGGACCTTGTCTGGTTTACGATTCCGATGTGGTATATTCTCTTTTATAACTATTTGCTGCATTTCGTGTTAATGACAATTATGCCCGTCAAGTTGACATAGATATTTTTATCTAGGAGGTAGTTGAACCGGAAATACCAACCGACCTTATTGTCGAGAAGTTAAATTTAGTTGACAAAGAAAACGAGGATTTTAAAGGAAAATTGAAAAGAGATGAAGCGGAGTTTTGTAGGACAGTGGCAATTTTCCCTGAAGTGGATGACCTAAGGTTTATCAACCCGTGAGAGGTGTAGGATGAAGATGGTCTCTCTCAAACAACCCTGCAATCAAATACAAGAAATCTCTTGTGTCCCCAACACACCCAATACAAAGGCAAATTGTATAGGTGCACTAGTTCGGCGAAGAGATGGTGATACAAGTGCAATAAGGATGGTAGATATATGTTTTCATAATCTGAAAATATAAAAACAGCAAGGTAACTAGTGATAAAAGTGAGCACAAACGGTATTGCAGTGCTTAGAAACAAGGCCTAGCGTTCATACTTTCACTAGTGCAATTTCTCTCAACAATACTAACATAGTTGAATCATATATAAATACCTCTCGTGCGACAAAGAGTTCACTCCAAAGTCACAAATAGCGGAGAACTAACAAAGAAATTATTGTAGGGTACAAAACCACCTCAAAGTTATCTTTTCCGATCAATCTTATGAGCTATCCCTATAAGTGCCACGGACAGCCTAGCATTCATACTAAAATAACACCTTAAGATACACATCAACCAAAACCCTAATGTCACCTAGATACTCCAATGTCACCAACAAGTACCCATGGGCTTGATTATACTATATGCATCACACAATTTCAGATTCATCATGTTCAATCCAACACAAAGAATTTCAAAGAGTGCCCCAAAGTTTATACCGGAGATTGAAGACGAAAACATGTGCCAACCCCTATGCATAGATTCCCAAGGTCACGGAACCCGCAAGTTGATCACCAAAACATACATCAAGTGGATCAATAGAACATCCCATTGTCACCATGGATATCCCATCACAAGACATACATCAAGTGTTCTCAAATCCTTAAAGACTCAATCTGACAAGAAACCGTCAAAGGGAAAACTCAATTCATCACAAGAAGATAGAGAGGGGAAAACTCCATATGATTCATCTATATCAATAAAGCTCACGATACATCAAGATCGTGCCATCTCAAGAACATGAGAGAGAGAGATCAAACACATAGCTACTGGTACATACCCTCAGCCCCGAGGGTGAACTACTCCCTCTCATCATGGAGAGCGACAAGATGATGAAGATGGCCTTCGATGATGGTTCCCCCTCCGGTAGGGTGCAAGAACGGGCTCCCAATTGGTTTTTCGTGGCTCTGGAGGCTTACCGCGGCGGAACTGTTGATCTAGGTTTCTTTTCGGAGGTTTGGGTATTTATAGGAGTATTTGGTGTTGGTCCCATGTCCAAAAGGTTCCCGAGGAGGTCACAAGCCAGCTAGGCGTGGCTAGGGGGGTGGCCGCGCCCTGGTGGCTTGTGACTCCCTCGGGACTCTTCTTCGGTATATTTTCACTCTAGTATTTTTTTATATTTTCCAAAAATATTCTCCGTAAATTTTTAGCCCATTCCGTGAAGTTTTATTTCTACACAAAAACAACACCATGGTAGTTCTATTGAAAACAGCGTCAGTCCGGGTTAGTTCTAATAAAATCATACCAAAATCATATATAATTATTGTAAACATGGCATGAATAATTCATAAATCATAGATACGTTGGAGACGTATTAGCATCCCCAAGCTTAATTCCTGCTTGTCCTCGAGTAGGTAAATGATAAAAGAAATAATTTATGAAGTGTGAATGCTAGCAAGTGCAAGAGTTTGATCAATGATAGTTCCAAACAATTTCTCTAGTATCATTAAATATCATAAACATTAGCTCATCTCATAAAACTTCTCATGATGAAGTAACAAGCTATTCACATGTTAAAGTATAGACCATAAAGTTTTTGAAAACCAACAAACTATGCTTTCAGTCACCAAACAATTGCAATGCATCTTATTTTCAGGAAGGGTCTATGTAAGAGCTTTGATTTAGCAAATCCCACATATTCATCTATCATATAGTCTTCCATGATTGCTAACACTCAGAGCATATTTTTAGAGCAAATGGCATCCGTCGAACACAAAGAAAGATATGGGCTTAAAGTTTTGCCTCCCAATTTGTTTATCATATAGATAATTGTCAACAATAATATTTCACGATCAAATATATTTGAATGGCCATATATGCCTAGATCATTCCCCAACACATGACGCTTGCCAAGAGAAAAAGGTGAAATATAGCAAGTGGTGAAGATCACCATGACTCTTGTGTAAAGGTAAGTACTACAAAGTAAAAGATAGGCCCTTCGCAGAGGGAAGCAGAGGTTGTCATGCACTTTTTGTTTTTTGATGTGCAAACCGTTAATGCAAAGGAACGTCACGTTGTATTGCCCTTTGTGATAGCAGCCCTTATTATGCAGTCCGTCGCTTTTATTTCTTCACCATCACAAGTTTGTACAATGCTTATTTTCCCATACAATAAAAGATCATACATATTTAGGAGCAATTTTTATTGCATTTTGCACCTATGACAACTTACTTGAGGGATCTTATTCAATCCATAGGTAGGTATAGTAAACTCTCATGGAAAAACTTTGGGTTTAAGGGTGTTTGGATGCACAAGTAGTATTTCTACTAGGTGCGGAAGTTTTGGCTAGTATGAGGTGGAAGCAAGCACCACATGTTGGAGTATCCATAACAATATAACTTCTACACAAATATACCCAAACATAACTCAATACGTTGTATTCCTTGTCCAACTTTGTCAGGGTACGACACCTATGGGATCGTGTGGATCCCTTTATGGTTCGGGAGGGAGAAAGTGTGCACAAAGAGCAGATCCAATGAGCAACGCTGGGGATTTTTACCCAGGTTCAGGCCACTGAGAAGTGTAAAACCCTACTCCTGCTTTAGTTTATTATGAGTGTTTGAGCTCTGGATCCCGGAGCGCTATGTGATGAACAGTACACGACTGCTACCCATGCATCTGAGCTAGAAGGTCCTCCCCTCTGTAGTAACGCCTTGGGCCTCCTTTTATATGTCTAAGGGGTCTCCACCAGTGGCGTACAGTACATACATGAGGTGTATAGTTGCTACAACGTTATCATACCTAACACTGACGGCATAGGACAGACGCATTAAATGCTCCGTCTAGGTATTCTTAATCTTCTTGGGGACGGAAAAGGAGGCCTTCCCATCAGCACCGCTTAACCCCTTCATCGCCAGTGCCTTGACACATACTCAGGAGGATACAACCTGTCTGACAGGCTGGTCGTTGCGCTGGAGTGGTGACAGGCTGGCGAGGCCTTGCCGGGTGTGAGTCTTGCCGGGGCTCCGCTAGCCATCCTGGCAAGATCTTGCAGGGGTCCCAGATTTTGGTCTTTGGTCTTCATATTATTAACTTGAATGCCTTTCTTGACATCTTCGTACTTGCATCCAACAGTCCCCAGGAAGGCCTTGCCACTGGTGCGGCTACAACCATCCGTGCACAAGTATGGGGTACTAAAAGACCCAAACTTTAGTACACCGACAGGAGACCCCAGGCCTAGGCCATACACGGTGCGAAGCGTTGTTGGGCTAGGCCCAAACAGTGCATGGGCATGCATGGCAGGAGTCTGCAGTGGTAATTATTTCAGTTACCATGCCAGGCTGTTTCCTCCACGTGCGCCGCATGCGTGGCAGGGAGTTGGCAATGGGCGCCCGTGACTTGAAGTACTGATCGTGGCAGAAACCGCATCGCCATGGATTGGTGTAATGGGGCAGTTACCTGTTCGCCCGTGATTGTGGGCGATGGAATTGGTGGAGATGGGCGGCGAATCTTGGAGCGGAGGAGAGCCAGACCCGCACCTCTCCCTATAAATTGGGGGGTAGTGAGGGGTGATGCTCATCCATCCTTCCTTCCTCCTTGAGTGCAAACCTCCAGAGCTTGCCCTTCTACACCTTCCCGATCTTGAGTTGTGCTCGCCCTTAGCCATGGCTAGGGGCAAGGGAGACCACCGTCCTCCACCCCAATGGCGAGGGGTTCCCGTCGGGATCATGCCACCGCTTCAGCCACGGAGGCGGAGGGTGGCTCGGCGCGCGTGGTGTAGGAGCTACGAGGGGTCGTGGTGGACGTGGAGCCCGTGGTTGGGGGAGGCGGCGCGCCGTTCCACCCCTTCCTCCGACGCCAGACCCTCTTCTTGAAGAGACCCATGCTAAGGGGACGGCACTGGAGTTCGTCATCTAGTTGCGCGGTCCCCTCCGAGGCCATATGCTCCTCCCTCACCCTTTTGCCTAGGTGATGGAGGTTGACAAGCCACCCGCTCTGTGGCCGCGGGCGCATGGCTGTTGCAACGGCGCCGCATGGGTGGATGTTGAGTACCCTAAGTGTCGCGTCATGCTCCTTAGGCGCGGTTGGAAAACCTTCGCCCACGCCCACAACCTCCTGGATGGGCATGTTCTCCGCTTCAAGATGGTGGAGGCGGAACTACTCTCCATCAAGATTTATGGGCGTTCGGGCGCCCGCCTTAGCTGCTATGAGGAGAGCTTGAGAAATGCCAAAAGTTCCTCCTCGAGTGACAGTGACGAGGAGGACAATGTCGGTTAAGACGACGACGATGAGTCCGAGCTACAGGCCATCAAGTCGGAATACGAACGACCTGGGCTCTCATTGATCGCCGTTCGCACCATCACCGTCAGCTCACGCCCCTCCTCCTCCTGACGGGGCAAACTTGCCAGGGGTCCTTGACCTGGGTGCCGCCTCATCTTCCAATTGGATCTCCTGGCAGGCCCGTGGTCTTCGGCTTCGTCTTCCCTTTCGGAAGTTCCGCCCTTCGTGAAGTGCTGGTCCTGGAGGGGTCAGGCTTGGCTTCTGTCGGGGGTCTCTTCCTATTCTTTTTCTTCTTGTAACCTGCCCCTAGGGGAGAAAGTCAAATAAAGATTTATTTAGGAAGAGACACCATCCCGTGTAAATTTCATTCCCTTTGAATGAATGTATGTTATTTAGGAACCATGAGCTGGTCGCGAGATCTTATGGGTTTCACCTCTAGCCTACCCCAACTTCTTTGGAACTAAAGGCTTTGTTGTTGTTGTTGTTGTTGTTGTTGAATGAATGTACGTTATTCCTCTTGTCAAATTTCTCTCTGTATGGTACATTCCCTACGCTTTTTCGGAAACTTGCCGGTGCACGCAGCCCTACCGCTAGTGCTTTGAGGAGCGGATCCTTAGCAGCCTGCTAGCGGTGCCGCTGCCGGCAAGATACCTTGACTTTTTCGGTGCAGCCATTTAAGCTGTTGAGCGGACTCAAAACAGAGTAAGGGCGCAACCAATCACAACAATGTTCCTTCGCATGCAGGTTTCCCATACAAAAGTCAAAATCGTCCAAGGAAAATAACTTCACAATAGAAAAAATTACTTAGAGTTTTGCAACTTAGCTTTTTGTTGCAGTACTCCTTTCTGCAAGATGTCAGTTCTGAACATCGTTTGTCGGTGTCCATACTATCACCCCCCAGCAAACTTGTACGCGAGGGAACCTTCTATCCTTTAAGAAAAAGAAAGAAGAGAAGATAGGGATATGGAACCATGGCGGTTTGTTAGTACTTGCTAGAAATAAGCGTAATACAATATCTCAGATAAACATGCATATAAGGGAACATGAAAATCAACAAGAATTGTAGAATGCTTGATCTTATTCAACTACGCACAGGGTTTGTGCCTGGCTTTGTACAAAGGATTACATGCCTTGCCGGCAAAACTTGTACAAAAGATGGTTGCCGGGGGACCCGACAACCGTGCGTTATGGATAGAACTAACAAAGATGTTCGATATTCCAGGAGTTGCTCACTGGAACGCCATCTTCGGTCTCTAGGCGGACTGCGCTAGGCCTGGTGACTCATACTACCCGATAAGGGCCTTCCCACTTCCTCGTCAAATTGCTGGAATTCTTGGCCGACTGAACGCGCCGAAGAACAAGGTCGCCTTCCTAAAGGTTTCAGGCATGAACTTTGCGGCTATGGTAGCTGCGCAAAGCTTGCTAGTAGCGTGCGTCTTGCACAACAGCCTAAAGACGATCTTCCTCAAGGAGCATAACGTCATCTTGCTGCAACTGCTCTTGCTCAATCTCATCATAAGCGAGCACTCGAGGTGACCCATATATGAATTCTGTGGGGAGAACTGCTTCCGCCCCACATACTAGGGAGAAGGGTGTCTGGCTGGTGGCTCGATTTAGTGTTGTTCTGATTGACCAAAGAACCGCCGGCAGCTCATCAATCCAGCGTCTTCCGCACTTGCGCAGCTTGTCGAAATTTCTTGTCTTAAGACCTCGCAACACTTCAGCATTTGCCCTTTCTACTTGGCCGTTGCTACTTGGATAAGCGACAGAAGCAAAACAGATCTTGCCGCCAAGGTCTTGGACATATTGCATGAAGGTGTGGCTTGTGAACTGTGTGCCTTTGTCAGTGATGATCCTATTTGGTACACCAAAATGGCAAACTAGTCCTTGAAGAACTTGACGACTGATTGTGTTGTCACCTTTCTCACTGCTTCACTTCTGGCCACTTTGTGAACTTGCCGACAGCAACATACAAGTACTCAAAGCCCCTGGTAGCACGGGGAAAAGGGCCAAAAATGTCGAGCCCCCAGACCGAAAATGACCAGGAAAGAGGGATTGTCTTAAGAGCTTGAGCTGGTTGATGTAGTTTCTTTGAATGGAACTAGCACGCTTCACACTTGGTTACTAGTGCAGTTGCATCCTGGAGAGTAGTGGGCCAAAAGAAACCTTGCCAGAATGCCTTACCAACAAGAGCTCTTGATGCTATGTGGGAGACACATATGCCTCCATGTATCTCTGCCAATAGCTCCAGTCCATCCTCCCAAGGAATGCACTTAAATTTCACACCATTCGGTCTCTTTCTGTACAGGACATTGTCCACAAACTTGTACATATTAGATTGACGGACTACTTTCTTCGCTTCTTCCTGTTCTTCAGGGAGTTCTCCCGTTTGAAGGAACTGAACAATGTGTTGTGCCCATGCTAGAGCCTGGGGCTCGACGGCAATGGCTAAAGGCATATCTTCTTCCGCGGTGGGGTTTGTCTTTACGGCAAGGGCTTGAGGTTCTGCCGAAGCCTATTACCCCCAGTAGGCTTGGTGTTGTTCCTGGCAACTTCCTTGTCGGCAGCTTCTGGGAGCTCTACATGGAAGTACTGGCCGGAATTCAACTTCCTTCTCTTATCTTGCCTCGCTAATGGTGCTACGGATGGCTAAGTCAATTTGAGCACACAAGTCCCTGGTTCCACAGGTAACTTGAGGGCAACACTCTTTGACAGCTCGTTAGCAATGATGTTCTCTGCACGAGGAACACTCTGTTTGCAGACTGTCAAAGTGCTCCTCCAATTTCCTCACTTCATCTACATAGGCTTCCATCAATGGGCTCTGATAATCTTTGTTGACTTGCTTGACGACAAGCTGTGAATCACCTCCGATGATGAGCTTTCTGATTCCAAGGTTTGCCGTGATCCTGAGACCGGCAAGTAGCCCTTCATATTCTGTAGTGTTGTTTGTCGACCTCTCCCAGGGAAAGTGCATCTGAATTACATATTTGAGGTGCTCTCCGGTGGGTGCAACAAGAAGCACGCTAGCACCGGCGCCTTGCAGGGAAAAAGCCCCATCAAAGTACATAATACATTCTTGATTCCCTTCCTTGCCGAGGAGAGTTGTTTCTTGGATCTCTTCGTCCAGCATTGGGGTCCATTCTACAATGAACTCTACCAAGGCTCTGCTCTGGATAGTTTAAGTACTTTCAAATTTGAGACCACAACTTGACAGTTCCAAATCCCACTCCACAATCCTATCGGTCGCATCTGGATTTCGTAAAATCCCATGCAACGGAAAGCGAGTGACGACGGTGATATCATGTGCTTGGAAATAATGGCACAACTTCCTCGAGGCCATAAGGAGGCCGAAGAGCAACTTTTGCACGCCAGAGTATCTTGACCTAGCCCCCTGCAAAAGGGAGCTAACAAAATAAACTAGGTCTTACACCATCTTCTTCCTCTGTGTTGCCTCATTTATCTGCTCAGATCCTGCGCGACGCCAGACTCTACCGGGGAAGATCCTGGCTCGTCGCTTGGCGGTCCTGCCTCTGCCATTGCTTTTTCATTGACTTTTCTCTATGCCGCTAACGTAGCCACTATGTCATCCATATAAGCTTCCATATTTCTATGTAGTTGGGGCTCAAAACTGATCTGGACTGCTCTTGCAAATGTTGAACCAACACATTTCAACCCGAAAGGCATATGTATGAAGCAATACGTACCACATGGGGTGATAAATGCGGTCTTCTCTTCATCTTCTTTAGCCATGAAGATGTGATGATATCCTGAATAAGCGTCAAGAAATGATAGCAAATCACAGCCGACAGTGGAGTCCATAGTCTGGTCGATGCACGGCAAGGGAAAAGGATCTTTTGGACAGGCTTTATTGATATATGTATAATCAATACACAACCTACATTTTCCATTCGCCTTGTGCACTACAACTGGATTGGCCAACCATTTTGGATGGAGCACTCCTCTGACCAAACCTGTCGCTTCCAACTTCCTGATTTCCTCGGCAATAAATTATTGCCACTCCAAGGCTTGCTTCCCAACTTTCTGCTTGACGGGACGCGCATGAGGACACACAGCAAGATGGTGCTCAATTACCTCCCTCAGAACACCGGGGATATTAGATGGTTGCCATGCAAACACATTGACATTCGCCCGCGGGAAGGCAATGAGCGCGCTTTCCTATTTGTCGTCGAGGGTGGAACTTAAGGTGAAAGTTCCTCACGTACCATCATCCTTGGCGGGCACCTTCTTAGTTTCCGGTGGAGCTGCCCTGGATTTCTTGCTCTTGCCGGTGGAGCTCTCTCGCACATCGTCAACAGGAGCGCAACACTCCAAAGAGGTGCGCTTGCTAGAGTATGTACTAGAGGTCTTGCCGGAAGAGGTCTTGCCGGTCTTCTTCCCCTCGGGAGCTTCAGCGGCAGGAGCAAGTGCCTTGGTGGCAGGTGCTACAACTGCCTCCTCGTAAAGTTGGTCGGCCCGGATAAGCACATCCTTCTTGTCAGAGTTGACTGTTATGACGCTCATCGGCCCGGGCATCTTCAATACATTGTAAGCATAGCGTGATGCTGCCATGAACTTGGCCAGTGATGGATGGCCAAGGATATAATTATATGGCAATGTAATCTTGGCGACATTGAAAACAACCTTCTTTGTCCTGAAGTTCAGTCACTACCAAATGTTACTGGTAGTGTGATCTTGCCCTTTGGTTGGCTCCTCCCTGGATTGATCCCTTGAAACGTGCCTGTTTTCTCGAGATCTTCATCAGGAATTTGAAACCATTTGATCACATCAGGTGAAATCAAGTTCAAACCGGCCCCACTATCCACTAACATTTTCGTCAACCTGAGGTTGCGAATTATTGGCGAAACCAACAATGGCAGACACCCAACCGTAGTTGTGTGCTACTTCTCGAGCATGTGTTTGTTTCCCGTGAAGAGGAACAGTTTGATGCAACAAAGTAGATAAGTATTTCCCTCAGTTTTTGAGAACCAAGGTATCAATCCAGTAGGAGGCACAAGCAACCCACCAATAGATATACCTACACAAGGAATCAAACTCTTGCACCCAACGCTATAAAGCGGTTGTCAATCCCTTCACGGTTATTTGCAAGGATGAGATCTAGTAGAGATAGATATAATAGGATGCTTGAATGGAAAGTAAAACTAAAAGTAAAAACAATGCAGCAATTAATTTTGGTGTTTGGTTATAGATCTGAAAATATAATATGGAAAATACACCCGGAGGCCATAGGTTTCACTCGATAGTTTCTCTCATGATGGAAAGTATTAAGGTGGGTGAACAAATTACTGTCGAGCAATTGATAGAAAAAAGCAAATAGTTATGAAGATACGCAAGGAAATGATTATGCATATAGGCATCACGTCCGTGACAAGTAGACTGAAACAATTCTGCATCTACTACTATTACTCCACACATCGACCGACTCCTGACTGCATCTATTGTATTAAGTTCATGAAGAACAGAGTAACACATTAAGCAAGATGACATGATGTAAAGGGATAAACTCAAGCAATATGATGAAAACTCCATCTTTTTAGCCTTGATGGCAACAATACAATACGTTCCATGCTACCCCTACTATGTCACTGGGTGAGGACACCGCAAGATTGAACCCAAAACTAAGCACTTCTCCTATTGCAAGAATTATCAGTCTAGTTGTCCGAACCAAACCAATAATTCGAAGAGACTTGAAAAGATATGAAATCATGCATATGAGAATTCAGGAAAGACTCAAATAATATTCATGGATAATCTGAACATAAACCCACAATTCATCGGATCTCGACAAACACACCGCAAAAGAGTATTACATCGAATAGATCTCCATGAAGATCATGAAGAACATGGTATTGAGAATCAAAGAGAAAGAAGAATCCATCTAGCTACTAGCTATGGACCCGTAGGTCTGTGGTGAACTACTCACGCATAATCGGAGGGGCAATGGAGTTGATGTAGATGCCCTCTGTGATCAAATCCCCCTCCGGCAGATTACCAGAAAAGGCTCCAAGATTGGATCTCTCGGGAACGGAGGCCTCTGGCGGCGGAAAAGTGTTTTCATGGCTCGTTTTGATAATGATCGAATATTTGGGTATTTATAGGCCGAATATTAGGGGTAGAGGAGATGCCAGGGGCCCACAAGCCTGCCCGGCGCGGGGTGCCCCCTGCCGCGACAAGCGGGCTTATGGCCCCGTGGCAGCTCCTATGCCTTGGTTCTCAAGTCCCGTGGCTTCCATATTTTCCAGAAAAATCCTTCCGAAGGTTTTATTCCGTTTGGACTCCGTTTAATATTCCTTATCTACGAAACTCAAAAACAAGGAAAAAACGGAAACTGGCACTAGGCTCTAGATTAATAGGTTAGTCCCAAAAATAATATAAATAGCATATTGATGCATATATCACATCCAAAACAGATAATATAATAGCATGGAACAATCAAAATTATAGATGCGTTGGAGACGTATCAGCATCCCCAAGCTTAATTCCCGCTCGTCCTCGAGTAGGTAAATGATAAAAACAGATTTTTTGATGTGGAATGCTACCCAACATATTTATCCATGTAATATTCTTTATTGTGGCATGAATATTCAGATCCGTTAGATTCAAAACAATAGTCTAATATTGACATAAAAACAGTAATACTTCAAGCACACCAACAAGGTAGTCGTGTCCTTTCAAAATAACATGGCCTTAGAAAGTTATCCCTACAAAATCATATGGTCTGGCTATGCTCCATCTTTCCCACACAAAGTATCTAAATCATGCACAACCCCAATGAACAAGTCAAGAAATTGTTTCACACTTTTGGTGTTCTCAATCCTTTTCAACTCTCACGCAATACATGAGCGTGAGCCATGGATATAGCATTATAGGAGGAATAGAATATGGTGGGGGTGCAAGGAAAAAGGAGAAGATAGACTCACTTCAACTAGGCGTATCAACGGGCTATGGAGATTCCCATCAATAGATATCAATGTGAGTGAGTAGGGATTGCCATGCAACAAATGCACTTAGAGCTATAAGTGTATGAAAGCTCAAAAAGAAAACTAGGTGGTCGTGCATAATGAATATCCACTAGTTATATGAAAGTGACAAAATAGGAGACTCTTTATCATGAAGATCATGGTGCTACTTTGAAGCACAAGTGTCAAAAAAGATAGTAGCAATTGTCCCTTCTATATTTCTCTCATTTTTTATTTTGGTGGGCTTCTTTTATTTATTTTTGTTTGGGCTTCGCTAGCCTCTTTTATTTTTTTGTAAAGTCCGGATACTCGTCCCAACTTGTGAGGGAGTCATAGCCTCCATCATCTTTTTCTCTCATGGGACAATGCTCTATTAATGAAAAATCATCACACTTTTATTTACTTAACTCAAAGAAAAAGAAATTACAACTCGATTCCTATGACAAGATATAACTCTATATGCAATATGAAGTGATGATGCAAGTCATAGAAAAACTACATGGTGGAAGTTGCATGGCAATATATCTCGGAATGGCCATGGAAATGCCATAATAGGTAGGTATGGTGGCTGTTTTGATTAATATATGGTGGCTGTTTTGAGGAAGGAGGGTTTGATCTAGCGGCGAAAGTTGCGTGGTACTAGAGAGGCTATCAAAGATGGAAGGGTTAGAGTGTGTATAATCCATGGACTCACATTAGTCATAAAGAACTCACATACTTATTGCAAAAGTCTATTAGTCATCAAACAAAGCATTAGATGCATGCTCCTAGGGGAGAGGTTGGTAGGAGTTAACCATCGCGCGCTCCCGACCCTCACACAAAGGTCAACAATCATTAGACAAGTCATGCTCCGACTTCGTTACATAGAGGTTCACCATACGTGCATGCTACGGGAATCACAAGATTTAACACACGTATCTCTTCATTTCACAACTACTCACTAGCATGACTCTCATATTACCATCCCTATTATCTCAAAACTATATGCAAGGAATCCAACTTCTCATAGTTGTTAATGCACTTAATATGAAATTTTTTATTATATCCCTCTTGGATGCCATTATACTAGGACTAAATTAATAACCTAAACAAATTACCATGCTGTTTTAAGAAACTCTCGAAATAATATAAGTGAGGAACGAGATTTCAATCATTTATATAAAATATAACACCACCATTCTCTAAAAATATACAAGTGAAGCACTAGAGCAACATTACCTAGCTCAAAAGATATAAGTGAAGCATATAGAGTATTCTAACAAATTCACGATTCAGCATGTCTCTCTCAAAATATGTGTGCATAAAGGATGATTGTGCCAAACTAAAAATCAAAGACTCATGTCATACAAGATGCTCCAAGCAAAACACATATCATGTGGTGAATAAAAATATAGCCTCAAGTAAATTTACCGATGGATTGAAGACGAAAGAGGGGATGCCTTCGGGCGCATCCCCAAGCTTAGGATTTTTGGTATCATTGAATATGAATTGGGGTGCATTGGGCATACCCAAGCTTAGGCTCTTGCCACTCTTTATTCCATAGTCCATCAAATCTTCACCCAAAACTTGAAAACTTCACAACACAAACCTCAACAGAAAACTCATGAGATTTGTTAGTATAAAAAGATAAATCACCACTTTAGGTACTGTTGTGAACTCTTTCTTTAGTTGTATTTGTGTAATACCTACTGTATTATAACTTTTCCATGACTCATACCCCCCGATACGACCCATAAATGCATCAAAATAAGCAAACAACACAAAGAAAACAGAATCTGTCAAAAACAGAACAGTCTGTAGCAATATGTAAACTTCGAATACTTATGGAACTATAAAAATTATGAAAAATTGGAAAATCAGGGCAATTTGTGTATCAATCTTGTGTAAAAATTTCAGATCAAAAGCACGTTCCTGTGAATTTACTAAAATTCTGGACTGAGCGCAAAAGTTTCTGTTTTTCAGCAAAATCAAATTGCAAACACCGTAGACCATCCCAAAGGTCTTACTTGGCTCAAACACTAATTTAAACAAGAAAACGCAATTATTACAGAAGTAATAATGTGCAAAACACACCAAAACAGAAACAAAAACATAAAGCAAAAGTAAAATTGCGTTGCCTCCCAACAAGCGCTATTGTTTAACGCCCCTAGCTAGGCATAATGATTTCAATGATGCTCACATAAAAAGTAGTAATTGAAACATGCAAGAGAACATCATGAATCTCACGAAAATCACATTTAATTCTAACACACTTCCTATACATAGGGATTTTTTGAGCAAACAATTTGTGGGAGCAAGAATCAACTGCCATAGGAAGGCAAAACATGCATAACTTCAAAACTTTGAACACATAGAGAGGAAACATGGTATTATTGCAATTCCTACAAGCCTATGTTCCTCCCTCATAATAATTTTTAGTAGCATCATGAAAGAATATCACAATATAACAATCACACAAAGCATTCTTTTCATGATCAATTATAGCATACATGTCATCACCAAAACTTGGGAAACAAAAAATATCATCTTCATCAAACATAGTATCCCCGAGCTTGTGGTTTTTCATATCATTAGCAACATGGATATTAAGAAAATTCATACTAACGATATTGCAATCATTCTTTTCATTCAAGGAACTATCATGAATCTCCTTGTAAATTTCTTCTTTCAATACTTCATCAAAAATTTCAGATTCATGATGTTCAAACAAAACTTCATAAAGATAATCATGTGCACTCAACTCACTAGCAATTGGTTCATCATAATTTGATATTTTTAAAATATTAGCAAGTGGATGAGGATCCATATCAATAGATTTTTAGCAAGCGAAGATGCAAGCAAATAGAAGGCACATGGCAACACAAGCAAACATAGCAAACAAGAGATCCGACGGGAAAAATGCAAACAAAAAAGAGAGGGCGAATAGAATGGCAATTTTTTTTGGTATTTTCTGAAAATTGTTTTAGAAGTGGGGGAGAGGAAAACAAGAGGAAATGGCAAATAATGTAAATGCGAGAGATGAGTTTGTGATGGGTACTTGGTAGGCTTGATGTAGATCTCCCCGCAACCAAACCAGAAATTGGCAAGTTGACGAGAGAGTTCTTATCTTGACTTGCTATGTATCTCCCGGGCAACGGCGCGAGAAATCCTTCTTGCTACTTCTCGAGCATGCGTTGGTTTCCCATGAAGAGGAACCGGTTTGATGTAGCAAAGTAGATAAGTCTTTCCCTCAGTTTTTGAGAACCAAGGTATCAATCCAGTAGGAGACACAAGCAAGCCACCAATAGATATACCTGCACAAGGAATCAAACTCTTGCACCCAACGCTATAAAGGGGTTGTCAATCCCTTCATGGTTATTTGCAAAGATGAGATCTAGTAGATATAGATATAATAGGATGCTTGAACAGAAAGTAAAACTAAAAGTAAAAAAACAATGCAGCAAGTATTTTTGATGTTTTGGGTTTTAGATCTGAAAATATAATATGGAAAATAGACCCGGGGGCCATAGGTTTCACTAGATAGCTTCTCTCATGATGGCAAGTATTTACGTGGGTGAAAAAATTACCGTCGAGCAATTGATAGGAAAGCGAATATTTATGAAGATATCCAAGGCAATGATTATGCATATAGGCATCACGTCCATGACAAGTAGACTGAAGCGATTCTGAATCTACTACTATTACTCCACACATCGACCGACTCATGCCTGCATCTAGAGTATTAAGTTCGTGAAGAACAGAGTAACACATTAAGCAAGATGACATGATGTAGAGGGATAAACTCAAGCAATATGATGAAAACCCCATCTTTTTACCCTTGATAGCAACAATACAATATGTGCCTCGCTACCCCTACTATGTCATTGGGTGAGGACACCACAAGATTGAACCCCAAACTAAGCACTTCTCCTATTGCAAGAATTACCAATCTAGTTGGCCAAACTAAACAAATAATTCGAAGAGACTTTCAAAGATATGAAATCATGTATATAAGAATTCAGGAAAGACTCAAATAATATTCATGGATAATTTGAACGTAAACTCACAATTCATCGGATCTCAACAATCACACCGCAAAAGAGTATTACATCGGATAGATCTCCATGAAGATCATGAAGAACATGGTATTGAGAAGCAAAGAGAGAGAAGAAGTCATCTAGCTACTAGCTATGGACCCGTAGGTCTTTGGTGAACTACTCACGCATCATCAGAGGGGCAATGGAGTTGATGTAGATGCCCAGGAAGAAATGGAATTCTCCGACAGATGCATCAACCACGACCTGACGTTGGGCTTGAGTACCAACGGGAAGTAGTTGGCAAGTATCTTGTCATCGCGAGCCCCCGCGGCCTGCACCACAATGGTATAGATGCTCAAGAATTCCGACGGGTGAGTCTTGCCGTTTTATTTCTCCGGGGCCTCCGGTTTGAACGTTCGGGAATTGGGCCACTGGACTCGCCGCAGCTCACGGGTAAAAGATGGACAACCCACCTCATAAGGTAGGTCGACAGGATACCCTAGCGCAGGCTTGTCTACAGTGGGTCATGTGCACCTATCAGATTGATGGCGCGCTTCCCGCCACCGCTCGATGGTAGTCCGAGCGTCTTCTTTGCTTTGCTCCCGAAGAACTTGACGCTGATCATGGTGAGTTCGCGGATCAGACGACGCCATTGAATCATCACCACAGGCGCCGATATATCAAGTCGGCGACCGCTGTTGCTACCACGAAGGAGAGTGCACCATGGTTGTGCCACCGTCATCTTTTTTCGCCATTGGTGCATGCTGACTTGATGGACCGCCGCTGCAAAGGCTCCACCTGCTGCATCCCATCTCTATCAGCAAAGCTGACGAGGCTCTGAATAGTAGCTCTCCACTTTTCAAGTTTCTCCGTAGCAGGAGGAAAATTCACGAGTAGCATTGCTAGCGCCAATGGCTCTGCTGATGTAATCGGCGACGAAAGGTGCAAAGAATGCGAGGTGCTCTGACTCCTAACCGTGTTAGAAGGAGCTCCATCACGGTCCCGCGACTGTGTGCCACTTCCACCAGCATTTTGGCGTGCATGTTGGGCATGCGCATCTCGGGGGTGTTGCTCAGGAGACTTTCCACGGGAGCACTTAGAACCACCAACGTCACGGCGCTGCTCATCGCATGCGACCTAAGAAGGCCGCGGCGTATGCGCCGGCATGGGTGTCTTAGAAGGAGCCCTTACGTCTTTGGAGTTCACTATGCCGCCCGTAGGCAGTACAGCTCCGTCCTGAGATCCAGCCACGCGCGTTGCCACCGCCGCTGCGAATGGCGCCACTCGCTTGGCCTTGATCACCAGAGCATCATGGAATCTCAAGATCTCCGCCTCCTCCACCTGCATCCACACTGTCGCCTGCCTGAGTAACTACAGGCACACCGGACATGGATGGATCAACCGCCTTAAAGTCGTACTTCTTGGGGGCCATGGCGATGAAGATGATGGATGATGAAGAAACTGGCACGCTGATCGTTAGATCAGGTTCATGCAACCCTCTCCCATACCTGGCGCGCCAAAGATGTCGGGGTACGACACCTATGGGGTCATGCGGATCCCTTTACGGTTCGGCACGGGGAAGGTGTGCACAAAGAGCAGATCCAACGAGCAATGCCGGGGATTTTGACCCAGGTTCGGCCCGCTGAGAAGCGAAAAACCCTACTCCTGCTTTAGTGTATTATGAGTGTTTGAGCTCTAGATCCAGGAGCGCTATGTGATGAACAGTACACGGATGCTACGCATGCATCTGAGCTAGAAGGTCCTCCCCTCTGTAGTAACGCCTTGGGCCTCCTTTTATATGTCTAAGGGGTCTCCAACAGTGGCATATAGTACATACACGACGTGTATAGTTGCTACGGCATTATCATACCTAACACTGGCGACATAGGACAGACGCATTAAATGTTCCATCTAGCTGTTCCAATCTTCTTGGGGACGGAAAAATAGGTCGTCCCATCAGCATCACTTAACCCCTTCATTGCCAGCACCTTGACACGTACTCAGGAGGATAAGACCTGTCTGACAGGCTGGTCCTTGCGCTGGAGCGGTGACAGGCTGGCGAGGTCTTGCCGGGTGTGAGTCCTGCCAGGGATCTACGAGCCATCCCGACAAGATCTTGATAGGGTCCTAGCTTTTGGTCTTCGATCTTCTTATTATTGACTTGAATGCCTTTCTTGACACCTTCATACTTGCATCCAGCAGTCCCGAGGCAGGCCTTGCCGCTCGTGCGGCTACAACCGTCTGTGCAGAAGTATAGGGTACTAAAAGACCCAAAATTTAGTACAACGACAAACTTCAACTAATTTGCTCAAGTTTGAAAATAATTAATGGGTATTCACAATAATGGAATATGTCCAAGATAGTATATTTATATGTGAAATCTCTCTTCCTTCAATATTCTTACATGAATTGTTCAAGTGACCAATGTGGTGTTTGCTAACTTTCAATAAATTTTACCACCTATACTTCTTATACATGAAGTCATTACTCCCCATGGGATAAACATATAAAACATATATAATTTCAGATTTATTATATTCAATTCCTTCAACCATTTACTAGGATATAAGTGAAGCACGAGAGTGAATGACAAAACTACTCGAAAACATATAAGTGAAAATCATGGAGTAGTCAAACAATTAAGTAGCTATGTGAGGACTTTATCTCTCTCTATCAATACATATTTTTAGATATGAGTATTTTATTTAAACAGCAATAAAATTAAAAATAGCACTCCAAGAATATCACGCATCATGTGAACGAATTAAAATTTAGGCTCAAAATAGGCTAACCGATAATTCTTGATGAAGAGAGGTGGGATGTGTAGCATCCCCAAGCTTAGATGCTTGAGACTTCTTGCAATATTTACTTGGGGTGCCTTGGGAATCCCCAAGCTTGAGCTTTTGTATCTTGTTCAATCCTCTCATATCATGGTTTCACCTATTCTCAAAAACTTCATCCACGCAAAACTCGAAAAGAACTTGTGAGATATGTTAGTACACATAATAATAAACCAACTCTTTATGTACTGCCAAGATAAGTTGCAAAATAATTTTCAAACATTAGGTATTGTATACTATCATTTCCACAATTTGTATTTACCAATATAGGCTATGGAAACCATAGCATAAGTAGATAACAAAACGACGACAGCAATCTGTCCAAACAGAACAGTCTGTAGCAATTTATGAATATGGTGTACTTCTGTAACTCAACAAATTATGAAAAATTTAGGAAATGCTATAAAATTTATATGAAAACACTGTAAAAATTTCAGAAACTTTTCAAGTTCTAGTAAAATATGAAAATTCAAACACTACAACAAAGGCTTTTGTTTTTTACACAACACACATCAAACATGCAATGCAAGCATCCCAAAGGCAATTCTTGGAACTTTTTATTGAAAAACAAGACTATAAATAACACCTAACAGAAAACAACAAAATAAATGGATGCTAAAATCAAAACTCATATTATGTGATGAATAAAAATATAGCTCCAAGTAAGATATAATCATAGTGTTGAAGACGAAAGAGGGGACGCCTTCCGGGGCATCCCCAAGCTTAGTCGCTTGAGTCTTCCTTGTATATTACCTTGGGGATGCCTTGGGCATCCCCAAGCTTAGATTCTTGTCACTCCTTATTCTCCTCATATCGGTGTCTCATCCAAAACTTGAAAACTTCAATCACACAAAACTTAACGGAACTTTGTGAGAAGGGTTAGTGTAATAAAGATAAATCATTCACTTAGGTACTGTCAAGACAGGATTCATAATTATTCCCACATAATACCTACTGTATTCCATCATTTCCACAATTTATATTACTCAATATAAGCTATAGGAACACTTGAAACAAGCAAACTATGAATGCAAAACAGAATCTGTCAAAAATAGAACAGTCTGTAAAGATCTGAATGATAACCATACTGTCCATACTCTAAAAATTCTGAAAAATTAGGAAAACTCAAATAATTTGCATATAAATGTTCTGTTAAAATGACAGAATTTTTTGACGCACTTGTAAAATCCTATAATTTATTTACTGGACGCAAAACTTTCTATTTTTGCACAGAATCAAAAAGCAAGTATCCACACTATCCCAAAGGCTTTACTTGGCACTTTATTGAAATAAAATACACAAAACATGATTAATACAGTATATTAATCATGTGAAAATGCAAAAACAGAAAGTAAAAGTGTTGGGTTGTCTCCCAACAAGCGCTTTTCTTTAATGCCTTTTAGCTAGGCATGATGATTTCAATGATGCTCACATAGGAATAATAATTGAAACATGCAAAAGAGCATCATGAATCTCATGACAAGCACATTTAAGTCTAACCCACTTCATATGCATAGGGATTTTGTGAGCAAAAAATTTATGTGAGCAATATTCAACTAGCATAGGAAGGCAAAACAAGCATAACTTCAAAACCTTGAACACATAGAGAGGAAACTTGATATTATTGCAATTCCTACACGCATATGTTCCTCCCTCATAATAATTTTCAGTAGCATCATGAAGGAATTCCAAAATATAACCAGCACATAAAGCATTCTTTTCATGATCTACAAGCATAGAAATTTTACTACTCTCCACACAAGAAATTTTCTTCTCATTCATAATAGTGGGAGCAAAACTCAACAAAATAACTATAATGAGACACTTGATTGACATAACCACATTCAATATTAAAATCATGATGACAAGTTTCATGGTTACTATCACTCTTTATAGCATACATGTCATCATCATAATCATCATATATAGGAGGCATGCCATAATCATAATAAATTTGCTCATCAAAACTTGGGGGCCTAAAAATATCATATTAATCAAACATAGCAACCCAAGCTTGTGGCTTTGCATATCAATAGCATCATGAATATTCAAAGAATTCATACTAACAATATTGCAATCATTCTCATCACTCAAAGATTTAGTGCCAAACATTTTAATAACTTCTTCTTCTAAAACTTGAGCACAATTTTCCTTTCCATCATTTTCACGAAAGACATTAAAAAGATGAAGCATATGAGGCAACCTCAATTACATTTTTTTGTAGTTTTATTTTATAAAACCAAACTAGTGAAAAATAAGAAAGTAAAAGATTTGATTGCAAAATATAAATATATACCTTCAAGCACTCACCTCCCTGGCAACAGCACCAGAAAAGAGCTTGATGTCTACTACGCAACCTTCTTCTTGTAGACTCATGTTGGGCCTCCAAGCGTAGAGTTTTGTAGGACAGTGGCAATTTTCCCTCATTTGGATGACCTAAGGTTTATCAATCCATGGGAGGTGTAGGATAAAGATGGTCTCTCTCAAACAACCCTGCAATCAAATACAAGAAATCTCTTGTGTCCCAAACACACCCAATACAATGGCAAATTGTATAGGTGCACTAGTTCGGCGAAGAGATGGTGATACAAGTGCAATATGGATGGTAGATATAGGTTTTTGTAAACTTAAAATATAAAAACATCAAGGTAACTAATGATAAAAGTGAGCACAAACGGTATTGCAATGCTTAGAAAAAAGGCCTATGGTTCATACTTTCACTAGTGAAATTTCTCTCAACAATACTAACATAGTTGAATCATATATAAATACCTCTCGACCGCCACCAAAGAAGCTCCGGGTCGATGAAGGGAACCCGATTCCTCACCAAGCCGCACACCTCGAAAGGTAGCACCTCCGAGTGCTAGGCCGGCGGAGCCCAGTCCCGGACATGGTGCCTCTCAAGTAGCTTGTCGCCGTTGAATCAACGATGAGGATGCGGGCCGAGCATCATCAATGTCGAGAACTTATAAACATGGGATTTGCATAACAATTATTATCATTTTATTATGCTAGTCATATTTATAAACAAATTCCTACTCAAACTTATAAACAAATTCCTACTCAAATTTCTATAGGGCTTCGTCAATTCGACGACTACGCTATGCAATCGATTCGATGGCTATGCAATAACAAGGGATTTGAAGATGCTTTATATGAAATATATAAATTAGCAAATCAGCAACATCTGAACATCTAAACATTTAAACATCTAAAAATCTATATGCCAAGTTATTGCATCTAAACATCTATTCCAATTCCAAATGATTTCAATCATGGGATTTGCATAACATCTAAACATTTAAACATCTAAACATCAAGAACTGATTTCCATCATATGCATCAACAAGAATATCTAGTAGCTGCGGATGGAGACGACCGGGCTGGGGAGGGTGATGGTGCCAGAGGTGGAGGAAGCAGAGAGGCGGAGGCTCACCATGGGAGGAGGGGGCGAGTAGCAGGGACTCGTCAGCGGGTAGCACGGGCGGCGATTCCATCGGCAGGAGGAAGACAACGACTGGTGAGAGCAGCCTGTTGTGGGAGGAAGATGATGACGATAGAGGTGGCCTCGTGCGGTTAGACGGCGGCACGGGAGGAATACGACGACGATGACGATGACGACGTGAGGTGGACAGCGGTGGAGATCTCTCGCGGGAACGATGAGGAACCTAGCGGCGTTCTGGATGTCTGATGTATACTATGCAACTTTATTCTTGTAGACTTTGTTGGGCCTCCAAGCATAGAGTTTTTTAGGACAGTAGCAATTTTCCCTCAAGTGGATGACCTAAGGTTTATCAATCCGTGGGAGTTGTAGGATGAATATGGTCTCTCTCAAACAACCCTGCAATCAAATACATGAAATCTCTTGTGTCCCCAGCACACCCAATACAATGGCAAATTGTATAGGTGCACTAGTTCGGCGAAGAGATGGTGATACAAGTGCAATAAGGATGGTAGATATAGCTTTTCATAATCTGAAAATGTAAAAACAGCAAGGTAACTAATGATAAAAGTGAGCACAAACGACATTGCAATGCTTAGAAGCAAGGCCTAGGGTTCATACGTTCACTTGTGCAATTTCTCTCAACAATACTAACATAGTTGAATCAAATATAAATACCTCTCGTGCAACAAATAGTTCACTCCAAAGTCACAAATAGCGGAGAACTAATGAAGAAATTATTGTAGGGCACGAAACCACCTCAAAGTTATCTTTTCCGATCAATCTTATGAGCTATCCCTATAAGTGTCACGAACAACCCTAGAGTTCATACTAAAATAACAACTTAAGATACACATCAACCAAAACCCTAATGTCATGTAGATAATCCAATGTCACCACAAGTACCCATGGGCTTGATTATACGATATGCATCACACAATTTCAGATTCATCATGTTCAATCCAACACAAAGAACTTCAAAGAGTGCCCCAAAGTTTCTGCCGGAGATTCAAGACAAAAACATGTGCCAACCCCTATGCATAGATTCCCAAGGTCACGGAACCTGCAAGTTGATCACCAAAACATACATCAAGTGGATCAATAGAACATTCCATTGTCACCATGGATATCCCATCGCAAGACATACATCAAGTGTTATCAAATCCTTAAAGACTCAATCCGATAAGAAAACTTCAAAGGGAAAACTCAATTCGTCACAAGAAGATAGAGAGGGGAAAACTCCATATGATTCATTTATATCAATAAAGCTCGCGGTACATCAAGATCGTGTCATCTCAAGAACACGAGAGAGAGAGAGAGAGAGATCAAACACATAGCTACTGGTACATACCCTCGGCCCCGAGGGTGAACTATTCCCTCCTCATCATGGAGAGCGTCGAGATGATGAAGATGGCCTCCGGTGATGGTTTCCCCCTCTAGCAGGGTGCCGGAATGGGCTCCCAATTGGTTTTTCGTGGCTCTGGAGGCTTGCGGCGGCGGAACTGCCGATCTAGGTTTCTTTTCGGAGGTTTGGGTATTTATAGGAGTATTTGGCGTTGGTCCCACGTCTAGAAGGTTCCCGAGGAGGTCACAAGCTAGCTAGGCGCGGCCAGGGGGTGGTCGCGCCCTGGTGGCTTGTGACTCCCTCGGGACTCTTCTTCGGTATCTTTTCGCTCTAGTATTTTTTATATCTTCCAAATAATATTCTCTGTAAATTTTCAGCCCACACTCAGAACTTTTATTTCTGCACAAAAATGACACATGGTAGTTCGGCTGAAAACAGTGTCCGTCCGAGTGAGTTCTAATAAAATCATACCAAAATCATATAGAGTTATTGTAAACGTGGCATGAATACTTCATAAATTATAAATACATTGGAGACGTATCAGGTACCACACTGGAATTGCTGCAATGGAAGGCAAAGAATGGTGTATCTCACAAGGGATTTGAAAATTTGCTAAAAATAATGAAGAATAAGCTTCCAAAGATCAACGAATTTCCCGACAGTACATACAAAGCAAAGAAGGTTATCTGCCCTGTAGGATTGGAGGTGCAAAAGATACATGCATACCCTAATGACTGCATCCTCTACTAAGGTGAGCACGAGAATTTGAATGCATGCTCCGTATGTAGTGCATTGCGATATAAGATTGGTCGCGATGACCCTGGTGATGATGTTCAGGGCGAGCGCCCCAGGAAGAGGATTCCTGCCATGGTGATGTGTTATGCTCCAATAATACCATGGTTGAAAGGTTTGTTCCGAAACAAAGAGCATGCCAAGTCATTGTGATGGCACAAAGAAGACCTTAAGAAAGACCGGAAGTTGAGAGTACCCGCTCATGGGTCGAAGTGGAGAAAAATAGAGAGAGAGTGGTCTGACTTTGCCGATGACCCAAGGAACTTATGGTTTGGTTTAAGTGTAGGTGATATTAATCCATTTGGGGAGCAGAGAAGCAATCATATCACATGGCCTGTGACTCTATGTATCTATAACCTTCCTCCTTGGTTGTGCATGAAGCGGAAGTTCATTATGATGCCAGTGCTCATCCAAGGCCCTAAGCAACCCGGCAACGATATTGATGTGTACATAAGGCCATTAGTTGATGAAGTTTTACAACCGTGGAATAAATTTTTTACGTGTGTGGGATGAGCACAAACAACAGAATTTGACCTATGAGCGTTGTTGTTTGTAACCATCAATGATTGGTCTGCTCTTAGTAACATTTGAAGACAAACAAACAAGGGATACCATGCATACATGCACTATTTAGATCAGACTCAAAGTATATATTAGGACAAATGCAAGAAGAATGTGTACCTGGGACATCGTCGATTTCTTCCGACCAAGCATGCCTTAAGAAAGAAAGGCAAGCATTTCAAAGGTGAGGCAGATCACCGGAAGAAGCACGTCCTCCGTACTAGTGATGACATACTTGATATGGTCAAGGATTTACAAGTAATATTTGGAAAGGGTCCTGGCGGACAATCTGTTCCGAATAACGCTGAGGGACGCGCACCCATGTGGAAGAAGAAATCTATATTTTGGGAGATAGAATATTGGAAAGTCCTAGAGGTCCGCTCTACAATCGACATGATGCACGTGATGAAGGATCTTTGCGTGCACCTGCTAGGCTTCCTGGGCGTGTATGAGAAGACAAAAGATACATCGGAGGCACGGGAGGACCAGCAACATGTGCACGAAAACAACGGCATGCATCCAAAGCAGTATGAAGGTCCTGTCAGCTACGCTCTTACCAACGCAGAGAAGGAAATGTTCTTTGATTGCCTGCTCAGTATGAAGGTCCCATCTGGATTCGCGTCAAATGTAAAGAGAATATTAAATATGGTAGAGAAACAATTCTAGAACTTAAAGTCTCATGACTACCATGTGATCATGACGCAATTGCTTCCGGTTGCGTTGAGGGGGCTTCTACCAAAAAATGTTCGATTAGCCATTGTGAAGCGATGTTCATTCCTTAATGCAATTTCTCATAAGGTAATCGATCCAGAAATCCTACCAAGCTTACAGAATGATTTGGTCCAATGTCTTGTCAGTTTCAAGTTGGTGTTCCCACCATCCTTTTTCAATATTATGACGCACGTCCTAGTTCACCTAGTTGAAGAGATTGCCACTCTGGGTCTTGTATTTCTACACAATATGTTCCCATTTGAGAGGTTCATGGGAGTCTTAAAGAAATATGTTCGTAACCGTGCTAGGCCAGAAGGAAGCATCTCCAAGGGCCATGAAACAGAGGAGGTTATTGAGTTTTGTATTGACTTTATTCCTGACATTAAGCCAATTTGTGTTCCTCAATCGCAACATGAGGGGAGACGGCATGGAAAAGGCACGCTTGGACCAAAATCAATATTATGTAGGGACGGGCATTCTTGGGCGCAGGCACACTATGCAGTTCTACAGAATTCTACCTTGGTGACCCCATATATCGAGAAATACATGGATATTATACGCTCCAAGGACTCGGAGCAGACTGACCCCTAGATTAAACGTACACACATTCAGGCTTTTGGCGGTTGGTTGTGAACACATCTCATGAATGACAGCAATGTTGAACATGACCTATACTTGTTCGCCAAGAGACCATCTTCGACTATATTGACTTTCCAAGGGTACGAGATAAATGGGAATACATTTTAAACGATCGCCTAGGATAAAAAGAGCACCAACTAAAACAGTGGTGTCCGCTTTGATGATGCGGCAAACACCAAGGAAAAGGACACATATTATGCTTACATAGAGGAGATATGGAAACTTGACTATGGAGGTGATTTGAAGATCCCTTTGTTGTGGTGCAAATTGGTCAATCTGACTGGAGGAGGGGTAATGGTAGACCCGCAGTACGGAATGACAACAGTGGATCTCAACTATCTTGGGTACATAGATGAACCATTCGTTCTAGCCAATGATGTGGCAGAACTTTTCTATGTGAAGGACATGTCTACCAAACCGGGAAAAAGAAAAGATAAGAAAGTGGATACATCATACGATGAGCCAAAGAGCCACATAGTTCTTTCTAGGAAAAGAAACATTGTGGGAGTGGAGGACAAGACATACATGTCAAAAGATTATGAAAAGTTTGATGAAATTCCTCCCTTCATAGTGAAGACTGACCCAAGCATCCTGTTAAATGATGAAGATTTTCCATGGTTACGGTGCAATAATACAAGGACACATGCGTAGAAAAAGTTTTATACCCCAAGATCCCACTCCGGGATGTGATTAGCTTCACCGTCATCACTTTTCTTCTCTAGTGAGTAGCTGGGATGGTCCAGTTTGTACACGAAGTGCATCCAGTTTTTGTTGTAACCCTCTCAACTTTTTAGCACTCGCTATGTGGGTGAAATGATGATACTATGCTAGGTTTCAACCTTTTCAGAGTTCATTTGTAGTGCTTTTTAATTTTAGGGTCATTTAGCTAAAAACAATTCATTAAATGGATGAAAAATAGCAAATGAAGTTAGAAAGGGTTGAAATTTGAGGATGTGGCTTAGAATGGTTCATATTGAATGCACAAAAAGTCTGGAGTTAAAATAAGTTAAAAAATGAAATGTCTTTGTAACAGATGAGTTTTCGTCCAAAACCCTCATACTTTTGAAGTAGATGGTCTAATTTGTACACGAAGTGCATCCAGTTTTTTGTCATAAGCCTCTCAACTTTTTAGCACATTCTATGTGGGTGAAATTATGATACCATGATAAGTTTCAACCTTTTCACAGTTCATTTGTAGTAATTTTAAATTTCAGGGTCATTTAGCTCAAAACAATTCATTAAATGGATGAAAAATAGCAAATGAAGTTAGAAAGGGTTGAAATTTGAGGATGTGGCTTAGAGTGGTTCGTATTGAATGCACAAAAAGTCTGGAGTTTAAATAAGTTTAAGAAAATGAAATGCCTTTGTAACAGATGAGTTTTTTATCCGATACCCTCATACCACGAAGTAGATGGTCCAGTTTGTACACGAAATGCATCCAGTTTTTACCCTAAGCCTCGCAACTTTTTGGCACATGCTATGTGGGTGAAATGATGATACCATGCCAAGTTTCAACCTTTACATAGTTCATTTGTAGGGCTTTTTAATTTTAGGGCCATTTAGCTCAAAACAATTCATTCAATGGATGAAAATAGCAAATGAAGTTAGAAAGGGTTGAAATTTTGAGGATGTGGCTTAGAATGGTTCATATTGAATGCACAAAAAGTCTGGAGTTGAAATAAGTTAAAAAAAATAAAATGCCTTTTGTAACAGATGAGTTTTCGTCTGAAACCCTCATACTTCGAAGTAGATGGTCTAGTTTGTACACGAAGTGCATCCAGTTTTTGTCTTAATCCTCTCAACTTTTTAGCACATGCTACGTGGGTGAAATGATGCTACCATGCCAAGTTTCAACCTTTTCAGAGTTCATTTGTAGTGCTTTTAATTTTAGGGTCATTTAGCTCAAAACTATTCATTAAATGGATGAAAATAACAAATGAAGTTAGAAAGGGTTGAAATTTGAAGAAGTGTCTTAGAGTAGTTCATATTGAATGAACAAAAAAGTCTGGAGTTGAAATAAGTTTACAAAAATGAAATGCCCTTGTAAGAGATGAGTTTTCGTCCGAAACCCTCGTACTTCAAAGTAGATGGTCGAGTTTGTACACGAAGTGCATCCAGATTTTGACATAACCTCTCAACATTTTACCACTTGCTATGTGGGTGAAATGATGATACCATGCCAAGTTTCAACCTTTTCTGAGTTCATTAATAGTGATTTTGATTCAAACAAATGAAGGTATAATTAAAAAGAGTTAAATAGAGTCTGGTTTTGATTAAAATATCTTAGAAATTCACATTTAACATAATGATAAAACATACTAATATTAAACAACAGCAAAAACAATCAGTCAAAAATCTATTTTTAAACTAAAGTTATTCACAAACTAGTGATTCACACAAATTTTAAAAGAAATCAAATTTAAACTATTTAAATTTGAAAACTACTGGCACTAACAGAAAGTTTATAATTGTTTTGACCTAAACCAAAAAAGATTCATTAAAAACTATAAATATTCTAAAAGTTATTCCAAATATAAAAACAGGAATCACAAAAAAAAATTGACCTTTAGTCCCGGTTGGGTCCACCAACCAGGGCTAAAGGTCCCTTCCTACGCTGAATTTGTGTCGTCGAGAAGGCCTCTTTTGTCCTGGTTGGTATCACCAACCGGGACTAAAGGGAACCGGTACTAAAGGGACGACCTTTAGTCCCAATTGGTATCACTGACCGGGACTAAAGGGGCTTTAGTCCCGGTTGGAGCCACCAACCGAGACTAAAGAGTCCTGACTATTTAAGCCCTGCTTCTTCCTCCCCAAATCACTCCGTCTTCACACCCGCTCGACGACGACGCCAAGCTGCCCCCCTCACGCCCTCGACGTCGCCGTCCGGCCGCTCTGCTCGCAAGCGCCCCCCGAGCCCGCGCCACCACGCTGCCCGTCGTCACCACTCCTCTGTGCGCGCCCGCCTCGATCCACGCCCGCTTCTACAAGCGCTGCCAAGGCCCGAGCCTGCACCGGCACCGCTCCTCCCCGCCTCCAGCGTCCTCCTCCATCCCCGAGCCCGCGCTCGCGCCCTCGACGTTGTAGTCTCCGGCCGGTGAGCCTCTGCTCCTCCGTCCCCGTACCCGTCTACTGAATTTTGAACATTATTGAACACTTTAATTAGTCCAAATTGGCAGCAATTTAGAGTACATCTCAATTTATACACTTACTGAATTTGTAGATGATGTAGTGACTTTAGGACTAAGTGGTAGATTAAGCATTTTTATGAATTTGGCAAGAATTTGACTGTTTTTGAATTTGGCAAGAATTTGACTTTAGGATTAAGTGGTACTTAATTTAGTTAATTTAGTTGTTTTAGTTGTTTTTACTGTTTAGTTGTTTTGAATGTAGTATCGTCGGTCGTTGGTGATGCATATCGAGGAGTCCTCAACGATCGTCGTTGAGGGAGAGTCCCCGACAATCGTCGGTGAGGGAGAGTCCCCGACGATATCGACGATTTTATATTAGGAAGTTATATGATGTTTAGATGTTTAAATTTTTAGTTGCATAGCGTAGCCGTTGAGTCGATGATGCCCGGTCAGCATCCTCGTCGTTGACTCGATGGTAACAACCTGCTTGAGAGGCGCCATGTCCGAGACTGGGCTCCGTCGGGATGGCACTGGGAGGTGCTGCCTTCCGAGGCGCCCAACTTGGTGAGAAAATAGGGTCCCATCGTCGACCCGGAGGTTCTTTGGTGGCGGTCGCGTGGACCACTGTCGGTGCAAAGGGAGTCGGCCCTCGCGGAGGCGGTACGTCACCGTGTGAGCGAGGAGGACGAGCACGTCCGATGCTACATGGATGCGTTGGACGCCATGTTCTCCAATACCTAGCAGGTTCTTCAGGGATCTCACCCGAGATATGATCATGTCATAGTTCCTTCTCTTTGGGTGTCCACCGCCTGCGCCGCGAGACATCAACTATATCTGTATTAGTGACACTATTCGATGATGTATTAGTGATATTATTTGATGATGTATTAGTGATACTATTCGATGATGTATTAGTGATACTATTATTCGATGATGTATTAGTATTATATGATTGTATTGTTGCATTGCCTTGTATTGATTTACATATCTCCGGTTCTGCTTATTGAATGCGTTCTAATTGTTTTATATTTGTTCTCGATTAGTTATGCTATGGATGGTAGAGAAAGAGACCGTGATCAAAAAAATACCATATATGACCTGATATGCTCCGGAAACAAAGAGAATTAAGTAGATGATGGCTCACAATACCTTAACCCATCCGGTGAGGGAATTGAGGAAGAACAACCAAGAGACGAAGGCGAACCAGCTGACAATGACGATGGCGAAGAAATTTTTGTCCATTTAACAGAGTCTAGCGAGGTATTAATTTTCTCTCTCGTGATCATCATATGTATTGATTGATTTATATATATATTAACGAATCTTTCTTCCTTTAGCCCTCCGGATCAAGCAAATCTTCTACAAGGGTTAAACGTGGCCTGACAAAAAAATTGAAAGAAGGCATAAAGTACAACATCGATTAAATCAGAGAAGATGTCGAACTGATTGCTCCTAAACAGAATGCGTACAAATTTATATGTCAATGTGGAGTTATCGTTAGGGGACAAATCCCGATCACCGTTCAAGAATGGAATCAGCCAAAAGATATAGAAGTTTCTTTTGTTAGCCCAAGAGCAAAAAATCTGCTTTGGGAGGCGCTCATGAAACATTTCACCCTACCAGAGGGTCTCACAGATGTCCAATGGGAGAAAGTCAAGAAGTGTGCTCTTAAGAATATGGCCACACAATTCCAGTCTTGGAAGAAAAGATTATGGAAAAGTTACGTGAAATACGGAAGGAAGACTCTAGAATTCAAAGGAGAATATGTGAAGTTACAAGATGAGTGGGACGAATTTGTGAAGTTCAAGGAATCACAAGTAGCTAAGGAACGGTAGAGAATAAACAAGATAAATGCCAACAAGAAAACGTGGCACCATCGTCTAGGGCTAGGCGGCTACAAGTCTGGGTTGCCTAAGTGGGATGAATCTGAGAGGAACATGAAGGTTGCAAGGGTCACTCCAGTAACAGAGACTTGGCCCGAGAGGTGCAGGACTTGGTTTTATGCACACGGGGGAAAGTTAGACCCAAAGACAGGGGAGGTTCTTGAACAGGCAAGTCTTAAAGAAGCCACACAGGAGTTACTCAAAGCAATAGAAGAAGCTCGAGCGGGTCTGTACCAGCCGGAGAGAGAGAATGACGAGTTTTCACGCTCCCTAAAGAATCCTGAACACCCGGGACAAACACGAGGCAAAGGCATGGTTCCATGGCTTCTGGGTTTGCGGATTGGAACGACAGTTACAGAAACCTTGATAGAAAGAAGAAGCATGAAGTAGACCGGATTGAGGACTTGGAACGCAAATATAATAGCCAGCTGGGGCAAATCAACAAACTGCTGGAGAAACCAGATCCAACATTGGATGGTACCATTCCATCATCTATGCCGAAAAGCAGCATGGGTTCCACGGGGTCCTGGGCGATGATGCACTGCTGGCTCGCTACCCCGTGGATGATATCCTAGAGTCGACACCTTGTGAGCTACACATGAAACTCAAGAACATATCCGTGAAGGTGGCGCACGACTTTCCTTTACCGAATGCACCTGAAGCACTCCTCCACGGCAATCCAATTCCACCTGGCTATGCTCGTGTCGGGGTGGATCAAGTTCTGTCGGGATATGATACACTAGAGCTTGATCACCTTGGAGGTCAAGGGGAGCTGACACTGGGAGAAGCCATATGTGGTATCATTGTGTGGAAAAAGGAATGCATCATGTTTCCAAACTCGGTGCCAAGGCCACCGACTCCTCCTCCAAGTCCGCTGCGTCAGCAGAATCCAACCCACCCCGAGACGAAGTGCAGGGTGAGTCCGCCATATCGATCGCCGGCGCGCCAGCCGAATCCATCCCACACGAGACGAAGCACAGGGCGAGTCCGTGATATCGATCTCCGTCGCCTCAGCCGTCTCCAAAGTGGAAGAGAGAACCAAAGAACAAACCCGAGCCTCTTGCCAAAAAGAAGTTATCTTACGATACGACTGACGAGGAACTCAATGTACAAGTGGCTAGCGAATTGCAGGCATTTTTTGGATCGAAACCGCCCCCGCCGCCAAAGGAGAAAGTACATGAGAAAGTCGTACAACACTTTATTGATGCAGCTAAACCGGCGGAGAAAAGGCCGGTATCAGACTATGAACGTTGTATTACCAAGTTCTATCAATCCCAAAAAAGACAGAAGTTGAGCGGTAGTAGTAAATGCGGGAAAATTGTTCCCCAACTCGGAGAACAGGCAGTCCAATCGATCAACCCTCTTAAGGTGAGTGCCAATAATGTGGTAATAACCGACACTGATAGAGACAATGCTAGATTGCTCGGTATCACCATTGGACAACTCCTAGAGATCGAGGAATTTCCACCAATGGATCCGAAGGAAGTAGCATGGCAATATGTCCTCAGGAACCCTCTGGTCAATCCTGATGATTAGAAGCTTCTAACAACACAAATGCACAGCTTGCATGACTGGTATATAAGAGAAGTAAAAGTCGGGCGACAGAGCCTCATGGTGAAAGTCAAGAAAGAGCATTACATCCATGAAAAAGATTTCTGGAATGAAAATGAGGAATTTTTTCAGTCATTCAATCAAAAAGCACTCGACAAATCTATCGTCACTTGCTATTGTGTGTAAGTGATTTCTTTCTGTAATTTAAGTCTCTAGATCAGCTCGTTCATTACCTCTAATTATACTCACTATATTCCTTTTTGTGGTATTGTGCAGAATGAAGATTTTTGAATTGAAAAGAGATGGAGTCTATGGCATTCGGTTCATTGACCCAAATATCGTTAATGAAGAAGTGTTGAGAAGGAACCCTAAAGACACGGAGAAAATGCTTCTACGGTTTTTGAAGGCCCTATATACCAAACCAGGAATACTTTTACCTTGGAACTACTAGTGAGCGTTATATATATAGGGTTGGACTATTCTGTTACCCGTAACAGAATAATATTCTGTTACCCCCGGCCCTATATAGGGCGCGACGCGCCTACACCATAGAATCTTCCCGCCCCAGCCCAAACCCACCCCAGCCGACCCGCCCCACCCCACCCCGACCCGCCTCCTATCGCCGGAGGCAGACGTCGCGCCGCCCCAGCTCGCCGGCCCGCGTGCCGCCCCATCCCACCAACCCCGTGTGCTGCCCTTGCTCGACGATCAGTTCGACAAGATGGAAAGCGTCAGTACGAGGCTGGGCTCTGCTGCGACCCGCCCCACCCCGACCCGCCTCCTATAGCTGGAGGCAATCGTCATGCCGCCCCATCCCGCTAGCCGCGCGCGCCGCCCCAGCTCGACGATCAGTTCGATGAGACGGAAAACATCAGTACAACTGCATCAAGTCGTCAGTTCGGGAATACTAACAGAATAATATAATTTGCTCAACTCTAAAAAGGGTTGAAAATTTCTAACAAAAACAGTACAAAAAATAGAGTAAAGTACATTCAGTGAAAAATGCTCAGTACAAACACACACATTTATCAGTACGAATACTTTGTTTTTGGACGGGAAAACAGCAAGATCGGTCTCACCGTATTCATAATTACTCTTAAACGGTTGCGAATTTGAGAAACGTTCAACATGACTAAGTTTTGCATTTTTGATAGCTTTCTATCGGTATATTATTTGCCTTATTTCGACAAACTTCTCAAAAAAATCACGTTCGAAACCATATTTCACCGAATTCGAATTGGACTACAAACCGTAAAGAATTTGAAAATACTTTCAAAACACAAAGTTGTGCATTTTCCATAGCTATCCAATGCCATGTCATTTGCATCAATCCGACAAGCCGTTTGCATAAAATCGCGAAAATACGTTTTGCCCGGAATTCACCATTTTCCAAATTACTTTTAAATCATACATAATTTAAAAAATCAATCTGCATATGGAAGATGCGGATTTTTACCAGCTTTCCAATGCCATGTCATTTGCTCAATTCCGACAAACCGTTTGAAAATTAACTCCAAAATACGATCCGTGTTTTCGGTTTTCAAAAAAATGGTTTTTTCAAAACTGCTCTTAAACCATGATGATTTTACACACAAAAATTATATGAGTGTAATATAGATGTCAAGGGCTTTCCAACGATATATTACACGTCTCGTTCCGATGATTTTTTCTGGCAATGTTCGATTATTATGATTTTGAACTAAACAGAGATGATAAGTTCAGCGTAATGAAAGCATCAGTCCACCCGCTCGAATTCGTCAGTCCAATCTGTAAATTATGTCAGTTCAAGTATAACAATATATATATATATATATATATATATATATATATATATATATATATATATGACAAATGTTTGGTACGACCGGGTGTAGTTAGTCCCACTTTTGTTTCGTATGCTATAGGTAGTATCTATTATTCTGAAATGTATGTACACGTAGTATGTAGTATATAAGAATATTTAGGTAGTATATATACAAATTTTTTGATAGTATGTCTCATATTTTGAGCATATAGTTTTTTACGTACAAATATGTACGTATTTTATAAATATAATAAAAATATGAGTCAACTTGCAATTTTTTTCATAGAATTCACTTTGGAGTATCTTAGATATAGTATATGAACATACTAAAAATAATAAAGTAGTATATATACTATCACATGATAGTATATGAGACATGGGAGTAACTACACCCGGTCGTAGGATGTATTTATATATATATATATATATATATATATATATATATATATATATAGACACACACACACTCGATGTTAAAAGAAGTTGATGAGTTATGCATGCCCGCTTATACAAATCGTGTGTGCAGCTTTCATTGGATCGTTCTAATCATTAAAGTTGACGATGGAACTGTTGAAGTACTGGACTCGCTATGTAAAGACCATGAAGAATACATAAGCTTGCATTCGTTGTACGGAAGGTAATTTCAATCATTGACGCACTATGTCGGCTTCTTTATTAGTTCATTTCCTGATATCAAGTAATTAATAACTCATTTATTCATTTTGTTTGCTGGACAGAATTTGGAAACGTTTCATGAAAGAGGTCATCGGTGAATGGAAAACAGAGCTGAGATGGCGAAAGCCCAGGATAATTAAGTAGTAGTAGCTACGTTCGTGCATCTCTTTAATTCTAGTTTCAATACCATTGTCATGCTTCATTATTATCTGATTGAATTATATTCTCGTAAAGTGCATGAAACAGGCACAGGGGACTAATCTATGTGCATATTACGTTTGCGAGAACATTTGCTTTATGACCGAAAGCAGCAAAACTGTAAGAGATCTTTGGGTACGTAAACATCATTCATATTTTCTATCATGATCTAATACATATACGCACAACTAACTTGCATATTCATATTGATCGCCATCTTTACATATAGATGACGTAGATGCGGGATCGGCTCCTACCAACCGACCGCATACGAGCAATTAAAGAGGAAATAGCGAGATTTTTGCTTGAGCAGGTCATATCTCCCGACGGAGAATACCATTTCACCTAATGCCTGCATGTAATGATCTACAAATTGTAGAAGAAATTTTATATACCAAATTGTATATATATACGTGTGTGTGCGCGCGCGCGCATAAGGTCGTACGAGAAATTCTATGATATATAAGTGCTTGTATAAGAAATTCTATGATATATGATCGGTTCTATAAGAAATTTTATTGTATATGCATAACGTGTACAGTATGTAGTAGCGTAAAATATGTTTAAAATGAAAAATAATTAAATGGAAAAGAAAAAATGAAAAGAAAAAATAAACAATAAACCCTAAACCCCTAAACTCATAAACCTCTAAACCCCTAGACCTTTAGTCCCGGTTGGTGTTACCAGAACCTAAGGTCCCCATGCCCTGGCGCGCGCTGCCGACCACGTGGCTAGGGTTTAGTCCCGGTTCATAGACAACCGGGACTAAAGGCTTGGACCCTTTAGTCTCTATACATTAGTCCCGGTTGGGGAACCGGGACTAAAGGCCTTTCCCAACCGGGACTAATGGCCTATTTTCTACCAGTGTGACTTGATGGTTTTTTATATTGAGTGAGAGATCTTCAAAAGTATTGATCCTGGTAAAATTAAGGAAGATTTTCAAAATGAGGGTAGGGCATTGCTAGTGTCTGGGTCTTCTTGGCACCATTGATTGCCTCATTATTGGTGTGTTTTAGGTTATTTTCCTATTGAAATATGCCTACATTTTCATTGTATTCTGTTTTTTTTGTAATGTGAATTGAATCTTTCGATTTGCATCAAAAAAATCTTTCCTTAAGACTTCACCACACCTTAAAAAAAATTCGTTCTCCGCCTCTGTCTACAGGGACTTCCTCAATCCTTCGACTTCCTGTCGCGGCACAACCGATCAATGTCTTTTAGCTTGTAGTTGAGACTCTAGAAGTTGAACCGAGTTAGGCAGTAAGTTCGAAGAGCTTGTGCCAGCGGTAGTGTCCAGTAACTCAAACACAACATCAAGACATGATTTTCGAGTTGTCTCATTGTCTTAAAGATAGTTTTCATTATCCGCTTTATCAGATTTGTTGGAAACCAACATGATTGCCTCACTATCTTGAACCTGATCTGCATTACTTCCTTTAACATTGCATAATGAGGTACTCTTCTCCAATATTCTCTCGGGAGAATATCATACGGAAACCAACATTTGATGAAAACCGGTGAAAACCACGAGAAAAATATGTTTCCAAGTTTCGAAAAATCTAAGAAATACGGGATGTTAAGAGGATGATGTTTAATGCCACGCAAAATTTTAAGTTAAAAAACATTACGGTATGTGAGCTATGAAGAAGACAAAATCATCGTTGAATAGTGCCCAACAGTAATATCACTATTCAGGGCTTAAATTTGTCTTCTTCATATCTCACATCTCGTAATGTGTTTCAACTTGAAATTTTGTGTGGCAATAAAACATCACCCTCTTAACACCGAATATATGTTTAAAAAAATCAAAACTTCAAAATATGGTTTCCACAAAGTTTTTATTGAACATTGGTTTATGTATGATAGTGTGCCTATTCTCTCAGCGTTCGAGAAGAGAAGCAAGCAGACACATGACATGTTTAGCTTGTAGTGTATGAAACTCATTTTTGTAAACCAGTTCAGTAGTAAGGTGAACAGGATTATACTAACATGCTTCTATTTCAATGTCGTACACAATTACAACATGAAACAAACAGATATCTATTTACTATGGTAACTATATTGTCTATATCATCCTATTTTATGTTGCCAAATCAAGATAGAGACACAGTTCAGATCATATATGTTTAAGACAAAGCGGCATAGACAAAATATATAAGGGTGGAAAACTGCACATCACTAACAACACTTGTAATGTGCATGATATGAGAGGATACTTTTTTACACAGTTGAAACTGAAATCCACATAGAGCAAGAAGTTACAACGGCAAAGCAGTTAAAGAAAGAGGTCTAAAACATGCATGTTGCCCCATTGGAGTTTCGATTGGATCCATCACATTTAAAATTAGTTGGCATGAGTAAATACAGTGATGCAAGAACAAAGGAGTATGCACCATAGCTATGGAATCTGACCAGAGAGACATTCTGATGAGAGAGCATATAGTCCCACATGTCATTGAATGGATTTGGAACACATGTTGTCAATTGAAGCATAAAATCTTTCTTTGGTTGTTGGCCAATAAAAACTCAACACAAGCCTTATTTCAAAGAAAGAATTTCTTTTATTGATGACTACTCTTGAGTTTTGTGTGAGGAGCAAGTACCGGGAACTTGAAATCGGATTTGCTGGTCTTGGGCATGTTGGACACACACCCTCCAAGGTTTAAAGCGGAGATAAATCTAACCAAGGCACAATTGGGTGTTCCTGTTTCTCTAGAATTAATCATCTTGGTCTCTTGGGCAATTTGGACCACGAGGAATGATTGGATTTTCAAGGGCATTGCACCAAGCTTATATGCAAGAGAAAATTCAAGAAAGAGCTAAACTGGATTGTGATGAGAGGGACAAGGAAGAATTACAACAACTTAAAGAATTGGGTGAGGTCCTTCGTATAGCTTTGACCTTTGGCGCTCATTTGTTGTTCCTGTATTTGTATCTGCAACTTGTATAGTTTCTTTGTCCTTTTTCCAGACCTATTATTTTTACTTATTATTTAGAAAATTAATAAAAATCCACAATAGAGTCATGTTGTTTCCCTGAAGAAAAATATGTCTTTCCAGTCTTGTTTGAAAACTATGAATTTGGTACGGTTCATGTTGGCTTGATTCTTTATTGCTTTGTTGGCTAGCTAGCTGGCTGTCCCTTTCTGTCAACCTTTCACGGTATGAACGCTTCATCAGGCCAGGATACATGATCCTACACCTAGCCCCTACTACCTAGCTAGAACAGTATGTCGCTACATGGATCCATGCGGCAACTAATTCGACATAAAGCGCATAAATGGATGAAAGTGAAGTCTCAAATCTGAATCTAGTTATCAAATTATGCATATGCGTATCATGAAACAAGAGCGAGACCTAGGGCATGCATGATTCATAGATATACACACGTTGTCACATTTATTTAATGCCAAACTTGTGTCAAGCCACAAACAGTGTGGCGGGAAAATGTGTGTACAAAGATGGAACACGCCGCTAAGAAAGTATGCATGCCGCTAACTTGAATACTATTAAGATTTGCTTCCAGCTTAGTGTTAATTAGTGAACACCTTAATGGTTTGTTTATTGGATAATTGAAGAAAACACATAGAGAGACCATGTTCTTCAGGTCGCGGTCTGACAAATTTTGCGTCGTGGGGCATCGCTTTGGTTGGCTAATGCGTTTGGTGTATCGCTCTAGCCTCTAGCTAACCATTCCCCGGTGTGTCCACTCTTAACTAACTTGGTAGCCTGTCCTTAGCTATCTTCAGTTGGATTCATCTGGTACGCAAGCACGCTTGTTCATTACAGCTTATTGGCGAAGAACCTACAGAGCAATACCTGAAACAATCAATAATTAATCAATAAGCTAGCTTGCATAATCCCCATCAGAAATCTAGGACGTACTTACAGATTAAGTGTTGAGTTGTTCAGAGGAAAAAAAAGGATATGTCAGCGTTCTAAAAGAAGGACATGTCAGTGCTAATACTACTCCTACGTAGTAATTTGTCAAGGAAAGCATAATGGCAGAGACCATTTCTGTGGTAAACAAGCTAGGCATGTATGGCGCTTCCTGTGTTGGTTCGTAGCTGAAGAAGAGAGGAGGAGATCCATGCCGGGTTACTTGAGGAAAACAGAGCCATGTACAGATAAAAGCCAGACAGGAGAAGCGACTGGATCGACATACGTATATGACTTGACGGAGATAAAAGGTCAATCACTCACACTGGATCCAAGATAGGTAGGTAGCTTTTTTCTCACTCGACAATCGACATGGGTACGTGCGGCGGACGTGAGGTCATGCATCGGAATCCAAGGTCTACGCGTGGTTGAATCCATGGATCCATGCTGAAACGGACTGCACAGTGATGGAAAGAAAGATATCAAATCTTGATTCACCGTGGCGTAGCAACAGCTACAGGCATTATGATCACACACGGTTTAGTTCTGGCCCGACGCTGACGCCATGAGGCGCGAAGGGTGATGGGCGGAAAAGTAAGCCGCGGGCAGCCATTGCGGGGACGGAATCTGCTCATCCATCAACGTCCATCTGAAAACGTATCCAGGCCGTCCGGGTCGCATAGCACAGCAGCACCTACGTACTCCGCATAGTGGCTTGATTAATTGCTACCCTGCCGTTCACATACCCCAGCGACAAATAGTACCGCGCGCTAACCACAGAGATGGAAATAAGCTCATTATAAAAGGGAAGGTTGCATGCCGAGGCCATCCAGGAGCGCCAAGCTAGCTAGATATTGGCATGCTGTTCCACACGCCAATTACACACTTATTACTTCTTGGATCCTTCTCCACGATTAAGCTTGGTTATATCTAGCCTGGTAGGATCCATGGCTGAGCAGCAACAGAAGCAGCAGCAGCAGCAGCAGGGTGGCGATGATGAGTTGCTGGAGGCGGCGCTCGACATGCCGGAGATGGTGCAGCGGCAGGACTCGCTGTACCGGGACGCCTCCAGGGCCGGCGGCGCCAGCCACCACGGCCATGAGCGGTGGGGCAAGACGCTGCGCCTCGCGTTCCAGTGCGTCGGCGTGCTCTACGGCGACATCGGGACGTCGCCCCTGTACGTCTACTCCAGCACCTTCACCGCCGGCGTCCGGCACACCGACGACCTCCTCGGCGTCCTCTCCCTCATCATCTACAGCTTCGTACTCTTCACCATGGTCAAGTACGTCTACATCGCCCTCCGCGCCAACGACGACGGAGACGGTACGCACGCACGCACGCAGATTTCCTTCCTCGCCTCGCTTAGCTAGCTCCTCCATCTTCTTCTTCCTCTTTCTTCTTCTTTCTAGGGAACTTAATTAGATTGCGCAACGTGTTACACGTACGTGCACCTAGCTACCTTAGCATGCAACAAATTGACGCAGTATCTGCATGTACCAACAGCTTAATCGGACTCCCGACCAAACGGCAAAATTGATCGTTTGGTGCATGCATGGTACACGACCGTCTCATCTCTTCCTAAAAACAAGGTTTTCCAAACTGAAGTGGGTCAAGTGGCCGTGCATGTGCTGTTCATTAGAGTAATTAATTAACATCGAGCTAGCTAGTTGGTACTGTAGTTAGTGATCAACGTAATACTTCTAATATTGTTCATCATATGATCCTACGAGTACATGGAAATGTTTGTCGTTATTTTAGTTCTATTTTTATAATAATAGACTTTATTCCTCAAATAACAGCCATGCATATCGTTTACAATGTCGGAGAGAATAAAGTCATGGATGATATCCAAAGAGTAAGAAGATCTAGTGCAATAAGAATGTTTAGCTAAGCTAGTATTTGCTACTCTAGGACAATAGGCAAAGCTAACACTAGCAAAATCTAGGACCGAAAAACTACTGAAACATCAGGACCGATGCTTGATTTCGGCTTGTGGTTATTTTAGTTAGCATGCATGCGGTACGTAAATGGAATGGTTTGCATGCAGGCGGTACGTTCGCGCTCTACTCCCTCATCTCGCGGCACGCCAAGGTGAGCCTGGTGCCGAACCAGCAGGCGGAGGACGAGCTGCACATCCTGGAGCAGGAGGACCCCAAGTCCTTCAGCCGGCGGCGCGGCCTGGCCACGCTGCAGCTGGCCTCGCCGGCGGCCTACCGCGCGCAGCGGGTCAAGGAGCTCCTGGAGACGAGCAAGCCCGTGCGCATCTCGCTCTTCCTACTCACCATCCTCGCCACGGCCATGGTCATCAGCGACGCCTGCCTCACGCCGGCCATCTCCGTGCTGTCCGCCGTCGGAGGGCTCAAGGAGAAGGCGCCGCACCTCACCACAGGTACCATATACTACTCCATATATCTTTCACTCTACCTTGTACGTACGTACCGTTGTACACACACACTTTTTGCTAGCTAGCTAGCTAGCGCCTAGAGGTATCTATCTATCAATATCATACGTACATACAATGATACAACTCAACCGGCCGCCAATAGGCAACAAGTGTGAACACGATATATTGATGAGGTCGACGACCAGCCAGCTAGATAGAGTGTATCGTGGCGTGATTTAGATGCAACGCAGCATAGAGCAGCGAGCAAAAGCAAAAAATCAGTTGAGACATATTAATTGATGCGAGAAAACAGCTTCGTGCCGTCCATGTCCGCCACTTCTTTTTCCGATGATGGGTCGTAGGTCTCTTGTAGCCCAGCCGTCCAGGCGTTATTAAGTGAGAGGACTTTGTGAATGGCCCCATCCATCGCCATCCAGCAGTTATCGGTCGATCGGTATGTATAGTAGTGGTGTGGTGCTTACGCAGCCTCACTGCCATCCACACGTACATCCGTCCATCTGCGTTATGAACTTCTTTAAAACACGTACGAGTACAGTCTGCTGTGCTCCATCTCTTGTCTGTGTTCAGACTCGAGATGCACACACCTGAATATAATGTTCACGTACCGCTACCTCACAGGTAGATGTGTAGGTACGCCTTGTAAGTCGTTACGTACCAGTCGACACCGTCGTCTTCTCCAGGCAGCGATCAATTAATGGTGCGTGTTAACTTGTCACAAACATCAATAAATCTTACATTTCAATCGTGCATGATTCGGGGATGTGTATGCGAGAACCGAGCAATGGATCCGCACCCTCTGTACGTAGTTTTCAAGATAGATAGGCTGTCGCTCTCCAAACTCAAGAGGAACAGTAAGCTCTATCTCTAGTCTACCGATACCTTTTTTGTGTGTGGAGATGGTACGGATGTCTCTATCGATACTTAACGGCGTGTGAAACCTCTGGGACACGCACTCTGAATCATTGCAACCTCAATTAATGTTTGCAGTTAATGGATGTGACGCCCATCGATCGTACTGTAACTCGCAAATCAGCGTACACCTTCATACGTACTCCTACCACGTAGTATACGTACTAGTCCAGCCTAGCAGCCTACCTCTCTACTAATCGTGATCGATCTCTGTTCGGTAGTACTAAGATGTTTCCTCCTTATGCATGCATGCAGATGACTGGCTAGCTAGGTCTGAGACTTAATAAAATGTCCTAAGTGACATAGCATGCAAGAAAAAATAATTTAAAAGAAAATGTTGCACAGCTCTCAATGTAAGATCTCTTGGATATAGCATCAGTTGAGATTTGATCAAATCTTAATCGACTGAGATTTAGTAAGACTGATGTTGCAATCAATAAATCAACTCGGTGGTAAAAGGATAAATAGCCTGTTAAATTAACAAGAACAAAAAATGAAAAAGAAAAAAACACAACACCGCACTGAATTGATGGACGGATGTTGCATGCATGCAGACCAGATCGTGTGGATCACGGTGGCCATCCTGGTGGCGCTCTTCTCGGTGCAGCGGTTCGGCACGGACAAGGTGGGCTACTTCTTCGCGCCGGTCGTCATCCTTTGGCTGCTCCTCATCGGCGGCGTCGGCGTGTACAACCTCGTGAAGCACGACATCGGCGTGCTCCGGGCCTTCAATCCCAAGTACATCGCCGACTACTTCCGGCGCAACAAGAAGGACGCGTGGATCTCCCTCGGCGGCATCCTCCTCTGCTTCACCGGCACGGAGGCTCTCTTCGCCGACCTCGGCTACTTCAGCATCCGCTCCATCCAGCTCAGCTTCGGCTTCGGCCTCGTCCCCTCCGTGCTCCTCGCCTACGCCGGCCAGGCCGCCTTCCTCCGCAAGTACCCGGAGGAGGTGGCCAACACGTTCTACAGGTCCACCCCGACGGCCCTCTTCTGGCCCACCTTCGTCCTCGCCATCGCCGCCTCCATCATCGGCAGCCAGGCCATGATCTCCTGCGCCTTCGCCACCATCTCCCACTCGCAGGCGCTGGGGTGCTTCCCGCGCGTCAAGATCCTGCACACCTCCAAGCAGTACCAGGGCCAGCTCTACATCCCGGAGGTCAACTTCCTGCTGGGTTTCGCCGCCTGCGTCGTCACCGTGGCCTTCAAGACCACCGTGGTCATCGGCGAGGCGCACGGCATCTGCGTCGTCCTCGTCATGCTCATCACCACGCTGCTCCTCACCGTGGTGATGCTCCTGGTGTGGAGGATGAACGCGTGGTGCGTGGCGCTCTTCTTCGCCGTCTTCATGGCGTCCGAGTCCGTCTACCTCTCCTCGGTGCTCTACAAGTTCCTGCACGGCGGGTACATCCCCGTGGTCATCTCGGCGGTGCTCATGGCCGTCATGATTGTGTGGCACTACGTGCACGTGAAGCGCTACAAGTACGAGCTGGAGCGCACGGTGTCGCCGGACAAGGTGCGGGAGCTGCTGGACGGCCGCGACCTGCGCAAGGTGCCCGGCGTGGGGCTCTTCTACACGGACCTCGTGCAGGGGATCCCGCCGGTGTTCCCGCACCTCATCGAGAAGATCCCGTCCATCCACGCCGTGCTCCTCTTCGTCTCCGTGAAGCACCTCCCCGTTCCGCACGTGGACATGTCGGAGCGGTTCCTGTTCCGGCAGGTGGAGCCGAGGGAGCACAAGCTGTACCGGTGCGTGGCGAGGTACGGGTACCGTGACCCGCTGGAGGAGGCCAAGGACTTCGCAGCCAACCTGGTGGAGCGCCTCCAGTACTACATCCGCGACGTGAACCTGTACGGCGTGGACGTGGACGCCAAGGCCGGCAAGGTGAGCTACCCTAGCTCGCGCTGCGACAGCATGGCCAGGTCAACCCGGCGCAGCAGCATGACGATGACGATGCAGCAGCACTACTCGTCGGCGTCCTACACGGAGAGCCTTGCGCTGGCGAGGGCAAGGTCGACGTCGTCGGGGGCCACCGGGCGCATGAACATGAACGGCATGGTCATGATGCCGTCGGCGTCCTACACGGAGAGGGAGAGGCAGGGGCGGTCTATCTACGCGGAGGAGATGATGACGCCGGCCGAGTCCTTCTCGGAGCTGGCGATGCAGGTGGTGCCGTCCGGGCGGTACGCGGCGAGCAGCCAGCAGCTGTTCCAGGCGGCGAAGATGAGCCTGGAGGAGATGGCCAAGATCGAGGAGGAGCAGAGGTACATCGAGAGGGAGATGGAGAAGGGGGTGGTGTACATCATGGGGGAGAACGAGGTGGTGGCGCGGCCTCACTCCTCGCTGCTCAAGAAAGTCATCGTCAACTACGTCTACGCCTTCCTCAGGAAGAACTGCAGGCAAGGGGATAAGATGCTCGCCATCCCAAGAAGCCACCTGCTCAAGGTCGGAATGTCTTACGAGATCTAGTTACCACCATTAACGTACGGACCGGTCTCCACAACTTCTACTACCTAGCATGCATGCAGCTGCAAATAGGGTTTCGATCGCTTGTGGAGGACCGATCGACCGGGAGGTTAATGTGAATTATATGCGTGTCGATCAATGGCGCCGCTTGTATACATACATACATACATACATATATATATATATATATATATATATATATATATATATATATATATATATATATATATATATATATATATAATGGAAGGACACGATGATCATCCATCGATCAAGGCAGATACGTAGTATTGTATACTACTAGGGCGTTCATAGAATCCTATATTCGTACATCTTAATATTTGTAGGTTGATGTAATTCTTCTCGGCAGTCCATTAATCCATCATTTTAGTTCATTGTAAGTGCATTACTGGAATCTGGAACTTTGCCTAGTGTTAGGTTGTCTGTCAACTGCATTTAGTCCGATACTAGTCAAACATGATACTTGGTGAGTTTAATGAAGTTAAAACTACATAAAAGGATGGCACTCGGAAAATGCACTATTTGTCGAGTTCCACGAGAAAAACACTAGGGAAAATGACACATTTGCAAAATGTGTGCTTGCCGAGTATCTTACCCATGACACTCGGCAAATGCACGATTTGCCGAGTTCCTGCCATGTGACACTCGTCAAACACATGATTTGATGACTCCCTATCAAGTGGCACTGGGCAGACACATTTTTTTATGTTTCTAATCTATTATTTTTGTTTCATTTTTTTATGTATGTTATAATTGATTTTTTTGTGCATTCTATGCTCTATTCTTTTCTGCATTATCATTTTTTCTATCTGTTTTCTTTGATAGTCATTTAGCGCAGAAACATATAGGCATTTAGTGCATATAATTCAAGTTTGAATTGCAAGTGCATGAAAAAAGGCATAATTGGGTTGAAAAAATCGTTTGTGTACTTTAGTCTATGTTTGGGACTCATCTAATAAAAGAAAAGGATTTACAAACATCTGGTTGCCTGGACTTGACCCCAAGCATGTAGGCTATTGGTTTTTTAATTCTAAAAACTGCAAACAAAGTCGGAGAAATATGAAACTTGGTGTGGTGCCCTTTTATGGCATCAATATGTTGTGATAAAAAATGGAATATTTTAAAAAAGTTGTGATGTACACTACTTAGAATTTGAACCATCTCTAAGGAAGCATCTTTGTCTCGAGAGAAAATGGATCAGATTTGCAGGCAAAGTCATGGTTGCTTCATCGATTGACCTTCATTTTTTTCTTCCTACACCATTACATGTTTTTAGGTTCACTTGCTATATTTACGTCATCAAGTGAATGCTAGGCATTTAGTGTGTATGGTTTAAATTCAAACTGCAAGTGCATGGAAAAGTTGGCAACATTAGGTTGAAAAATATTATTTTGTTATATAGTCTATGTTTAGGCGTTATCTAAGAAAATGCAAGATATTACAAAACTCAAGGTGCCAAGACTCGACTCCGAACATTGGAGTTATTGATTTTTCAATTTTGAAACATGCTGATGAAGTCGGAAAACAGGAAACTTGGCATGGTGATTGTAGAAATTTATGATTTTCATAAAATTATGACATGGTTCTACACTCAAGATACAACATTAAATGACACATGTAAAAACTCGACGTTTTGGGGGTCTATTTGCTATATTTAAGTCATTAACTCTATTTTATACACATTTAGTCCATATATGTCAAATTTAGATTGCAAGTGCATGTAAAAGTCTATGAAATTGGGTTAAAACACTATTTGTGTTCTTAGGTGTTATCCAAGAAAAATAATAGCAAGGAATTTAAATAAAAAAAATAAAAAAAAGTAAAAAACTGATAAAAGGACATTGTCCGGTGTTAAACTCGACAAAGTCTTGTGTGCTTGTCGAATGTAACATTCGACAAAGTCATGGTTTAAGGAGGGGTGAGGGTTTTAAGTGGAATGTGAAGACCTCCGAGTAGACACCCGTGTGCATCAACTATGGGTGGCTTCACATAAGCTAAGGCAAATGGGCCGGCCGACTTCGCTCGGGTGTCTTTTTTTGTCTGCATGTTTTAGTAATTTTTAACAAGAACCGACTACTGTTGTTAGAAGCTAGGTATTTTAAAACCCTATTTAAAATGGATAACTATATTTTTGAAGATTGTTTAGTATGTATTATTATTATTATAAAGGTCATTGTATATTAAAAATATGTTCAGTTTGCATTTAAAAATGTTCATCGTGTATAAATCATGTTCAGTACATACAACAAAAATGTTCATGCTATATTATAAAAAAAAGATTTTATCATTTATGCCACTCATTATGTTTTCCTACTTAGTTTTGCCACTGAAAATTTCAATTACTCAAATACGCCATCGCTTTGTTAGGCGTGTGCTAAAATGGCACTAGACACCATTACTTTCAGTTCAAATCATGTTTGCCATGTTATAATGATCAAAATACCTATGGACCAACATGTAAGCTCTCACATGATATCACTACAAAAAAATGTGGGTCCCACTTGATCCCAACAATGTTCGTATTTTCTTTTAAAATATTCGCTTGATTACTCCTCACAAGTGGAGACCACACTTATCATTATGAGATAGAGATAACTCACATGTGGGTCTAGTGGTATTTTTGTCATATAACATGGTCAACGGGTTTGACCTGACTATAACATTGTCTAATGGCATTTTTGAGCTAACATATAATGAAATGATGGTATTTTGAGATATCTAATGACATTTTTGAGCAAGCATCTCAAGGAGCGATGACATTTTTGCGCAGTTGTAAATTCTAATGGCAAAACTGAGTAGTGGGACACACCTAGTGGCATAAATGATAAAAAACAAAAAAACAAAATGGTCACCGTATACTAAAAGTGTTTAGTGCATACTTGAAAAATGTCCACAACATACTGGAAAATATTGATGAGGACATTCCTACTAATATTACACACACAGCCCCTGCTGCTATACATATTGGACCAATTACTAGAGCTCACGCACGTCAATTGAATTACCAGGTACTTTCATTTCTTGCAAAATCCTTCTAATGTTCATGAACATATGATGCTGCCTAAATTAAATACTTTTGTTTCACTTATTAATGAAGGACCTAGCATGAACAAGAAGGATGGACATTAGAGCGGGATCAAACATGGAGAAGAAGGTGCGGGGGGGGGGGGAGAACAATGGAGCTCCGAGTGATGATTTTCGCACTTTGAGGCCACCATAATGAGAGCAAGAAGCCTTGGACAAAATATGCATGATGCCACTTTATACAATTTGTCCACAGGCTATTATAGGTGCTGCGCCACCTTATTTTTGGACCAGGCCCATGTAATTTCGAAATACCATATTATAGATTGTTTTGAGAGTCCGTATGTATGGGGAAACTGGGTTAGGGTTAGTTTCGTACCCCTCCTCCAAGGGGCCACGAAATCCCCCTCTATTCCCCCACATATGCAGCCCTTAGGGCGTTGTTTTAGATTTGGGTTTTGTTTAGATTACAAGTTTGTCATAGCTGCAACTTCGCGTTCTTCGTTTGTGTTCTACGGCCAGACAAAGGCGTCATAGAACCCCACTTTCATCAATAAAGCTTTCCTCTTATATTCGCAATATCCAGATTGCAATCTTAGTTTATTGCTTGTTCTTTGTTTGCATGCAGGAAACAAACCCTCGTGGTCAAGTTGATCATGCTCCGGCATGGTCAATAACCTCTCGGATTTGGTTTAGCTATTGCTAAGGTGCGGCGTCATCGCACGTTCGTAGTCGGTTCATCAAAATCTACTCCGCCAAAAATGATAGCCACCATCTCAACGAAAAACCAATCCTATTTTTAGGTTTTCATCACATGTGCGAGACTTTTAGACTTCTCATTGGTATATACCACCACAAATCCACCACCAATCCGAGTCCATCTACTATTAGGTTTGTTTTCGATTTCAGTTTTCCTTACCTGAGTAGGTTTTGGGGAAAAAGTCTACCACGCTTTTCAGAGCACTTTTAGGCCAAACTTTTGGCAGGTAAAAATATTTTTCCCTATCCTATTTTTAGGATTTTTGGAGCATTTTGAGACACTCACCATCATAGTGATTTTTGTCGCGTTTTTGGGTTGTCATAGGCCCCGATCGCTCCAGAAAAAATTGTGAACTTTTTTCCGTGCCTATCTTGTTTTTAGACCTTCGGAAGAGTTTTGACACACTCGCCATTATAGTGATTTTCTAAGAAAAAAAGGTGCCAAAAAAGAAAAAAAGAACGGAAAATCAGAGTGCGCTCTTCCCTTGATGTTGTGTAACGTCGTGATTTTGTTGGTGTTTTAGGCTTGCGTCTCTAGCACAGTCTAGCCTAGGACCAGCACAGTACCGTCATTGAGCGTTTATTCACCTTGGCATATCTGAATTGATTATTGCTGACCCCTTTTTGCTACCATATTATAAGCCATCCCAGCTCCACATACATCTATGTCATGTGTTTGGCACCACCTGTGAATCGCTCTATCCAAGCTTTGAGAGTTTTGACTACAACGGTTGCCGATCACCACCTTCTGTTGGGTAAGAACTAGTAAGAATTGGAGATTTTCTTTACGGATTTGTGACACCACCACCACTTCTTAGTAGTCTATAGGTTCATATTCTTATAAGTTCCTATTGCTGCTAACCATGACAGGATCACAAGCAGATGAGATCAACTAGGACAGCATGATGAACAAGGAGCTCCACGATAAATTTCAGCAAATGATGGCTGACCAGGTCCAAGACGTCGTGACCAGCCTTGGAGAGGCCATGGAAAAGCTAAATGGTTTGGAGAGGACATTCAACACCAAGATGGACGCCAAGTTTAATGAGGTGCTTGCCCGTCTACCACCAGCAGCTGCAGCTCCCGTCCCTCTCCAACAACAACCACAACATCAATAGGGCGTGAATTTTGTGGGACGAGCACGACGTGTGCCTCTCGGCCAAGGCCAGGATTCTGGTGTCGTTGCTACTACGTCGGTTTCTATGGCTGCTGCTGCTACTGTTGAGCAGGATGTGATTTATGATGGTGATTACAATGATGAGGGAGAGATTGCTCTAGATCAGCCCTAGGGGGATCCACCACCACACACCAGGTCGTCCGCATGCCTACAATCGGAACGGTAGGGCTGCACCACCCCCTCAGGTATGGGATCATGACCATCTCCCTAAACTTAAGTTGAATATTCTGACATCTGAGGGTAAATATGTTCCTGATATATATATCTTACATGGGAGTTAGAAAAAGAACAAAGTTTTACATGCTTACAATTTCCTGAGGATAGACGTGTTGTTGCTGTTGTTTGTTCATTTACTAGTTTTGCGTGTGTTTGATGGTCAGAACATTGTAGAATACATCATGCTAATATTCCAACTACTTGGGCTGCTTTGAAAACTGCTATGCGTAATCGTTGGGTTCCATCATATTATCGACGTGAATTGCTTCAAAATTTCCAACATTTAAGACAAGGAAAAATTATGTAGAGGAATATTATCAAGAATTACAAACTGGCATGATTAGATGTGGTATTATTGAGGAGAATGAATCTATGCTTGCACGTTTTATGGGTTGTTTAAATAGAGAGATTCAGACTATTTTAGAGTATAAGGAGTATCACACTATCACTCATTTATTTCATCTTGCTTGCAAAGCTGAACATGAAGTGCGGGATCGACAGGCCATGACGAGAACTAATTTTTTTGCAGGTCGCAATTCATCATGGACGCCACGAACCTCATCTACTTCCACATTTCCTGTTGTAGCACTGCCTACTTCAGCCACTACCTCCAACCGAGATACCAGGAATCAGGCACAACCACCAGCCTCTAGCAAGGGCACGACTTTGAGGCCCGCACATAGTTCTTCTTCATCCATGGCATCTACAGGGCAAACGCATGAGGTTATATGTCATCGTTGCAAGGGTATAGGTCACTTTGCGAGAGAATGCACACCCAGGTGTGTGATGATTGTTACTGAGGATGGTGGATATGCCTCAGCTAGTGATTATGATGAGGACACGTTGGATCTTATTGCAAGTGAAGAACATGGTGCCGAGGATACTGAACAAGAGACACACTATATGGCAACTGACTACGTGGACATGTATGGAAGCTTAGTTGCTCAACGTGTTCTGAGTGTGCATGTTACATGAGCTGAGCAAACTCAGATGCACAATTTGTTCTATACAAAGGGAGTTGTGAAGGAGCGTTCTGTTCACGTCATCATCGATGGAGGGAGTTGCAACAACTTGGCTAGCATGGAGATGGTGGAGAAGTTGTCTCTAACCATCAGACCACATCCTCATACTTATTACATCCAATGGTTCAACAACAGTGGCAAGATTAACGTAACAAGTATTGTTCGTGTGCATTTTAGCATTGCTACATATTCTGATTATGTTGATCATGATATGGTACCCATGCAAGCATGTTCTGTTTTACTTGGTAGACCATGGCAGTTTGATAAAAATTATGTACACCATGGTAGGACGAATCAGTATACTCTTGTTCATAAGGATCAAAATATCACTTTGCTTCCTATGTCTCCTGAACATATTATGAAAGATGACATTGCTAGAGCTGGTAAAGCAAAACAGGAGCTAAATAAGAGTGAAAATCAGATTGTAGCAAAGGAATTTGAGCAACACCATAAGCCTAATAAACCATTTGTTGGGAGACGTAGTAGTAAATCAAAATTTTCCTACGTTCACCAAGATCTATCTATGGAGAAACCAGCAACGAGAGGGGAGAGATTGCATCTTCATACCTTTGAAGATCGCTAAGCGGAAGCGTTACAAGAACGCGGTTGATGGAGTCGTACTCGCAGCGATTCAGATCGCGGTAGATCCGATCAAGTGCCGAACGGACGGCACCTCCGCGTTCAACACACGTGCAGCCCGGTGACGTCTCCAACACCTTGATCCAGCAAGGAGGAAGGAGAGGTTGGGGAAGGGCTCCAACAGCAGCACGACGGCGTGGTGGTGGTGGAGTAGCAAGGTATTCCGACAGGGCTTCGCCTAAGCGCTGCGGAGGAGGAAGAAGAGAGGTAGGGCTTCGCCGTGAGAGAGAGAGATCAAATCCTGTCTCAAAACATCCAAAACCTCAAGTATATATAGGAGGAGGGACGTGGAGGGCTGGCTTGGCCTCTACTCCAAAGAGGAGATGGCCGGCTGAATTAAAGGGAGAGTCCACCTCCCACAAGGGAGGTGGATCTCCTCCTTTTAAATCCTTTTTGCCTTATCTCCTTATCTCCAGCCGCATGGGCCTTTAGCAAAAGTCTTGCCCAGCCCAATAAGGGCTGGCACACTTTATCTAACAGCCCATGTGGTCCTTTGGTCGTCACACCCCTCCCGGGGGTCCTCCGGCACCCTCCCGGCACTCCCGGTACATTACCGATGAGCCCGAAAACTTTCCGGTGACCAAAACTGGACTTCCTATATATCAATCTTTACCTCCGGACCATTCCGGAGCTCCTCGTGACGTCCGGGATCTCATCCGGGACTCCGAACAACCTTCGGTAATCACGTATACCTTTTCCCTATAACCCTAGCGTCATCGAACCTTAAGTGTGTAGACCCTACGGGTTCGGGAGACACGTAGACATGACCGAGACACCTCTCCGGCCAATAACCAACAGCGGGATCTGGATACCCATGTTGGCTCCCACGTACTCCACGATGATCTCATCGGATGAACCACGATGTCAGGGATTCAATCAATCCCGTATACAATTCCCTTTGTCTATCGGTATGGTACTTGCCCGAGATTCGATCGTCGGTATCGCCATACCTTGTTCAATCTCGTTACCGGCAAGTCTCTTTACTCGTTCCGTAACACATCATCCCGTGGCTAACTCCTTAGTCACATTGAGCTCATTATGATGATGTCTTACCGAGTGGGCCCAGAGATACCTCTCCGTCACACGAAGTGACAAATCCCAGTCTTGATTCGTGTCAACCCAACAGACACTTTCGGAGATACCCGTAGCGTACCTTTATAGCCACCCAGTTACGTTGTGACGTTTGGCACACCCAAAGCATTCCTACGGTATCCGGGAGTTACACAATCTCATGGTCTAAGGAAATGATACTTGACATTGAAAAGCTTTAGCATACGAACTACACGATCTTGTGCTATGCTTAGGATTGGGTCTTGTCCATCACATCATTCTCCTAATGATGTGATCCCGTTATCAACGACATCCAATGTCCATGGTCATGAAACCGTGACCATCTATTGATCAACGAGCTAGCCAACTAGAGGCTCACTAGGGACATGTGATGGTCTATGTATTCACACATGTATTACGGTTTCTGGTTAACACAATTGTAGCATGAATAATAGACAATTATCATGAACTAGGAAATACAATAATAACCATTTTATTATTGCCTCTAGGGCATATTTCCAACAGTCTCCCACTTGCACTAGAGTCAATAATCTAGTTACATTGTGATGAATCGAACACCCATAGCGTTCTGGTGTTGATCATGTTTTGCTCGTGAGAGAGGTTTAGTCAACGGATCTGCGACATTCAGATCCGTATGCACTTTACAAATATCTATGTCTCCCTCCTGAATGTAATCACGGATGGAGTTGAAGCGGCGCTTGATGTGTCTTGTCTTCTTGTGAAACCTGGGCTCCTTCGCAAGGGCAATAGCTCCAGTGTTGTCACAGAGTAGAGTCATCGGGCCCGACGCATTTGGAATCACTCCTAGGTCGGTGATGAACTCCTTCATCCAGACTCCCTCCTTTGCTGCTTCCGAAGCAGCTATGTACTCCGCTTCACATGTAGATGCCGCCACGACGCTTTGCTTGCTGCTACTCCAGCTGACTGCCCCTCCATTCAAAATATACACGTATCCGGTTTGCGACTTAGAGTCGTCCGGATCTGTGTCGAAGCTAGCGTCGACGTAACCCTTTACGACGAGCTCTTCGGCACCTCCATATATGAGAAACATGTCCTTTGTCCTTTTCAGGTACTTCAGGATATTCTTGACCGCTGTCCAGTGTTCCGCTCCGGGATCACTTTGGTACCTCCCTACCAAACTTATGGCAAGGTTCACATCAGGTCTGGTACACAGCATGGCATACATGATAGAGCCTATGGCTGAAGCATAGGGGATGACACTCATCTCTTCTCTATCCTTTGCCGTGGTCGGGCATTGAGTCGTACTCAATCTCACACCTTGCAACACAGGCAAGAACCCCTTCTTGGACTGATGCATATTGAACTTCTTCAATATCTTTTCAAGGTATGTGCTTTGTGAAAGACCAATGAGGCGTTTCGATCTATCTCTATAGATCTTAATACCTAATATGTAAGCAGCTTCTCCAAGGTCCTTCATTGAAAAACACTTATTCAAGTAGGCCTTGATACTTTCCAAGAGTTCTATATTATTTCCCATTATCAGCATGTCATCCACATACAGTATAAGAAATGCTATAGAGCTCCCACTCACTTTCTTGTAAATACAAGGTTCTCCATAAACCTGTACAAACCCAAACGCTTTAATCACCTCATTAAAGCGAATGTTCCAACTCCGAGATGCTTGCACCAGCCCATAGATGGAGCGCTGGAGCTTGCATACCTTGTTAGCATCTTTAGGATCGACAAAACCTTCCGGCTGCATCATATACAGTTCTTCCTTGAGGAAGCCATTAAGGAATGCCGTTTTGACGTCCATTTGCCAGATCTCATAATCATAAAATGCGGCAACTGCTAACATGATTCGGACTGACTTTAGCATCGCTACGGGTGAGAAAGTCTCATCGTAGTCAACTCCTTGAACTTGTCGATAACCCTTAGCGACAAGCCGAGCTTTATAGGCGGTGACATTACCGTCCGCGTCAGTCTTCTTCTTAAAGATCCATTTGTTTTCAATGGCTCGCTTATCATTAGGCAAGTCCACCAAAGTCCATACTTTGTTCTCATACATGGATCCTATCTCGGATTTCATGGCCTCAAGCCATTTGTTGGAATCCGGGCCCGCCATCGCTTCTTCATAGTTCGAAGGTTCACCGTTGTCCAACAACATGATCTCTAGGACAGGATTGCCGTACCATTCTGGTGCGGAACGTGTCCTGGTGGACCTTCGAATAGCAACTTGATCTGAAGTTTCATGATCATCATCATTAACTTCCTCTCTAGCCGGTGTAGGCTCCACAGAAACAACTTCCTGTGCTGCGCTACTCTCCGGTTCGAGTGGAGGTACAATTTCCTCATCAAGTTCTATTTTCCTCCCACTTACTTCTTTCGAGAGAAACTCTTTCTCGAGAAAGGATCCATTCTTGGCAACAAAGACTTTGCCTTCGGATCGTAGGTAGAAGGTATACCCAATAGTCTCCTTGGGATATCCTATGAAGACGCACTTTTCCGCTTTGGGTTCGAGCTTCTCAGGTTGAAGTTTCTTCACATAAGCATCGCATCCCCAAACTTTTAGAAACGACAGCTTAGGTTTCTTTCCAAACCACAATTCATACGGTGTCGTCTCAACGGATTTAGACGGTGCCCTATTTAAAGTGAATGTGGCAGTCTCTAATGCATATCCCCAAAATGATAGCGGTAAGTCGGTAAGAGACATCATAGATCGCACCATATCCAATAGAGTGCGATTACGACGTTCAGACACACCATTTCGCTGGGGTGTGCCGGGCGGCGTGAGTTGTGAAACAATTCCACATTTCCTAAGGTGCGTGCCAAACTCGTGACTTAAATATTCTCCGCCACGATCAGATCGTAGGCATTTTATTTTCCTGTCACGTTGATTCTCGACCTCACTCTGAAATTCCTTGAACCTTTCAAAAGTTTCAGACTTGTGTTTCATTAAGTAGACATAACCATATCTACTCAAGTCATCAGTGAGGGTGAGAACATAACGGTAGCCACCGCGAGCCTCGACGCTCATTGGACCGCATACATCGGTATGTATTATTTCCAACAAGTCAGTTGCTCGCTCCATTGTTCCGGAGAACGGAGTCTTGGTCATCTTGCCCATGAGGCATGGTTCGCATGTGTCAAATGATTCGAAATCAAGTGACTCCAAAATTCCATCAGCATGGAGCTTCTTCATGCGTTTGACACCAATATGGCCAAGACGGCAGTGCCACATGTAAGTGGGACTATCGTTATCAACTTTACACTTTTTGGTACTCACACTATGGACATGTGTAACATCACGTTCGAGATTCATCAAAAATAAACCATTGACCAGCGGGGCATGAGCATAAAACATTTCTCTCATATAAATAGAACAACCATTATTCTCGGATTTAAATGAGTAGCCATCTCGCATCAAGCGAGATCCAGATACAATGTTCATGCTCAAAGCTGGTACTAAATAACAATTATTAAGGTTTAAAACTAATACCGAAGGTAGATGTAGAGGTAACGTGCCGACGGCGATCACATCGACCTTGGAACCATTCCCGACACGCATCGTCACCTCATCCTTGGCCAGCCTCCGCTTATTCCGCAGCTCCTGCTTGGAGTTACAAATGTGAGCAACTGCACCGGTATCAAATACCCAGGAGCTACTACGAGCGCTGGTCAAGTACACATCAATAACAAGTATATCACATATACCTTTAATGTTGCCGTCCTGCTTATCCGCTAAATACTTGGGGCAGTTCCGCTTCCAGTGACCGGTACCCTTGCAATAAAAGCACTCAGTCTCAGGCTTGGGTCCATTTTTCTTCTTCTTCCCGGCAACTTGCTTACCGGGAGCGGCAACAGCTTTGCCGTCCTTCTTGAAGTTCTTCTTACCCTTGCCTTTCTTGAAACTAGTGGTCTTATTCACCATCAACACTTGATGCTCCTTTTTGATCTCGACCTCCGCTGATTTCAGCATCGAGTACAACTCAGGAATGGACTTCTCCATACCTTGCATGTTGTAGTTCATCACAAAGCTCTTGAAGCTAGGTGGAAGCGACTGGAGGATTCTGTCAATGACCGAGTCATCCGGGATATTAACCCCCAGCTGAGTCAAGCGGCTGTGTAGCCCAGACATCTTGAGGATGTGCTCACTGACAGAACTATGCTCCTCCATCTTACAGCTGAAGAACTTGTCGGAGACATCATATCTCTCGACCCGGGCATGAGCTTGAAAAACCAGTTTCAGCTCCTGGAACATCTCATATGCTCCGTGTTGCTCAAAACGCTTTTGGAGCCCCGGTTCTAGACTGTAAAGCATGCCGCATTGAACAAGGGAGTAATCATCGCAGCGTGATTGCCAAGTGTTCATAACATCTTGTTCCGCTGGGAGAACGGGTGCGTCACCTAGCGGTGCATCTAGGACATACAATCTCTTGGAAGCTATGAGGATGATCCTCAAGCTACGGACCCAGTCCGCATAGTTGCTTCCATCATCTTTCAGCTTGGTTTTCTCTAGGAACGCGTTGAAATTGAGGGTGACATTCGCGTTGGCCATTGGATCTACATCATAGATTGTAAAGACAATTTTAGACTAAGTTCATGATAATTAAGTTCATTTAATCAAATTAATGAACTCCCACTTAGACAGACATCTCTCTAGTCTTCCAAGTGATACATGATCCATGTCAACTAGCCCGTGTCCGATCATCACGTGAGACGGACTAGTCATCCATGGTGAACATCTTCATGTTGATCGTATCTTCTATACGACTCATGTTCGACCTTTCGGTCTTCCGTGTTCCGAGGCCATGTCTGTACATGCTAGGCTCGTCAAGTCAACCTAAGTGTTTCGCGTGTGTAAATCTGGCTTACACCCGTTGTATGCGAACGTTAGAACCTATCACACCCGATCATCACGTGGTGCTTCGGAACAACGATCCTTAGCAACGGTGCACAGTTAGGGTGAACACTTCTCTTGAAATTTTATTGAGAGATCATCTTATTTACTACCGTCGTTCTAAGCAAATAAGATGTAAACATGATAAACATCACATGCAATCAATATAGTGACATGATATGGCCAATATCATTTTGCTCCTATGATCTCCATCTTCGGGGCACCATGATCATCACTGTCACCGGCACGACACCATGATCTCCATCATCATGATCTCCATCATTGTGTCTTCATGAAGTTGTCTCGCCAACTATTACTTCTACTACTATGGCTAACGCTTAGCAATAAAGTAAAGTAATTACATGGCGTTTATGATTGACACGCAGGTCATACAATAAATAAGACAACTCCTATGGCTCCTGCCGGTTGTCATAATCATCGACATGCAAGTCGTGAATCCTATTACAAGAACATGATCAATTCATACATCACAATGCATCACATCACATCCTTTGGCCATATCACATCACAAGGCACATGCTGCAAAAACAAGTTAGACGTCCTCTAATTTGTAGTTGCAAGTTTTTACGTGGCTGCTATAGGTTACTAGCAAGAACGTTTCTTACCTACGTCAACACCACAACGTGATTTGCCAATTGCTATTTACCCTTCATAAGGACCCTTTTCATCGAATCCGATCCGACTAAGGTAGGAGAGACAGACACCCGCTAGCCACCTTATGCATCTAGTGCATGTCAGGCGGTGGAACCGGTCTCACGTAAGCGTACGTGTAAAGTTGGTCCGGGCCGCTTCATCCCACAATACCGCCGAATCAAGATAAGACTAGTAGCGGCAAGCAAATTAACAAACTCGACGCCCACAACTGCTTTGTGTTCTACTCGTGCATAGATTCTACGCATAGACCTAGCTCATGATGCCACTGTTGGGAGACGTAGTAGTAAATCAAAATTTTCCTACGTTCACCAAGATCTATCTATGGAGAAACCAGCAACGAGAGGGGAGAGATTGCATCTTCATACCTTTGAAGATCGCTAAGCGGAAGCGTTACAAGAACGCGGTTGATGGAGTCGTACTCGCAGCGATTCGGATCGCGGTAGATCCGATCAAGTGCCGAACGGACGGCACCTCCGCGTTCAACACACGTGCAGCCCGGTGACGTCTCCAACACCTTGATCCAGCAAGGAGGAAGGAGAGGTTGGGGAAGGGCTCCAACAGCAGCACGACGGCGTGGTGGTGGTGGAGTAGCAAGGTATTCCGACAGGGCTTCGCCTAAGCGCTGCGGAGGAGGAAGAAGAGAGGTAGGGCTTCGCCGTGAGAGAGAGAGATCAAATCCTGTCTCAAAACATCCAAAACCTCAAGTATATATAGGAGGAGGGACGTGGAGGGCTGGCTTGGCCTCTACTCCAAAGAGGAGATGGCCGGCTGAATTAAAGGGAGAGTCCACCTCCCACAAGGGAGGTGGATCTCCTCCTTTTAAATCCTTTTTGCCTTATCTCCTTATCTCCAGCCGCATGGGCCTTTAGCAAAAGTCTTGCCCAGCCCAATAAGGGCTGGCACACTTTATCTAACAGCCCATGTGGTCCTTTGGTCGTCACACCCCTCCCGGGGGTCCTCCGGCACCCTCCCGGCACTCCCGGTACATTACCGATGAGCCCGAAAACTTTCCGGTGACCAAAACTGGACTTCCTATATATCAATCTTTACCTCCGGACCATTCCGGAGCTCCTCGTGACGTCCGGGATCTCATCCGGGACTCCAAACAACCTTCGGTAATCACGTATACCTTTTCCCTATAACCCTAGCGTCATCGAACCTTAAGTGTGTAGACCCTACGGGTTCGGGAGACACGTAGACATGACCGAGACACCTCTCCGGCCAATAACCAACAGCGGGATCTGGATACCCATGTTGGCTCCCACGTACTCCACGATGATCTCATCGGATGAACCACGATGTCAGGGATTCAATCAATCCCGTATACAATTCCCTTTGTCTATCGGTATGGTACTTGCCCGAGATTCGATCGTCGGTATCGCCATACCTTGTTCAATCTCGTTACCGGCAAGTCTCTTTACTCGTTCCGTAACACATCATCCCGTGGCTAACTCCTTAGTCACATTGAGCTCATTATGATGATGTCTTACCGAGTGGGCCCAGAGATACCTCTCCGTCACACGAAGTGACAAATCCCAGTCTTGATTCGTGTCAACCCAACAGACACTTTCGGAGATACCCGTAGCGTACCTTTATAGCCACCCAGTTACGTTGTGACGTTTGGCACACCCAAAGCATTCCTACGGTATCCGGGAGTTACACAATCTCATGGTCTAAGGAAATGATACTTGACATTGAAAAGCTTTAGCATACGAACTACACGATCTTGTGCTATGCTTAGGATTGGGTCTTGTCCATCACATCATTCTCCTAATGATGTGATCCCGTTATCAACGACATCCAATGTCCATGGTCATGAAACCGTGACCATCTATTGATCAACGAGCTAGCCAACTAGAGGCTCACTAGGGACATGTGATGGTCTATGTATTCACACATGTATTACGGTTTCTAGTTAACACAATTGTAGCATGAATAATAGACAATTATCATGAACTAGGAAATACAATAATAACCATTTTATTATTGCCTCTAGGGCATATTTCCAACACCATTATCTAGTGTTGCATCTGAAATAAAATTGAAGAGTGGATGTTTACTTGCTACTAAATCTGATATTACTAATTTGGATGTTACTACATCTGTTTGCTATGCTTTTGTATGCAAAGAGGTATTATTTTCATTCGAGGACATGCCTCCCTCTTTGCCTCATGATGTCATTAACATCTTGCATGAGTTTGCTGACATCTTTCCACAAGACGTGTCACAGGGATCACCACCTATTCGAGGGATTGAGCATCGGATTGGCTTAATTCCCGGTGCATCGCTACCTAACCGTGCACCATACCGTACCAATCCATAGGAGATGAAGGAGATTATGAGTCAAGTACAGGAGCTGCTCGACAAAGGTTATATATGTGAATCCCTTAGTCCTTGTGTTGTTCCTATTATTCCAGTGCCGATAAAGGATGATACATCACGTATGTGTGTGGATTGTAAAGGCATTAATAATATTACTATTCATTATCACCATCCTATTCCTAGGCTAGATGATATGCTTGATGAATTAAGTGGCTCTACAATTTTATTCAAAGTTGATTTGCGTAGTGGATACCATCAAATTCGTATGAAATTGGTAGATGAATGGAAAACCGCATTTAAAACTAAGTTTGGAATATATGAGTGGTTAGTCATGTCTTTTGGGTTAACTAATGCACCTAGCACTTTCATGACATTAATGAACAAGGTTTTGCGTGCTTTCATTGGACGATTTGTGATAGTTTATTTTGATGATATATTGATTTATAGTAGATCTTTGGAGAAACATTTGGAACATTTACATGTTGTTTTTATTGCTCTACGTGATGCACGTTTGTTTGGTAACCTTGAGAAGTGCACCTTTTGCACCGATCGAGTATCTTTTCTTGGCTATGTGGTTACTCCACAGGGAATTAAAGTTGATAAAGCCAAAATTGAAGCTATTGAGAGTTGGCCGCAGCCCAAGACGGTCACACAAGTGAGGAGTTTTCTTGTCCTCGCTGGTTTCTATAGGCGTTTAGTGAGAGATTTCAGCACCATTGTTGCGCCTCTCAATGAGCTTACAAAGAAGGATGTGTCTTTTGCTTGGGATACCGCACAAGAAGAAGCCTTCACGATATTGAAAGATAAATTAACACATGCTCCTTTACTCCAACTTCCTGATTTTAATAAGACCTTCGAGCTTGAATGTGATGTTATTGGAATTGGATTAGGAGGTGTGTTATTACAAGATGGTAAAGTTGTTGCGCACTTTTCTGAAAAATTGAGTGGGCCTAGTCTGAATTATTCTACTTATGATAAGGAATTATATGCACTTGTTCGGACTTTGGAAACATGGCAACATTATTTATGGACCAAAGAAATTTTTTTATACATTCGGGTCATGAATCTTTTAAACATATTAAAAGTCAAGCAAAACTGAATCATAGACATGCTAAATGGGTTTAATTCATTGAGACTTTCCCTTATATCATTAAACACAAGAAGGGTAAAGAAATTTTTATTGCTGATGCACTGTCTCATCGTTATACTATGCTTTCACAACTTGATTTTAAATTATTTGGTTTGGAGACCATCAAAGATCAATATGTGCATGATGCTGAATTTAGAGATGTGTTGAAGAATTGTAAAGAAGGGAGAAGATGGAACAAGTTCGTCATTAATGATGGATTTGTGTTCCGTGCTAACAAGTTATGCATTTATGCTAGCTCCGTTCGTCTTTTGTTGTTACAGGAGGCGCATGGAGGAGGATTAATGGGACACTTTGGCGTGAAGAAGACGAAGGACGTACTTGCTACACATTTCTTTTGGCCCAAGATGAAACACGATGTTGAGCGTTTTGTTGCTCGCTGCACTACATGTCAAAAAGCTAAGTCACGACTAAATCATCCTGGTTTATATATGCATTTGCTTGTACCTAGTGTTCCTTGGGAGGATATAACTATGGACTTTGTTTTAGGTTTACCTCGAACAAAGAAGGGGAGGGATAGCATATTTGTTGTCGTGGATAGATTTTTCAAAATGGCAAACTTTATACCATTGTCATAAGAGTGATGATGCTACTAATGTTGTTGATTTGTTCTTTCATGAAGTTATTCGCTTGCATGGTGTGCCAAATACAATTGTTTCAGATCGTGATGCTAAATTTCTTAGCCACTTTTGGAGATGTTTATGGTCTAAGTTGGGGACTAAAATACATTGAAGTACTACATGTCATCCCCAAACTAATGGACAAAGTGAAGTACTCAATAGATCATTGTCTACTATGCTTAGGGTTGTTTTGAAGAATAACCTGAAAATGTGAGAAGAATGCTTACCCCATATTAAATTTGCTTATAATCATTTGCTGCATTCTACTACTAAGATGTGCCTTTTTGAAGTTGTGTATGGTTTCTTACCTTGCGCACCTATTGACTTGCTTCCTTTTCCATCTTCGGAGAAGGTTAATTTTGATGCTAAAGAACGTGTTGAATTGATATTAAAGATGCATAAGTTAACTAAGGAAAACATTGAGCGTATGAATGCTAAATACAAACTTGCTGGAGATAAGGGTAGAAAACATGTTGTCTTTGCACATGGAGATCTTGTTTGGTTACATTTGCGTAAGGATAGATTTCCTGATTTGCGCAAGTCAAAGCTAATGCCATGTGCTGATGGCCCTTCTAAGGTTTTAGAGAAAATAAATGATAATGCATATAAATTTGAGCTGCCTGCAGAGTTTGGGGTTAGTCTCACTTTTAACATTGCAGATTTGAAGCCTTATTTGGGTGAGGAAGATGAGCTTCTGTCGAGGACGACTTCAATTCAAGAAGGAGAGGATGACGAGGAAATTTCAACTAATGTTACACCCATAGCCCCTGCTGCTATACATACTGGACCAATTACTAGAGTTCGCACACGTCAACTGAATTACGAGATTCTTTCATTTCTTGGAAATCCTTTTAATGTTCATGAACATATGATGTTGCCTAAATTAGATATTTTTGTTTTACTTATGAATGAAGGACCTAGCATGGACAAGAAGGATGGCCATTGGAGCGGCATCAAGCATGAGAAGAAGGTGCGCGCGGGGGAAAGAACAATGAAGTTTCCAATGATGATTTTCGCACTTTGAAGACATCGTAATGAGATCAAGAAGCCTTTGACTAAATATGCATGATGCCACTTTATAAAATTCGTCCATAGGCTACTATAGATGCCGCGTCACCTTATTTTTGGGTCAGGCCCATGTAATTTCGAAATACCATATGATAGGTTGTTTTTAGAGCCCATATGTATGGGAAAACTGAGTTAGGGTCGGTTTCGGACCCCTCCTCCAAGGGGACACAAAACCCCCCTCTATTCCCCATATATACAACCCTTAGGGCGTCGTTTTAGATTTGGGTTTTCTTTAGATTACAAGTTCGCCATAACTGCAACTTCGCGTTCTTCATTTGTGTTTCATGACCACACAAAGGTGTTACAAAACCCCACTTTCATCAATAAAGTTTTCCTCTTATATTCGTGATATCCAGATTGCAATCTTAGTTTCTTGCTTGTTCTTCGTTTGCGTACAGGAAACAGACCCTCGTGGTTAGGCTCATCGTGCTCCAACGTGGTCAATAACCTCTTGGAGTTGGTTTAACGATTGCTAAGGCGAGACGTCATCATAGGTTCGTAGTCAGATCGTCAAAGTCTACTTCACCAAAAACGATAGCCACCATCTCATCGAAAGACAGAGATAACTTCACCTCTATCAAATATAATCACCATATATTTCAAAACCTATAAAAATGTGCGAAAATTGAAAATCCAAGATCTGTAAAGAAAAGAAAAGAAAACAGAACAATTCGTTAGGTGGGCCGGTTCATCTTGAGGAGTCGTCAAAATATAGGATTGACCAGGAATGTACACGGGATGGTAGGGGACTTCCTATCTACCGCACATTTTAACAATTTATGAAAAAAAACTGAAAAATGGAACTTTTTTTCAAATTAGGAACAAAAAATTGGAACCGCAAACATATTGACAATTTGTGACAAAATTTCGAAATCGTGGACATTTTTCAAATTGTGAACAAATTTTAAAACCGTGAACATTTTTCAAATTGTGAACAAATGTTTGAAGAAGAGGAACCTTATTTAAATTTTTGAACAAATAGCGTTTTTTGAAACACGAACATTTTCTGAATTTTTCAATCAATATTTTTAAAGTGAGTACATTTCCGAAATTCTTGAAAAAAATTTGAAATACGAACACTTTTTTACAAAAATGTGAAGAATTTTTGAAAAACAGAACAATGTTTTGAAATTGCAGCCCGTGAGCACTTTTCTTTCCTTTTGAAAAAACAAAAAGGGAAACGAAAAGAGAGAAACCCCAAAAGGAAAATAAATAAAATGTAAAAGAAAAATCAAAATGAAAATGACAGAAAATAGAAAGGAATAAAAATGAAACATAATAGGGACAAATCAAGAAAAAGAAACAGAAAAAAAACAAGAAAAAACAAAACAGGTAATTAACAAGAAAAAAACGTTGCGGAACCTTCTAGAAGTTTTCCAAAACCGGAAAAAAGACGGCCGGAAACCTCGAGAAGGTTACCAACCAGGATCGCTGAAGGGATTAAACGGACCGGGCCAAATCGATCTCTCGCCCGATGCCCCTGTGCGAAAGATGAACAATTTGCGCATAATGCGGCAAATAAGGATTTTCACATGGTAGCTCCCCTCGCGTGACGTGCGGCGTGAGTAGGCCGGACCAGCACTGTGGCTTTTCGTGAGTTTTTCACCTCTGTGTTTTTCCCTGTTAGGTCGGCTTATTTTTATCATGTTTAAACTGCATGGATCGCGTTCTCATGGTTGCAGTCTCTTGTTCTCATATATTTTTGCTTCACTCAGTTACTCTCTTTTCATTTTTTTCCTTATTATGCATCAGTTTCTTTGTTTTTCCTTTTCTTTTTATATGTTTGTTTTCTTTGTTTATTTCTTTTTTTGTCACTTTACTTGTTGTTTTCTCTGTCGGTCCTTAGTGGTTATTTTGTTTGTTTTCCTTGTTTTTTGCTGGTTTCATTTTTTTATTTTTTGTATATATCGTTTGTTCATGCTTTTTATAGTGTCTTTTTGGGGTCCCGATATTCACCACACGTGTGACATGTTAGATATGCGTTCACACATCGTATGTGGATTACGCATAAGGCAGTCCAGACGGGTCGTGTGTGTGCGAACAATACAATCGCCCATACGTGTGGACGCGGCTAGTTCGTGTCACACGTTCAACAAGTACTATTCATCCCCACCCGGCACCCGCGCGCAGCTACGTTAGTTATTCGCGAAATGACACTTTAGTTATCCCTGGAGATGGCAACTCTAATTACCCGAGATGGCGGATTAACAATAGTTACCCGCGGGACGACAATATAGTTACACGGGGATAGTTGTCATGTGTGTTTACCTAGTTATCACGTGTAGTCTAACCATAGTTGCAATGTATGGTTAATCGTAGTTGTCGTGTGTGTTTACTTGGTTGCCACATACGCATAGTAGCCATCTAGCAACGAATCTTAGTTGTCATGATTGTTTACCTAGTTGCCACGTACGTACAACTACAGTTGCCATCTAGCAACGTACGAGCGTCGGGTGGACGAAGAGCAGTTCACCCCTACGTGCCTGGACTAGATGGTGACCGTGTGGCGTAGTTCGCCCACACGACACAGCTGGCAACCGTACATTGCGGGTCGTGTGAGCGAACTCTCCAAAGCCACACACACGATGATGTCTACGTGACACTAAAAATTCTAACAAATTGCTTTAGGATTCGTGCAAAACTGAATCAACGAAGATCGACGCATGTGGGCGAGTTGCAAATCTACCACACGTGTGGGCGTTATCATTTATTTTTATTTTTTGGTGTTTCTTTCTTAGATTGCACTGGCCTTTTCTTTTTCTTTTTTTCTTTTGGTCATTTTTTATTTTTTATTTTATTATTTATTTATTTATTTGAATCCACATCTACATTTGTTGTATACATCCAGAACTATCTTATATACATGTTTAACATTTTTAAAATACTTCTTGAACTTTTTACGCAACTTATACTTTTCATTTGTATTTTTTCCCGTAAACATTGTACATTTTTGTATATATCAGAAAGTAATACATGTTCAACTTTTGAGAAATAAATGATTAACATTTTTGAAATATTTATTTTATATCCACATTTTTACATTTTTTTATATACGTTAATTTTTTTGGAAATACATGTTCCCTATTAGGAAAACTTGTATTATTTTTATATCTACTTTTTTCATGCACATTGTATATGGTTTTATACACCAGAAACATATTTGCATACATGCTTAATATTTTTCAAATACATGATTAACATTTTAATATCTTATGATATGTTTGTCACGTCCAAGATGCGATCATATCCTTATTTTGGCACGAACGCCTCGACAGGGATACAAGCGCATCTCGTCGTGTTTCAAAAAAGAATATCATTATAAGTACATGTACAGAAGAGATAAGTATATGGAATTGGCTTACACTCGCCACAAGCTATATTAGAGTCACATCAATACAACAACATATTCAATCATCATACAAAAGAGCAGGGTCCGACTACGGACGAAAACAAACGACAAAATGACATTCGTCCTTACTATCCCAGGCTGCTGCCCGAAACCCATCCTAGATCGATGAATAAGAACAAGAACTCCAAATCAAAACAAGCATCGCTCTCATGGCAAATCATCGCATTACTTGTACCTGCAACTGTTGTTGTAGTAATCTGTGAGTCACACGGACTCAACAATCTCATTTGCAAGGCTATCAAGACTATTAAATCTTAATAGATGAGGTATGGTTAAGTGGTGAGGCTGCAGCAAGCGACTAAGAATTTATTTGAGTGGCTAACTTACGAATACATAAAGTTAAGTATGGTGGTCTACGCATAACGAACGTGAACTAGAATGATCACTAACTGGTCCTGAACACCTACTTACGTCAAACATAACCTCACCGTGTTCTCTCCCGAATAAGGACTCACGAGAAGAGACCGTCACGGTTACGCACACGGTTGGTGTATTTTATTTGAGTTTACTTCAAGTTACTATGACCAGGTGTTAAACAAAGTATCCAAATTTGCCACATAACCGCGGGCACGGCTTTCTGAAAGATTTAACCCTGCAGGGTGCTCCAACTCGTACATCACAAATTAACCACACGCCACGGTAATAACCTCGACCATGGATCTCGTGATCATCCTAGGCAATTCCAAAAGAAATTTGACACCTCGAAATAGCCCAAAGTAAAACGGAATTCCTCACGCAAGACATTCGAGAAAGGTAAAACAAATCTAGAAGGTCGCCCGACGTGTCGACGATCCCGATAGGAGCCGCGTATCTCGTTCTCAAGACACGACGGATGAGCGATGGTTACCACGCCAATCACCGAGTTTACCCGGGTAGCGTTAATGAGCTTCTCTAACTTGGACCAACACTCATGAGGAGCACTGGCCCGGGTTGTTAATTAATCCACGGGGTCCGGAATGTCCCTATGCAAGTTTATTAGTTATTAGGCAAATGTAGTACCAATGTCGGGCCTTGCCAGACAAGCTTTATCCTAAAACGAAAATCAAGGGGGTCCCCATAACAACCCCGAGCATGTTAGGAGCGCTCAATTATGAAACATAACACCGGTTCACAAGTAACTAGGGCGGCAAGAGTGGAATAAAACATCGAGCAAAAGGACAAGCCTTCCACCCTTTACCAAGTGCATAGGTGCATTAAATTAAATAGCAATAATATTGTGATAACAAAAGAATGTCAATGTTGACACATGGAAGCAGTTGCACCTACAGCTAGAAACACTATAAGAAGGGCTAAGCAAGTAGTAACATAGCCAAACAAAGGTTTGCTGGGATCTGGAGGGGTTAGAGGCTTATCATGGCAATGTTGGGGGCTTGACAAACAAGTGATAGGTAGCGAGACATAACGATAAAAGCGGGATAACTAGCATAACAATGATAGTAGTGGTATCCACGGAAATGTGTCATCTTGCCTGAGATCCTGCTCGGAAGAAGAATGAATCCATGAAGAAGACAAGCCAACGTAGTCGAACGAATCCTCACACTCCGAACGCTTTCAGAACTCTATTGAGAAGGAACAAACCGAAACGGCAATCAACACACGATAACACCACAACATATACATGGCATGATGCGCAACAAAATATGATGCATGTCCGGTTTAATATGCAAGGCATGGCAAAGCACATCAAACAACTACTACACATTAAGACGAAACTCCACGCTTGAATTATTTAGTTCACTCTCATTTAGGTACTCATCAATATTAAATGTTGTTAGACATGCAAGAGGTGAAGCACGAGCAATTACATCATCTAGGCATTTTAAATGAGGCCGGAAGCAACATATAACATTTCCGGAACGACCTCATATGCATATTTTAAGTTTGGTCCATATCTGAACTAACAACATTTTAGAGTTATTAAACAGCAAAATAAAGGTCACCATGTGATTCTACACATTTTTCTAGTCAAGTTACATATATAAAACATCTGCATCGGAGCTATGGTTTGGTAGTTATGAAATAAATCATTTTAGCATGGCATTTATGCAAATTGCATGAAATCAGCAAGTTAAACATTTTAAACACATGTGAGAGTTGAATATTGTGAATCTACATGAAATTCTAGTCATTTTACATATATAAAGTTTTTACATGTGATGCACGGATCTGAAGCTATTAAATGCATGAGAAGAGGGGGGTTTCTGCAATTTTATTATCCTGGAATAATTAGTAAATTCGCCAGCAGGGAAAAAACACTATGGGCCTAAACTGGCTAGCCCAACAGTGGCACATGGGCGATGGGTATCTAAAAGGTGCACAGGGTGGGAGTTAGGCGGGGGCTGCTCACCTCGTGGCCTCTTGGGCCGGTCGGTGCAGCGACCCACGAGTGGACGGCGGCTCGGCCTAGGCGCGGCCCAGAGCGGGGGCGAGCGGGAAGGGGGCCCACGCGGGCGCGGTCAACGCGCACGAAGGGTTCGTGCTCCTCCCGATCCCGCCTAGATCGGGGAAGGAAGGCCGGCGGCGGCTCACATGCAGCTCTGGTCAGGACCTCGACGCAGGGGTCCGGGAGGGGCGAGGCGGAGGGCGGTGGATCCGACCACCGGAGGAGCAGGTCCGGCGCCTGTCGGTGCTTGCGATGAGCGGCGGGGTCGGAGACCACGGTTGGCGGCGGGCTTGCAGCAAGCGCCTCTAGCGAGGGGAGGCTCCGACGGCGGTCTCCGGCAAGGATCTGACGGGGACGAGGCTGGCAAGGATGCTCTTGGCAGCGCGGGGTTACCGGCTGCCGTCGACGGCTCACCGGCATGGTCAAGGGGCGGCGCAGCTCGGGATCGGGAGCTCCTCTCCCGATGTGGAGCGCTCGGGCGCAAGAGCGGCGGTTTGGGCCCGAGCGGGCCTCCGGAGGGGCTCGGCGGGCCCACGCGACGTGGGAGGTGGCTGGCGGTAGCGTGGATCCCTAGGCAGCTAGGGTTGGTCCGGAAAATGGCTAGTGGCTGCCTATTTATAGCAAAAAGAGGCTAGGGTTAGCAGTTTTTGTCCGTTTTTGGACCGTTCGATCTCGATCGAACGACCCGGAAGCAAAGGGGGGTAGGTTAGGCTGCGGTGGCTGTGTAGATGGGCTATGGGGAGATGAGAGGGAGGTTTACGTCCCGTGACACGAGGTTTTAAAACACCAAAAAACGTCTGATAATAACCGATGGCCGCACTGCTACGGCTGACCGTTGGGGTATCAAACAAACTCGGAATGCGGCAAAATTTGGCAAGCGGTCTACCTACGCTATAATGAGACCGCACGCCAGGTTTTGAAAACAATATTTTTATCGATGCTGCGGGAACGTGCACGTGTGGTTGGTCTCGAAACGGGCAACGACAAGAACGGAGAGAGACGGCGACTACGAACGGATGCAAGTTTTAGAAAATGAGTGACGATGCTATGCAGATGATGTGAATGATGCGATGATGAATGCAACAACCAAACGAAACACAGACGAGAATGGGAAAAAAGGGGAATCTTCTGGAGCGTTGGTCCCGGGCTGTTACAACTCTCCTCCACTACACGAGGATCTTGTCCCGAGATCTAGAATGAGAAGGGGAAGAGAAATAGCAAGAGGTAAACTTAGTTGCTTCTCTGACAAGCGAGTGAACCAATGACCATTGAAGGTTTCAATGAGATGAAGAATGACATGAGAAACAAGCAAGACGTGAAAAGAAATTTCGACAACACTTCAGTAGGAAAGAGAGGCAAAACTTGATAAGAAGGAAAAGAACTTGAACATATAACACAACGCTCCGATAAAATGAATAAGCAAAGAAAGAACATGACCTTAATCAGACTAGATGTGAGTTGAAAAGAGCAACACCACAATGCCTCCGGAACAAAGACTAGAAGCTAGATCTTTGGAGAGAAGAGAACGGAGAAGAAAATGACACTTCTCCCACCATTGAATTTGAAAATCATGGTTGAATGGAGTTGATGGAGAATCAATAATGAAAAAGACTAGTTCGTTATGGACTGATGAAAAACATCTCAAAATTATGAGGTGACAACCTGCCACAACAGAAACAGTTGATTGCTTGAGAGCAACAAGATATGCAAAAAAAATTCACCAAGAGGCGGAGGAGAAACTTGAATCATTTATGACACCATGATAGCAACAATCCTTAGGAAATGCTTTAGGTGAAATCCAACCCAAGATAACTCCAAGAATACAAGATGGGTTTACTTATCTTTATTCTTGACAATTTTCCTTCGAGATTCCTCATAATCAAGAATTTAATAACAGCATCTCAAAAGACAATGGAGAAGGAATTGAACTTAGAAATCCAAAATATAGAACACTTGAGCATCCCCAACAAGAATCTTGAAGAACACTTCGAGAAGAATTACATCCTTAACAAACCGCCATGAAGAAGAATCGGGACGAACTCCGAAATGAAAGGATGAAGCTTGACATTGAAGGTAGAAAAGAACAAGATTGAGGCCTTGCTATGAATTAGATGAAGCTTGGCAACAAAATTGTTGATAAAACTAGGAACTCCAGAAAAGGAAAGATGAGAATACTTGAAACCCATAATTGATATCATGAACAACTCTGGAAGAAGGATTGAAATCACCTAGATGGAACTAGAATGAGAATTACGTTATGCTTATCCTTCATCAAGTTAAATTGATGACAAGCAACGGATTTCACACACCACTTATTCTTGTTGCCAATAATTGAAGAGAAGAGAGAGAGAGATCACAACCTTGAAGAAGTCTTGAACAAGAACACCGGTAAGAATTGAAATTAATGAGGATACTATGAATGAATGGAATCACATGAGAATGAAGAGATCACGATCCGCCTAATGGAAAACTTGAATGAGGCACTGGAATAATTGAGATACGAACGAAGGAACAACACTTGAGAAGAATTTGAGAACGAAAGATGAAAGCTGAGATCTTCTGAAGTGATGGCCTTCTGGAGGATTGAGAAACGAAAACAACTACCGGATAGATATGGGAGAAATTACTCATGATCAAAACAATTTGAGATGATAACTAGCTGAAACCAAGACTCTTTGGAAGAACGAACAACAATTTAAGAGAAACTCTCCTTCAGTCTTCAATGCAGAGAATGATGACGAGAAACAACACTATGAATTACTGAGACAGTCCAGAACAATGAATAAAGAAAAGGTTGAGACAATGATGAAAATGATTTGGAAGCAATTATGGAGAAGGAATATGACTGATAAAATTCATTCTTACGTCATATTGAGAAGAACTTGAGAACATCTCCAGGATGATTAGAAGAGCCAGGTAAGATCGTGGGGAAAATCCTGTGGGTTATGGGCCCACTGAAAGGGAACCACCATTGAAACAATTGCTTAGAAAGAGATATTGCACTAGAAAAATTAAGAATTTGATGAGGTGAGAACCTCAAAATAATTTAAGAGGACATGAATGGAAATGAAAGTCTTCTGAGATATCTTCAGCACTCCGGATAGAATAGAGAGATATGAAAACCAAGAGAGGCTTGGAAAAGAAATTCCAACATGGAAACCATTGAACGAATGAGAAAGGATATGATGAACACCGAGAGCTTGAATTGAACGCGCCGGAGAAGAATAACAACAAGAACTAGGAATATGAGGATAGATCTTGAAAATGAAACTCCTGAGAATCTTCACAAGGGATCATTGGGAACAATGCGAGAGAAAAGATAGCGTAAGCATCACATGAATAGAAAAGGCACTTGGATGAGGATTTAATCATTGAAGAAAAAGGGTGGGAGGGTAGGGAAAACAAAGAAAACTTGGGACGGATGAAATGAACTCCGGAAAAGAAATATGAGGATTGGTCTTGCAAAATTTATAGAGGATTGAATTCACTTGAAGAGAGCACACCGGATGAAAAGAATTGATATGATAACTTGCTTGGGCAAAAGAATTATCATTCCCACAAAAATATGAGAACACTTCTTAGGAAAGATATGAGATCACCACTTGACATCGAAGCAACTCAAATTACCATAAACAAAACAAAACAAAGGATGGGGCTTACGAAACAAGCCAGAACAAATTCATGATAGAGATTTCGTTCGATATTTTCGTGGTAAGGTTCGCACGGGCTCGATCTTATAGTAGCCATCATGTGCAAGGCAGTGCACACGACATACGATGCATCCCCGAGTCATAGCAAGCTACAAGGACTCTTTAAGACACAACGAGAACCGCTGTAAGAAACACCGTGAACAAGCGAATCCACTAGATCTCAAACCCCAACCTCACATCATGATCTGTTCGGAGATAGCCTAGGTAACTACTTGAATTCCCACCTAAGAACTCCCAAAACTTTCTTGGTTATGCAATCGGGTGTTGGGGATACAAGGAGGAAAATATCTCACACAACTAACAATCCCTACACCCTAACTGTATCCATCCTTCAACACATAACCAGAGGCTTTGGAACTCCATCTATCTCGGACCCTCGAAAACACAACGATACTAACAATGGCAGTACATCCGAACTCTCTTCACCAGTACTGGGGATGTCGAACTCCTCTCGCCACTACTAGTATTGAAGCAATTTCGAACATCCTCCGTCCTGAGATACTAAGGAAGCTAAACGATAACGATGTGCCAAGAATCCCCTGGAGCTCAACTCCCCGGAAGAAATCAAGTCAGACAGGAGGCACCAAGATAGAACTCCCTCACATCGGCATCATATAGTTTCCAAAATACCCACGTGATCCTAAAAAAAATTGAGCGAGAAGAGGAGTAGACTCAAAATTCCTAAGTCGTAATTCCTCACCAGAGTATAGAAGAGAAGTAAAAAGAATCCTACTCTCCGATATAACTAGACTCAAAATAGTTTTTTACTAGACTCGACTCAGCCAAGTTCGATCAATCAAGGGGGCTCCTAGGTCGGTACAGGCTCTGATACCAACTTGTCACACCGAAGATGCGATCCTATCCTTATTTTGGTACGAGGGCCTCGATAGGGATAGAAGCGCATCTCGTCGTGTTGCAAGAATGGGTATCATTACAAGTACATGTACAGAAGAGATGAGTATATGGAATTGGCTTACACTCGCCGCAAGCTACATCAGAGTCACATCAATACAACAACAAATTTAATCATCATACATAAGAGCAGGGTCCGACTACAGACAAAAACAAACGACAAAATGACATCCACCTTTGCTATCCCAGGCTGCCGCCTGGAACCCATCCTAGATCGGTGAAGAAGAAGAACTCCAAATCAAAACAAACATCGCTCTCACGGCAAATCATCGCATTACCTGTACCTGCAACTATTGTTGTAGTAATCTGTGAGCCACGGGGACTCAACAATCTCATTTCCAAGGGTATCAAGACTATTAAAGCTTAATGGGTGAGGTATGGTTAAGTGGTGAGGCTGCAGCAAGCGACTAAGCATTTATTTGAGTGGCTAACTTACGAATACAAAAAGTAAAGTATGATGGTCTATGCACAACGGACGTGAACTTGAATCATCACTAACTGGTCCTGAACACCTACTTACGTCAAACATAACCCCACCGTGTATTCTCCCGAATAAGGACTCACGAGAAGAGACAGTCACAGTTACGCACACGGTTGGTGTATTTTATTTGAGTTTACTTCAAGTTTACTATGACCGGGTGTTAAACAAAGTATCCAAGTTTGCCACATAACCGTGGGCACGGCTTTCCGAAAGATTTAACCCTGCAAGGGTGCTCCAACTCATCCATCACAAATTAACCACATGCCGCGGGAATAACCTCGACCATGGATCTCGTGATCATCCTAGGCAATTCCAAAGGAAATCTGACACCTCGAGATAGCCCGAAGTAAAACGGAATTCCTCATGCAAGACATTTGATAAAGGTAAAACAAATCCAGCAAGGCCGCCCGACATGTCGACGATTCCGATAGGAGCCGCGTATCTCGTTCTCAGGACACGACGAATGAGCGATGGTTACCACGCCAATCACCGAATTGCCCCGGGTAGCATTAATAAGCTGCTCTGGCTTGGACCAACACTCATGAGGAGCACTATCCCAAGTTGTTGATTAATCCACGGGGTCCGGAATGTCCCTATGCAAGTTTATTAGTTATTAGGCAAATGTAGTAGCAATGTTGGGCCTTGCCAGACAAGCTTTATCCTAAAACAAAAATCAAGGGGGTCCCCATAACCTTTGGGGAACGTTGCATGGGGAAAAAAAATCCTACGCACACGCAAGATCTATCCATGGTGATGAGCATCTACGAGAGGGAGAGTGGATCTACATACCCTTGTAGATCGCTAAGCGGGAAGCGTTAAGAAACGTGGTTGGTGTAGTCGAATGTCTTCGCGATCTAAATCGCCGAGCGTCCTGCGATCTCATCACGATCCGGCTCGCAATCCTATCACGATCCGTCCCGCGAACTCATCATGATCCGTCCCGCGATCTCATCACGATCCGTCTCGCAATCTTGATCACGGTCCTTCCGATCTAGCGCCGAACGGCCGACACCTCCGCGTTCAGCACACGTACAGCTTGATGATGATCTCCGCCTTGTTGATCCAGAAATAGGGAGTGAAGAGGTAGAAGAGTTGTCCAGCAGCGTGACGGCACCGCGGCGATGGTGGTGGAGAAATTCCGGCAAGGCTTTGCCTAAGCACTACAGAAAACCGATCTAGAGGAGAAACTATGCACTAGAGGAACGGGTAGCACGTGGCTGAAAATATTTTGCCAAGACCCTAAAACCCTTTAGTATATATAGGAGGAGAGGAGGAGGAGGCTTGGCTCCCAAGGAGCCAGCCCTTGGGTCGGCCGAACTAGGAGGGAGGAGTCCTCCTCCTCCACTCCTAGTAGGACTAGGACTCCTTCCTAATTTAGCCCTTTTGCCTTTTTCCTCCTTTTTCCTTTTGGGCTTTTTCTTCCCAGTCGCATGGGACCTTTGTGGGAATTTCTCCATCCCACTAAGGGCTGGTATTCATCCTCCCACAGACCATGTAGCCTCTTGGGTCGAAATACCCCTCCCGATGGTCTCCCGGTACACTACCGGCACTCCCGGTACACTACCGATGAGCCCGAAACATTTCTGGCGACCAAAATAGGACTTCCTATATATAATTCTTTACCTCCTGACCATTCCGGAGCTCCTAGTGATGTCTGGGATCTTATCCGGGACTCCGAACAACCTTTGGTCACCGCCAGACATAACTCTATACTACCGAAATGTCACCGAACCTTAAGTGTGCAGACCGTGCGGGTTCGAGAACTATGTAGACATGACCGAGACACCTCTACGGTCAATAACCAATAGCTGGACCTTGATGCCCATATTGGTTCCTACATATTCTACAAAGATCTTTATCGGTCGAACCTCTATGTCAAGGATTCAGTTAATCCCATATGATGTTCCCTTTGTTCTTCAGTATGTTACTTGCCCGAGATTCGATCGTCGGTATCTCCATACCTAGTTCAACCTCATTACCGGCAAGTCTCTTTACTCATTCCATAATACAAGATCCCGTGACTAACACTTAGTCACATTGCTTGCAAGGCTTATTGTGATGTTGTATTACCGAGTGGGCCCTGAGATACCTCTCCGTCACACGGAGTAACAAACCCCAGTTTTGATCCATGCCAACCCAACAGACACCCTCGGAGATACCTGTAGAGCACCTTTATAGTCACCCAGTTATGTTGCGACGTTTGTTACACACAAGGTACTCCTCTGGTGTCAGTGAGTTGCATGATCTCATGGTCATAGGAACATATACTTGACATGCAGAAAACAGTAGCAATAAACTGACACGATCATATGCTACATTTGTAGTTTGGGTCTTGTCCATCACATCATTCTCCTAATGATGAGATCATGTTACCAAATGACATCTCATGTCCATGACTAGGAAACCATAGCCATCTTTGATCAATGAGCTAGTCTATTAGAGGGATACTAGGGACATGGTGTTGTCTATGTATCCACACATGTATCTGAGTTTCTGATCAACACAATTATAGCATGGATAATAAACGATTGTCATGAACAAGGAAATATGATAATAACTAATTTATTATTGCCTCTAGGGCATATTTCCAACAGTCTTCCACTTGCACTAGAGTCAATAATGTAGTTCACATCACCATGTGATTTGCATTGTTATGAATCTAACACCCAATGAGTTCTGGGGCTCGATCTTGCTTTGCATGTGAGAGAGGTCTTATAGTCAACGGGTCTACGACATTCAGATCCGGGTGTACTTTGCAAATCTCTATGTCAAACCGTAAACTCTGCTACCACACTCCACTTGGTACTATTCCAAATGGCTGCTCCACTATACGTATCCAGATTGCTACTACGAGTCATCCGGATTGGTGTTAAAGCTTGCATCGACGTAACTCTTTACGACGAAGTCTTTATCACCTCCATAATCGAGAAACATCTCCTTAGTCTTTCAGTTACTAAGGATAATCTTGACCGCTGTCCAGTGATCCACTCCTGGATCACTCTTGTACCCCTTGATGGACTCATGGCAAGGCACACACAGGTGCGGTACACAGCATGGCATACTATACAGAGCCTATGGCTAAGGCATAGGGGACGACGTTCATCCTTTATCTTTCTTCTCCCATGGTCGAGCTTTGATTCTCACTCAACTTCACACCTTACAAATCAGGCAAGAACTCTTTCTTTGGCTGATCCATTTTGAACTCTTTCAAAATCTTGTCAAGGTATGTACTCATTGAAAGTCTCATCAAACATCTTGATCTATCTCTATAGATCTTGATGCTCAACAATTAGGTAGCTTTATCCAGGTCTTTCTTTGAAAATCACTTTTCAAACAACCGTTTATGCTTTCCAGAAATTCTACATTATTTCCGATCAACAATATGTCATCCACATATACTTATCAGAAACTCTATAGTGCTCCCACTCACTTTATTGCAAATACAAGTTTCTCATACACTTTGTATAGACTCAAAAACTTTGATCACCTCATCAAAGTGTATATTCCAACTCCAAGATGCTTGCTTCAGCCCATTGAAGGATCACTGAAGCTTGCTCACCTTTTAGCATCCTTAGGACTGACAAAACCTTCTGGTTGTATCACATACAACCTTTCCTCAAGTAAATAGTTAAGGAAACGATGTTTTGACATCCATCTGCCAGATTTCATAATTGAAAAATACAGCAACTGCTAACATAATTTCAACAAACTTTAGCATCGCTACGAGTGAGAAAGTCTCATCGCAGTCAACTCATTGAACTTGTCGTAAGCTTCTTTGCAACAAGTCGAGCTTTATAAATGGTGACATTCACGAACAACGTCTGTCTTCATTTTAAAGATCCATTTGCACTCAACGACCTGTCGTCCAACGAGCAAGTCCACCAAACTCTATACTTGGTTTTCATACATGGATCCTTTCTCGGATTTCATGGCCTCTAACCATTTGTCGGAATCCGGGCCCATCGTTGCTTCTCCATAGCTCGTAGGTTCATCGTTGTCCAACACCGTGACCTCTAAGACAGGGGTGTCATACCACTCAGGAGCAGTACACGTCCTTGTCGACCTACAAGGTTTGATAGTAACTTGATCCGAAGCTTCATGATCATCATCATTAACTTCCTCTTCAACTAACGTAGGCTTCACAGAAACATCTTCCTGTGCTGCGCTACTCTCTCGTTGAAACAAAGGTTCAACAACCTCATCAAGTTCTATCTTCCTCCCACTCAATTCTTTCGAGAGAAACTCTTTCTCGAGAAAGCACCCAGTTTTAGCAACAAACATTTTATGCTTGGATCTGAGATAGAAGGTTCACCCAACTGTTCTTAGGGTATTCTATGAAGATGCATTTGTCCGCTTTGGGTTTGAGCTCATTCGGTGAAAACATTTTCCACACAAGCGTCACAGCCCCAAACATTAAGAAATGACAGCTTGGGTTTCTATCAAACCCTAATTCACACGGTGTCATCTCAACGGATTTAGATGGTGCCCTATTTAAAGTGAATGTAGTTGTCTCTAATGCATAACCCCAAAATTATAGTAGAAAAATGGAAAGAGACATCATAGCACGCACCATATCCAATAGCGTACGACTATGACATTTGGACACACCATCACACTATGGTGTTCCAGATGGCGTGAGTTGTGAAACAACTTTCACATTATCTAAAGTTGTATGCCAAACTCGTAACTCAGATATTCACCTCCACGATCATATCACAAACATTTTTATCTTCTTGTCACGATGATCTTAAACTTCACTCTGAATTTGCTTGAACCTTTCAAACGATTCAGACTTGTGTTTCATTACGTAAATATACACTATATCTACTCAAATCATCAGTGAAGGTAAGAAAATAACGATATCCACCGCATGCTACAAGACTCATTGGATTGCATACATCAACATGTATCATTTCCAATAAATCACTTGCCCGCTCCATCAAACAAGAAAACGGGGTCCTTAGTCATCTTGACTAAGAGGCATGGTTCGCATGTCTCAACCGATTCGAAATCGAATGAGTCCAAAGATCCATCAGCGTGGAATTTCTTCATGCATTTTATACCAATATGACATTTAGCGGCAGTGCTACAAGTATGTGGTACTATTATTATTAACTTTGTATATTTTGGCATCAATGTTATGAACATGTGTATTACTACGATCAAAATTCAACAAACCATCCTCACTGGGTGCATCACCATTGAAGGTATTATTCATGTAAACAGAATAACCATTATTCTCTAACTTAAATGAATAGCCGTGTTGCAATAAACACGATCTAATCACATTCATGCTCAACACAAAACACCAAATAACATTTATTTAGGTTCGTCACTAATCCCAAAGGTAGAGAGAGCATGCGATGTTGATCACATCAACCTTGGAAACATTTCCAACACACATCGTCACCTCACACTTAGCTAGTATCCGTTCATTCCGTAGATTTTACTTCGAGTTACTAACATTTAGCAACAGAACCGGTATCCAATACCCAGGTGCTACTAGGAGTACTCGCAAGGTACACATCATTAACACGTATATCAAATATACTTCTGTCGATGTTGCCAGCCTTCTTATCTACCAAGTATCTAGGGTTGTTCCGCTTCAGCGACCGCTCTCCTCATAATCGAAGCACTTAGTCTCGGGTTTGGGTTCAACTTTGGGTTGCTTCACTGGAGCAGCAACTGACTTGCTATCCATGAAGTTTCCCTCCTTGCTCTTGCCCTTCTCGAAACTAGTGGTTTGACTAACCATCAACACTTGACACTCCTTCTTGATTTCTACCTTCACGCTGTCCAACATCGCGAATAGCTCAGGGATCATTATTTCTATCCCTGGAGTTTTATAGTTCATCACCAAGTTCTAGTAGCTTAGTGATAGCGACTGGGAGAACTATGTCAATCACTATCTTATCTGGAAGATAAACTCCCACTCGATTCAAGCGATTGTAGCACCCAGACAATCTCAGCACATGCTCAACGATTGAGCTATTCTCCTTCATCTTGCAGGCAAAGAATCTTGATGGAGATCTCATATCTCGCAACTCGGGCCCGAGCCTGAGATACTAATTTCAGCTCTTAGAACATCTCATATGTTTCGTGATGTTCAAAACGTTTCGGAGCCTCAATTCTAAGCCGTAATGTATGACGCACTAAACTATCAAGTAGTCATCAGAACGTGCCTGTCAGATGTTCACAACATCTACAGATGACGCTAGAGGGGTTGGCGCACCGAGCTGTGCATTAAGGACATAAGCCTTTTATGCAGCAATGAGGACAATCCTCAGATCACATACCCAGTCCGCAATATTGCTAGCATCATCTTTCAACTCTATTTCTCTAGGAACATATAAAAATTCAAGGGAGCTACAACGCGGGTAAGTAATCTACAACATAATTTGCAAAGACACTACTGACTATGTTCATGATAATGAGTTCAATTAATCATATTACTAAAGAACTCCCACTCAAATTGACATCCCTTTGATCATTCAAATGATACATGATCCAAACTCACCAACTCAAGTCCGATCATCACGTGAGTTGAGGTGGTTTCAATGGTGAACATCATCATGTTGATCATATCTACTATATGACTCATGTTCGACCTTTCGGTCTCTTGTGTTCCGAGGCCATGTCTGTACATGCTAGGCTCGTCAAGTTTAACCCGAGTGTTCTTCATGTGCAACACTGGCTTGCACCCATTGTATGTGAACGTAGAGTCTATCACACCCGATCATCACGTGGTGTCTCGACACGATGAACTTTCGCAACGGTGCACACTCGGGGAGAACACAATTTATCTTGAAATTATGTGAGGGATCACCTTATAATGCTATCGTCATCCTAAGCAAAACAAGGTGCATAAAATAATTAACATCACATGCAAATCATAAGTGACATGATATGCCCATGAACTTGTGCTTTTGATCTTCATCTTGAAAGCACCGGCATGATCTCCATTGTCACCGGCATGACACCATGATCTCCATCATCTTGATCTCCATCAACGTGTCGCCATCGGGGTTGTCACGCCCACCATGCTTCTACTACTATTGCTACTCTTTAGCGATAAAGTAAAGCATTACATAGCGCTTAATGATTGATACACAGGTCATACAATAATTAAAGACAACCCTATGGCTCCTGCCGGTTGTCGTACTCATCAACATGCAAGTCATGATATTCTATACAAAACATGACCATCTCATACATCACATATATCTCATCATGTAATTGGCCATATCACATCACAACATACCCTGCAAAAACAAGTTAGACGTCCTCTAATTGTTGTTGCATGTTTTACGTGGCTGCTACGGGTATCTAGCAAGAACAATTCACACCTACGCAAAAACCACAACGGTGATACATAAGTTTCTTTTCAACCTTCTCAAGGACCGCCTTTGTCGAATCCGATCCAACTAAAGTAGGAGAAACAGACACCCGCCAGCCATCTTTATGCAACGAGGTTACATGTCAGTCGATGGAACCGGTCTCTCGTTGGTTCGGGCCGCTTCATCCCACAATACCGTTAAACCAAAACACGACCAAGGGAGAAAGCAATCTAAGCATCCACGCTCACAAACTCTTTGTGTTTTACTCGAGATATCATCTACACATAGAGAAGAGGAGAGGAGAGAAGAAAAAGAAAGAGAAGATAAATTCTTCTTTTTCTTCCTTTTCTTCTAGCTAGTCTTCTTCTTCTTCTAACTTTCATCTTTCCTAATTTGCAGATTTGCTATAGATGAGGAAGCTTGCATTGATGGAGTGTACTCGTCTACTTGTGCTTCTTTTTGTTTATGGAAACTTGTTGGAAACTTGTTTTGGATATGTATGTATGGTTATGTTGTTGGAAACCATTGTATGTTGGATATGTTGTTGGAAACTTGTATGTTGGATATGTTGTTGGAACTTATTGTTGGTATGCTTGTTGAAACTTATTGTTGGTATGCTTGTTGGAAATTTTTATTGTTGATATGTTGGATATATATGTGAAATTTTGTCAAATTTAATGATTTTAAGAAAAAACAGAAAAAATAGGGGCTATAGCAACTTTGCCGTCTGCTAGTTGACGGCAAAGCTGCCACGTGACAGCTACCTGTGCAACCTGGGGTAGCACAAGGCTGGCCTAGGTGGGTTCTTTGTCGTCCGTTGGTAGACGACAAAGACCTTAGGTACTCATCAATATTAAATGTTGTTAGACATGCAAGAGGTGAAGCACGAGCAACTAAATCATCTAGGCATTTTAAATGAGGCCGGAAGCAACATATAACAATTCCGGAACGACCTCATAAGCATATTTTAAGTTTGGTCCAGATCTGAACTAACAATATTTTAGAGTTATTAAACAGCAAAATAAAGGTCACCATGTGATTCTACACATTTTTCTAGTCAAGTTACATATATAAAACATTTGCATCGGAGCTACGGTTTGATAGTTATGAAATAAATCATTTTAGCATGGCATTTATGCAAATTGCATGAAATCAGCAAGTTAAACATTTTAAACACATGTGAGAGTTTAATATTGTGAATCTACACGAAATTCTAGTCATTTTACATATTTAAAGTTTTTACATGTGATGCACGGATCTCGAGCTATTAAATGCACTAGAACGGGGGGGGGGGGTTCTGCAATTTTATTATCCTGGAATAATTAGTAAATTGGCTAGCAGGGAAAAAACACTATGGGCCTAAACTGGCTAGCCCAACAGTGACACATGGGTGACGGGTATCTAAAAGGTGCACAGGGCGGGAGTTAGGCGGGGGTTGCTCACCTCGTGGCCTCTTGGGCCGATCGGTGCAGCGGCCCACGAGTGGACGGCGGCTGGGCCTGGGCGCGGCCCAGAGCGGGGGCGAGCGGGGAGGCGGCCCACACGGGCGCGGTCAATGCGCACGAAGGGTTCGTCCTCCTCCCGATCCCGCCTGGATCGGGGAAGGAAGGTCGGTGCCAGCTCAGATGTAGCTCTGACAAGGACCTTGACGCAGTGGTGCGGGAGGGGCGAGACGGAGGGCGGCGGATCCGGCCATCGTAGGAGCAGGTCCGGCGCCTGCCGGTGCTTGCGATGAGCGGCGGGGTCGGAGACCACGGCTGGCGGCGGGGCTTGCAGCAAGCGCCTCTGGCGAGGAGAGGCTTCGACGACGGTCTCCGATGAGGATCCGACGGGGGCGAGGCTGGCAAGGATGCTCCTGGCGGCACGAGATTATCAGCTGCCGACGGCGGTTTGCCGGCGTGGGCAGCAGGGCGGAAGAGCTCGGGCGCAGCGGCGGCGGTTTGGGCCCGGGCGGGCCTCCAGATGGGCTCGGCGGTCCCGCGCGAGGTGGGAGGCGGCTAGCGGCGGTGCGGATCCCTAAGTGGCTAGGGTTGGTCCGAGAAATGGCTAGGGGCTGCCTATTTATAGCAAAAAGAGGTTAGAGTTAGCAGTTTTTGTCCGTTTTCGGACCGTTCGATCTCGATCGGACGGCCCGGAAGCAAAGGGGGGCCTAGGTTAGGCTGCGGTGGCTGTGTAGATGGGCTATGGAGAGATGAGAGGAAGGTTTGCGGCCCGTGACACGAGGTTTTAAAACATCAAAAAACGCCCGATAATAACCGATGACCTCACTACTACGGCTGGCCGTTGGGGTATCAAACGAACTCGAAATGTGACAAAATTTGGCAAGCGATCTACCTACGCTATAATGAGACCACACACTAGGTTTTGACCCAATCCGAGAAACTTTTATGAGCGCCTTAAAAACAATATTTTTATCAATGTCGCGGGTACGTGCACGTGTGGTTGGTCTCGAAACCGACAACGGCAAGAACGAAGAGAGACGACGACTATGAACGAATGCAAGTTTTCAAAAACGAGTGATGATGCTATGCAGATGATGCGAATGTTGCGATGATGAATGCAACAACGAAACGAAACACAAATGAGAATGGGAAAAAAAGGGAATCTTCTGGAGCGTCGGTCCCGGGTTGTTACAATGTTTTGCATATAAGTTGTTCCATACATATTGTACATTTTACGTATATATTTTTCATTTACATTTTTCACATACATCAAAATCTTCTTAATGCACATTTAACTTTTTTTAAATGGATGGTTAGCATTTTTCAAATATTTATGTAAAGTGTTTTTAAGATGTACTTACTCCGCATCAAAATAAGTGTCGTTGATTTAATATAGAGTTAGTACAAAGTTTTTGTTAATCAATGAAACTTGTTTTGGAACAAAGGGAGTATATATTAAGAATATTTGAAAGCATAAATAAATAATAATAATACATGAACGGAAAATAGTGGAAAAGGGGGGCTTTTGAGGCTTGTGGACTCTAACGATTTGGGCCGGCCCAACCTACCGCGGGCTTCGACGAGCCTGTTATACATCTCGCTCTAAGCGACACATATGCGCATCTAGGAAGGTATTAGATTCTAGATCAAACACCATAAGACATGCAGGTTAACGGGCCTACTTTGTTAGATTTTTTTTAACAAAGGAAGGATCCCGAAGGACCCAGACTTTCATTACATAAGCTTGAAAGCACACTTTATATCAAGACCCAAAAAAAAAGAAATATTACAACAAAGTCTTGGACTTTTGCATGGAGCACCCCTAACTGAAAGATTAAAATGTAATCGGGTCATTAGCAGCCTCCGCTCATATTGAACCTCATCGATGTCGGGGACACACCACTTGGGGCGATGGGATCGCCATGGATGCAACGCGTGCATACCATAACCTCTGAACGAAAAATGGAACTGCCGTCCATAAGGCATGCAAGCCAAGAGGAAAGGGGTTGGTCACCCTTCTACCAAAAAAAGCAGAGGCTCGATGAAAACCGACAGCCGACCGCGGGTGTCGTAGCTCCACCATGGAATCCTTTACTGATGAGCTCGAACCCGACCATCAGTTTTCAGCTCTGTGCTGTGATACGTCTCCAATGTATCTATAATTTTTGATTGTTCCATGCTATTATATTATCTGCGTTGGATGTTTTATATGCATTAATATGCTATTTTATATTATTTTTGGGACTAACCTTTTTATCTAGAGCCTAGTGCCAGTTTCTGTTTTTCCTTGTTTTTTAGAATTGCAGATAAGGAATATTAAACGGAGTCCAAACGGAATAGAACCTTCGGAATGATTTTTTCTGGAATGAAAGGAAACCAGGAGACTTGAGAACCAAGGCAGGAGAGCCACCATGAGGCCACAAGCCCTAATGGCGTGCCTAGGGGGGTAGGGCGCGCCGGGCAGGCTTGTGGGCCCACGGCAGCTCTCCCAACCCTAATCTTTGGCCTATAAATTCCCAAATATTCCATCATTACCAGAAGGACCCACGAAAACACTTTTCCGCCGCCAGAAGCCTCCGTTCCCGAGAGATCCAATCTTGGAGCCTTTTCCGGTAATCTGCCGGAGGGGGATTCGATCACGAAGGGCATCTACATCAACTCCATTGCCCCTCCGATAGTGTGTGAGTAGTTCACCATAGACCTTCGGGTCCATAGCTTGTAGCTAGATGGCTTCTTCTCTCTCTTTGCTCTTCAATACCATGTTCTTCATGATCTTCATGGAGATCTGTCCGATGTAATACTCTTTTGCGGTGTGTTTGTCGACATCCGTTGAATTGTGGGTTTATGTTCAGATTATCCATGAATATTATTTGAGTCTTTCCTGAATTCTTATATGCATTATTTCATATCATTACAAGTCACTTCGAGTTATTGGTTTGGTTTGGACAACTAGATTGGTAGTTCTTGCAATGGGAGAAGTGCTTAGTTTTGGGTTTAATCTTGCGGTGTCGTCACTCAGTGACAAAGTAGGGGTAGCGAGGCACGTATTGTATTGTTGCCATCAAGGATAAAAGATGGGGTTTTCATCATATTGCTTGAGTTTATCACTCTACATCATGTCATCTTACCTAATGTGTTACTCTGTTCTTCATGAACTTAATACTCTAGATGCAGGCAGGAGTCGATCGATGTGTGGAGTAATAGTAGTAGATGCAGAATTGTTTCGGTCTACTTGACACGGACGTGATGCCTATATTCATTATCATTGCCTTGGATATCTTCATAATTATTCGCTTTTCTATCAATTGCTCGACAGTAATTTGTTCACCCACCATAATACTTGCCATCATGAGAGAAGCCTCTAGTGAAACCTATGGCCCCCGGGTCTATTTTCCATCTTATATTTTCAGATCTAAAACCAAAAATACCAAAAAAAACTTTGCTGCATTATTTTTTTACCTTTTTTTACTTTCCTTTCAAGCAATCTATCTCTATTAGATCTCATCCTTGCAAGTAACCTTAAAGGGATTGACAACCCCTTTATAGCGTTGGGTGCAAGAGTTTGATTCCTTGTGTAGGTACACCTATTGGGGAATTGCTTGTATCTCCTACTGGATTGATACCTTGGTTCTCAACAACTGAGGGAAATACTTATCTACTTTGCTGCATCACCCGTTCCTCTTCATGGAAACCAACGTATGCTCGAGAAGTTGCAAGAAGGATTTCTGGCGTCGTTGCCGGGGAGATCTACATCAACCTACCAAGTACCCATCACAAACTCATCTCTTGCATTTACATTATTTTCCATTTGCCTCTCATTTTCCTCTCCCTGCTTCTAAAACGATTTTCATAAAATACCAAAAAGATTTTCCTTTTTATTCGCCCTTTTTCGTTCGTCTTTTCGTTTGCTTGCTTGTGTGCTTGAATGCTTGCTTTGTCACGATGAATTAAGAGAATAACAAGTTGTGTGACTTTTCCAATACTACTAATAATGCTTTTATTAGTACTCTAATTGCTCCAGCCACTAGTGCAAAATCTTATGAAATTAATGCTGCTTTGCTCAATCATGTTATGAAAGAACAATTTTCCGGCCTTGCTAATGAAGATGCCGCATCCCATCTAAATACTTTCGTTGAGTTGTGTGATATGCAAAATAAGAAAGATGTGGATAATGATATTATTAAATTGAAGCTATTCCTGTTCTCACTACGAGATCGTGCTAAAACTTGGTTTTCATCTTTGCCTAAAAATAGTATTGATTCATGGAATAAGAGTAAAGATGCTTTTATTTCCAAGTACTTTCCGCCCGCTAAAATCATCTCCCTTAGGAATGAAATAATGAATACTAAGCAACTTGATCATGAGCATGTTACACAATCTTGGGAAAGGATGAAACTTATGATTAGGAATTGCCCCACACATGGTTTGAGTTTATGGATGATTATACAAATTTTCTATGCTGGATTGAATTTTGCTTCTAGGAATCTCTTAGACTCTGCCGCGGGTGGTACATTTATGGAAATCACATTAGTAGAAGCTACTAAACTCCTAGATAATATTATGGCAAATTACTCTCAATGGCACACCGAAAGATCTCCTACTAGTAAAAAAGTGCATGCTATTGAAGAGATTAATACTTTGAGTGAAAAGATGGATGAATTGATGAAATTGTTTGCTAGTAAGAGTGCTCCTATTGATCCTAATGATATGCCTTTGTCTTCTTTTATTGGAAATAATAATGAACCTATGGATGTGAATTTTGTTGGTAGGAACAATTTTGCTAATAACGCTTATAGAGGTAATTTCAATGCTAGGCCGTTTCCTAGTAATTCCTCTAAAAACTATGGTAATTCCTATAGCAATTCTTGTGGAAATTATAATAAAATGCCCTATGATCTTGAGAGTAATATTAAATAATTCATTAGTACGCAAAAAGGTTTCAATGCTATGATTGAAGAAAAATTGCTCAAGATTGATGATTTGGCTAGAAACGTTGATAGAATTTCTCTTGAGGTTGATTCTTTAAAAAATAGTTCTATTCCACCCAAGCATGATATTAATGAGTCTTTAAAATCCATGGGAATTTTTATTGATGAGTGTAAGGAAAGAACCGCTAGAATACGTGTTAAGCATGAATGGCTTAAAAAAGTGTGTTCTCATGATAATATTGATGAAGATCTTAAAGTGATTGATGTGACTCCTATTGAATCTTTGTTTTACAATGTTAATCTTGATAAGGATGGGATTGGAGATGAGTCAACTTTAGTTAAAAGGTGTCCCAATGATTCGGAGTTTATAGATCTTAATGCTAAGATTGATAAAAGTGGGATTGAAGAGGTCAAAACTTTAAATAGCAATGAACTATTTTGGATTTCAAGGACTTTAATCATGATATCTGATCCTTAATTGATTGTATTTCCTTCTTGCAATCCATGTTGAACTCTCCTCATGCTTTTAATCAAAACAAAGCTTTTACTAAACATATTGTTGATGCTATGATGAAAGCTTTTGAAGAAAAACTTGAGTTGGAAGTTTCTATACCTAGAAAGATATAAGATGAGTGGGAACCTACTATTAAGATTGAGATTAAATATTATGAGTGCCATGTTTTGTGTGATTTGGGTGCTAGCGTTTCCACGATTCCAAAAACTTTATGTGATGTGCTAGGTTTCCATGAATTTGATGATTGTTCCTTAAATTTTTCATCTTGTGGATTCCACAATAAAGAAACCTATGGGAAGAATTAATGATATTCTTATTTTTGCAAATAGGAATTATGTGCCCGTAGATTTCATTGTTCTTGATATAGATTGCAATCCTACATGTCCTATTATTCTTGGTAGACCTTTCCTTAGAACGATTGGTGCAATTATTGATATGAAGGAAGGGAATATTAGATTCCAATTTCCATTAAGGAAAGGCATGGAACACTTTCCTAGGAAGAAAATAAAATTACCTTATGAATCTATCATGAGAGCTACTTATGGATTGCATACCAAATATGACAATACCTAGATCTATTGTGTTTTGCCTAGCTAGGGGCGTTAAACAATAGCGCTTGTTGGGAGGCAACCCAATTTTATTTCGCTTTATGCTTTTTTGCTTATGTTTTGGTATGTTTTGCACATTATTAATTATGTAGTAATTGTGTTTTTGTGTTTTAATTAGTGTTTGGGCCAAGTACAACCTTTGGGGTGATCTACGGTGGTTGTTGATTTGATCTTGCTGAAAAAAAGAAACTTTTGCGTTCAGTCCAGGAATTTTCTAAATTTTTCAGAGATTCGAATTGATCTCAAATTTTTACACAAGATTGATATAAAAATTTACCTGATTTTACTCATGTTTCAGAATTTTTAGAGTTCTAGAAGTATTCGAAGTTTACAGATTGCTACAGACTATTCTGTTTTTGACAGATTCTGTTTTCTTTGTGTTCTTTGCTTATTTTGATGTATCTATGGATCGTATCAGGGGGTATGAGTCATGGAAAAGTTAGAATACAGTATGTATTACACAAATATAAATAAATAATGAGTTCAAAACAGTACCTAAAGTGGTGATTTATTTTTCTTATACTAACGGATCTCATGAGTTTTCTGTTGAGTTTTGTGTTGTGAAGTTTTCAAGTTTTGGGTGAAGATTTGATGGACTATGGAATAAAGAGTGGCAAGAGGCTAAGATTGGGGATTCCCAAGGTAACCCAAGTCATATTCAAGGATACCAAAAATCCTAAGCTTGGGGATTCCCCGGAAGGCATCCCCTCTTTCGTCTTCAATCCATCGATAAATTTACTTGAGGCTATATTTTTATTCACCACATGATATGTGTTTTGCTTGGAGTGTCTTGTATGATATGAGTCTTTGCTTTTTAGTTTGCCACAATCATCCTTTCTGCACACACCTTTTGAGAGAGACATTCTGAATCGTGAATTTATTAGAATACTCTATGTGCTTCACTTATATCTTTTGAGCTAGGCAATGTTGCTCTAGTGCTTCACTTATATCTTTATAGAGCATGGTGGTGTTATATTTTATAGAAATTATTGAACTCTTGTTCCTCACTTATATTATTTTTAGAGTTCCTTAAAACAGCATGGTAATTTGTTTAGGTTATAAATTTAGTCCTAATATAATGGGCATCCAAGAGGGATATAATAAAAATGTTCATATTAAGTGCATTAATAACTATGAAAAGTTTGATTCCTTGTATATAGTTTCGTGATAATAGAGATGGTAATATGAGAGTCATGCTAGTGAGTAGTTGTGAATTGGAAGAGATACTTGTGTTAAAGCTTGTGATTCCCGTAGCATGGACGTATGGTGAACTGTTATGTAACGAAGTGGGAGCATGATTTGTTTAATGATTATCGACCTTTGTGTGAGGGTCGGGAGCGTGCGATGGTTAAGTAGTTCCAACCTCTCCCATAGAAGCATGCGTCTAATGCTTTGTTTGATAACTAATAGACTTTTGCAATAAGTATGTGAGTTCTTTCTGACTAATGTTGAGTCCATGGATTATACGCACTCTCACCCTTCCATCTTTGCCAGCCTCTCTAGTACCGTGCAACTTTCGTCGGTACACCAAACCCTCCTTCCTCAAAACAGCAACCATATATTCCTCAAAACAGCCACCATACCTACCTATTATGACATTTCCATAGCCATTCCGAGATATATTGCCATGCAACTTCCACCATGTAGTTTTTCATGACTTGCATCATCACTTCATATTGCATATAGAGTCATACTTTGTCATAGGTATCGAGTTGTAATTTTCTTTTTTGAGTTAGTAAATAAAAGTGTAATGATTTTTCATTAATAGAGCATTGTCTCGTGAGAGAAAAGGATGATGGAGGCTATGACTCCCTCACAAGTTGGGATGACTATCCGGACTTTACAAAAAGAAATAAAAGAGGCAAGCGAAGCCCAAATAAAAAAATAAAAGAGGCCAAAGAAGCCCACCAAATAAAAAAATGAGAGAAAGAGAGAATGGAAAATTGCTACTACCTCTTTCCACACTTGTGCTTCAAAGTAGCCCCATGATCTTCATGATAGAGAGTCTCCTATTTTGTCACTTTCATATAACTAGTGGATATTCATTTTGCACGACCACTTAGTTTTTTTGAGCTTTCGTACACTTATAACTTTAAGTGCATTTGTTGCATAGCAATCCCTACTCACTCACATTGATATCTATTGATGGGCATCTCCATAGCCCGTTGATACGCCTAGTTGATGTGAGACTATCCTCTCATTTTTCTCCTTGCACCTCCTCCATACTCTATTCCACCTATAATGCTATATCCATGGCTCCCGCTCATGTATTGCGTGAGAGTTGAAAAGGTTTGAGAACACCAAAAGTGTGAAACAATTGCTTGACTTGTTCATCGGGGTTGTGCATGATTTAGATACTTTGTGTGGGGAAGATGGAACATAGCCAGACCATATGATTTTGTAGGGATAACTTTCTAAGGCCATGTTATTTCGAAAGGACACGACTACCTTGTTGGTGTGCTCGAAGTATTACTATTTTTATGTCAATATTAGACTATTGTTTTGAATCTTACAGATCTGAATATTCATGCCACAATAAAGAATATTACATGGATAAATATGATAGGTAGCATTCCACATCAAAAATTATGTTTTTGTCATTTACCTACTCGAGGACGAGTAGGAATTAAGCTTGGGGATGGTGATACATCTCCAACGTATCTATAATTTTTTATTGTTCCATGCTATTATATTATCTGTTTTGGATGTTTTATATGCATTGATATTCTATTTTATATTATTTTTGGGACTAACCTATTAATCTAGAGCCTAGTGACAGCTTCTGCTTTTTCCTTGTTTTTGAGAATTGCAGATAAGGAATACTAAACGGAGTCCAAATGGAATAAAACCTTTGGAATGATTTTTTCTGGAATGAAAGGAAACCAGGAGACTTGAGAACCAAGGCAGGAGAGCCACCGTGGGGCCACAAGCCCTAGGGGCGCGCCCATGGGGGTAGGGCGCGTCGGGCAGGCTTGTGGGCCCACGATAGCTCTCCCAACCCTAATCTTCGGCCAATAAATTCCCAAATATTCCATCATTATCAGAAGGAGCCACGAAAACACTTTTCCGCCGCCAGAAGCCTCCGTTCCCGAGAGATCCAATCTTGGAGCCTTTTCCGGTAATCTGCCGAAGGGGGATTCGATCACGGAGAGCATCTACATCAACTCCATTGCCCCTCCGGTGATGCATGAGTAGTTCACCACAGACCTTCGGGTCCATAGCTGGTATCTAGATGGCTTCTTCTCTCTCTTTGCTCTTCAATACCATGTTCTTCATGATCTTCATGAAGGTCTATCCGATGTAATACTCTTTTGCGGTGTGTTTGTCGAGATCCGATGAATTGTGGGTTTATGTCCAGATTATCCATGAATATTATTTGAGTCTTTCCTGAATTCTTATATGCATGATTTCATATCTTTGGAAGTCTCTTCGAGTTATTGGTTTGGTTTGGCCAACTAGATTGGTAATTCTTGCAATGGGAGAAGTGCTTAGTTTTGGGTTCAATCTTGCGGTGTCCTCACCCAGTGACAAAGTAGGGGTAGCGAGGCACGTATTGTATTGTTGCCATCAAGGATAACAAGATGGGGTTTTCATCATATTGCTTGAGTTTATCCCTCTACATCATGTCATCCTACCTAATGCGTTACTCTGTTCTTCATGAACTTAATACTCTAGATGCACGAGGAGTCGGTCGATGTGTGGAGTAATAGTGGTAGATGTAGAATCGTTTCGATCTACTTGACACAGACGTGATGCCTATATGCATAATCATTGCCTTGGATATCCTCATAATTATTCGCTTTTCTATCAATTGCTCGATAGTAATTTGTTCACCCACCGTAATACTTGCCATCATGAGAGAAGCCTCTAGTGAAACCTATGGCCCCCGGGTCTATTTTCCATCTTATACTTTCAGATCTAAAACCAAAAATACCAAAAATACTTTGCTGCATTATTTTTACCTTTTGTTTTAATTTCCGTTCAAGCAATCTATCTCTATCAGATCTCATCCTTGCTAGTAACCTTAAAGGGATTGACAACCCCTTTATAGAGTTGGGTGCAAGAGTTTTATTCCTTGTGTAGGTACACCTATTGGGGACTTGCTTGTATCTCCTACTGGATTGATACCTTGGTTCTCAACAACTGAGGGAAATACTTATCTACTTTACTGCATCACCCGTTTCTCTTCACGGAAGCCAACACATGCTCGAGAAGTAGCATGCTGCCCCACTCCTCTTCATCCACCACCTCGACGGCTTCAAGAGTAGAAAGGCAGCAGGAAGGCCCTCTGCATGTGGCACACATGTACATCTCTTGTTGCTCTATATATCTTCCCACAACCATGGTGGCTAGAACAGAACAAGGAAGAAGAGCATCTGATGCACCAGATGATTGGGATTTATTACAACAAGAAAAAGGGGTAGAGGCGGGTACGAAATGGGACGAGCCTATATTTCTCCATGGAGCCGGCTGAGGGATGCCACCGAAGGATTCGCTGCCAGGGATCATCTTTGCCTCTGCCTCTTCGCCACTAGCATGGCCCCAAGGGAGAGTAGAAGACCTAGGATCCAGACCTCTATCCCACCTAGCACTACCACCATGGACGGCGGCGGCGAGGGGGGGGGGGAGGACGAATGTGGAAGCCGGAGGTGGAGCTCTCAAGGAAAACGGCAAAACATCAGTCCAGAAAGCCTAAGAAAGAGAGAGTGGATCCATGGGTGGGAGGTTGGGGCAGAGTGGAGGGGGTCTCGTAGAGAGGTTCCCTTTGTTAGACTCTGAGCCGGCTAGCTCGAGCCTGCCAGCACCATCGGTGAGGGTGGCTATGTCCCCTAAAGCACTAACTAAGGGCTGCCCATTCTAAAGGTCACTGTGACTTTCCCACGTTGCGGTCACAACCTGAGACCTTTCTTTTTTCTTTCTTATATTCATTTATTTATAACGTTTTATGTCTTAAACTATGCATTTAAATCATGTACCGTTTTCACCGTTGGATTTCTCATAGCAAGATCTTCAAAACTAAATCCCATGATAATAGGTTTCGACGAAAAAATTCTCATGAAGAAAACCGAGCCAGAAGCACAATTCCCCCCCCCCCCCCCCCCCACTATTTTTCCATTTCAGAGAGGCATAACTGTGCCTCTCGTGGAAGCAAATTTGTGTCCCGACATCAAGCAAATCTAGGCCTCTCGAAAGAAGAATAATTTTTCATTCCTTTCCATGAGGCATAGTTGTGTGTGTCATATAGAAGCAAAACTGTGCCTCCACGCTAATCAAATATGTTTCCCTTGCGATAGAAAAACACATGTTTTCTGTTTTCAAGAGGCACAACTATACGTTTCGTGAAGCAAACCTATGCCCTCACGAAAAACAAATATGTACCTCTCGTGGAAGAACAAACAACATGTTTTTCCTTTTCTCAAGAGGTAGAGTTGTGCCTCTCGTGGAAGTAATCATATGCCTCCATGAGAAGAAAGTATGTCCAAAAACTAAGAAAAAACAAGCAAAAGCTGAGAAAACCTAAAAAGGAATACATCTAATCCCAAAAACGGATACAGAAAAAAATCAAGAGGAAGCGATCACCACGCGACACTTGACGGAGATTGAAAGCACACCAAGTGATGTGCTCTTAGCTCACGAACTGACACGTTCACAGTCCACCAAAAATAATGGTAAACGCTCGAATCCGGCGCATCGACCAAACGTTGTGCCGGACACCTCGCTCACGAACGCACTTGAGCCCTTATGCATGCGACCAGGTCGCTCTTGGCCCCACCCACACTGCTTTCTCCTCATCTTATCCCCCGCAAAGCAGCACGACCACTAATTCTCTGCCCCTCTCTCTACTTCCATTCTCCTACCTCTCAGCTCCCAGCCATGGTCAGCCCAGCAAAGAAATATTCCCCAACGAGCCTCTCCCCGATAAGCTAGAACTGGTGCACCTAGACGGCTTGCTCGACACCCAACCTCGTTGCTCCATTGTTGCCTACGAGAACCTCTCATGTCCCCATGGCCATGGCATGACGAGTTCTTGCACGAACCGACATCATTGTGTGCTACAACCGGCCATGAAATTTGCTACAACCGGCCACGGAATTTGCTACAACCAGCCACGACATCGCCCAAAAGCTGCAACCGCACTCACAGGAGTTGCAACTGGCCACGGAATTTGTTACAGCCGGCCAAGACATCACCATTGAACCACGTTCACCGTAGCTGCAACCGGGGATGCCGTCATCAACATTTTTTTGCTACAACCATGCTCGTAAATGCTACAACAGTGCTCACTGGAGCTACAACAGGCGAAGCCGTCATCAACGATTTTTGCTACAGCCATGCTCACCGAACCTGCAACCGGCGACGATTTTTGCTACAACCGTGCTCATCGGAGCTGCAGCAGCGACGCCATCATCGTTGATTTGCTACAACGGGGCATCGAGGATGCTGGAACCGTTGGTTTTTTTGCAGCAAGGACGGACGGAGGCGACGACCATGGGGGGCGCAAGCTACAACCCTTGTCGGCCGATGCTAGGAACAGCGTTGCCGGAGCAGCGACGCGTCCATGGCCAGGAGCTGTAAGATGAGGTACCCATGGTGAGTGATCTGAACGACGATGGAGAAGGCTGCAAGCGCACCATTAACAGTGAGAGGCGCGCGACCTTGGCTGGGAGCAAGGTAGCCGGCGGCACTCACCTTCATTATCTCCTCGCGTATTTGGGGAAGAAGATAAACGACAAGGATGAGAACGAAATAGAGGCTTGATCTGGACTGTTAAAAGGCAGCGCATCAGACGCTTAGGGTGCGACCGACCCACATTTGGGCCGACGCACCGGCGCCTATCGTAATGACCCTTAAAAGGCTCCTGTAAGGGGTACACCTTAATTAGTTACTCTCTTATGTGCCGCTAATTGCAACGCTGAGACACGGCATTCCTACAAGGAGCCCAAACTTGACGGCCCAATAACAACATGCCGCATCATGATGATGCCATGCTCTATTTTATTGTTGTTTTTTGTTTTTCCTTCACATCTTTTATAGTTGTTTTTATTAGTTCGTTTATATTTTTAAATATTTATGAATATATGTGTATAAATATAACAAAAATACTGTACATGAATTTTGAAATATATATTTCTTGTATTTCAAAAATGTTAAACATGTATATAGCTATATATTTTTTATTTATGAGAATATAATTATAACGTGGATCAAAAAGGTATAAATTTTAATTATGTGTACCACAAATTTTAATCGCACGTATGGAAAATGTTTGTGAGAATTAACAAATGTCACACATTTTAATAATAAAATTACATTTAAAAATGTTTATACTATGTAAAAAATATTATTTAGTTCAAAACATGCTTCATAGATTCAAAAAGACTGTAATATTTTTCTAAATATTTACGAGTTTGAAAAATGTTTTCTTGACATTTTCCAAAAATATTTGTACAATGCACAAAAATATTTGCACAGTTAAGAAAATGTTTTTATTGTTCAGAAAATGTTTAAAAATGTATAAAAAATAAATATAACACGTATATAAAAATGCTACACATGTATTTAAAATTTGTTAAACGAGTATAAAAATGATTTATGTGTATATGAAATATGTGGAACGTGTATGAAAAAGTAGACATGTGTTGGAAAAACATACTCCCTCCGTTTTACAATGTAGTGCATATATTTTTTTTGAAAAATCACCAAAAAGGAAAGAAAACCGGATGAAAGACAACAGAAAATGAAAAAACCCAGACTGAATCATCAAGTGCAGTGGTCGGACGAGGGGCGACCGAAGCCATCACGCGACGCAGTTAGTGGTCGGGCCCACCGTCCGCATGTAGGCTATTCCTATTAGAGATCGGTACGGACGAGACATAGCCCTCGCGCCATCAACTGCGTCCATGTAAGCTAATGTAGGTGTAAGATAATATTTCGCTTAAAAAGGGTGTAAGATATTGTGTTTTTCTTTATTTATTTTTTGTAAAAACGACATAATTTTTTCTTCTCGTAACTGAAAACATGGAGACCACATGAGGTAACCCATCATGCGTGGACTCAAAAAAAAAACATCATGTGTGGTTGCTGCAGCACTTGGCGGGTGCACGTCCAAGCGCTACCGGGGTGGTGAGATGGATGCAAAATAGGGCAAGTCACTTTCCCCAAAAAGGTGTGTGCCCATGGCTGCGGGAAGTCAGTCGACAACAATTACTGCGCTTGCTGCTGATTCCTCGATGCTCGCTCTCACTTCACTGTGCCTGTGCCTGCCTGCCTCTTGTAACTGTTCCTGCTCATTCACGTACGTACGTGCTAGTAGTAGTAGTAGTACCGCCCTATCAGCTTGCCGGCCTCCTGCTGCTGGTGGTCAGTGCTGTCTCGTGCCTGTCAATCTAAGCGTACGTGCACAGCGCGGTCCACACAGACGCGTCATTCGCTTCACAATGCTCACGGACATCCCTGGCCTCTCTCCTACCTGCGTCCACACACGCTCTTCCGCTCCTGTGCGCGCGCCCAATTACCTGAAGCCCGAGAGGCGAGAGCTACTCCGCTGCACTAGTCCGTCTCTGGTGCGTGTACACAGTGAGAAATACTCCCAAGGAGAACAGTCACTTTTGAGCTAATAATAATCAAATTGTTGTTTTAGAAGTTGGACGATCATTGTGACACAAGCTGACGATACCGGCAGCTAGCTAGCTAAGGATAGCACACAACCCAACACCAATCGAAACAGACCCAAAACTCTACCTGCAGCAGCTACATGGTCCATACTGCAGGAGATTAATTAATAATAATCAATCATCTAATTTTTTTCTTCATACTATTTTCCCACTCCTCCTATCCTAATTAAGAAGAGTGCATGCATCTTATAACGAATGATCCAACAAGGGCCCTCGGAGCTTATGAGCAGGGCAGCAAGTGACTGACACGAGACGATGATGGTAGATGGGTGCTTGCTTTGCTTAGCCCAAGAATCCGGTGTTGCTCCAGACGGCGTCGCGCACCCGGCTGAGGTCGCGCCCTTTCAGCGTCCTCCCCACGCCTTCGAACACCGACGGCGCAGCCGTGCCGCGCTCGCTGCTCCGTGCCTGGGCCTGCAGGTACTCGTGCGGCGCCATCCACTCCCCCTCCTCCTCACGGCAGCTCACGCCGTAGCCCTGCTGCTCGCCGCCAGCGCCAGCCGGGAACCTGGCCGCCGGCCACTCGGGCACCTTCACGGGCGCCGAGCTCGCCACGTGATGATGGTGGCGCCCGGCCGGCGCGGACGCGGTTGCCTCGAACGCCAGCGACAGCCCCCCTGCGGTCCACCGCCCGCGACGTTCTTGCTCGGATTGCCTGCCGCTGCCGGCGGAGCGGTTGCAGTCGGGCGCAGGCGCCGCGAGCACCGACCAGACGTCCTCCTCGTCCATGTCGGCGAGGTGATCGGCGGCGCCGGCGACGTGGTGACCGCCGCCGCTGACCTGGACGGGGTAGAGCAGACGCTCTGACCCGTACCTGCAGCTGTGGCCTTTCCCCATGGAATGATATCACTGGCTACCTAAGCTTCTGGAAACTGGAATCAATCAACTAGCTAGAGAGTGCCTCTCCCCTCCCTCCCTACAAAATATATGGATGGATGGATGGCAAGCAAAGCAAAGAAAAGAAACGAAGAATCTTTGCTACAGGCTAGCTAGAGATGAAGCGAATGATTGAAGCTTTTTAATCAGCTCACACAAAGCCTACTATACTGTCTGCCGTGTACACAAACCAACTCTTTTCTCCCAAAAGGTCAAAAATAATAATAATAGGAGAGCAAGGCTACGAGAAGTTCTGTGGTTCGGAAGAACTCCACCGGTTGGAGTGGAATGGAATCCATGGGCGGGCGGCCGCTATATATATACATCCGAGCGGGGCTCGACTTGCTGTGTAGGATCTCTGTGTGCGCGGGGCAGTTTCGGCGGCCATGACGTCGCCGCAACAGCGAGATGAGATGGAGACGAGCTGCCCACGTGACTGCCAGCATGATGTGGGCCCGCATGCGTAACCTGTTGTGGCTTCACACGTGTCCGCTTGTCCACTTGGGCCCACGGAATTGCCAGCTACAGACGTGCCACGTACGATTCACGGTGGAGCCCCCCCGCGCATGTCACCAGACAATTCTCTTGTTCCTTTCCACCCGGGACCGGGAGTACGCATGCTGCATGCATGTATTGTACTCACACGTTCATACATACTCATATAACATGTCCAAAAAAAAAGTTTCATACATACTCCCTATATTCCCTGTATTAGTGATCTAAATGTTTTTATATTAGTTTACGAAGGGAATACTTCGTATGTACACACATGATGTATTAGTGTATCATACATACTCCCTATATTCCCTGTATTAGTGATCTAAATGTTTTTATATCGAATATCATGTATTAGTGATCTTATAACATGTCCAAAAAAAAAGTTTCATACATACTCCCTAATTCCAACGCTACCACTAGCCTTTCTAGAATATCCTAGAATCCAAAGTGGAGGACGGTGAACTCGGTTCACTAGCGGTTTCCAAGTCGCTGCGGGTGGACACCAAAAGAGAAGGAACCATCACCGAATCATAACTCGGGTGAGATCCCTAAAGAACCTGCCACGTATTGGAGAACCTGGCGCCCAACGATGCCATGTAGTGACGGACGTGCTCGTCCTCCTCCTTGACACGGCGACGTACCACCCGCGCGGGCCCCCACTCCCTCGACACCGAAAGTGGCCCATGCGGCCGCCACCAAAGAAGCTCCAGGTCGATGACGAGACCCGGATTCCTCACCAAGCTCCGTATCTGGGAAGGTAGCACCTCCCACTGCCAGCCCGACGGAGCCCAGTCCCGGACATGGCGCCTCTCAAGGATGTCGCCGCCGACTCGACGACGAGGATGCGGGCTGGGCATCGTCGACGTCGAAAACAAATTCCTATGAGAATATTTTCTTATTGTTTAATGTTTTACTTTCTGGTTATCTTCTTACAAATAAGCAAACAATTTATTTTTTCACATAAAAAACATTATATAAAACATGTCCGAGACACATTTTTGACCCAATTTTCTTATTAACTATCTAATTTCATTAACAATTTAATCCTAGCAATCATAGCAAGAACCCTAGAAATCAACCCTAGCTAGCAATGTCCTAGCCACAACCCTAGCTAGCAATTAATCCACTGAAATGTAAACAAGAAATCAAACGGATGGAGCTGGGGATTTCTCACCAAAGAAGGAGAAGGACGACGCGCAGAGGAGACGGACGGAGGAGAAGAAGAGGCGGAGACGATCGGAGAAGAAGACGGTCGGGGTAGGCGGCAGGGTCGGGGTCGGGTTCGGCAGTGGGGTCTTCGTCGGGGGTAGCAGTCGGTGGGAGGACCGGCGGCGGTAGCGGAATCGAGAGGGAGGATGAGAGGAGGGAGAGAATGAGAGAGTGAGCGGCGTCCGTGGGGAAATATACCGATCGGAGTAGCAATAGCGCGAGCCGGAGAAACGCGCTACTACTAACGATTTAGCAGTAGCGTTTCTTTCTAGCAAACGCTACTACTACGGGTCGCCCTCATCGGTCGGGATGGGACCAGCTAGCAGTAGCGCGGGATGACACTACTAGGGAAAAGGCTAGCAGTAGCGTGGTTTTTAGGTGTATCAGTAGCCCGGGGGGCCGCGCTACTGATAATGCGCTATAGCTAACGTGTATCAGTAGCGCTGGTTAACCAGGGCTACAGCTAAAGTTTAGCAATAGTGCCTCTTAACCGGTGCTACCGCTAACCGAGTTATCAGTAGCGCGCTTCTCTAACCCGTGCCACTGTTAACACACATATTCCTTTATTTTATACTTATGTTGTATTTACACACGGTTACACATATTAATATACAACATCAATAATTATTGTGCTAGGAACTACATTTAGATTAAAGTGGATGGATGCAACTGATCAAGTTGAATTAGAAGAAAATATGATGTTGCCAATCGCAACATCATATTTTCCTCTAATTTAATATGATCACTTGTATCCAGCCACCTTAATCAAATATATGTCATATAACTCATCATCATCTTACTCATCTGACAACTCATCATCATCTTAATCATACCAAGTTAAAATCTCATAAAACAGAAAAACATCATAATAGTAATCATCCTAATCGATCATGCAAGTTAAAATAAACCAGAAAAACTTCTCTCTCATAGGACCTAGTCCTCCCTCCTAGGTAAAATGACATAAATAGAATAACACCTATGTCTCCATGATGAAGCAAAGAGATCCAAAGGTCTCCAACTTGTGGCTTGCGATTCTTATTTATTTATCCCCATGCTTCAATTTGGAGCCGTCTTGGTGGTTTGCGCTCAGTCGAGTATGCAAAAGAGAACTCGGGCCTCATAGGGCTTTTAATTGTCATATTATCTTCAGCTTGCATCAACAGAGGCACAACTTCATTTGGCAGTTTCTATTGAAAAACATAATAGTAGCCTAGTTAGTAATGTAATCAATACCATTTATGCAATAGTAGTGTACTTAATTAGCAACTCTTATCAAGATATTTCGACAAATGTCATCCGTCCTCAACCTATGCACTAGTGTCATGTACAATGTATAATTTGGGACAGTCCCCAAATTATATGGGAAGATCTCCCTATCAACTAGGACACGAATAACAAAGTTGATAAGATCATCCTTCTCCTCCAAAGTTAGATGTGATCCATAAGTATAGTGTGCCGTGTCAATTATTTTTTGTGTTTCACTCAAAGAAACGAGATAAGCTGTAAATTATAAATTAACAAATTTATTATGGATGAACACCTACTATTTTTAAATATAGAATGCAAATTACTTGACAAATATGCATGGTTGATAAACACACATGGAGGTAAAACAGGAAGCATATCGACATCCACCCAAATGTCGATGTTACCTTCAATATGATCTTCAGGACGAAGATCGAAGGTTATGTCCATATCCTCCTGAAATCCACATGCCTTGCAAAGAGCTTCCCAATTTAAGCACCCTAATTATGTGTTATTAACTGCATTCATTACTTTGACCAAAAATGTGTGGCCATGTTTAGTCCCCAGTTGGCTCTCCTCGTCTCGAAACTCTTGTGCTCTTCGAGACCGAGCCTCTCCAAGAAATACCGTCTTGCATGACTGGGGATGAACTAGTCGAATTGTATAAAACAGAAATTACACGTTGAAGCAAAGAAACAGAAGTCATGCTTAATTACGAAAAAACACTTATTATCGTTGCGTACCGTAGAAACATCGAAGGTCTCGTCAAGCTTGATGGTGAAGAACTAGTCGTCTAACAGCCTAGGCTGGTCGCAAAGATCCTTATCTTCACCATAGAGTTCACACGCTTGGATCCTATCGTCTTCATCAGATGATGACATTTCCTGTGTTCACGATTCAAAAATGATAGCATGACCATTGCTAATGTAAGACATATTGAGCAACTAAAATTTGTCGGAACGGAAATAAATCAACATTCCGGCAAAAGATAGGCACTAGGAGGGGTTCCCTGCAATAACATACACACATGTCTAAATAGACCTAATTCAATATCGGTTGACTTTCGGCCCGTCGAAGCTTTCCTTAAATAACTCTCATATCTTATGGTGTGTTGGTGCACACTCTCTCACACTGATATGGTGGTGTATATATGTTGGTGGACATTGTCTCACACTAATAGTTCGGTCGTTGGTGATGGGTGAGGGAGTCCTAGATTAAGGGGTCCTCAGACGGCCGACCTATTTCTGATGGGCCGGACTCATGGGCCACTTGCTGAGTATAGGATTGACCGAAGGCCCCGTCGCTAGGGATGAAGCCTCAGGAGTCGTGGCGTCTCTTCCAAGTTTGGAATAGTAGATAGGCATTTTTTTTTCGTTTGATGTGCAACCGACCATGTGTAACCCTAGGGACCCACGACGTCTATATAAGTCGGGGTATTTTAGATTGTGGGGCGCATAAACTCATCTAGGGTATTAGCTATTTGATCTCGAGGTAGATCAACTCTGTAACCTTGATACCATCAAAATAATCGAGCATGACGTAGGGTTTTACCTCCATAGGAGGGCCCAAACCTGGGTAAAGATCATCTCCTTCATACCTTGTTACCTTTGATCCTAGTCTCACATATCGGGACCCCTGACCCGAGATTCACCGGTTTTGACACCGACATTGGTGCTTTCATTGAGAGTTCCGCTGTGATCGCCAAATCAATCTATGGCTCACCTTGTCTTAAGCAATGAGATCTATAGCCAAGATGTCCCCATCCCTAGTCAGATCTTCACGGGCAGCGATATCTTGTCGCGTGCCGACCCGACCGGCCATCTTGGCCAGATCGGAAGCTTGTTCCCCGATCAAGAAATCAGATTCGGAACCCTAGAGTTCGTCGCTGATTCACATGGAGAGCTTGTCTTGATGGAACCCTCAGAACTCATGGAGAAGCCCGCAGATCCCGACGCCTCGACGCCTGAAGCATTGGGCCCTACCTCTGAGGTGGCCTTTGCCCTCTGACTGTCCAGAACACCCAACCAGGGTGTTGTATCCGGATCCGCCGCGGCCGAACATGACATGGATTCACTTTCAAGCGATTCCGGGACCATGATGCTGCGGATCGACCCCATGCGCTTAGGGGACACACGCCCCGCCGATGACCCGTACCCGAACGAGCTACTTGATCGGATTCAAACCATGGGCATGACAGATGACTAGACCTCGATCTATGAGCAGATCGGGCTTAAACCCGATGATTGGGAGATTCACACCCCCTCGGTCACTCACTTAGTCGCCAACATCGAGTGTCCGGTCGGAGGCTCGCCCCCCAACGACCGGAGTTAAAGACGGTTTATATCCCAATTTCCGATCATCAAGATCTCTCTTGTAACCCAGCCTCTAGAGTTCGCTTCGAAAATAGTTCGGGATCGATCCCCCATATAGCATGCAACCCGTCTGAATCAGTAGCGCACGGCTCAAACCCCGTGATTTCGGACTCACATCGTGGCGCGGAACCAAAACAATTCCCATCCACCTCCCAAGTCGAGCATTCAAGCATCGCAGGAGGGTCCAAGTCTTCGGACTTACGGGATGTTAAACAATTATCAGGAGAGTCGGTTCATCATTTTTTGGTCAGGCTCCTCCTCATTCGAAGTAGGGTACCGGGCTCTAGTGACCAAGAGATAATGACAACCTTCAATCACAATTGGCATGACGAAGGGATCCTCAACTCCCTATCTGAAAGCACATTTGTTGCCTTGGTGGTTTTGGTAATTAATAACAACATATATGTCATTGAATTAACGTTTCCACTAAGTATGTTTCAGGAAAAGTTCAATGGTGGGTTGGCAAAAGGATTGTGGAATACCCCAAGATGCAAGGAATAGCATTGGCCAAGCTTCAAGCAAAGGACTCTACATTTTACATTTGTGAGAAATCACTTTGAGTCCATAGGAAAGCCAATACTATTAAAAGGGGGTAAGGTTTTGTTGGTAAACAAAATGCTCATACGCGCACAAGTGATAGTCACCACATACACCCAAAAGATCTTCCAAAAAAGTCTGTCCAAAGCCAGATATTCAAAATCTATGCAACCAACATTCTACACTCACTGCCATCGATTCCAAACCCTAGACAGACTCAGCCAAACCCTAGCTTTTCGATGCAACCGATTCTACATTCGGTGCCACCGAGTTAGGCTGCCAACTTTCTGTTACGCAAGTTCACAATTTCGGTCCCTCCAAGATTGTTGAATCGGCGTCACCGAGATTGGTAATTCTGACCGTTGGTTGCCTTATCGATGCAACCGAGATTCCTATATCGGTCTCATCGAGATTCAAAAGTTGCTAACTTTATGTCACTTCGGTACAACCGAGATTAACACATCGGTGTCACCGAGTTGGTCATTTTGTGTGTAACGGTTGGATTTTTGGAGATGCCTATATATACCCCTCTACCACCACTCACTCGTAAGAGAAGCACTCAGGACTGTTCCCCACTCATACCTACTGATTTTCTGAGAGAACCACCTACCCTTGTGTTGAGGTCAAGATCTTCCACTCCAACCATATGGATCTTGATTTCTAGCCTCCCCAAGTTGCTTTCCACCCAATCAATCTCTTCTATCAAGCCAAATATGTGAGAGAGTAATTGTGTGTTGAGGAGTATATCATCTTGAAGCACAAGAGCAAGGAGTTCATCGCATTACCTAGCCTATTACCTTTTGGAGGGTGGTGCCTCCTAGATTGGTTAGGTGTCGCTTGGGAGCCTCCTACTTCGTGTTGTGGAGTGAACCAAGAAGTTTGTAAGGGCAAGGAGATCACCTACTTCGTGAAGATCTACCCCGAGTAAGGCTAGTCCTCCGTGGACGTAGGCCGTCATGGTATAGCCAAGGTTGCTTCTTCATAGAACCCTCCATGGACTCTTGCGACTGTTATCCTCCGTGGGTTGAAGACTCCATGAACATGGATGTACGATAACACCACCTATCAGAACCACGGGAAAAATCACTGTCTCACTAATTGCGTTTGATCTTCCTATCCTCTATTTACTTACATGCTTGTCTTTACTTTCTCCTGCTATACTCTTAGACATGCATGTGTAGGGTGTACTTGACATACTATGAATGCTAAAATCTGCCAAGAATTAAAATTGGGAAAAAGTAGATTTTTATGTGGTCAAGTAGTCTAATCACCCCCCCCCCGCTAGCACCAATTTCGATCCTACAAGTGGTATCAGAGCATTGGTCTCCATTGCATTGCTCTCACAACCTAGGAGAGTATGGCATATAGTGAGGGAAATTATCACCGTAGAGGTCCGTACTTTGATGGCACAAATTTTGCTAGTTGGAAGCACAAAATGAAAATTCATTTGCTTGGTCATAACCCCTCCGTTTGGGTTGTTGTTTATGTTGGTATGCAAGGTGAATTATTTGCGGAAGGAAGGGAATCCGATCGTGAAGCGACTACAGATGAATTGAAGATGTTGCAACTCAATGCTCAAGCATGTGACATTCTCTTCAACCGCCAATGCCCTGAAGAATTCAACAAAATCAGCCGTCTTGAGAATGCAAAAGAGATGTGGGATACTTTGATTGATATGCATGAAGGCACAGAATCTGTGAGAGAATCCATGTTGGATGTTCTTCAAAGTCATCTTGACAAGTTCAAGATGAAGGATGGTGAAGGAGTCGCTGAGATGTACTCTAGGCTAGCTCTCATCACAAATGAGATTGCCGGCTTAGGAAGCGAAGAAATAACTGACAGATTCATCGTCAAGAAGATACTTCGAGCTTTGGATGATCGATATGACACCGTTTGCACATTGATCCAAATGATGCCCAACTACAAAGATCTCAAGCCAACAAAAGTGATTGGAAGAATTGTTGCTCATGATATGACACTCAAAGACAAGGAAGAGCTTCACCACAAGTCTAGCGGTGCTTACAAAGCCACAAGTGATGCTCCCGCTACCTCTAGCTACAACCTTGTCACAAATGAAGAGATAAGCCTCATGGTCAAGAAATTCAACAAGTTCTACAAGAATAGAAGCAAAGATCAAAGCTCCAACTCAAGATATGAAGAGAAGCGTTCGTCAAGTCGTGACCGAAACTGCTACAATTGTGGGAAGCCCGGACACTACTCCAATGATTGCATGACTTCGTACAAGAGGAAGGAAGAGTCACCAACAAGAAGAAGCTCAAGAGACGAGACCTCGAAAAGAGAGAAGGAGTAGGGATGATTGTTATGAACGAAGACCCTCAAGGAGAAGTAGGGACTCGGAGAAGAAGGACAAGTACACCAAGACCTACTCAAGAAGGAAACATCAAGCTCATGTTGGTGAATGGGTTTCCGGCTTTGAGTCCGACAACCACTCCGAGAGAAGCTATCACTCCAACCCCAACTATAGTCAAGATGAAAGTGTTGCCGGACTTGCACTAGTGACAACTGACTCCCACGACATATTTGATTCACCAAATGAAGGGAGTGGACGTTGCTTCATGGCTAAAGGCCCCAAGGTATCACACCCCGAGTATCTTGATTTCAATAGTGATGAAGATGACTTGTTAATTGAAGATGACTTGATATTTGACAAATCTAGTAATGTTAGTCAAAATGAACTTGCTAGTACTCACTCTAGGGTAGAAAACTAGTGTGATGATAAGTCAGAAATCGAATGACTAACTCAACAACTAAAAACTCTTAAGTTGGCTCACAAGTCAATTCTAGAAGATCATAGAGAGCTTGTACGTACACATGAGAAGCTACCCTTCGATAAGCTCAACTTAGAGAAAGAGCATGAGTTCCTTAAAGCTATCAATGACGATCTTCGAAAGAAGACTTCCTCTTATCTAGCCAAGCGACTTCTCTTATCTACATTCATCCCACAAGTTAAGTCTAAGCAAGCTAGTAACAAAGGAAAGATAGGTTCTTCAACTAGTAGCAATAAAAATGATAAATCCAACGATATTGCTTCTAGTAGTTCTCTTGATCCTACTAACTCTTCTCTTAGACATTGTTGAATGGAGTTGAATGGGAAGAATGTCAATACTGGAAGTGGAGTATTTAAACTCGAGCTCAAATGCACCCGGATGAACAGTAAAATCAAAAAAATTCGAAAACGTTTCAAAAAAATCAAATTGTTTTTGTGATTAACTTTGACAAAATTTCTAAGTGCTTGAAATTTTTTATCATTATATCACATTCGCGTAAGGCGTGACAAAAAAACAAAATCAATGTTCAAAATGCTTTTAAAAGTAGCATTTTCAAAGTATTGTTTTTGTTTTTTGTCACGCCTTACTCGAATGTGATCTCATTATAAAAATTTGCAAGCACTTATAACTTTTGTCAAAGTTCATCACAAAAAAATTGGAAATTTTTGAAATGGTTTTTATTTTTTTTTATTTTACTGTTCATCTGGGTGCATTTGAGCTCGAGCTCAAAAGGACACTTTCCGTCAATACCCCAATCCCAAGTTTGTTCCTCAAAAGGAGAAGTATGAAAATACTCTCCCCAAGGGAACAAAAGCTCAAGATGACCTTCCACCACAATACACCAAGCTCAAGGACAAGGACAAGCTTCAAGAGGACATTGACTCTTATGAAGATGAATCCCAAGCTTTGGTGAAGTGGGTTCCCAAGGCTACGACAAGCTCGAATTCTACAAGTGCTACTTCAACACCAAGGATTCCCATTAACTTAATGTTGGTCCCCAAGAAGAAGAACTAGAGAAGTTCCTGAGGGGTGACTTCTCTAATGAAATTCACTCATATTCATTCTTGGCAAGAACTAACTGCAATCAACATCAACTTTATGCAATAGTTCAAGGAGTCACACATTCCCTCAAAGGTAAGCAATGGAGAGTGTAATCAACAAATCAATGGACATCATCACATATGCTTTGCACTCCATGTCCATAGATATGCTTGTATTTGTCTCTTGTGTGTTGGGACTGACGCATGTAGGTGAGAAGAGTAATGAAACAACAAGGATGCTCCCAACTCTTGGTGATCTTCATCAACTTTGAGCATCCACCACTACCTCACCAACATGAAGTCTTCATCGACAAAACTCAAGGTTAGTTTGTCCCACCTATGGGGGGATGTCCCATCAAGGGGAGCTTTACTCTAAGACTTGAGTCAAAGCATCTCTTAATATGTGACAACATTAAATGCTTTATGCAAAAGTGGTAACCCCACTTGTGCTTAAACGATCAGTATGACCTATGATCAAGTATTCTTACTTGGCTCCGAAGTCCATATACTCATATATAGATGAATCCATCATCGCCAAAGTGCTTGTTAGATGCTATTATGTTTGCACATGTTGGCCATGATTTCATTTGACATCTTATTGTGTGAGCATGTTGGTCTGCATTTATTTACTCATTCGAGGATATCCAATTGTTTCTATTTGGCTTTTCATTTTTACTTGCCAATTGGATATACAAGAATGCCTAGGACCACTCCTTTAGCTATCTATGCTTTCTCACCTCATACTCTATTCATGATGCATCACAAAATTTTAACAAGTACTTTTCGATCTCTATGTGTGAGGAGCACTCAGAGTTCCGTATCGTCAAGGACTGACCATTAAAACCTCCCAAGTGCATCTTGGTGGAACCAACCCGCTATTCTCGGTCTCACCGTATGCCTAGAGTTGGTCTGATTTTCTTATCTCGGTAAGACCAATTTCATATTCTCGGTTACACTGAGTTTCCCTGTCAGCTGACAGTGGTGAAACTCGGTGACACTGAAAATATCAAATCGGTGTCACCGACAGCGATGGGTATATATTCGGTGGACCCCCGATGATTTGAATTTCACTCGTCAAACGTCGCGCCTCCACAACCCTAGCTGCCGCCCGAAGACCCCAGGTCATCGCCTTGCCTCCCCGCGCTCCTCCGCCGCAGGGATCCTCGCCGTCGATGGAAATCTCCGCCGCCATCCACGCCGTAGCGAATCCATCACCGAGCTAGGGTATGGATTCGACCCTTCCTGCGCTCCCCATACAATTCTTGCGCAATGAAGATTGTTTTCTCTATAAGCCACGGATTGCACATCTTCCCATCCAATAGAAATTTCCATAGGATAGAGAACGACAAATTTTTAGGGTTTTGCTGTCCTCCTCCTGTATCTCGGTAGAACCGATTTGAAATAATCGGTGTCACCGATTTTCTTTTCTGCCACGCTGAGAACACCTTGGTGAAACCGAGTGCTCATTTTTGGTGCCTCCGAAAATGGTGCCAAGTTCCTAGAAAGAAAGGTGATCGTCTAGGTGTGGCCGAAAAGTTTGCCTCGGCTGTACCGAAATACATTTGGCAGAATGCAAAACTTTGGAAATTCTAGTTCAAACTTTTAAAAATTATGCATTTTGTGATGACTCATCCTATTCCACTCTACTATACTCTATTCTCAGGGTCAACATGTCAGGTTCAGATAGTCAGAATTTGCCAGAGCAGAACGTTGAGATGAGTTCAGGCACTAGTCCTGGGGCCAGTTCCTTTTCAGATCCAGGCACTCCCAGTTCTCATGGGTTGCCAAAGGCTTCTACTAGGACATGGAAGAGACTCAAATCAGAGGAAGAGGATTCTAATTTTGTCCCGGAAGAGGTTCTTTCTAAGAAGCAAGAGAAGGCTGCTAGAAAGTCTGCCAATGAGGCCACCTCATCTAGGAAGGTGGTGAGCAAAATTTATGCTCCTGCAGAAACTTTCAAAGCACATGAGAGTGCTAGGGCAACAATGTCTGTTGAGGTAACCAAGAAAGCTTTGCCAAAGAAGACAGCTAGGAAGAGGATCATTCGTGTGCAGGGCATGCCTACCTCAATGGATGAGGATCCAGAGGAGGCTGCTGCTGCTGAGGAGGAAGAGGAGGAACCTGCTGCTCAGGCCCCTCCTAAGAAGAAGGCCAAGAAACTTTTGGATGATGCTATGCCCAAGCCAGGCACCTCCAGGAGCACCAAGGCTACATCCAAGAAAGCCTTTGCACAGAAGTCCAAGAGGAATACCAGAGATATACCTGCTACCGAGAAGAACAAGAAGTCCACTTTCAGAGAAGCAGATGATGATGATGATGTTATGACTATTCTGATGAAGCTCAGAACTCACCTCCCAGTTCATGATGCCAGCCACCTAGTAGCTGAGGATATGAAGAAGAGGAAGGATTTAGGGTTGAGGGCATGGAGAGCTATTGATCCATATGCCCACAGGATAAAGACTGCTGTGGACTACAAGTTTTATACCAAAGAGCAGCAAGACTTCTATGAGACAGTTTTGCTTGACAAGAGACCTGTAGTCAGTGACATGAGATATGTTGACTGGCAATACATCAAGGGTAATGTGGATTACTTTCCATGTGTCCAAGACAACTTCCACTGCATTGGACTTGACAAATTTGTTGGGAAAGAGTTCACGGCTTGGAATGACGAGATGATCATGCAGTTCTATTCCACTGCTCACTTTTATGTAGATGGCAGAATTATCTGGATGATTGAAGGAGCAAGATATGAGTCCTCTGTTGATGAGTGGTCTACCATCTTAGGAGTCCCAGAGGTTCAGGATGGAGATTTGGATATCTACACAGAATCCAAGGAGAGCCACAATGCTATGAAGGATACGTATAATCCTATCCCTGCAGATAAAGTGCAATCTCAAAAGCTTGGTTCTATCTACTTTCTCCATCCAGGCCTCCGTACCATGAACACCATCCTGAGGCATACCTTGATGTCCAAGTCTGGAGATGAGAAGATGATTCATGGATACTCCATCAACATGCTCATCCATCTTGATCATCACACCCGGATTCGAGTGATGGACTTGATAGTAGAGACTGTGAAGAGGGTTGCTGCTGATCAGAAGCGCTCATGCTGCTATGCACCCTATATCTAGATGCTTATCAATTCTAAGATTGAGAAGCACATCTTTGCTCTAGACAGTCCCCATTTGCCACTTCAGCCGGATTTTGAGGACAACGTTGTGGTGATGGAACCAGACCATCCCACATCAGCTGCAGCTCAGGCACATGCAGAGGCAGAAACAGAGGCAACTCGAGCCACTAGTGCTCAGGTTCCCAGGTCCAGGAATGATCAGATGGATCTTTTGGTCACCACTGTCACGGACATGAAGAAGGATATCAAGACCATCATGGATACTCAGGAGAGACTTGCAAACATTATTGATGATAGAGTGAAAACTCTAAATGACAAAGTTAATGGGCTGGCTAAAACAGACAATGAGCTCGAGAAGGAGGTTGATGAAGCCCCAGTCCGTCGCACCTCTTCAGAGTCTGAGTCTTCTGATGATGAGGAGGATAGTGCACCTATCTGGACGACTACCCAGTTCACGACTAAGGCCAGGACTCCTAAAGTACCATCTCCAAAGACGAGGCCTTCATCTTCTGCTCCAGCCATAGTATCTTCAGCTCCACCAGCTCCAGTGCCTCCAGTATCTACTCCAGCTCCATCCAGGACTTCAATGGAAGTCTTTGCCAACGCAGTTCTCTCAACTCCACCATCGACGACTAGAGGAGATTAGTTGCAGAACGATTAGCTATATCTCTTTGAACTTTTTGGTAACTTGTTGCCAAAGGGAGAGAAGTTGTATATAGATTTTAGGCTTCGAGTGAGAGAGTGTTTGTTTTTATCTGCTATTTTCTCAAAAATTTTGGTTCTTTTGGTTTGATGTGAGATACTTTTGTGGTTGTGTTTGATCATACACTGTTATGTGTGTTGCTACTATTTCCTATCATTTGATGGTTATGTGACGATCACTCACTTTGTTTGATGTGTTGTGCTATGTTGTTAACTCTTATTACTCTCGCACACCACCAAGTTGTATGTGACATGGAAGAAGTGCCCCATATACCTAATTGATTGTGCATTTGCATTCAAACACAAATTTAAAATAATGCACAAATTTAGGGGGAGCTCTTGCTTATTACATACTTCTCAAAGCAATGATTATATTCATTGATTATATCATATGTCGAAGCTTTGATCTATATGTTGTCATCAATTACCAAAAAGGCGGAGATTTAAAGAACATTTGCTCCCTTGGTGGTTTTGGTAATTAATAACAACATATATGTCATTGAACAAATGTTTCCACTAAGTATGTTTCAGGAAAAGTTCAATGATGGGTTGGCAAAAGGATTATGGAATACCCCAAGATGCAAGGAATAGCATTGGCTAAACTGCAAGCAAAGGACTCTACATTTTACATTTGTGAGAAATCACTTTGAGTCCATAGGAAAGCCAATACTATTAAAAGGGGGTAGGGTTTTGTTGGTGAACAAAATGCTCATATGTGCACAAGTGATAGTCACCACATGCACCGACAAGCTCTTCCACAAAAGTCTGTCCAAAGCTAAATATTCAAAATAGGTGCAATCAACATTCTACACTCGGTGCCACCAATTCCAAACCCTTGACAGATTCAGCCAAACCCTAGCTTTTCGGTGCAACCAATTCTGCATTCGGTGCCATCAAGTTAGGCTGCCAACTTTATGTTACGCTAGTTCAAAATTTTGGATCCTCCGAGATTGTTGAATCGGCGTCACCGAGATTGGGCATTCTGACCGTTGGTCACTTTATCGGTGCAACCAAGATTCCTATATCAGTCTCACTGAGATTCAAAAGTTGCTAACTTTAAGTCACTTCAGTACAACCAAGATTAACACATCGGTGTCACCGAGTTGGTCATTTTCTGTGTAATGGTTGGATTTTTGGAGATGCCTATATATACCCCTCCACCACCACTCAATCGTAAGAGAAGCACTCAGAACTGTTCCCCACTCATACCTACTGATTTTCTGAGAGAGAACCGCCTACCCTTGTGTTGAGGTCAAGATCTTCCACTCCCCAAGTTGCTTTCCACCCAATCAAAATCTTCTACCAAGCCAAATATGTGAGAGAGTGATTGTGTGTTGAGGAGTCTATCATCTTGAAGCACAAGAGTAAGGAGTTCATCGCATTACCGAGCCTATTACCTTTTGGAGGGTGGTGCCTCCTAGATTGGTTAGGTGTCGCTTGGGAGCCTCCTACTTCGTGTTGTGGAGTGAACCAAGAAGTTTGTAAGGGCAAGGAGATCGCCTACTTCGTGAAGATCTACCCCGAGTAAGGCTAGTCCTCCGTGGACGTAGCCGTCATGGTATACTCAAGGTTGCTTCTTCGTGGAACCCTTCACTACTGAAATCAGAACATTTGCCATCTGCCATGTCTTTGCCGTTGGCTGGCTTGATGACAAAGAAGGCGTTTGCCATCAGCTAGCGAAAAACAGATGGCAAAGGTGGGGCGGACGGCAAAGGTTTTGTTTGCCATCAGCCTACTCTTTGTCATCGGCTAGCCGACGACAAAGATGGGGCAGGCAGACAACAAAGGTCACGGGCGGGCCCCACTGCACCGTGGGTTCAGAGGACAACCTTGTTGCCGTCGAGGACCTCTTTGCCGTCCGCCTCATCCCTCTTTGTCGTCCGCTAGCAGACGGCAAAGAGGATGTCCTCCTTTAACGGTCATGGCGGATCCCCACCCCCTCACTCTCCCCCCGCGATCCACTCCACTCTCTCTCTTTCCCAGCACCAGCCAGCCCCTCCCCACGGCTCCCCCTCCCGCCTCTCGCCCCACCGCGCTGCCCCCACCACCGGAACTCCCCAACACCGCCCCTCCCCTTTCGCCGCCCCTCCCCAGCGCTGCCCCTCCCCTCTCGTCGCCCTCCCCAGCGCCGCCCCTCCCAGGGCTTCCCCTCCCCTCTCGCCGCCCCTCCCCAGCGCCACTCGCCGCGACGAGCCTCCTCCCCGCGACGAGCCTTGTGCCCCCCTCGGCGCCCCCTCCCTCGCACCGCCCCCACCATCGCGGCGAGCCCCCCACCCGCGCCGGCCCTCCTCCACCTGCGCCTCCCCGCGACACCCAATCGTTGGAGCTCGATGTGGCGCTGCCCCCCTCTCCGTGGCCTTCCTCCCCTGCGCCAGCCCTCCTCCATCGGCCCTGGAAGGTGAGGTTTTTTCTTTTTTCTTTTTTTACTTTTCAGTTTATGTTACTAGCGCTTGTTTTTTCCTGTTTAGTTTAGGTTAGTTCTCGTGCTAGTTTAGTTTAGTTTAGTGTTTTTTCTGTTTTTATTGTTTAGTTTAGGTTAGTGCTAGTGCTAGTTTAGTTGAGGTTAGTCCTAGTTATTAGTGTTAGTGCTAGTGCTAGTGTTTAGATAATAATAAGGAAAAGAAGAAGAAGGAAAAAAATGAATGTCGAGGAGGCCGAGGAGGTCATAGTTTTGTAAATTATGGGTTAGGTCACATATTTTCTGATGTTTGTTATAAAAAACATCATATTTTTGTTGATTGGGTGAATTTGAATGTGCCATTGTTCGACGAACTCCCCATACTTTTGACGAGCACCCCTGCTACGTTCGTTGGTGAGCACAAATGACATCTCCTCCCCTGCCCCCCTTAATTTGCTCGGTTCCGGTCTTCGTGTCAATGAAACTTGCTAGCTATAGGTGTCTTCAATCATCAGTATGCGTGACCACTATGCGTCTCCCATTCGAAAGGGCGACATCTATAAGTATGTATGTCTTTGCATATTTATAACCGCCATCCTTTCGAATTGCCCAACGTTATCCATGGACAACCCGAGTATGTGTAGATTGGGTTCGTTTTCCCATATGCCCTGCTCCGGATCCGATGTGGAATTTCGTCAGTGCCTCCCTGTTGTTCGATCCAACCTCAGCCTATTCCAAGGGAAGCTCGCACCAGCTGGTGCTTCGAAAGCAATAACGTTGGATGTCGAAGAATGACGGACCATTTCGTTGTATATCTTCAACAATTGAACAGAAGTGCGACCGTACATCGAGTAAGTTCTCGATACATTGTTTCACAACTTCTAATTCCTTTGAACTACTCTTATTCTCGGATATGTGATACAGTCGACACGTCGCCAAATTCTCGGATGGAGCGGTGATCCAAAACAATTCCATCGAAGAGTATGAGCTTCTGGAAAAGCATGGAGGCGGCTATCCCGGTTTCATCTCTTTGTTCAAACAAACGGTAATTTCCATTAGACCATTTCATTTCTTTGTCTAGTTTGCGGCTAATGCAAGAATCCTTTCTTATCAAACTTGTAGGCTAATTCAGAGTCTATGGACGCAGAATTGAGACAAGTCACTAATAGTTTTGACTATAAGGTTCGTTCATTTGACAAATACGACATCAACGGGTATCGCTTTTGTACTTTTGGCAAAGAGCTATCTATGGCCGACCGAAAGTCTACAAATTGTTGTGTCTCCGCTGCCGGCGAAGGAGGTGTCGAGTATTATGGAAGAGCTGAAGCAATTTATGAACTTATATTCTTTGGTGATAACAAACCAAACGTCGTAGTCTTCAAATCTTATTGGTTCTAGCCGAAGAAGACTAGAAGCACTCATGAACATATAGGGCTAGTCGAAATCAAACAAAGCACCCATTTAGATGTTCCCGACGTCTATATTATGGCTCAACAGGCGACCCAAGTTTTCTATCTACCGTGGGCCTGCCAAACTGATCCAAATCTAAAAGGTTGGGATGTCATTTATGATGTGCCGCCACATTTTAGACCACCTCCCCTCAATGAAGATGATTATGAACCTCATATTAACCCAGACACATATGAAGGAGAATTCTTCCAAGAAACACGTCTTTCCAAAAAACGTTTCAAGAACCGCTCTACTTCACCCTAGAACATTGAGGTAGACAGCGACAATGAATCTGACTTCACGCTTGAGCCGAAACAAGAAGAGACGGAAGAGGAAGAGGTTACTGCTGCGGATGACCTCTCAATGCTTGATCGATTACATAAAGGAGGCCTTCCACATGTTGCTCGCGATAGTGATGATGATGCATTTATTAATGATAGTGATGATGATGATGCATTTATTGATCCCGGAGCATATGTAGATGATGAAGATTATTATTAGTTCATGTCAGGTATACATGATGATGATACACTCAAATTATATATATACATATTACTATTCATGTCGGTATTCAATTTTTTTATGTTGTACTAATTCCGTTTACTCTTTGTCATGGCAGGTGTTGAAATATGGTTGGCGAGGGTCGAGATCGATACGAGGATCCTTCGTCGGCGCGTGCTGGGAGGGGTACTTCCATTCCACCCAAAACTCTCCGGAGAACGTTGTACAACAGTATTGGGTCACCCGAGGGCACTTATTCATCGGTGATGTTGCCCACAGGGAGAGGAGGTCGGGGGAAGAAGAGAGCTCCTAAAGCTACACGTGGTGGCCACGGGAGAGGTATGAAGGCTGCTACGCCTTCCTTGCCGCCCCCCTAGCTGATTCACCAGAGCACATGACTGCTACGGTGGACTCGTCTGAGTTGGAGGCTACAAGGACTCCAGTCCACGAGCCTCGAGTCAACGATCCTTCTGTCCCAGACGCTTCGACCCTCGAGACTCCTGTGCCAGACGCCTCATCACGCGAGACTCCTGTGCCATACGCTTCATCCTACGAGACTCCACAGGCTTCCACCAGATGGGATACCTGGCCGGATCTGCATCAGTCGGAGCCGAGTGGCCATGTTGATGGTGGAGGGGATCGACTTTCTGATAGCAGGGACGAGGTGGTTGAGGGCACCGTCTACCAGCGTGGGTGTACACGGTTCCCGCCCATGCCGGCGACCCGTGAGCAGAGGTGGCTGATTAAGCCTGAGTCGCCGAAGTAAGTGCATTTACTCCTTTTAAACCTTTTGCCTTCATGTTTCTTCACATATCTAATGCATTGGCTTTGTCATACTTCAGGGGTTGGATTCACACCAAGGATGTCCAAAGGCCAAACTCCGTCCTTGGTGTAATTTTATGGCATAACTTCCCAGGGTTTGTCACATTGCCCGGCGAGGGTCAGCAAGAAGAGGTAGGATTGAAATGGGAGCACTACTTGGCTTCCCCGGCCCCGTCGGAGGAGATGATCGATGGTGTGTTGTGCCACACGAGGGCCAACATGGTCATCGGGAAGTTCTGGGTAATTTCTCCTTTACACAATTAAAAATCAATAATAGCTAGTTATTGTACTAATTAGTGTTGTCTCTTTTGATTGCAGACCTTCTACAAGTGTGAGGAGGGATACGAGAAGGCCGCAGCAAAGCTTATCTATTACGAGTGCAGGCGCTTACTACAGAACTTACATCACGAGGCTCGTGTACAGGCAGTTCGAGACTACTATGCCTCGCAGCATATTAAGAAGGCCAAGGCGTCTTCCCGTCGAAAGTTTCTGGACAAGGAGTAGTACATGAAGGTAATTACCTATTCTTAAGGCCCTGAACTTAGTTTACTTTGATTTGATTCGTAGGCGTAGCTCTCAAATTCCTCTTTACTAACTTAGGTGCCCCCGAGATGGTGTGCGAATAAGATGGGTTGTTGGGAGGCGTTGGTGAATGAATGGTGCTCTGACCAATGGCGAGTCGTCCATGACGATGCCAAGGCATGGCGTGCCCAAATGGAAGGTGTGCCACACAATCAAGGCACTGCCAACATTTATCAGTTCGTGCGGAACTGGGTATGTAGTTTGCTTCATGATTCCTGCAATTCATTCTTGTAGTGCTAGGTTTATCCATTATTAATACTTTGTTCCTCTCTTGTAGGCTCATCACAATAAGATGGAGGTGCCAGAGGTGTACAACCTCTATGCCATGACCCACACTGCCTCATAGAAGAAGGCCAAGGCATTCTCTGAGTCTGACCTCGATAATCCCGAGAACTTCACCAATATCTCCTCCCACCACAAGCTCGTGAGGTACATATATGTGGGGAAGGCGGTGAATGGGGAGGACTTCAACCCGAGCCAGCAACCACTTGATCTAGACCTGGTGATGTTAGCTGGCCACGGGAGGCCCCATGGCTCGATAGCCATTGGAGATGGACATATACGGTCTTCGAGCACTTTCCAGCAGATCAAGGCGCGCCAAATGAGCTCCTGTCCTGAGATGCTGCCTCATCCACATCCAGTCCAGCTCGCAATCGAGGTTAGTCATACGGACTCAAATAGCTTTCATCCATTACATTGTGTGTGCGAACAAAGATGATTACAATGCTAACGAGGAGGTGTGTTGCAGGTTGCTCTGGATAAAGAGAGAGACAACCCAGGCGCTTCTGGCGGAACATGCCCGGAAGGCGGCAGAGGAGAAGAGGGATCTGGGGGAGAGGACAACTAAGTTTTTGGAGGAGGAGAGGGCACGGAACGATGCGTCTCCCTGGTCCATGTACGAGCTCATCGTGGTAAGTTTCTTCTTCACATTAGCCAAATGATGCACTACATGTTATATTCATGAATAACCAATATAATTGACTTGGCAAAACCAAATGTACATACTTTGTGCGAGAAGACCGGCCAGACCCCTTCGCCGATGCCAGTCATTACCGCGGCCGGAATGGTGAGTTTCATTTTCAATGTTCATTAGTTACTAGTCTTAACATTTTAGCGTCATCATGCTAACGCAAATGATCTTTGGTACAACATAACTCTCGAGCCGCATCGCACGACCCGAGCAACCCCAGTGCTTCACCTTCGTGATGACGAGGAGGGTAAGCCCTAATATCCCACTTGCTTGGCTCGTTTTCTCAAACAAAGACAAACATAGCACTTAGACAAACTTAGCACTTAGACAAATATCATATTTTACATAAGTTAGCTTTGTTTCCTCTAAAACGACATAGTAATCTTACTTGCCTCCCAAATGACATATTGTACCTAAGTTAGCTCTAAAATGACATATTGTACCTAAGTTAGCTCTAAAATGACCTATACTTAGCATTGTTTCCTTCATACTGACATATTAAGCTTAGTTAACTCAACAATGACATAATAGACTTGGTAATCTCATAGATGTCATGGACTTAGCTTATTTTCTTGCAAAATGACACAATAAGCTTATTTAGGTAAGAAATATGATAATTACCTAGGTTAGCTCTAAAATGACACAACTAAGCAATAGGAAGAAGAAAAACAAGAGAAGAAAGAGAAAGAGAAGAAAAAAGCTTCATCTTCTTGTTCTTCTTTTAGATCTTCTTCTTCTTCTTGGTAACCTCATAGATGCCATATACTTACCTTATTTTCTTGCAAAATGACACAAAAACTTAGTTAGATAAAAAATGGCATAATTACCTAGGTTAGCTCTAAAATGGCACAAATAAGCAATAATAAGAAGAAAAACAAGAGGATAAAGAGAAAGAGAAGAAAAACGCTTCTTATTCTTATTCCTCTTCTTCTTCTTCTCCTTCTAGTATTCTTATTCTAACTTTCTTATTTCCCATTTTGCAGATTTGATTCACTTCATAGAAGCTTGCATTGATGGAGTTCTTGTGTTTAATTTCTGTTTTGATTTTGTATCGATGAACATTGTGAAACTTGCTACCTATGGATGAAACTATGCATGTATGGATGAAACTTGCACTTTTGATTTGGTATGTTTGTTGGATGATCATATATATGTGCTTGTGATATGGCAGGGATATTGTTTTTGTGAATTATATATATATATATCATATATGTGCTTGTGAAAATGATTGGATATAAAAAACAAAACAAAAAAAGGGATAAAACAGGCCCTTTGCCGTCTGACACCGACGACAAAGGGCTATTTGCCGTATACCCCGGACGGCAAAGGTGCCTCGTGGCGGCCACCTGCGCAACCTGGGAAGACCGGACTGGGGACATTTGGTTTCTTTTCCGTCTGCGGCACATGGCAAAGGGTGAGGAGGCAGACGGCAAAGAAGTGAGGGGGCAGCCACGACAGAAGTCTTTTCCGTCTATGGCGGACAGCAAAGGGTGAGGAGGCAGACAACAAAGGGTGAGGAGGCAGAAGGCAAAGAAGTGAGGGAGCGGCCACGACAGAAGTCTTTGCTGTCTGTGGTTGACGACAAAGGGGGAAGGTAGACGGCAAAGCGGCGGGTCCGTTAGCCACCTGTAATGACGACGCTGTTAGTAGTTGTCGTCCAATAGATTTTTCCGTCTGCAAGCTAATGGCAATGAATCTTTGCCGTCTGCTGGGCGAAAGCAGAAGGCAAAGAACCCCTTTGTCGGAGCTAGCTGGGCCCAAAAATAGGTTTTCTGCTAGCGGACGAAAAAGTCCTTTGCCGTCCGCCTTTGTGCCTTTGCCATCTGCCATGGTAGACCGCAAAGTGCTTGATTCTTGTAGTGCTTCGTGGGTATAGCCCTCCGTCTCTTGACCATTACCCTCCGTGGGTTGAAGACTCCATGATAATGGATGTATGATAGCACCACCTATCGAAACCATGGGAAAAAACATCATGTCACCAATTGCGTTTGATGTTCCTACCCTCACTTTACTTACATGATGTTCTTTACTTTCCGCTGCTATACTCTTAGACATGCATGTGTAGGGTGTACTTGACATACTATGAATGCTAAAATCTGCCAAGAATGAAAATTGGGAAAAAGTATATTTTTATTTGGTCAAGTAGTCTAATCACCCCCCCTCTAGCACTACTTTCGATCCTACACTATCCCGTCGACACATTCGCAATTTCACCGAGCTATCGGACCTGGTACAAAAATATTGTGCCATGGAGAGCACCTGACAAGCCAAATGGTTACTTCCGGAACTAGTCTTTACCGAATACCCTAGAGGAGATCGGAAAAAGTGGATACCTCCAAAGCGGCCAGAACACGAACCCGCCAAGAAAATAAATAGACCCCCTATGGGGGTCAGAACTGTCCTGGGCGGACTATTGGACAAGCCATGCCCCTATACATTCTGTCTTGCTGAACACAAGCCCGACTCACAACCTTAGAGCATGCTGGGTCATCAGGCAGGTCACAAAATGCTGAGAGGCCATCCTCGAGGCAACACCACCGAATAGGCGCTCCACAACGCCACGAGACTATGACACTAAAGTCCTGATGATCTATGAAATGTCCCCCTCTACGAATAGGAGGAAAAGAGCTCTTAGAGAACTCGAATAGGACTACCATGTGGTGGCAACAAGTTCATGGGTGGACATACCCATCACCTTCGGAGATACTGACCAGCCAACCATCCGTACTGGTCATACACCGGCCGCACGGGTCCTAAATCCTATCGTCGATGCTTTTAGGCTGCAGAAAGTGCTAATGGACGGTGGCAATGGTTTAAACCTCATCTACGAGGACACCCTGGAAAAAATTGTAGTTTGACCGGTCTCGCATCGAGGATAGCAACACAACCTTTTGGGGGATCATTCCTGGGAAAGAGGCGTGTTGTTCAGGATGTATCGCCCTAGACGTAGTGTTCGACATGCCCGAAAACTACCGATCTAAGGAAAATATCTTCCATGTCGTGCCCTTCCCGAGTGGCTACCACGCCCTGTTGGGACGAGACACCTTCACAAAATTCCAGGCTATACCACATTCCGGGTATATGAAGCTCAAGATGCAAGGCCCCAATGGGGTAATCACAATCGCTAGTGACCCAAATATAGCCCTTCGAGGTGAGAACAAGGCAGCAGCGCTCGCCCTCGAGGCACTAGCTGAGACCTTTGCTGTAGAGGGATTGAACTCACTCCGGTCAACAGTGGACAAGGATGATCTGATCCTTAGTAAAAGGCCTAAACCCACGTCCTTTAAACCTACAGAAGAAATTGTTAAATTTCAGGAACACCCAACGGACCCCAATAAGACAGCGTCCATCGGAGCTCAGCTGGACCACATGGTGGACGAGGCGCTGCGAGCATTCTTACAAGAAAACTAGGACATCTTCGCCTGACATCCTTCCGATATGCTAGGAATCCCACGTGGCTAGCAGAACATAGTCTGAATATAATCACATGCTTTAAGCCCATCAAACAGACTCGGCGCCGCTTTTCCAAACCCAAACGACAAGCTATGGGTGGAGAATTAGCCAAATTGCTAGAGGTCGGATTCATACGGGAGATCAAGCACCCCAAATGGTTGGGAAACCTGGTGATGGTACCAAAGAAAGATAAATCCTAGTAGTTGTGCGTCGACTTTAAAGACCTCAACAAGGCCTGCCCTAAGGACCCTCTCCCCTTACCACGCATAGACCAGATTATTGATGCCAAAGTCGGAGACGACTCATTGTGTTTCCTCGACACTTATTCCGGATACCGTCAGATCAAAATGAAGGAATCCGATCAAGCCGCAACCACATTCATCACCCCCTACGGACCATTCTGCTTCAAGACAATGCCTTTCGGGCTAAAAAACGTTGGGGATACATACCAGTGCATGATCCAGACCTGCCTCACAAAACAGGCCGGTAAAATAGTCGAGGCATACATGGACGACGTGGTCATTAAAACCAAACACGTCAGCCAATTGGTTGACGACCTAAGGCAAACCTTTGCCAGCTTACATGAATACGATATACGACTCAATCCGGAGAAATGTGTCTTCGGAGTTCCCGCTAGTAAACTACTCGGATTCATTGTTTCCCATAGAGGAATAGAAGTGAATCCGTCTAAGATCCGTGCCATATCGGAACTTGCAATTCCCATAGAGCTAAAGCATGTCCAAAAGTTGGCAGGTTGCGTGGCAGTGTTAATTCGCTTTATTTCTCGCCTCATTGAAAAGGCTTTACCGCTCTACATGTTGCTGAAATGGACCAACAATTTCGAATGGACTGATGAAGTAGCGACTACGTTAGAAGAAATTAAAACACTGCTGGCAAGCAACCCCATACCCACAGCACCAGGCGCCGGTGAACCAATGTTACTGTACATATCGGTCACCAACCAACTCGTTAGCATAGTGCTCATCGTCGAAGGAGAGGAGGAGGGTCAAAAATTCCGGATAAAGAAGCCGGTCTATTATGTGTCAGAAGTACTAACGCAATGCAAGTCTAGATACCCACATTACCAGAAGATAGCATATACTTTATTTATGGCATCATGGAAACTAAGACACTACTTTCAAGAGTGTTCGGTTTCGGTGGCATCCGAAGTACCCATGAATGATATAATCAACAATAGGGACGCCACCGGATGCATAGCCAAATGGGTCATTGAAATCCTTCCTTTTGAAATCGCCTATAAGCCACGATGAGCTATTAAATCTCAAGTGTTGGCAGATTTCCTCGCCGAAGGGACAGAGGCCGAGCTGCCCAGGGAATATAGTACATACTCCCACTGGACGATGTACTTCGACAGATCCAAAACATTGACCGGACAAGGGGCTGGAGTTATTCTCACATCCCCCACAGGCGAAAATGTTCGATAAGTGTTGGAAATCATGTATGCCGATTCCAACAATGTAGCCAAATATGAAGCACTTCTGCACGGTCTTTGGATGGCAGCTTCAATGGGCATACAACGGCTGGAGGTAAGGGGAGACTCTAACATGGCCATCTCTCAAATCAACGGCGAATTCGATACCAAAAACCAAAATATGGAGGCATATAGAAACGCTGTCCTTAAAATATCCGCACGGTTCGAGGGGCTAGAATTCCATCATGTCGCTAGAGACAACAACCAAGCCGTTGACATACTGGCCAGCATGGCGACCAAACGCGACCCCGCCCCGAAAAACACTTTCCTGGAACGGCACTTTAAGCCATCGGTGGTTTGGCAGGACGATAATAAGAGCGCGAGACCAATCAGCGCATAAGAGGTTGTTCCCCCTATAAATGAACCAGGTGACCAAATCATCGGCGGCTCCGTAATGGATGAAATGCCTTCGGCTCATGAGGTCATGGCAGTAATCGCACCATGGAACGAGCCCTTCCTTGCCTACGTTCTTTGCAAAGAACTCCCCGACGATCAGACAGATGCGCGACACATAATTCCACGATCCAAGGACTATAAAGTCCACTAGGATGAGTATACAAGAAAAGCACCACTGGAGTACTCCAGCGGTGCATATCTAAGGAAGAAGGATGACATCTCTTGGCCAAAGTCCACGTAGGAATGGGCGGCCATCACGCCAGGGCAAGGGCCTTAGTAAGCAAGGCCTTTCAGGCTGGTTTCTTCTGGCCCACCACTCGAGCGGACGCCCAGTCGCTTGTTGAGCGGTGCGTGGGATGTCAACTTTTTTGCAAATCAAAGTCACATGCCCCCAACAGCCCTTCGGTCTATTCCGATTACATGGCCTTTTGCAGTCTGGGGGATGGATATGGTCGGACCACTTAAAGGGGGGGGCAAGAAGAATAAGTACCTACTAGTCATGGTTGACAAGTTCACCAAATGGATCGAAGGAAAACCTGTCAAATCAGCCAAGTCCGGACCAGTAATCGACTTTATATCCCACGTGGTACACCGTTACAGTGTCCTGCATAGTACAATAATAGACAATGGATCCAGCTTCACCTCCCAAGATGTGAAAGACTGGTGCGCAAAAAAGTGCATCAAGCTCAATTACGCATCGATGTATCACCCGCAGACCAATGGACTAGTCGAACGGGCCAACGGCCTCATCATGAGTGGTATTAAAGCATGTCTGGTCCGATCTCTGCATGAGTCCGACTGCCATTGAGTAGAGGAGCTTGACTCTGTTTTGTGGGGCCTAAGTTCCACCCTGAATCAATCAACGAGATACACACCATTCTTCATGGTCTACGGGGCAAAAGCAGTCCTTCCCTGTAATATTATTCACGACGCACCAAGGGTGTGCATGTACGAAGAAAAGGAGGTCGAGTTAGATCGGCAGGACGACTTGGACGCCTTAGAAGGAGAGCGCGACATAGCTTGGGATCGTTCTACTTTTTATCAACAGCAGGCATGACGTTACCAGAGCAGGGAGGTCAAGGCAAAAGCGTCTAATGTGGGTGAACTTGTCTTACGGCTCCGGGAGAAGCAGAAGCATAAACTCAACCCCAAATGGGAGGGGGCCTTCATAATTGATGAAGTACTCATAGGAGGGGCTTACCGTCTTCGAAACCCGTCGGATAACCACCTCGAACCAAACCCATGGAACGCAACTTGTCTGCGGCGCTTCTACGGCTAGACTGGTGTCATCATACTTTTTACCTTCCTTTTTCTTTTATTTCTTTTTCATTTTCCCTTCCCTCCCACCTTATTTTTGTTGGGGAACGTCGCATGGGAAACAAAAATTTTCCTACGCACACACAAATCTATCCATGGTGATGAGCATCTACGAGAGGGAGAGTGGATCTACATACCCTTGTAGATCGCTAAGCGGGAAGCGTTAAGAAACGCGGTTGGTGTAGTCGAACATCTTCACGATCCAAATCGCCAAGCCTCCCGCGATCCAATCACGATCCGTCCCGTGAACTCATCACGATCCGTCCCGCGATCTCATCACGATCCGTCTCACGATCTTGATCACGATCTATCCCGCGAACTCATCATGATCCGTTCCGCGATCTCATCACGAACCGTCTCGCGATCTCGATCACGGTCCTTCCGATCTAGCACCGAACGGTCGGCACCTCCCGCGTTCAGCACACGTGCAGCTTGATGACGATCTCCACCGTCTTGATCCAGCAAGAGGAGGTGGAGAGGAGAGAGATTTCACCGGCAGCGTGACGGCGCTCCGGTGATGGTGGTGGAGCAATTCCGGCAGGGCTTCGCCTAAGCGCTGCAGAAAACCGATCTAGAGGAGAAACTATGCACCGGTGTAACGGGTAGCACGTGGCCGGAAATTCTGTCCAAAAACCACCCAATCCACTAGTATATATAGGAGGAGAGGAGAGGAGAGGCAGCCAAGGCCTTTGGGTCGGCCGAAATAGGAGGTGGGAGCAATCCTACTTCACCTCCAATCCTAGTTGGAGTAGGATTGTCTCCTATTGGCTGATTTTCCACTTTTTGCTTTAGGACTTTCTCTCCTGCGCCATGGGCCTTTGTGGCTGTTTTCCCAGCCCACTAAGGGCTGATTATTATTATCCCACAGCCCATGGACCTCTTGGGGTCGAAATACCCCTCCCGGAGGTCCCCCGGTACACTACCGGCACTCCCGGTACACTACCGATACTCCCGGTACACTACCGATGAGCCCGAAACTTTTCCGGCGACCAAACTGGGACATCCTATATATGAATCTTTACCTCCGGACCATTCCGGAGCTCCTCGTGACGTCCGGGATCTCATCCGGGACTCCAAACAACCTTCGGTCACCACCATACATAACTCTACACTACCGAAACGTCACTGAACCTTAAGTGTGCAGACCCTGCGGGTTCGAGAACTATGTAGACATGACCGAGACACCTCTACGGTCAATAACCAATGGCGGGACCTGGACGTCCACATTGGTTCCTACATATTCTACGAAGATCTTTATCGGTCGAACCTCTATGTCAAGGATTCAGTTAATCCCGTATAACGTTCCCTTTGTTCTTCGGTATGTTACTTGCCCGAGATTCGATCGTCGGTATCTCCATACCTAGTTCAACCTCGTTACTGGCAAGTCTCTTTACTCGTTCCGTAACACAAGATCCAATGACTAACACTTAGCCACATTGCTTGCAAGGCTTGTTGTGATGTTGTATTGCCGAGTGGGCCCTGAGATACCTCTCCGTCACACGGAGTTACAAATCCCAGTCTTGATCCATGCCAACTCAACAAACACCATCGGAGATACCTGTAGAGCACCTTTATAGTCACCCAGTTATGTTGCGACGTTTGATACACACAAGGCACTCCTCCGATATTCGTGAGTTGCATGATCTCATGGTCATAGGAAAATATACTTGACATGCAGAAAACAGTAGCAATAAACTGACACGATCATATGCTATGTTTGTAGTTTGGGTCTTATCCATCACATCATTCTCCTAATGATGTGATCCCGTTATCAAATGACATCTCATGTCCATGGCTAGGAAACCTTAACCATCCTTTGATCAACGAGCTAGTCCATTAGAGGCATACTAGGGACATGGTTTTGTCTATGTATCCACACATGCATTTAAGTCTCCGATCAATACAATTATAGCATGGATAATAAACGATTATCATGAACAAGGAAATATGATAATAACTAATTTATTATTGCCTCTAGAGCATATTTCCAACAGTCTCCCACTTGCACTAGAGTCAATAATCTAGTTCAGATCACCATGTGATTCACATTGTTATGAATCTAACACCCAATGAGTTTTGGGGCTCGATCATGCTTTGCATGTGAGAGAGGTCTTATAGTCAACGGGTCTGCGATATTCAGACCCGTGTGTAATTTGCAAATCTCTATGTCAAACCGTAAACACTGCTACCACACTCCACTTGGTACTATTTCCATATGGCTGCTCCACTATACGTATCCAGATTGCTACTACTAGTCATCCGGATAGGTGTTAAAGCTTGCATCGACGTAACTCTTTACGACGAACTCTTTATCACCTCCATAATCAAGAAACATTTCCTTAGTCTTTTAGTTACTAAGACAATCTTGACCGCTGTCCAGTGCTCCATTCCAAGATCACTTTGAAACCTTCCAGCCATACTTATGGCAAGGCTGACATTGGGTCTTGTGCATAGCATTGCATACATGATAGAGCCTATGGCTGAAGCATAGGTGATGACACTCATCCTTTTTCTATCTTGTGCAGTCACTAGGCATTGAGTCATACTCGATTTTATAACTTACAAATCAGGCGAGAACTCTTTCTCTGACTGATCCATTTTGAACTCTTTCAAAATCTTGTCAAGGTACGTGCTCATTGAAAGTCTCATCAGGTATCTTGATCTATCTCTATAGATCTTGATGCTCAACAATTAGGTAGCTTTATCCAGGTCTTCCTTTGAAAAATCACTTTTCAAACAACCATTTATGCTTCCCAGAAATCCTACATTATTTCCGATCAATAATATGTCATCCACATATACTTATCAGAAATTCTATAGTGCTCCCACTCACTTTATTGCAAATACAAGTTTCTCGTAAACTTTGTATAAACTACAGAAACTTTGATCACCTCATCAAAGTGTATATTCCAACTCCGAGATGTTTGCTTCAGTCCATAGAAGGATCACTGAAGCTTGCTCATCTTTTAGCATCCTTAGGACTGACAAAAATTTCTGGTTGTATCACATACAACCTTTCCTTAAGTAAACAGTTAAGGAAACGATGTTTTGACATCCATCTGCCAGATTTCATAATTGAAAATGCAGCAACTGCTAACATAATTCCAACAGACTTTTAGCATCGCTACGAGTAAGAAAGCCTCATCGCAGTCAACTCCTTGAACTTGTCACAGACAACTTTGCAACAAGTCGAGCTTTACAAATGGTGACATTCACCATCAGTGTTTGTCTTCATTCTAAAGGTCCATTTGTACTCAACGACCTGCCATCTAACGAGCAAGTCTACCAAAGTCTATACTTGGTTTTCATACATGGATCCTATCTCGGATTTCATGGCCTCTAACCATTCGTCGGAATCCGGGCCCATCATCGCTTCTCCATAGCTCGTAGGTTCATCGTTGTCCAACAGCATGATCTCCAAGACAGAGTTGTCTTACCACTTAGGAGCGGTACACATCCTTGTCGACCTATGAAGTTCGATAGTAACTTGATCCTGAAGCTTCATGATCATCATCATTAACTTCCTCTTCAACTAACGTAGGCTTCACAGAAACATCTTTCTGCGCTGCGCTACTCTCTGGTTGAACAAAGGTTTAACAACCTCATGAAGTTCTATCTTCCTCCCACTCAATTCTTTCGCAAGAAACATTTCCTCGAGAAAGGATCCGTTTAAACAACAAACACTTTGCACTAGGATCTGAGATTGAAGGTTCACCCAACTGATCTTAGGGTATTCTATGAAGATGCATTTGTCCGCCTTGGGTTCGACCTCATTAGGTGAAAACATTTTCCACACAAGTGTCACAGCCCCAAATATTAAGAAATGACAGCTTAGGTTTCTATCAAACCATAATTCACACGGTGTCATCTCAACGGATTTAGATGATGCCCTATTTAAAGTGAATGTAGTTGTCTCTAATGCATAACCCCAAAAATTATAGTAGTAAAACGATAAGAGACATCACAGTATGCACCATATCAATAGAGCATGACTATGATGTTTGGACACACCATCACACTATGGTGTTCCAGGTGGCGTTAGTTGTGAAACAAATTTCACATTGTCTTAAGTTGTATGCCAAACTCGTAACTCAGATATTCACCTCCACGATCATATCGCAGTTATTTTTATCTTCTTGTCACGATGATCTTAAACTTCACTCTGAATTTTCTTGAACCTTTCAAACGATTCAGACTTGTGTTTCATTAAGTAATTATACACTATATTTACTCAAATCATCAGTGAAGGTAAGAAAATAACGATATCCACTGCACGCTACAAAACTCACTAGATTGCATACATCAACATGTATCATTTCCAATGAATCACTTGCCCGCTCCATCCAACGGGGTCCTTTGGTCATCTTGCCCAAGAGGCATGGTTCGCATGTCTCAACCGATTCGAAATCGAATGAGTCCAAATATCCATCACCATGGAGTTTCTTCATGCGCTTTATACCAATATGACATTTTGCGGCAGTGCCACAAGTATGTGGTACTATCATTATTTAACTTTGTATCTTTTGACATCAATGTTATGAACAAGTGTATTACTACGATCAAGATTTCAACAAACCATTCTCACTGGGTGCATGACCATTGAAGGTATTATTCATGTAAACAGCATAACTATTATTCTCTGACTTAAATGAATAACCGTATTGCAACAAACATGATCTAATCATGTTCATGCTCAACGAAAAACACCAAATAACATTTCTTTAGGTTCGTCACTAATCCTGAAGGTAGAGAGAGCGTGCGATGTTGATCACATCAACCTTGGAAACATTTCCAACACACATCGTCACCTCACCCTTAGCTAGTTCTCCGTTTATTCCGTAGCTTTTATTTCGAGTTACTAACATTTAGCAACCGAACCGGTATCCAATACCCAGGTGCTACTAGGAGTACTAGCAAGGTACACATCAATAACTCGTATATCAAATATACTTCTATCGATGTTGCCAACCTTCTTATCTACCAAGTATCTAGGGTTGTTCCGCTTCAGCGACCTCTCACCTCATAATAGAAGCACTTAGTCTCGGGTTTGAGTTTAACTTTGGGTTGCTTCACTGGAGCAGCAACTGACTTGCTATCCATGAAGTTTCCCTCCTTGCTCTTGCCTTTTTCGAAACTAGTGGTTTGATTAACCATCAACACTTGACGCTCCTTCTTGATTTCTACCTTCGCGGTGTCAAACACCGCGAATAGCTCAGGGATCAATACTTCTATCCCTGGTGTATTATAGTTCATCACTAAGTTCTAGTAGCTTTAGTGACAGTGACTTGGAGAACTATATCAATCACTATCTTATCTGGAAGATCAACTCCCACTTGATTCAAGCGATTGTAGTACCCAAACAATCTGAGTACATGCTCAACGATTGAGCTATTCTCCTTCATCTTACAGGCAAAGAATCTTGTTGGAGATCTCATATCTCGCAACACGGGCACGAGCCTGAGATCACAATCTCAGCTCTTAGAACATCTCATAGTTCCTTGACGTTCAAAACGTTTTGGAGCCTCAATTCTAAGCCGTAATGCATGACGCACTAAACTATCAAGTAGTCATCGAAACGTGCCTGTCAGATGTTCACAACATCTACAGTCGACGCTAGATGGGGTGGCGCACCGAGCGGTGCATTAAGGACATAAGCCTTCTGTGCAGCAATGAGGACAATCCTCAGATCACGGACCCAGTCCGCAATTTTGCTACCAACATCTTTCAATTCTATTTCTCTAGGAACATATAAAAATACAAGGGAGCCACAACGCGAGCTAGTAATCTACAACATAATTTGCAAAGACACTTTGACTATGTTCATGATAATGAGTTCAATTAATCATATTACTTAAGAAATCCCACTCAAATTGACATCCCTCTGATCATTCGAGTGATACATGATCCAAATTCACCAACTCAAGTCCGATCATCACGTGAGTAGAGGTGGCTGAAATGGTGAACATCATCATGTTGATCATATCTACTATATGACTCATGTTCGACCTTTCGGCCTCTTGTGTTCCGAGGCCATGTCTGTACATGCTAGGCTCGTCAAGTTTAACCCGAGTGTTCTGCATGTGCAACACTGGCTTGCACCCGTTGTATGTGAACGTAGAGTCTATCACACCCGATCATCACGTGGTGTCTCAACACGACGAACTTTCGCAACGGTGCACACTCGGGGAGAACACAATTTAGCTTGAAATTAAGTGAGGGATCACCTTATAATGCTACCGTCGTCCTAAGCAAAATAAGGTGCATAAAAAGGATTAACATCACATGCAAATCATAAGTGACATGATATGGCCATGAACTTGTGCTTTTGATCTCCATCTAGAAAGCACCGGCATGATCTCCATCGTCACCGGCACGACACCATGATCTCCATCATCTTGATCTCCATCAACGTGTCGCCATCGGGGTTGTCATGCCCTACATGCTTCTACTACTATTGCTACCGTAGCGATAAAGTAAAGCATTACATAGCGCTTAATGATTGACACGCAGGTCATACAATAATTAAAGACAACCCTATGGCTCCTGCCGGTTGCCGTATTCAACGACATGCAAGTCGTGAAATTCTATACATCACATGATCATCTCATACATCACATATATCTCATCATGTAATTGGCCATATCACATCACAACATACCCTGCAAAAACAAGTTAGACGTCCTCTAATTGTTGTTGCATGTTTTACGTGGCTGCTACGGGTATCTAGCAAGAACGATTCTCACCTACGCATAAACCACAACGGCGATACATAGATTGCTTTTCAACCTTCTCAAGGACCGCCTTTGTCGAATCCGATCCAACTAAAGTGAGAGAAACTGTCACCCGCAAGCCATCTAGGCAACAAGTTGCGTCGAGGGAACCGGTCTCTCGTAAGCGTACGAGTAATGTTGGTCCGGGCCGCTTCATCTCACAATCCCGCTGAACCAAAATACGACCAAGGGAGGAAGCAATCTAAGCATCAACGCCCACAAACCTTTTGTGTTCTACTCGAGATCTCATCGAACCATCAACCTAGCTCATGATGCCACTGTTGGGGAACGTCGCATGGGAAACCAAAATTTTCCTACACACACGCAAATCTATCCATGGTGATGAGCATCTACGAGAGGGAGAGTGGATCTACATACCCTTGTAGATCGCTAAGCGGGAAGCGTTAAGAAACGCGGTTGGTGTAGTCGAACATCTTCGCGATCCAAATCGTCGAGCGTCCCGCGATCTCATCACGATCCGTCCCGCGATCCAATCACGATCCGTCCCGTGAACTCATCACGATCCGTCCCGCGATCTCATCATGATCCGTCTCACGATCTTGATCACGATCTATCCCGCAAACTCATCACGATCCGTTCCGCGATCTCATCATGAACCGTCTCGCGATCTCGATCACGGTCCTTCCGATCTAGCATCGAACGGACGGCACCTCCGCGTTCAGCACACGTGCAGCTTGATGACGATCTCCACCGTCTTGATCCAGCAATAGGAGGTGGAGAGGAGAGAGAGTTCACCGGCAGCGTGACGGCGCTCCGGTGATGGTGGTGGAGCAATTCCGGCAGGGCTTCGCCTAAGCGCTGCAGAAAACCGATCTAGAGGAGAAACTATGCACCGGTGTAACGGGTAGCACGTGGCCGGAAATTCTGTCCAAAAACCACCCAATCCACTAGTATATATAGGAGGAGAGGAGAGGAGAGGCAGCCAAGGCCTTTGGGTCGGCCTAAATAGGAGGTGGGAGCAATCCTACTTCACCTCTAATCCTAGTTGGAGTAGGATTGCCTCCTATTGGCTGATTTTCCACTTTTTGCTTTAGGACTTTCTCTCCTGCACCATGGGCCTTTGTGGCTGTTTTCCCAGCCCACCAAGGGCTGATTATTATTATCCCACAGCCCATGGACCTCTTGGGGTCGAAATACCCCTCCCGGAGGTCCCCCGGTACACTACCGGCACTCCCGGTACACTACCGATACTCCCGGTACACTACCGATGAGCCCGAAACTTTTCCGGCGACCAAACTGGGACATCCTATATATGAATCTTTTCCTCCGGACCATTCCGGAGCTCCTCGTGACGTCCGGGATCTCATCCGGGACTCCGAACAACCTTCGGTCACCACCATACATAACTCTACACTACCGAAACGTCACCGAACCTTAAGTGTGCAGACCCTGCGGGTTCGAGAACTATGTAGACATGACCGAGACACCTCTACGGTCAATAACCAATGGCGGGACCTGGACGTCCACATTGGTTCCTACATATTCTATGAAGATCTTTATCGGTCGAACCTCTATGTCAAGGATTCAGTTAATCCCGTATAACGTTCCCTTTGTTCCTTGGTATGTTACTTGCCCGAGATTCGATCGTCGGTATCTCCATACCTAGTTCAACCTCGTTACTGGCAAGTCTCTTTACTCGTTCCGTAACACAAGATCCAATGACTAACACTTAGCCACATTGCTTGCAAGGCTTGTTGTGATGTTGTATTGCCGAGTGGGCCCTGAGATACCTCTCCGTCACACGGAGTAACAAATCCCAGTCTTGATCCATGCCAACTCAACAAACACCATCGGAGATACCTGTAGAGCACCTTTATAGTCACCCAGTTACGTTGCGACGTTTGATACACACAAGGCACTCCTCCGATATTCGTGAGTTGCATGATCTCATGGTCATAGGAACATATAATTGACATGCAGAAAACAGTAGCAATAAACTGACACGATCATATGCTATGTTTGTAGTTTGGGTCTTATCCATCACATCATTCTCCTAATGATGTGATCCCGTTATCAAATGACATCTCATGTCCATGGCTAGGAAACCTTAACCATCCTTTGATCAACGAGCTAGTCCATTAGAGGCATACTAGGGACATGGTTTTGTCTATGTATCCACACATGCATTTAAGTCTCCGATCAATACAATTATAGCATGGATAATAAACGATTATCATGAACAAGGAAATATGATAATAACTAATTTATTATTGCCTCTAGGGCATATTTCCAACAGTTTTTTAGCAGGTTTGAATTTTCTCTTCCCAAGTCTCTGTTTGGCTAAACCGAGCTCGTATTAAGTTTTTTGGCATACATCCTCAAATGTTAAATCTGAACAAAACACCTGAGGGCTTCTTCCCGAAGCCGATGATTATATATTATAAGCATCTATTCACATTTATCGTGTATGCATGTTTCCATTGTCGATTTTTAAGCGTTATATGCATCAATTCGAACTAAGATTTTTGCCAAGCTGGGTTGCCTCGCTCCTGTGTTTACCCTCTACATTCCCGATTGTTCGGCTAGAGGGTAAAGGGAGCACATCTACGATTGTTACGACCGGGTTATACGGATACGTACCTCAAACGGGTGAAGCCAAAAGCTAGCTATCTTCAGCAGAAAATTGGTCATCTATGACGGGAGCAACAAATAAAATTATGGTTGTTATCACCATTACTTGGGCTTCTTTCATCACAAAAGCCATTAGTCACATACAAGCAGTTTACAACCTTACTATCTACGATTTACGTAGCATCCTGAAGGAAGGTACTGATAGAGATGCTATTTTCTTCGGAAGATGTTTCTTACGCTAAGTAGTAATATAACATATCTCCCTGTGCATTTTTTGTCTGTTCGCACCAAATGTCCAGATTGCTTTGTTCCTCGAAAGAATTCCCTCTTATCGAGGGATATTTTATAAGGAACACTGCCAAGCTATTAGTGCGGGAGATCGAAACTGATGGCTCATTAAGGCAAAGTTTACAGCACGGATGGAGCGATTTTTGATTTCAAGTACATAGTTACATACAATCACACATCTGGCTGCTCGTCAAGATTGTCTATTAAGGCATCCAGGGCGCAATCTTCCTGCGAGAGATGAGCGACATGCATGACTTGGTCGAACACCAAGTGAAGTGGCACTTCTTGCCCATCAGGCCCTGCTGGCCCAGCCCGAGCCATATGCTCGGGGTTAAGGCCGGTATACCGAGTCTTGATCATTGCCCACGCCTCTCGTGCTCCCTCCCGACGGGCCGATATCTTCCATAACTTGAACTGACTCCGGGCTCCCTTCAACCGATCAGCCAGTTTGGCCATCCCCTTTGGAGGTTGCTTGGCAGGCCATAGCTCTTTTATCATGCTCCTAATAGCCTTCCGAGCTCGCTCATGAATGGTGGACAGTTCCTTCAGAAGGCTCCCCTGATAGGATCCGATCTCTTCTTCAGGCCGCTCAGTTAGGAGACCTATACATGAGACAAGGCATGTCCATTACACTTTATGTATGAGAGGTACCCTTACATGTTATAATCACACTTACCGAACATGCCCCTCTGTAATTTTTGGTTCTCTTCTTGGGTCTGGGCCAGTGGAGTCTTTAAACTCTCAATTTCTTCGGCATGCTGCTTGTTTTCTGCCTGGAGGCATTTCTTCTCCTCAAGGTTTCGTTGCAACGAAGGGCAGTTGGCCTCATGCTGGGACGCGGCGTACCTTTGAGATTCTCGGGCTGCATCTAAATCTTTTTGCAGCTGTCCTATAGACTCAGCTTCTACAAAGTACCCTCGTGTTAGCACGGGATTATATACTTAGATTGGCAGAATAGATATACTTACCATGCGCCTCCCGGGTGAAATTATTTAATTGCTCCATCTCGGCCTTCGTGTCTTCCACTAGTGTTCGGCTCTCCTCCAATTCAATGGCCAATTTCTCGTTCTACTGCCTTGCGGCCTACATCATTAATAAAACAATATGGGGATCCTTAACTCGGTCGTCCTGACCAACTCAAGGCTCAGGGGCTAGTGGGTTTATATGTGTGTCCGGATTCTTAAAACCAATCACTCACCTTCAGGATGGATAATATTAGTTTCACTGCTTCCCCAAGCCTAGCTCGGGTAGCTCCGATGTGCGCATCTGCCGAACATAGAGCATTAAAATCTCGTTCGAAGAACGTCGGGTGGCGTAGTGCTTCTTGCCACCGCCGGTGGTTCATCGCACTCTCCACCTTGGATTTGGTGACTGGTACCGCATCCCCGGAATCTTCAGGGACTGGATTGACCACAGGGGCCTCCGCGGCAGGTTTAGCATGAGCAGAAGATCTTGACTCATGAGTATTGCCAGGCACCTCGGCAGCATTCTCGGCAGAAGATGGTCTTACTTGTTTCGTGAGTATTTCGGCATAAGATCCTTTGTGAAATCTTAGCAATCATGATACCAATAGATTAAGCGGTCGAACAAAGTACCTCTTGGTTGAACGAGTGGTTGGGGTTGTCCCCACGGCCGTCTCACATGAAGGTTTCCTCTTGATGTCCGGTCCGGGCATTGCTGTCATGGTCAACATTCGTCGTGCAGAGTGACGATGCTTGGGAGTATAAGCCGGTGCATTTGGGTCGACGGAGGACGCTTGCCTTTTATGATAAGAAATTTTCTTCTTGCCGGTAATAGGGAAGGGGAGTGATCTGGGGTGATCAGCTATGAGCCACCTTGGAGTGATCAAGGCTCTCTTTGTAAAAGAGCTTGTCTTCAAACTCGATTGACAGCTCCGGATCGTCATGGAATCCTGGATCGTCGTCACAAGCATAGTTCTTTGGTTGGGGTCTGGACAGTTGACTGTCTCGACAAAGCTCCTCCATTCCTATTCGCACACATTAAAAGCTCCGGTTAAAAAGGGGCAAATGAAAGGCCTAAAATCAGGTCATAAGATCGAAAAGCTTACCTATTTGACGGGGTTGTAACTTGAGTAACCCTCCTTAACCGGCAGCTGAACAAAAACTTCATTTTCCCCTTTCTATAGGTCGGCAAGTGCGACCGCCAATGCCGCTTGATTGGCAGGGCCTAGCCATCAGGAGCGAGTGGTTTCACTTGTCCCGTTGTAACGCCACAGACGGTGTATTCTTTGTTGAAGAGGTTGAACGCATTGGGTGATGGATGCGGCCATTGCTACTTCTTCAGCTTGCGTTGGTTTTCCCTTGAAGAGGAAAGGGTGATGCAGCAATGTAGATAAGTATTTCCCTCGGTTTTTGAGAACCAAGGTATCAATCCAGTAGGAGGTACAAGAAGGCCCCAATTTATGCACCTACACAAACAATCAAACACTTGCACCCAACTCTACAAATGGGTTGTCAATCCCTTCACGGTTACTTGCAAGGATGAGATCTGATAGAGATAGATGTAAAAGATTGCTAGAAGTAAAAGTAAATAAAAGTAAATAAAATTGCAGCAAGTTATTTTTGGTGTTTTTGGTTTATAGATCTGAAAATATAATATGGAAAATAGACCCGGGGGCCATAGGTTATACTAGAGGCTTATCTCTTGAAGGAAAATAATACGATGGGTGAACAAATTACTGTCGAGCAATTGATAGAAAAGCACATAGTTATGACGATATCCAAGGAAATTATTATGCATATAGGCATCACATCCGTGTCAAGTATACCGAAACGATTCTGCATCTACTACTATCACTCCACACATCGACCGACTCTTGCCTGCATCTAGAGTATTAAGTTCATGAAGAACAGAGTAACGCATTAAGTAAGATGACATGATGTAGAGGGATAAACTCAAGCAATATGATGAAAACCCCATCTTTTTATCCTTGATGGCAACAATACAAATACGTGCCTCGCTACCCCTACTTTGTCACCGGGTGAGGACACCACAAGATTGAACCCAAAACTAAGCACTTCTCCCATTGCAAGAATTACCAATCTAGTTGGCCAAACCAAACCAATAACTTGAAGAGACTTGCAAAGATATAAAATCATGCATGTAAGAATTCAGAGAAGATTCAAATAATATTCATAGATAATCTAATCATAAACCCAAAATTCATCAGATCTCAACAAATACACCGCAAAAGAGTATTACATCAGATAGATCTCCATGAAGATCATGGAGAACATGGTATTGAAGAACATAGAGAGAGAAGAAGCCATCTAGCTACTACCTATGGACTTGCAGGTCTATGGTGAACTACTCACGCATCATCGGAAGGGCAATGGAGTTGATGTAGATGCCCTCCGTGATCGAATCCCCCTCCAGCAGATTATCGGAAAAGGCTCGAAGATGGGATCTCACGGGAACAAAAGCTTGCGGCAGCAGAAAAGTATAACCATGGCTCTTTTTGGTATTGGGGGAATATTCCTGAATTTATAGGCGAAGAATTAGGGTTAGAGGAGCTATGGGGGGGGGGCACAATCCAGGGGCGCAGTCCCCCAGGGCGCGCCCAGGTGGCTTGTGGCCCACCCATAGATCTTTTGGCCTCTTCTCCAAGTCTCCTGGGTTCCTTCTGTTGCAAGAAAAATCATCGTAGAATCTTATTCCATTTGTACTCTATTTGATATTCCTTTTCTGCAATACTCAAAAACAAGGAAAAAAAGAGAAACTGGTACTGGGCACTAGGTTAATAGGTTACTCCCAGAAATAATATAAAACAACATATTAATGCATATAAAACATCCAAAACTGGTAATATAATAGTATGGAATAATAAAAATTATAGATACGTTGGAGACGTATCAACATCCCCAAGCTTAATTCCTGCTCGTCCTCGAGTAGGTAAATCATAAAAACAGATTTTTTTGATGTGGAATGCTACCTAACATATTTATCCGTGTAATATTCTTTATTTTGGCATGAATGTTTAGATCTATAAGTCTCAAAACAAAAGCTTAATATTGACATAAAAACAATAATACTTCAAGCATACTAACAAAGCAATCGTGTCTCTTCAAATAACATGGAAAAAGAAAGTTATCCCTACAATATCATATGGTCTGGCTACGCTCCATCTTCCCCACACAAAGTATTTCGATCATGCACATCCCAGATGACAAGTTGAGCAACTGTTTCACACCTTTTATGTTCTCAAACCTTTTCAACTTTTATGGAATACATGAGCATGAGCCATGGATATAACACTATAGGTGGAATAGAATATGCTGGAGGTTGTGAGGAAAAGGAGAAGATAGTCTCACATCAACTAGGCGTATCAACGGGCTATGGAGATGCCCATTAATAGATATCAATGTGAGTGAGTAGGGATTGCCATGCAATGGATGCACTAGAGCTATAATTGTATGAAAGCTCAAAAATAAACTAAGTGGGTGTGCATCCAACTCGCTTGCTCAAGAAGACCTAGGGCAATTTGAGGAAGCCCATCATTGGAATATACAAGCCAAGTTATATAATGAAAAATTCCCACTACTCTGTATGAAAGTGACAAAATAGGAGACTCTCTATCATGAAGATCATGGTGCTACTTTGAAGCACAAGTGTGGAAAAAAAGATAGTAGCATTGTCCCTTCTCTCTTTTCTCTTATATTTTTTTATTTTTATTTTTTGGAGCTCATCTTTGACCTCTTATTTATTTATTTATTTGGGCTTCATTGGCCTCTTTTATTATTTCTAAAGTCCAGAGTCTCATCCCAACTTGTGAGGGAATCATAGCTTCCATCATCCTTTCCTCACATGGGACAATGCTCTAATAATGATGATCATCACAATTTTATTTACTTACAACTCAAGAATTACAACTCGATACCTAGAACAAAATATGACTCTATATAAATGCCTCCGATAGTGTATCAGGATGTGCAATAATCTAGCATAGCAAATGAAATAAAAAACAGACAAGCCATGAAAACATCATGCTAGCTATCTTATGATCATGCAAAGCAATGTGAAAATGATGATGTGTGTCATAATAAACGGGGTGGAGGAAGTTGCATGATAATATATCTCGGAACGACTATGGAAATACCATAATAGGTAGGTATGTGGCGATTTTGAGGAAGGGTATATGGTGGGCTTTATGCACTGGCAAAAGTTGTGCGGTACTAGAGAGGCTAGCAAAGGTGGAAGAGTGACAGAGAGTGTATAATGCATGGACTCACATTAGCCATAAAGAACTCACATACTTATTGAAAAAGTCTATTGGTTATAGAAGAAACGTATTAGACACATGCTCCTAGGGGATAGGTTGGTAGGAGTTAACCATTGCGCGCTCCTGACCCTCACACAAAGGATGACAATCAATAAACAAAACATGCTCTGACTTTGTTTCATAACGGTTCACCATACGTGCATGCTACGAGAATCAAAAACCTTTAACACAAGTATTTCTACCAATCCACAATTACTCACTAGTATGACTCTAATATCACCATCTTTATATCTCAAAACTTTATGCAAGGAATCAAACTTCTCATAGTATTCAATGCACTTTATATGAAAGTTTTGATTATATCCTCTTGGATGCCCATTATATTAGGACTAAATTCATAACAAAAACCAATTATCATGCTGTTTAAAGACTCTAAAAATAATATAAGTGAGGTATGAGAGTTAAATTATTTCTATAAAATAAAACACCATCGTGCTCTAAAAAGATATAAGTGAAGCACTAGAGCAAAATTGCTTAGCTCAAAAGATATAAGTGAAGCACATAGAGTATTCTAATAAATTCATGATTCATGCGTGTCTCTCTCAAAATATGTGTGCATAAAGGATGATTATGTCAAACTAAAAACCAAAGACTCATATTATACAAGACGCTCCAAGAAAAACACAAATCATGTGGTGAATAAAAATATAGCCTCACGTAAATTTACCAATGGATTGAAGACGAAGAGGGGATGCCTTCCGAGGCATCCCCAAGATTAGGCTCTTTTGTATACTTGAATATTCCTTGGGGTTGCTTGGGTATCCCCAATCTTAGGCTCTTGCCATTCCTTATTCCATAGTCCATCAAATCTTTACCCAAAACTTGAAAACTTCACAACACAAAACTCAGCAGAAAACTCGTGAGATCCATTAGTATAAGAAAAATAAATCATCACTTTAGGTAATATTGTGAACTCATTCTTTATTTCTATTGGTGTAATATCTACTTTATTCCAACTTCTCCATGGTTCATACCACCCGATACAACCCATGGATACATCAAAATAAGCAAACAACACAAAGAAAACAGAATCTGTCAAAAACAGAACAGTCTGTAGAAATATCTAAACTTAGAATACTTCTATAGCTGCAAAAATTCTGATAAATTAGGACAATCTGGGAAATTTTTACATCAGTGTTGTATCTAAATTTCAGGCTCATTCGTCGCTCTGGTTAATTTATAAAATTCCTGTACTTAGCACAAAAGTTTCTGTTTTTCAGCAAGATCAAATCAACAATCACCGTAGACCATCCCAAAGGTCTTACTTGGCTCAAAAACTAATTAAAACACAAAAACAAAATTAATACATATATAATAATGTGTAAATCACTCAATAACAGAAACAAAAACAAAAAAATAAAAGTAAAATTGGGTTGGCTCCCAGCAAGCGCTATTGTTTAACGCCCCTAGCTAGGCATAACGCAATAGATCTAGGTATTGTCATCTTTGGTATGCAATCCATAAGTAGCTCTCATAGTAGATTCATCAATTAATTTTATTTTATTTCTATGAAAGTGTTGTATGCCTTTCCTTAACGGAAATTGCAATCTAATGTTTATTTCTTTCATATCAATAATTGCATCGATTGTTCTAAGGAAAGGTCTACCAGGAATAATAGGACATGTAGGATTGGAATATATATCAAGAACAATGAAATCTACGGGCACATAATTCCTATTTACAACAATAAGAACATCATTAATCCTTCCCATAGGTTTCTTAATAGTGGAATCCACTAGATGCAGATTTAAAGAGCAATCATCAAGCTCATGGAAACCTAGCACATCACATAAAGTTTTCGGAATCGTGGAAACACGAGCACCCAAATCACACAAATCATGGCACTCATAATCCTTAATTTTAATCTTAATAGTAGGTTCCCACTCATCATAAACCTTTCTAGGTATAAAAACTTCCAACTCAAGTTTTTCTTCAAAAGATTTCATCATAGCATCAACGATATGTTTAGTCAAAGCCTTATTTCGATGATAAGCATGCAGAGAATTCAACATGGATTGGGACAAGGAAATGCAATCAATCAAAGAACATCTATCATAATTATATCCCTCGAAATCCAAAAGAGTGGGTTCATTGTTATTTAAAGTTTTGACCTCTTCAATCCCACTTTTATCAATTTTAGCATTAAGATCTATAAACTCCGAATCGTTGGGATGACTTTTAACTAAAGTTGACTTATCTCCAGTACCATCTTTATCAAGATTGATATTGGAAAACAAAGATTCAATAGATTCACATCAATCACTTTAAGATCTTCATCATTATTATCACGAGAACACATTTTTTGATTTTTTTCTTCTGAAAATCGTTTTAGAAGTGGGGGAGAGGAAAATGGCAAATAATGTAAATGCAAGAAATCCTCCCCGACAACGGTGCCAGAAATCCTTCTTGCTACTTCTTGAGCTTGCATTTTTTTCCCTTGAAGAGGAAAGGGTGATGCATCAAAGTAGATAAGTATTTCCCTCAGTTGTTGAGAACCAATGTATCAATCCAGTAGGAGGTATAAGCAAGGCCCCAATTTATGCACCTACACAAACAATTGAACACTTGCACCCAACGCTATAAAGGGGTTGTCGATCCATTCACGGTTACTTGCAAGGATGAGATCTGATAGAGATAGATATAAAAGATTGCTAGAAGTAAAACTAAATAAAAGTAAATAAAATTGCAAAAAGGTAGTAATGGTGTTTTTGGTTTATAGATCTGAAAATATAGTATGGAAAATAGACCTGGGGGCCATAGGTTTCACTAGAGGCTTCTCTCTTGAAGGAAGATAATACGGTGGGTGAACAAATTACTGTCGAGCAATTCATAGAAAAGCGCATAGTTATGATGATATCCAAGGCAATGATTATGCATATAGGTATCACCTCCGTGTAAAGTAGACCAAAAATTTCTACATCTACTACTATTACTCCACACATCGACCGACTCCTGCCTGCATCTAGAGTATTAAGTTCATGAAGAACAGGGTAACACATTAAGTAAGATGACATGATGTAGAGGGATAAACTCAAGCAATATGATGAAAACCCCATCTTTTTATCCTTGATGGCAACAATACAAATACGTGCCTCACTACCCCTACTTTGTCACTGGGTGAGGACACCGCAAGATTGAACCCAAAACTAACCACTTTTCCCATTGCAAGAATTAGCAATCTAGTTGGCCAAGCCAAAACAATAACTCGAAGAGACTTGCAAAAAATGAAATCATGCATATAAGAATTTAGAGAAGATTCAAATAATATTGATAGATAATCTGATCATAAACCCACAATTCATCAAATCTCAACAAACACACCACAAAAGAGTATTACATCGGATAGATCTCCATGGAGATCATGGAGAACATGGTATTGAAGAACATAGAGAGAGAAGAAGACATCTAGCTACTAGCTATGGACCCAACGGTCTGTGGTGAACTACTCATGCATCATCGGAAAGGCAATGGAGTTGATGTAGATGCCCTCCGTGGTCGAATCCCCCTCCGGCAGATTACCGGAAAAGGCTACAAGATGGGATCTCATGGGAACAGAGGCTCACGGTGGTGAAAAAGTATTGACGCGGATCTTTTTGGTATTAGGGGAATATTCCTGAATTTGTAGGTGAAGAATTAGGGTTGGAGGAGCTATGGCGGGCCAACAAGCCATGGGCGCCCTCCTAGGGTGCGCCCAGGTGGCTTGTGGCCCACCCGTAGATCTTCTAGCCTCTTCTCCAAGTCTCCTGGGTTCCTTCTGGTCCAAGAAAAATCATCGTAGAATTTTATTCCTTTTGGAATCCGTTTGATATTCCTTTTCTGCAATACTCAATAACAAGGAAAAAAGAGAAACTGGCACTGGGCACTAGGTTAATAGGTTAGTCCCAAAAATAATATAAAATATCATACTAATGCATATAAAACATACAAAACAGATAATATAATATCATGGAATAATCCAAAATTGTAGATACGTTGAAGACGTATCAACCATTACATCAATCAGGTTCAGCTTGTGATGAGCTAGTAGCCTTACGTGGGCGGCCAAGCATTTCACTTCGGCACCGTCCTCTTGGGATGAACTCTTCGGTCGCTAGTTGTACCTTTTCTTCAAAGGGGCGTCGGACTATTCGGGCCAACCCCTCCGAGTTGGATCGAATAGGGGGACGTCCTCAATATAGAACCATTCTGAAGACTATTCTCTAGACTCCTTCTTCGGTGTCCCCACGGCATACTTTGGCTCCTCCGACTTCCCGAATTGTCTCGCCCCGAGTGCGGGGGACGAGGCAGAAGTACTTCCTCCATAGTCCAAAATGAGCCTCGCAGCCTAGAAACATCTCGCAAAGAGCAACAAAGCCCGAGATGTGCAGGATAGATCCGGGGGTGAGATGATGGAGCTGGATCCCATAGAACTCTAGTAATCCCCTCAGGAAAGGATGAATGGGTAACCCTAGGCGTCACAAGAGGAAGGGCACGAAGCATACCCGCTCTCCCTTGTGGGGATTAGGGAAGTTCTCCGTGAATCCTTCATTGTTAAAAGAGGTCAAACCGGCGTGGGTAGCCGCTAGATCCGAGGAAGCGAGATAACCTTGGGTCTCTATGTCACGCAACCGAAGGAGAGATACAGAGCAACTTGCCCAATGCACGGGACGAGAGACGTGAGGTCACGAGGAAGAGCTGGGGGCGCTCGCCATGTTTTTTTTGGTGATCCCTCGCTTGATGTTTTTTCTGATGGGGAAGAAGAGGAAGATGTGGCCCAGACCATGATTCAGCTTGTTTAAATGGGTAGTGTCTCCCTTCTGGGAAGGGCAGTCTTGTAAAAAGTTGTCGGATCGCTCGTCTCCGCTAGGCTCTGAAGGATCGAGAAGCGCTAAAAGTTATTGCAATGGGTCCCGTAAGTTCTCGATGTTTGAGGTTTCACCGATGACGGGATGGTTGCCGAACAAGAAGGGATGGAGGGACTCGCCTCACAACCGAAGACTTCGACGTGCAAAGTTTTCTGGGTAATATACCTCGGCATTGGAGGGTAGTTAGGGGGCTACTAAGGGAGTTCTGGATTAAGGGGTCCTCGGATGGCCGGCCTATTTCTGATGGACCGGACTCATGGGCCGCTTGCTAAGTATAGGATTGACCGAAGGCCCCGTCGCCAGGGAGGGACCCTTAGGAGTCGTGGCGTGTCTTCGAAGTTTGGGATAGTAGATAGGCATGTTTTTTTTCCTTTGATGTGCAACCGACCATGTGTAACCCTAGAGACCCAAGGTGTCTATATAAGCCGGGGGGGTTTAGATTGTAGGGTGGAGAAACTCATCTAGGGTTTTAGCTATTTGATCTCTAGGTAGATTAGCTTTTTAACCTTCTGAAAGTACATTTGCTCCCTTGGTGGTTTTGGTAATTAATAACAACATATATGTTATTGAAATAATGTTTCCACTAAGCATGTTTCAGGGAAACTTCAATGATGGGTTGGCAAATGGATTTTGGAATACCCCAAGATGCAAGGTAATAGATTGGCAAAGCTTCAAGCAAAAGGACACTACATTTTACTTTGTGAGAAATCACTTTGAGTCCATAGGAAAGCCAATACTATCAAAAGGGGCATGGTACTATTGGTGAAAAAAATGCTCATACGTGCACAAGTGATAGTCACCACATACACCCACAAGCTCTTCCAGAAAAGTCTGTCCAAGGACAAATATCAAAATCGGTGCAACCAACACTTTCCACTCGGTACCACAGATTCTCAGCCACAGACAGACTCAGCCAAACCCTAGACCTTCGGTGCAACCGATTCTGCTTTGGTGCCACTGAGTTTGGGTTGCCAACTTTCTGATACGCAAATTCAGAAAACCGGTACCACCGAGTTTTTTGAATCGGCGGCACCGAGTGTGACAATCTAACCGTTGGTCACCTTATTGGTGCAACCGATTTTTATGTATCAGTCGCACCGAGATTCCAAATTTTTTTCCTTTGAGGCAACTCGGTACCACCGAGATTAACACATCGGTGTCATCGAGTCTGACTTATTAGGTGTAACGGTTAGATTTTTGGAGATGCCTATAGATACCCCTCCACCACCAGCCACTCGCAAGAGAAGCACTCAGAACAGATCCCACCTATCCTATCAGATTTTCCGAGAGAGAGCCACCTACTCATGTGTTGACATCAAGCCATTCCATTTCAACCATATGAATCTTGATCTCTAGCCTCCCCAAGTTGATTTCCACCTAATCAATCTCTCTCACCAAAGCCAAATCTGTGAGGAGGTGATTGTGTGTTGAGGAGTCTATCATCTTGAAGCACAAGAGCAAGGAGTTCATCGACATTATCGAGCCTATTACCTTTTGGAGGGTGGTGCCTCCTAGATTGGGTAGGTGTCGCTTGGGAGCCTCTTACTTCGTGTTGTGGAGTGAACCAAGAAGTTTGGAAAGGCAAGGAGATCGCCTACTTAGTGAAGATCTACCCCGAGTGAGGCTAGTCCTTAGTGGGCGGAAGCCGTTATCGAATAGTCAAGGTTGCTACTTCGTGGACCCTTATGGGTAGATCCATCCGTGGACTCTCGCGATCATTAGCCTCTGCGGGTTGAGGTCTCCATAAAGGTGGATGTACGATAGCACCACCTATCGGAACCACAGGAAAAATCATCGTGTCTCGAAATTGCATTTGATCTTCCCACCCTTCCTTTACTACTCATGCTTGTCATTACTTTCCGCTGCTATACTTGTAGGCATGCATGTGTAGGGTGTACTTGACTTGCTATGAATGCTAAAATCTGCCAACACTTAAAATTGGGAAGAAGTAGACTTTTATTTGGTCAAGTAGTCTAATCACCCCCCTTTAGACCTACTTTTGATCCTACAAGTGGTATCATAGCTTTGGTCTCCATTGTATTGGTTTCACAACCTAGGAAAGTATGGCGTCTAGTGAGGGAAATTATCACCGTAGAGGTCCATACTTTGATGGCACTAATTTTGCTAGCTGGAAGCACAAAATGAACATGCATCTTCTTGGTCATAACCCGTCGTTTGGAGTGTTGTTTGTGTTGGTGCAAGGTGAATTATTTGCGGATGGAAGGGAACCGAATCGCGAAGCGACTGCGGACGAATTGAAGATGTTCCAACTAAATGCTCAAGCATGTAACATTCTCTTCAACTGCACATGCCCCGAATTCAACAAAATAAGCCGTCTTGAGAATGCAAAGAGATTTGGGATACTTTGGTTGATATGCATGAAGGTTCCGAATCCGTGAGAGAATCCAAGTTGGATGTTCTTCAAGGTCAGCTTGACCAGTTCAAGATGAAGGATAGTGAAGGATTCGCTGAGGATTACTCTAGGCTAGCTCTCATCATCAATGGTGAAGAAATGACCAACAAATTCATCATCAAGAAGATACTTCGAGCCTTGGATGATCGATATGACACCGTATGCACATTGATCCAAATGATTCCCAACTACAAAGATCTCAAGCCAACGGAAGTGATTGGAAGGATTGTTGCTCATGAGATGACACTCAAGGACAAGGAAGAGCTTCACCACAAATCTAGTGGTGCTTACAAATAAAGAGATAAGCCTCAAGCTACCTCAAGTGATGCTCCTGCTACCTCAAGCGACAACCTTGTCACAAATAAAGAGATAAGCCTCATGGTCAAGAAATTCAACAAGTTCTATAAGAATAGAGGCAAAGATCAAAGCTCCAACTCAAGATGTGAAGAGAAGCATTCGTCAAGTCGTGACCGAAACGGTTACAATTGTGGGAAGCCCAGACACTACTCCAATGAGTGCACGGATCCTTACAAAAGGAAAGAAGAGTCACCAAGAAGAAGAAGCTCAAGAGACGAGTCACCTCGAAGAGAGATAAGGAGTAGGGATGATCGTTAAACGAAGAACCTCAAGGAGAAGTAGGGACTCGGAGAAGAAGGACAAGTACACCAACAGCTACTCAAGAAGAAGACATCAAGCTCATGTTGGTGAATGGGTTTCCGTCTCCGAATCCGACAACCACTCCGAGAGAAGGTACCACTCCAACTCCGACCATAGTCAAGATGAAGGTGTTGCCGGACTTGCACTAGTGACAACCGACTCCTACGATGTATTTGATTCGCCAAATGAAGGGAGTGGATGTTGCTTCATGGCTAAAGGCCCCAAGGTATCACACCTCGAGTATCTTGATTTCGATAGTGATGAGGATGACTTGTTAATTGAAGATGACTTGCTAGTTGACAAATCTAGTAATGTTAGTCAAGATGAACTTGCTAATAATAAGTCTAGCCTAGATAAGTTGTGTGATGATGATAAGTTGGAAATAGAATGACTAACTCAAGAACTAAAAACTCTTAAGTTAGCAAATGAGTCTACTCTACAAGATCACAAAGATCTTGAAAGGACACATGAGAAGCTCCACTTCGAGAACCTCAATTTAGAGCAAGAGCATGAGTTCCTTAAAGCTATCAATGACGATCTTAGAAAGAAGACTTCCACTTGTCTAGCCATACGACTTCTCTTGTCTACGTTCATGCCACAAGTTAAAACTAAGCAAACTAGTAATATAGGAAAGAAAGGTTCTTCAACTAGTAGCAAGAAAAATGATAAATCCAATGATATTGCTTCTAGTAGTTCCACTGATCCGACTAACTCTTCTCTTAGCCAAGTTACACTTGATCAAGAAAATGAACTTTTGAAAGGGATTATAGAGAATGGTATCTACAAGAGTCTTGTCGGATGTAAGCAATTTGAGGAAATTGTACGCAAGCATAGAGGATACCGGAAGAACCATGGCATTGGCTACTTCAACGCTAATGGAGTTGAATGGGAAGAAGGTCAATACCCCAAGCCCAGGTTTGTTCCTCAAAAGGAGAAGTATGAAAATACTCTCCCCAAGGGAACAAAAGCTCAAGATGACCTTCCACCACAAGACCCCAAGCTCAATGGCAAGAACAAGCTTCCAGAGGACATTGACTCATATGAAGATGAACCCCAAGCTTTGGTGAAGTGGGTTCCCAAGGCTACTACAAGCTCAACTTCTACAAGTGCTACTTCAACACCAAGGATCCTCATCAATTTGATGTGGGTACCCAAGAACAAGAACTATAGAAGTTCTTGAGGGGTGACTCCGCCAATGAAATCCACTCATATTCATTATTGGCAAGAACTAGTTGCAATCAACATCAGTATCATGCAATAGTTCGAGGAGTCACACATTCCCTCAAAGGTAAGCAATGGACAAGGTAACCAACAAATCAATGGACATCATCATGTATGCTTTGAACTCCATGTCCATAGATATCCTTGTATTTGTCTCTTGTGTGTTGGGACTAACCCATGTATGTGAAAAGAGTAATGAAACAACAAGGATGCTCCCAACTCATGGTGATCTTCATCAACTTTGAGCATCCACCACTACTTCACCTACATGAAGTCTTCATCGACAAAACCCAAGGTTAGTTTATCCCTCCTATGGGGGGATGTCACATCAAGGGGAGCTTTACTCTAAGACTTGAGCCAAAGCATCTCATAGTATCTGACAACATTAAATGCTTTACATAAAAGTGGTAACCCGACTTGTGCTTAAATGATGAGTATGAGCTATGATCACGTATTCTTACTTGGCTCCTAAGTCAATATACTCATATATATATGACTCCGTCATCGCCAACATGCTTGTTAGATGCTATTGTGTTTGTGCATGTTTGCCATATTTTCTTATGACATCTTATTGTGTGAGCACTTTGGTCTGCATTTATTTACTCATTCGAGGACATCCAATTGTTCCTATTTGGCTTTTGATTTTTCATTTTCCAATTGGATGTACAAGAATGCCTAGGACCACTCCTCTAGCTGTCTATGCTTTCTCACCTCATTTTCTATTCATGCTGCATCACAAAATTTGAACAAGTACTTTTCGATCTCTCCATGTGAGGAGCACTCGGGGTTCCGTATCGACAAAGGACTGACCATTAAAAACCTCCCAAGTGCATCTCGGTGGAACCAATTAAAAAATCTCGGTCTCACCGAATGCCTAGGGTTGATCTAGTTTCCTATCTCGATACTACTGATTCCATATTCTCGGTTACACCGAGTTTGCCTGTCAGCTGACAGTTGAGAAACTCGGTGATACCAAAAATTTAGAATAGGTGTCACCGACAGGGAGGGGTATATATGTTGTGGACCCAACACTTTGAAATTCAATCATCAAACCGCCATGCCCCAAAACCCTAAGCTGCCGAAAAGGACCCCCTGGTCATCGTCGTTGTTTTCCCGAGCACCTCCGCCTTGGAAGTACATGCCGTCAACGGAATCTTCACCCCCGTCGCCGTCATAGCAAAGTCATCACCAAGCTAGGGTACGATTTCGAACCCTTCATGCTCTCCCCTCTCCGATTCTTGCGCATTAAGGTTTTTCCATCCACAAGCCATAGTTTGAGATTGTTCTATCCATGAAAAATTCCATTAGAATAGCGAACAATCGATTTTCTAGGGTTTGCCGTCCACCTGATGAAACTCGGTGGAACCGAAGCAAACAAATCAGTGTTACCTATTTGCCCTGTGTGCTGCTGAGAACGATCTCGGTGAAACCGAGTACTCTTTTTCGGTCTTATCGAAAAGAGTGGCAAGTTTCTGTTAAAGAGAAAGTCAGTCTTGGTAGCACCGAAAATTTTGTTTTGGCTCTACCAATTTTCATGTGACAGAATGCAAACCTTGAGAATCATTTGTTCAAATTTTCAAAAACCAGCTACATTTTGTGATGTCATATCATATTCCACTCTTTTATGCTCTATTCACATGGTCAGATATGTCAGATGGTGAGGACAATCAGAATTTGCACGAGTGGAACATTGACATGAGTCCAGGCACTAGCCCTCGGTCCAGTTCTCTTTTAGATACAGGCACCCCTAGTTCCCATGGGTTGCTTAAGGCTGATACAAGGACCAAGAAGAAGCTGAATTCATATGTGGAGGATTCAGACTTTGTGCCAGAGGAGGTTCTTTCAAACAAGCAAGAGAAGGCTGCCAAGAAGTCAGCAAATGAAGCCACCTCTTCCAGGAGGGTGGTCAGCTGAACATATGCCCCTCCAGAGACTATGAGAGCACCTGAGAGTGCTAGGGATACCATGACCATTGAGCGTGTTGATATTCTGGGAACAGGGTTACCCAGTCTTGCCTGCCTGCGGCCCAGGGCATGGCCCAGTTGATAGCCAGGCGTGGTCTGGCACGGCATTACTCAAGACAAGGCCCTCGTGAGGACCCTAGGCTCACGAGGAAGAACGACATCAAGACCAGCAAGGATGGGCCTCCTCGGGCCCCCTCCCGAGCGGTGGAGATCTCTATGAAGAGCCCGGCCTTAGGAGTCAAAGGTGAAGCAAGAAAGGACAGGCGAGCGCCATCACGCCAGGCGGCACAGTTTCCTCTTTGGTGCAAGCGGAGCAAGGACATATGTGGGTTCCCAAAGTGCCACCCAAAGGTTTCCATTCCGGTGCAACAAGACCACGACGACGAGCCCCACAGGACGGATGTCATCGTTGAGCCCACCACTGCATCACCAACAGCTACTTTGCAAGCGAAGACCACCTTTGGACAGGGCGCGGATGTACTCCTGTCCCCCTTCAAAATTTGTTGTTGTGGGATCCCTTCCCGCCATTGTGATAAGGGAAGAGGACCCGGACCACCGCTATATATAGAAGCTAGGCCGCACCGTAGATGGGATCCGATCCGATCCAGCACTTAGCCACTCGACGCACCACCACAAGACAACAAGCCAACAACACACCTTGAGCACCCTCACGAGGCTCAAGCCCACTGTACTAGTGCATCCACCCAAACCTCCATGAGAGGCAATCCACCAAAGCAGGAGTAGGGTAATACACTTCACAGTGGCCGAACCTGGGTAAACTGCCGTGTTCATCTTCTTCCTCGTCATCGAGTGGGTTCACCATAGTAATCATCGAGTAGCGAGCTAGGTTGGGTGAGGCCGCAGGGAACCTTCGCACACTCCCCTGTGTTCAAACCTTAAGGGTTTTGCGGAGCCCAAAATCCGATATTTGGCGCGCCAGGTAGGGGGCGTGTCGGAGTCTCCTTCATGCCTCACTCTTCCCCGCTCCACCACTCCGATGCCCAATGCCCAACGAGCTTCCGTCGATTCCACCACTGCCGCTGGAGGCTCACGCCTGAGCGGCATAGTGCTGGGCGAGCAATATCAAGCTACCAGCATCGCCTCCGCCGTCACTGCCCCTCATGCCGCCCAAGCACACGACGGGCGGGCGGCACCTTCAGCACCAATGTCGCATCGCACCTACATGACGGACCTAGACGCGCATGATGCGCTGCTGCTGGCAAGCGAGATGCTCCGCCACCGCCCAACGGACAGGGGCTTCGACGCGTGGGCCGACCATGTCACGGAGCTGGTCGCCGTCAGGTGGAGAGCCATGGTCCCTCACTCTTCGCCAGGCGATGGGGGCTCATTCGTCATGTCTGCACCCTAGCCCACCAACGGCACGCCCACTCGGCCCCGGGCGAGCCCGAGCGGGGCCCTCCGCACGTCGTGCTCCTCCTCCTGCGAATTCCGGTAGCTGATTTCGGGGCACAGTCTAGCCACGGTGACTGAGCTCACGGAGGAAACAACGAGGCACCCCATGCGCGCACCAGCAACCCGGATTGACGAGATGAGAGCGCGCCATCCTACACAGAGTGTAAATGGCGCAGGCATCCAGGCAAACAAGCAACAACGGTGAAGGCATGTCGGATCATCGGGGAATCGACCCATGTCAGGAGGCGCGCGACCCACTTAGTGGCGGCAACAAAGGTAGGCACCTTCTCCCTAAGGCTCACCACAGGAGAGAGTCTATGGGCTGCATGCGCAGGGCGGTGCCCCACCGCCGTCAGGAGGGACCATTCCCGACACCCCGCAGGACGGCTCTGTAGGATAACCGGGCCCTTATGTGGATCCCTACGTACCATGCTACGTCGTGCCTAGGGAAGACGGACCGGATCGGACGCCTGCTGCAGGCGCCAACACCCTCCAAGGGTAGGAGGAGCCTCAGACGTCCTCCCTGAGCCGGGCTTGGGGCTTCACCTAAAGAAGCACCAAGTTCGAACAACACAAGCCGCAGAAAGAGGGAGGACGCCATCGGACCCGTGGGGGCGCGGCACGAGCTGTCGCCCCCGCAAGTCGCCAAGCCAAACCTCGGGGTGTCACGGATAATGCCCTGGGGAAGGGCAGCAAGACACAGGTAACGCGGGCCACACGCGGCAAGTGGAAAATCAGCACAGCCTCGGGAGGTCGGGCCTCACAAGACTCCCGAGGCAGCGCACGATCATTGCCCAAATGCCTCACGAGGCGGCTTCGTCGACAAAAAACCCTTACGGCTGCGCCGGATGCATTGTACTCATGCTTGGGCCACGGGAGTGCAATCCTGCAGCTACGCGGGGAACAATGCATTTGGGTTTGGGTCGTAGGGGTGCACAACCGAGCAGAAATGCACGGGATGGCTCTTGACAAAGTTGGGAGCTACCGGGCCAAGCGCTTGGGGGCTTGCCCAGCTATCTACGGTCGTGACAGTCTCACATAATAATGAGCGGGTTGTATATGCCCGGAGCCCCCCGAGGACGCGGAGGCTTCCCACCCACGCAATGTGGCAGCCATAGCTCCGCGCTGGTGTAGAAGTCAACACTTCCCATCAATGGCTATGCCCATGCAACGTGGATGCCCTACGCTCAGTGCTGGGGGAAGACGAAGACTAGCCTAGGTGTCGGACGTAGCATTTTCTTGCTTTCTTTTTGTGTTTGAATTGCCAAATTTTGAAACAAAGTTTGAAGGGCTCAGAGCTCTGAATTTAAAAGAAAAGGGTCGGGGACTTTTCTCTTATTGCATTCTCTTTTACCAAATTTGAGTTTTCTTTCTTCTGGATCGATGTTTTGCAAGAGGCCACATGTTGCGTCCCTCTCCAAAGCACCCCGGACTTGGATAGCGAGGCCCTGCCGCCTTAGGGACTCGCAGCTTTTGGCAACCGACCCCCACTCGGGGGCTTCGACCGCGACACGGCACCGCAACATGGAGTCTTAGGGGGCCTAGTGCTTGGGCCTCCAGAGGCAAAACTCGGCAGGGTGGAATGGGGGTTGCTCGAGCGTCAAAGGGGGGTCCTGATCATCACACGTCAATAGCCTTACCGGTCATATAGCCACTCGACACCCTCGATGCCGTCCTTGGTGATCCGGTCGGCATCGAGGGTATCGGGGCCTCGCCTCGTGGTTGCGTCCTAGGTGATCTGGTCGTATACTATGGTGGTAGGGAAATGTGCGGGACTGGGACTTGTCGACGTAGAGCTGCTTGAGTGTCAAATGGGGCTCCTAAGCATCACGCCTAAGGAGCTTTACCGGTCATACAGCCACTCGGCACCCTCGATGCCGTCCTGATACGTCTCCAACGTATCTATAATTCTTTATGATGGCATGCTATTACATTATTTATTTTGGATGTTTTATATGCATTAATATGATATTTTATAGTATTTTTGGGACTAACATATTAATCTAGAGCCTAGTGCCAGTTTCTGTTTTTTCCTTGTTTTCAAGTATTGCGGATATGGAATATTAAACGGAGTCCAAACGGAATAAAATATTCAGAATGATTTTTTCTGGAAGGAAAGAGATCAACCAGACTTGGAGTGCATGGCAGGGCATCTGCAAGGAGGTCACAAGCCAGGGAGGCGTGGCCACCCCTCCTGGCCATGCCTGGCAGGCTTGCCACCTCCTGGCAGGTCTCCTTACCCTATTCTTCATCCTATAAATAACCAAATACTCCCCCAACACTAAAAAGAGCCACGCAAATACTTTTCCGCCGACAGAAGCCTCTGTTTCCGAGATATCCAATCTTGGAGCCTTTTTTGGTAATTTGTTGGAGGGGGATCCAATCTACATCAACTCCATTGCCCCTCCGATGATGCGTGAGTAGTCCACCACAGACCTACAAGTCCATAGCTAGTAGCTAGATGGCTTCTTCTCTCTCTTTGATCTTCAATACCATGTTCTTCATGATCTTCATGGAGATCTATCTGATGTAATACTCTTTTGCGGTGTGTTTGTCAAGATTCAATGACTTGTGGGTTTATGTTTAGATTATCCATGAATATTATTTGAGTCTTTTCTGAATTCTTATATGCATGATTTCATATCTTTGCAAGTCTCTTCGAGTTATTGGTTTGGGTTGGCCAACTAGAATGGTAATTCTTGCAATGGGAGAAGTGCTTAGTTTTGGGTTCAATCTTGCGGTGTCCTCACCCAGTGACAAAGTAGGGGTAGCGAGACACGTATTGTATTGTTTCCATCAAGGGTAACAAGATGGGGTTTTCATCATATTGCTTGAGTTTATCCCTCTACATCATGTCATCTTACCTAATGCATTACTCTGTTCATCATGAACTTAATACTCTAGATGGAGGCAGGAGTTGGTCGATGTGTGGAGTAATAGTAGTAGATGCAGAATCGTTTCGGTCTACTTGACACGGACGTGATGCCTATATGCATAATCATTGCCTTGGATATCTACATGATTATTCACGTTTCTATCAATTGCTTAACAGTAATTTGTTTACCCATCGTGATACTTTCCTTCAAGAGATAAGCCTCTAGTGAAATCTATGGCCCCGGGTCTACTTTCCATAATATATTTTCAGATATATAAACCAAAAATACCAAAAATACCTTGCTACAATTTATTTATCTTTTACTTTCCGCACTCGTTTACATCTATCTCTTTTAGATCTAATCTTTGCAAATAACCGTGAAGGGATTGACAACCCCTTTAAAGCGTTGGGTGCAAGAGTTTGATTGTTTGTGTAGGTGCATCCATTGGTGACTTGCTTGTTCCTCCTACTGGATTGATACCTTGGTTCTCAACAGTTGAGGTAAATACTTATCTACTTTGTTGCATCGCCCTTTCCTCTTCAAGGGAAAACCAACGCATGCTCAAGAGGTAGCACGTCCTTGGTGATCCGGTCGGCATCGAGGGTATCGAGGCCTCACTTCGTGGTTGCGACCTTGGCAAGTCGTAAACTACAGCGGTAGGGAAATGCGCGGGACTAGGACCTGCAGACACAGAGCGCGGAAAAGGCTCCCAGCGCGCCCCATCCGTAAGCAAGGAAGAAGCGCCCCAGGCGGAGTAGCGGAGTACCTGGACAACCCAACCGCATCACAAGGTCATCCACAGCCCACGAGCTAAGTACACTACTGAATCAACCATGAGCTTCCTGATCTAACGGCGCCCCAAGGGTGAGGCGAGGTTTGTACACACTAATGTGAGGACGCGGGTACTACGGGCCAACTACGCGCGATTACTAACACCCCAGGGGCCTGGAGCGGCAGGGGAGGCAACATGAGAATAGAGGCCCGGTAGCGATGAGCTGCTAAGCCACGAGCCTGGAGTTGGTGGCCGTGGGCTGTCCCTGAGGAGGGGGGATTTCGCGGGGACCCGACTAGCTACCGTCATCAGGTCGTATCGACGACGGCGCCAAGCTGGCACGAGAAAACTAAATCGCATAGCTATGAGCGGCCGACGGTGAATCAAGGGCGGGAAGCAAAAACATAGGTAATGCGCAAAAGGTTAACTCTTACGGGGCCAAGTTCGTTTTAAGCTGTTACGGGTACCACTAGGAAGAAGCAGAAGGAATCTAGGCGGAGGAGTCGTTATCACTGTGTGAGCCGACGGCCGCCACGACACCGGGGCCGCCTTCTCCCCCGACAGGGGGCACCCGAATGAACTGCTTGACCTGGGCGTCCACGTGCTGGCGCACCCCATCCCGGAGACGCCTCAGGAGCGCCTCGGGCACCCACTCCACCATGCATTGGAGGTCGAGCTGCGGGACGAGGCAGCGCAGGTTGGAGAAGACATGCGTCGTCGCAAGCTCCAAGAGGTCCCGTGCATCGGTGTTGCTGTCCGCGTTCATGCGGGAGACGCTGGTCTCCAGCGTCTCCACCACCCGGCGAAACAAATCGAGGTAGCCCCCGTCGCCCTGCACGTTGGGGAGGGAGGGGGCATACCCAACGAACCGTTCCATCATGCCGGCCGTGTAGTGGCGATGTTGAGGTATTGCTTGACTCGCAGGGACTCCAACATCTTGGCGTAGGCCGCCTCATCCCGCGCGGCCTGCACGGCGTTAGCCGCCTCTTGGACCTAGGCCTAGAGAGATGTCAGTTCTGCCGTTGCCTTCGCCTCGCCCCTGAGGGCGGCCTGGAAGGCTGCGTCGGCGGTCGCCAGCTGGACGCGCAGCGCGTCCACCTCCTCTTGGAGCTCAACGCGCTTGCGCTATGTGGCCGCCGGCACCCTGGAAGGAGGAGACGATCAAGCCCGATACATTGGACATGTCAAGCAAAGAGAGAGAGAGAGGAAGGCGACAGAACACTCACTCCACCATGGTCCAGCACCGGCAAATCTGTTCCGGATCCGATGGTCCCCCGCCGTTGCCTTCGGAGGAGAGCGAGGCTAATGTCCCCACGCACTCCTTGCACTGGCGGCGCTTCCACCATACGCCATGAGGGAAGGGAGAAGCTAAGGAGAGGAATAGGATTTTCTCTGGAGTTGCAGGAGCAGGCGGTCGCTCGAGATCGCTAAGCTCCATCACGAGGGGTAAGATTTATAGGAGGGATCAAGGCCACGAGGTATCATGCGAGAGCAGGCGACATTGCGCCCCTTGGGTGCCGAAAGGGCCAGCTGATCGATGCGCGACCCAGCCTCCTATCGCCTCTTCTGATGCTGTCGGGTCAAATCCGCGTGGCCCGAGGGCTGGAAGCCCAAGGAATCGACATCATTCATGGAAAGATAATGATGGCCGACACTGACACGGGCATCGCGTCGGTTTAACTTGGGCGGTTCCTGATGTCTTCGGGGAGCGGAGGCGTCGCCACACGGGTGACCGATGCATGTAAAGCCTGGGCCGCACGCGTTTAGGGCCCGTGGTGCTTCGGCCCATCCTTAAAGCTTCGCTTTGAAGCCCACTCAAGCCGCCTTGGGCCCGGGGGCTACTGTCGGCGTCTTGGGAACGGGGGTACCCAGTCCTACCTACCAGCGGCCTAGGACATGGCCCACTTGACAGCCATGCGTGGCGTGGCGCTGCATTACTCAAGGCAAGGCTCTCGTGAGGACCCTGGGCTCGCAAGGAACAACGACATCAATACCAGCAATGATGGGCCTTCTCAGGCCCCCTCCTGAGCAGCGGAGATCTCTATGCAGGGCCCGGCCTCAGGAGTCAAGGGTGACGCTAGAAAGGACAGGCGGGCACCAGCGTGCCAGGCGGCACGGTTTCCTCTTTGGTGCAAGGGGAGCAAGGACAAACGCGGGTTCCCAAAGCGCTGCCCAAAGGTTTCTATCCAGGTGCAACAAGACTACGACAACGAGCCCCGCAAGACGGATGCCATCACCAAGCCCACCACTGCATCACCAACAGCTACTTTGCAGGCCAAGACCACCTTTGGACAGGGCGTGGATGTACTCTTGTCCCCCTTTAAAATTAGCTATTGTGGGATCCCTTCCCGCCATTGTGATAAGGGAAGAGGATCCGGGCCACCACTATATATATAAGCTAGGCTCCACCGTAGAAGGGATCCGATCCGATCCAGCACTTAGCCACTCGACGCACCACCCCAAGACAGCAAGCCAAGAACACACCTTGAGCGCCCTCGCGAGGCTCAAGCCCACTGTACTAGTTCATCCACCCAAACCTCCACGAGAGGCAATCCACCAAACTAGGAGTAGGGTATTACGCTTCACAGCGGCCCGAACCTGGGTAAACTGCCATGTTCGTCTTCTTCCTCGTCATCGAGCGAGTTCGCAGTAGTAATCATCGAGTAGCGAGCTAGGTTGGGTGAGGTTGCAGGGAACCTTCGCACATGCCCCTGTGTTCAAACCTTAACGGTTTTGCGGAGCCCGAAATCCGACAGAGCACCCAAAGAAGTCATTGTCTAAGAAGGTAGGAGAGAAGAAGGCTAGGAAAAAAGATCATCTATGTTGTTGGTAGGCCTACCTCAACATTTGAGGACCCGGAGGAGGCTGCTGGTGCAGCTGCTGAGGAGGAGGAGGAGGAAGAGCAAGTTTTCAAGGCCCCTCCCAAGAAGAAACATAAGAAGCTGTTGGCAGATGCTATGCCAAAGCAAGGTCCCTCCTATCAGTGTCAAAACCGGCGGATCTCTGGTAGAGGGTCCAGAACTAAGAGACTAGAATCGATGGTAACAAGAGACGAAGGGTCATAGATTTACCCTGGTTCGGGCCCTCCTATCGAGGTAATACCCTACGTCATGCTTGGTTGTATTGATGGTATGGGGGGTTACATAGTTGATCTACCTCAAGATCGAATAGCTAACCCTAGATGAGTTGTTCTGTATCTACAACATAAAACCCTCCGGCTTATATAGATGCCGAGGGCACTTAGGGTTTACACATGGTCGGCTACATGCCGAAGATATAAACATGCTTATCTAAGGTCAATGACTTGGACGATACGTCACGGCTCCTTGAGGCCTCCATCCTAGTGACGGTGATCCTGATCAACCAATGCTCATCTTGTGGCCCATACAGTTCGGCCCATAAGCAATAGGTCGTCTATCCAAGGACCCCCCAATCCAGGACTCCTTCAGTAGCCCCCGGACTAGCCTTCAAGGCTTCAACACCGATATATATGTTGGAAATATGCCCTAGAGGCAATAATAAATAAGTTATTATCATATTTCCTTGTTCATGATAATCGTTTATTATCCATGCTATAATTGTATTGATTGGAAACTAAATACATGTGTGGGTATATAGACAACACTGTGTCCCTAGTATGCCTCTAGTAAACTAGCTCGTTGAGCAAAGATGGTCAAGGTTTCCTCTCCATTGACATGAGATGTCATTTGATAACGGGATCACATCATTAGGAGAATGATGTGATGGACAAGACCCAAACTATAAACGTAGCATATGACCGTGTCAGTTTATTGCTACAGTTTTTTGCATGCCAAGTATCTGTTCCTATGACCATGAGATCATGCAACTCACTAACACCAGAGGAGTAACTTGTGTGTATCAAACGTCACAACATAACTGGGTGACTATAAAGGTGCTCTACAGGTATCTCCGAGGGTGTCTGTTGGGTTGGCATGGATCAAGACTGGGATTTGTTACTCCGTGTGACGAAGAGGTTTCTTAGGGACCACTCGGTAATACAACATCACAACAAGCCTTGCAAGCAATGTGACGAAAGTGTTAGCCATGGGATCTTGTATTACGGAACGAGTAAAGAGACTTGTTGGTAACGAGGTTGAACTAGGTATACACATACCGACGATCGAATCTCGGGCAAGTAACATACCGAAGAACAAAGGGAACATCATACGTGATTAACTGAATCCTTGACATAGAGGTTCGACCGATAAAGATCTTCGTAGAATATATAGGAACCAATATGGGCATCCAAGTCCTGCTATTGGTTATTGATCGTAGAGGTGTCTTAGTCATGTCTACATAGTTCTCGAACCCGCAAGATCTGCACAATTAAGGTTCAGTGACGTTTCAGTAGTATAGAGTTATGTATGGTGGTGAGCGAAGGTTGTTCGGAGTCCCAGATGAGATCCTGACGACACGAGGAGCCCCGGAATGGTCCAGAGGTAAAGATAGATATATGGGATAATAGTGTTTGGTCTCTGGAAGGGTTCCAGAATTCACCGAAAATAGTTTCGGATGTTTCCCAAAATGTTCGGGGTACAAGGACACTTTATTTGGGCCAAGGGGTAAAGCCCATGAGGCTTTAGGAAGGTGCAAAATATGTTTTGCGGAGGCCAGGGGCTAGACGCCACGGACCCTGGCGTCTGGGGCCAGACGCCGAGGACCTTAACGTCTGGTCCTGGAGTCCGAGAAGGACTCTTGCCTTGCGGGCAAACCGACCTTGAGGAGGATTTTTCTCCAAGTTTCGACCCCAAGGCTCAGCATACAATTAAAGGGGAGGCTAGAACTTGGAACACATCAAGAAACCCTAAGCCACGTGCTGCCTCTCCTCTAGTTTGTAGTTTCTCCTCTAGATCGGTTTCAGCAGTGCTTAGGCGAAGCCCTACTGGAATTGCTCCACCACCATCACCACAACGCCGTCGCGCTGTCGGAGAACTCGCATACCTCGCCGCTCCCTCTTGCTGGATCAAGAAGACGGAGATCGTCATCGATCTGTATGTGTGCTGAATGCGGAGGTGCCATCCGTTCGGCGTTAGATCGGAAGGACCGTGATCAAGATCGCAAGACGATTCATGATTGGATCGCGGGACGGATCGTGATGAGATCGCGCGACGGATCGTGATTGGATCGCGGGACGGATCGTGATGGTATCGCGGGACGCTCGGTGATTTGGATCGCGAAGACGTTCGACTACATCAACCATGTTTCTTAATGGTTCCCGCTTAGCAATCTACAAGGGTATGTAGATCCACTCTCCCTCTTGTAGATTCTCATCACCATGGATAGATCTTGCGTGTGCGTACGAAATTTTTTGTTTCCCATGCAACGTTCCCCAACAACATATCCGGTCAATCTCCTCGTGTCGTCATCTTCGGCTTGCGAGGCGAGTCCTCACTCCTGCTCGTTCGGTAACCGACCAGTCTTCGACAAAATCCCAAGCGTCGAGAACATAGGTCCATTATAATAATCGCCCGTGTTCCTCGATTTCCATGCATCGTTGGGAGGCGAGTGGTTAGTGATTTTTACAATCTTACCCCTTTGCAACGGAGGCATAACTCATTTAATCAAACAAAATCTTGCTTCAGACCACATCCTCCTCCTCCCCATCGGAAAAAGCTCCAAGCGGAAAACCCAGGAAAGACATGGAAAACGCCCCCAGCTCCTCCGCGCGCCCCTATGGTTCACGTACGGGGGACTGGAGTAGCTGCTCCGTAGCACTCCTGCGGCTCCATGATCTAAGGACCCAAGGGTATCTCCCTCCTTCAGATCTCGCGGTGACCCACGTGGTCTTGATTTCCTGCAACGACGAAGCTTTCGCTGAGCGTTTCCCCAATCCTCACATGGGGGAACGTGTATGCTTCATTCCCTTTCTCTTGCGGGGCCTTGAGTTTCCCATCCACCCGTTCCTAAGGGGGCTGCTGAAATTCTATGGGATTCAGCTCCACCACCTTACCCTGGGGTACATCTTGCACATTTCAAGCTTCGTTGCCCTCTGTCAGATGTTCTTAGGCTATGAGGCGCATTTTGAATTGTGGAGAAAATATTTCTGTCTCGTCCCCCGAACTCGGGACAACACAATTTTGGAGGTCGGTGGAGCCGAAGTGTGCCATATAGCGGGGACGGGGTATCTGGTGGGCACTCCAAAGGAATCCGAAGAGTGGACTTTGGAATGGTTTTATATTGAAGACGTCCCTCTGTTTGGGCCAACTCGGACAGGTCTAACCGAATACTCCGATGCCCCCTTGAAGAAAAGATGCAACTGGCGGCCGAGGAGTCCATCCCAGGAGGAAAGCATTTAAGTGCAACGCCTGGCGGCTCAGGTGCGGATGTTTGTCCACCGTCAACTGACCATGATCGATGTCATGACCGCTACCATCTCCCGGTGCATGCAACCCCTGCAACAGAGGGTGCACCCTTTGTGGCGCTATAACGGGACAAGCGACACCATGCGTTCCCGAAGACTAGGGCCCACCAACAACGGGGCATTGGCCACCGCCCTTGCCGATCTGTATAAAGGGGAGCAAGAGGACTTTATTCGGTGGGCGACCAAGGAAGGATACTCAACCCACAATCCTATCGAATGGGTAAGCCGTTTTCCCTCTACGAACATAGTTTTGAGTTTTCATTCCGTACTTCATTTGACCGAAGTCTTGCATGAATAGGAATGGAGGAGCTTCATCGAGACAGTCAACTGTCTGGCTCCTCAGCCCGAAAGCTACGCACACGATGATGATCCGGGTTTCCATGAGGACCCGAACCTTCTAATTGATTTTGAAGACGGAGTCTATTATCAGGTTAGCCTCGACCAATCCCCGGTGGCTATCATAGTCGATTACCCCTGGTCGTTCTCCATCCCTGCCATGGATAAGAAGAAGAAGAGCTCGTCCTGCAAGAGGCAAGCTACCAACAACACTCGAAAGCGCCGGCTCTGACTCCCAAGCGTCGTTGATCTGCGCGTCATACGCCGGCAACCAAGACCGTGGCCGAATCGGAAGTCAACAGGGATCCTATCAAAGAGACGGCCGTGAGGACGAATCAACCTGCCCGCTCAACCCAAAGGTACATTGTTCGGTAATCCACTGATTATCATAATCAATAGAGCCTTACGGCAATTTATTTCATTGAAATACTTAGGCAAAATGCCCAGTCTTCTCCCGTCGAAGAGGTTGTTAGGGTGTACAGCGAACCCCAAAATTCCAGAGCCATAGCTCATGTTGGTCCTGCTACAGGAGCCCCCATGGCCAATCTAGTACCAGCCGATTCTGGTGATGGTGTATCCGTTACCAAATCGGAAGTGGCAAGTGCCATGAATCATCCGCGACGATGGGAGGCTATGCAGCACCCAATATTTTCTGAACAAGAGTTCGACACTCTTCACTCAGCAGATACACACGTTGGTGCTGCCCGAGCCAGGTTCGGCGAAGCTATGAAGTTGATATCGGCCAGCATGCAGGTAAGTGATCGGTTTCTATAGAGTCCGAACACCCATGTAAACCCAGTAGTCCCCAAGCCTTAAGTTGGTTCGGAACAAACGAATTAAGGGTCTTTAACATTGTTGTGTTGCAGGCTTTGAAGCAACAAAATGTGCAACTGGCCAAGGAGCTAAAGGAGAGCCAATCACAAGTTGAAGCTGTGAAGGCGGAGCTAGAGCAAGTAAAGAGCTTCACCCGGGAGGCCCAGGGTGAGTATACTGGTGGTGTTAATTTCTGGTAAATGCCCATGCCGACGCAAAGATTATATTTAGCAGTCAAATCCATAGGGAATATGCAAAGAGAGTTGGATGAAGCCTGAGAAGCTCAGCGGTACGCCGAGTCCCACCACAAGGCTGGGTGTGGTGTTATGTACCGTCTCCAAGTGGAGAAGAAAAAATAGGCCGAAGAAATTGAGAGTTTAAAGGCTCAATTGGCCCAGGCCCAAGAAGAAAATCAGAAACTTCAGAGGGGCATGTTCGGTAAGTATGATCCGAACATTAGTAAGTACTTCGTATAAAGGAAGTATGATAAGAATATGTTTCCCTCATGTATAGGACTTCTGTCCGGGCAACCTGAAGAAGAGCTCGGATCCTTCCGGGGGAACTTGCTAAAGTAGTTGTCCGCCATCCGTGAGCGTGCTTGGAAAGCAATGAAAGGCATGGTAAAAGCGCTATGGCCTGCCGAGCAGCCACCGAAAGGTATGTCCGAACTGACTGATAGATTCAAGGGAGCTCGAAGCATATTCGAGCTGTGGAAGACATTGGCTTGCCGGGAGGGAGCACGGGAGGCATGGCAATGATAAAGACCCTCTACACCGGACTTGACCCCGAGCGGATGGCTCGAGTTGGTCCCGTGGGATCGGATGGTCAAGAAGTGACCCTCCACCTAGTGTATGACCAAGTGATGCATGCCACCCGCCTTTCACAGGAAGACTGCTCCCTAGACACCATAATCGATAACATAGATAGGCAGTCGAATGTGTAATTTTACATACTTTCATACGAACAATCTGTGTTGTAAACTTTGTCTTAATCGGCCATTGGCTTCTCCCTCCCATGCGAAGAGTGCGGGAGTGTCCCTTGCAATTTGTTATTCCTATTGTATTTGGGGGACCAGGCAATCCGGCCATACGGTACGAATAGACAGAAAGCACACACAGAGATATGTTATATTACTCCTTAGCGTGAGAAACATCTTCCAAAGAAAATAGTACCTCTATCGATACCTTTCTTCGGGCCCCTACGATACCTTTCTACTGCTAGTATGCGGCTAAGTGTGTTTTTGGAAGAAAAAAAATGAACCCAAACAATGGCGATAACAGCCATAGACGTATTAAGTGCTTTCGTCACGGCCGACCATGTGTCTATGTAAGATATCTAGCTTTCGGTTTCACCTGTTTGAGGTATGTATCCGGATGACCCGGTCATAACAATCGCAGAGGTGCATCCTTTACCCTGTAGCTGAACAATCGAGAACGTAGAGGGTAAACACAGGAGCGAGGCAACTCAGCTTGGCAAAGTCTTAGTTCGAATTGATGCATATGATGGCTTGAGCGCGACAAAGGAAACGTGTGTACACGATAAGTGTGAGTAAATACTTATAATATAAAAACGTTTGCTTCGAGAAGAAGCCCCCACGTGTTATGTTCGTATTTAACACTTTATAGTGTATGCCGATAGCCTTAGTACCGAATATAGAAAAAGAAATCAATCCTATCAAATAGCAAAGTGGGAAGGGAAGAAAAAGGAAAAGGTAAAGACAAGAAAAAAGAAAAATATTGGAGAACTGGACAACACCGGTTTATTCGTAGAAGCACCGAAGATGAGCTGCATTCCATGGGTTTGGTTCAAGGCGATTGTCCGACGGGCTCCGAAGGCGGTAGGCTCCTCCCGCGAGTACTTCGTCGATGATGAAGGGCCCCTCCCATTTGGGGTTGAGTTTATGCTTCCGCTTCTCTGGGAGCTGTAGGACGAGTTCGCCTATGTTGTATGCTTTTGCCCTAACCTCCCTACTCTGGTAGCGTCATGCTTGCTGGTGGTAAACTATAGAGCGAGCCCGAGCTATGTCGCGCTCTCCCTCTAAGGAGTCTAGGTGATCCTGTCGATCTAACTCGGCATCCTTTTCTTCGTACATGCGCACTCTTGGTGCGTCATGAATAATGTCGCAGGGAAGGATTGCCTCAGCCCCATAGATCATGAAGAACGGTGTGTAACCCGTCGATCTATTCGGGGTGGTGCGTAGGCCCCATAAAACGGAGTCGAGCTCCTCCACCTAATGGAAGTCGGACTCATGAAGAGATCGGACCAAATGTGGCTTAATGCCGCTCATAATGAGACCGTTTGCTCGTTCAACTTGTCCATTGGCCTGCGGATGATAGATCGATGCATAATCTAGCTTAATGCCCATTTTTGTGCACCAGTCCTTGACCTCTTGGGCCGTGAAATTGGATCCATTGTCCATTATTATATTGTGCGGGACACCATAGCGGTGTTCCACGCCGGAGATAAAGTCGATCACTAGCCCGGACTTGGCCGATTTACGGGTTTTGCCTCTATCCATTTAGTGAACTCATCTACCATGACCAGCAGGTATTTGTTCTTCTTGGTCCCTCCTTTAAGAGGTCCGACCATGTCCAGGCCCCAGACCGCGAAAGGCCAAGTGATCGGAATGGTCTGAAGAGTTGTTGGGGACATGTGACTTTGACTTGCAAAGAGTTGACATCCTACGCAATGTTTGACAAGTGACTCGGCATCCGTCCGAGCTGTAGGCCAATGGAAACCGGCTTGGAAGTCCTTGCTAACTAAGGCTCTTGCCGCGGCGTGATGGCCGCTCACGCCTGCATGAACTTCAGCTAGGAGCTCCCATCCTTCTTCCTCGGATATGCACCGCTGTAATATTCCTGTGGTGGTTTTCTTGTATAACTCACCTCGTGTACTTTGTAGGATTTGGATCGCTGAACTATGTGTCTTGCCTCTATCTGGTCTTCGGGGAGTTCCTTGTGGATAAGGTAAGCGGGGAGGGGCTCTGTCCACGGCGCGATTACTACCATTACCTCATGAGACGAAGGCGTTTCGTCCATGATGGAGTCGCCGATGATTTGATGGTCGGGTTCGTTTATAACTCACCTCATCCGTCGTATTTATACCGACGCCCTTGTCCTCATCATGCCACACCACGGATGGCTTGAAGATCCGCTCCAGAAAGGTGTTTCTCGGGAGAGGATCGCGTTTGGCTCCCATACGAGGCAATACGTCGGCGGCTTGGTTGTTGTCGTGAGCAACGTGGTGAAATTCCAACCCTTCGAACCTAGCAGATATTTTTAGGACGAAATTTCTATAAGCCGCCATCTTCGGGTTTTTGCGTCGAATTCGCCATTAATATGGGAGATGGCCAAATTGGAGTCTCCCCGTACCTCCAGCCGTCGTATGCTCATTGGTATTGTCATCCAAAGACCATGAAGGAGAGCTTCATATTCAGCTTCATTGTTAGAGCCGGCATACATGTTTTGCAACACGTATCTCACGTTGTCGCCTATGGGGGATGTGAGGATAACTCGAGCCCCTAGTACGGCCAAGGTTTTGGATCCATCGAAGTACATTGTCCAATGGGAGTATGCGTTCTATTCCTTGGGGAGCTTGGCCTCTATCCATTCAGCCAGGAAATCTGCCAATACCTGAGATTTTATGGCACGACGTGTCTTATAGGTTATTTCAAAGGGAAGGAGCTCCATGGCCTACTAGTCTATGCGGCCGGTGGCATCCCTGTTGTTGATTATATCATTCAGGGGGACTTCGGATGCCATTGTTACCGCACACTCATGGAAGTAGTGTCTGAGTTTCCTTGATGCCATAAACACTTTGTAGGCTATCTTTTGGTAGTGCAGATATCTAGACTTGCATTGTGTTACCACTTCTAACACGTAGTATACCGGTTTTTGAGTCCGGAATTTGAGTCCTTCCTCATCTCGTTCGACAACGAGCACCGCGTTGACCACTTGATTGGTGGCCGATATGTATAACAACATGGGCTCACCGGCGCCTGGTGCTGTGAGTATGGGATTGGTTACCAATAGTGCTTTAATTTCTTCTAGTGCAGCCGCTACATCATTGGTCCACTCAAAGTTGATGGTCCGTTTCAGCAGCTTATAGAGTGGTAAAGCTTCCTCTCCGAGGCGAGAGATAAAGCGGCTTAACACAGCTACACACCCAGCTAGCCTCTGGACATGCTTCAGCTCTGTAGGAATTGCAAGTTCCGATAGGGCGCGGATCTTAGCTAGATTCGCTTCTATTCCTCTATGGGAGACAATGAATCCAAGAAGCTTACCAGAAAGAACTCCGAATATACATTTTTCCGGATTGAGTCGTATGTCATACTCGCATAGACTGGCAAAGGTTTACCGTAGGCCGTCGATCAGTTGGCTGACGTATTTGGTCTTAACTACCACGTCGTCCACGTACGCCTCGACTGTCTTACCGACCTGAGTCGCGAGACACGTATGGATCATGCGTTGGTATGTGGCCCTAGCATTTCTAGGCCGAAAGGCATCGTGTTGAAGCAGAATGGCCCGTAGGGGGTGATGAATGCGTTGCTGCTTGATCGGATTCCTTCATTTTAATCTGATGGTATCCGGAGGAAGAATCGAGGAAACACAACAAATTGTGTCTAGCTGTGGCGTCGATGATCTAGTCTATGCGTGGTAAGGGGAAAGGGTCCTTAGGGCAGGCCATGTTGAGGTCTTTGAAATTGACACACAACCGCCAGGACTTGTCTTTCTTTGGTACCATCGCCAATTTTGCCAACCATTCGGGGTGCTTGATCTCCCGAATAAAACCAGCCCCTAACAGTTTAGCTCATTCTTCCCCCATAGCTTGTCATTTGGGTTCGAAGAAGGGACGTAGAGTCTGTTTAACGAGCTTAAATCCTGTTATAATGTTCAGACTGTGTTCGACAAGTCGTCGTGGGATTCCGGGCATACCGGAAGGGTGCCAGGCAAAAATGTCCCAATTTTCTAGAAGGAAATTCCGCAGTGCCTCATCCACAAGGGGATCGAGCTGGGCTCCGATTAATGCTGTCTTATTGGGGTCCGTTGGATGTACTTGAAACTTGACGATTTCCTCTACGGGTTTGAAGGACGTGGACTTGAGCCTTTTGCTAAGGATCACACATCCTTGTTATCTCTTGACCATAGTGCGGTCAGTTCTTCTGTACCAAAAGTCTTCGCTAATGCCTCGAGGGCGAGTGTTGCCGTTTTGTTTTCGGCCCAAAGGCCTATGTTCGGATCACTGGAGATCATGATCACTCCATTTGGTCTTGGAATTTTAAGTTTCATGTACCCGTAATGGTGTATTGCCTAGAACTTTGTGAAGCCATCGTGTCCCAATAGGGCATGATAGCCGCTTGGGAAGGGTACAATGTGGAAGAGAAGTTCTTCGGATCGGTAGTTTTCGAGCGTGCCGAACACTACATCCAGGATGATACGCCTGGAACAGCGCGCCTTTTTCCCTGGAATGATTCCCCGGAAGGTTGTATTGCTATGTTCGATGCGAGATCGGTCAAATTGCATCTTTTCCAAGGTGCCTTCATATATTAGGTTTAACCCACTACCACCGTCCATTAACACCTTGTTTAGTCTATATCCATCAATTATGGGGTTCAAGACTAGTGCGGCCGGTGAGTGACCGGTAACAATGGCCGGCTGGTCAGTATCTTTGAAGGTAATCGGTATGTCTGCGCATGCGCTGGTTGCTGCCACATGGTAGACCTGTTTGAGCTCTCTAAGAGCCCTTTTCCTCCTGTTCGTTGAGGGGAATGTTTCATAGACCGTCTGGACTTCGGCATTGTGTTCGTGCAACAATGGGGAGCGCCCATTCCACGGAGATGTTTCATGGATAGCCTCGCCGCTCTTTGCCACTTGCCTGATGACCCATCAAGCTCTAAGGTTGTGAGCTTGGCTTGTGTTTGGCAACACAGAATGTATAGGGCAAGGTTTATCCAATAGTCCATCAAGGACAGTGCCGACTCATGAAGGAGGCCTGTTTATTTTTTCGGCGGGTTCGTATCTTCTTGGCCGCTTTGGAGGTACCTACATTTTCTGATCTCTGCCAGGGTGCTTGGGGAAAGATGGTTCTGAAAACAACCGTTCAGATTGCCAAGCGCTTTCTATGGCATAGTATTTCTATAGCAAATCGGATAACTCTGAAAAGTCGCGAATGTGCGTGCGGACCAGGGCGTTAAGAATCCCTTCATCATGGCAATTGCGAATTAAAATTGCCATTATTTCTTGGTCGCTAAGACCTTTTTCTCTGCTTCTAGCGAGTAGGAGTCTGGCCCAAAGTGATGGACTGATTCTCCCTATAATTGCTTGATCTCCCGAAAGTCCGAGGACGTGGGTTTTAGTGCGATACCGGGATGATCGTCTTGGGTGGTGGGTGGGAAAAAATTCAATTCCATGCCACATTGATTGTTTGGAATTACATATTCTGAATCGTGTGTAGGTCCCGAGCCGATGACGATCCGGCTCGAGGGTGATTTCCGGCATCTGATTCATCAATGAAGTCTCGGTGATCAGAGACCGGGGTGTAGACTGTCTTTAGTTCCGGTTGTCGGGACGAATGCTTGGTCAAGGAATTGATGGTAGCGAGAAGGTTGGTGACCGGAGGGACATGGATCTCCATGTCATCGGGCCTGATCCCGAGCCGGTCATAGACCGGAACCTGGTGATCCGACATACGCATGGCTTCGATCCGACAGAACAACTCGTTTAAGAATGAGGCGATGGCAGGATGCGTGTCACTTAGGCGAGTAGATTCTATGAGCGGTGAGACGGTTCCGGAGCCGCACCAAAGCGGATCCGTGTTCCGCATAGAAGTGGGGCATGATGTTTTTGGCATCGAGGTGGTCAAACTTAAAAGCTTCTCCTCCAAGGTCGAGGGTTCTTTTAAAGCGAGTATTCCAAGTGAATCAGCGACGAAATCTAAGGTTTCGAACTTGATCCTCTCATCAGGTGAACAAGCTTGCGATCAGTCCATGGTGGCTGATCGGGATGGCGTGTGACAAGATGTCACCACCTGCGAGAGTCTGATTGGAGGTGAGTATCCCCTGGATGCATATCTCGTTGCTTGTGACAAAGTGAGCCATAGATTCCTTAGGTGTTCACAGAGGAAATCTCAATGAAAGCACCAATGTCGGTGTCAAAACCGGTGGGTCTCGGGTAGGGGGTCCTGAACTGTGAGACTAGAATCGATGGTAACAAGAGACGAAGGGGACACAGATTTACCCAGGTTCTGGCCCTCCTATGGAGGTAATACCCTATGTCCTGCTTGGTTGTATTGATGGTATGGGGGGTTACAGAGTTGATCTACCTCGAGATTGAATAGCTAACCCTAGATGAGTTGTTCAGTATCTACAACCTAAAATCCTCCGGCTTATATAGACATCAAGGGTACTTAGGGTTTATACATGGTCGGTTACATGCCGAAGAGATAAACATGCCTATCTATGGTCGACGACTTGAAGGATACGTCACGGATCCTTGAGGCCTCCATCCTGGTGACGGTGACCCTGATTATCCAATGCACCTTGCGGCCCATACAGTTCGGCCCATAAGCAATAGGTCGTCTATCCGAGGACCCTCCCTAATCCAGGACTCCCTCACCTCCAAGAGCACCAAGTTTGCACCCAACAAGGCTACTACTGAGAAGTCCAGGAGGACTACCAGAGACATCCCAGCTTTTGAGAAGAACAAGGGATCTACCTTCAAAGAAGCTGATGAGGATGCTATGTCTCACCTTCTAGAGCACATTGCCAGCCATCCACTTGCTGTTGATATGAAGAATAAGAAGAAGGATGCAGGTTTGAGAGAGTGGAGAGCCATTGATCCTTACTCTAGGAGGAGGAATACAGCTGTGGACTAGAGGTTCTACACCAAGGAGCAACATGATTTCTATGAGACTGTGCTGCTTGACAAGAGTCCATCTGTGAGTGACATGAGATATGTTGACTGGAAGTACATCAAGCCGAATGAAGACTACTTACCGAGTGTGCAAGACAACTTCCACTGCATTGGCCTAGACAAGTTCTTTGGCAAAGAATTCACTACATGGAACGACGAGATGATCATACAATTCTACTCCACTGCTCACTTCTATGGAGATGGTAGGATTGCGTGGGTGATAGAAGGAGCAAGATATGAGTCTAATGTTGATGAATGGGCTGCCATCTTAGGAGTCCCAAAGGCACAAGATGGAAATATATGTGTATACTTAGAGTCCAAGGCAAGCCACAATGCCATGAAGGACATGTACAATGCCATTCCTACTGCACAACTTCAGTCCCACAAGCTAGGATCTATCTATCACCTCCACGTAGGTCTCTGCACCATCAACACTATTTTGAGGCATACTTTGATGCCTAAGTCAAGTGACGAGAAGATGATCCGAGGCTACTCCATCAACCTGTTGCTTCTTATTGACCAGTACCAGAGATTAAGAGTGATGGATCTGATAGTGGAGAGTGTGAAGAGGGTTGCTACTGAGCACAAGCGCTCATGCTGCTATGCACCCTACATTCAGATTCTCATCAACTCCAAGTTGGAGAAGCACATCTTTTCTTTGGATAGACCCCACTTGCCCCAATAGCCAGACTTCAAGGACAACATTATGGTGATGGACCCAGACCATCCCACATCAGCTACAGCTCAGGCACAAGCAGAGGCAGAAGCAGAGGCAGCTAGAGCCACTAGTGCTCAAGTCCCTAGATCCAGGAACGAGCAGATGGATCTCTTGATCTCTACAGTCATGGACATGAAGAAGGATATCAAAGCATACTGGACAACCAGAAAAGTCTTGTGAACATCTTTGAGGATAGAGTGAAGACCCTCAATGACAAGGTGGATGGGTTGACCAAGACCGTGAACGAGCTCAAGAAGGAAGTAGCTGAAGCTCCTATCCGTCGCACCTCTTCATAGTCTGATTCTGATGATGATGAGGATTGTGCACCTATCAGGACGACTGCCCAGTTCAGGACTCAGGCTAGGACACCTACAGTACCAGCTCCGGAGATGAGACCTTCGTCGTCTGCACCAGCTACAGTGACTTTAGCTCCATCAGCTCCTCTAGTGCCTCTAGTTGCTACTCCAACTCCGTCCAAAACATCTGCAGAGGTCTTCGCCTACGCAGTTTTCTCGACTCCGACATCGACCACCAGAGGAGATCAGCCCCAGAAGGACGATTCGTTGTATCTCTTTGAACTTTTTGGTAACTTGTTGCAAAAGGGGGAGAAGTTGTATGTAGATCTTTAGGCTTCGAGAGCGTTAGGTTTTTATTTCTGTTTTAAAAACATTTGTTCTTTTAGTTGCTCATGTTATACTTTCATTCGTGTTTGATCATATGCTTTAATGTGTGTTGCTACTATTTCGTATCCTTTTGATGGTTATGAGATGATCATTGACTTTGCTTGATGTGTTGTGCTATGACTCTTATTACTCTCGCACAACACCACGTTGTGTGTGGCATGGAAGAAGTGTCTCATGTACCTAATCGACTGTGCATTTGCATTCAAATGCAAATTTAAAAATAATGCACAAATTTAGGGGGAGCTCTTTCTTATCACATACTGCTCAAAGAGACGATTATATTCATTGATTATATCATATGTCGAAGCTTTGATCTATATGTTCTCATCAATTACCAAAAAGGGTGAGACTGAAAGCACATTTTCTACCTTGGTGGTTTTGGTAATTAATAACAACATATACGTCAGTAAACTAATGTTTCCACTAAGCATGTTTCAAGAGAAGCTCAATGATGGGTTGGCAAAAGGATTGTGGAATACCTCAAGATGCAAGGAAAAGGACTCTACATTTTACTTTGTGAGAGATCACTTTGAGTCCGTAGGAAAGCCAATACTATCAAAAGGGGGTAAGGTACTATTGGTGAACAGAATGCTCATACGTGCACAAGTGATAGTCACCACATACACCCACAAGCTCTTCCACAAAAGTGTGTCCAAAGCCAAATATCCAAAATCTGTGCAACCAACAATTTCCACTCGGTGCCACCGATTCTCAGCCTCAGACAGACTGAGCCGAACCCTAGCCCTTCGATGCAACCGATTCTGCTTCGGTGCCACCGTGTTTGGGTTGAAAACTTTCTCTTACGCAAATTCAGAAAATCGATACCACCGAGTTTGTTGAATCGGCGGCACCGAGTCTAGCAATATGACTGTTGGTCACCTTATCGGTGCAACCGAGTTTTATGTATCGGTCTCACCAAGATTCAAAAGTTGCTACCTTTGAGGCAACTCGGTACCACCGAGATTAACACATTAGTGTCACCGAGTATTACTTATTAGGTGTAAGGTTGGATTTTTGAAGATGCCTATATATACCCCTCCACCACCACCCACTCGCAAGAGAAGCACTCAGAATAGATCCCCACAGGTCCTATCAAATTTTCCGAGAGAGAGCCACCTACTCATGTGTTGAGATCATGCCATTCCATTCCAATCATATGAATCTTGATCTCTAGCCTCCCAAGTTGCTTTCCACCCAATCAATCTCTCCCATCAAAGCCAAATCTATGAGAGAGTGATTGTGTGTTGAGGAGTCTATCATCTTGAAGCACAAGAGCAATGAGTTCATCGACATTATCGAGCCTATTACCTTTTGGAGGGTGGTGCCTCCTAGATTGGTTAGGTGTTGCTTGGGAGCCTCCTAAATCGTGTTGTGGAGTGAACCAAGAAGTTCTTAAGGGCAAGGAGATCGCCTACTTCGTGAAGATCTACCCCCGAGTGAGGCTAGTCCTTCGTGGACGGATGTCGTTATGGAATAGTCAAGGTTGCTACTTCGTGGACCCTTATGGGTAGAGCCCTCCATGGACTCTCGCGACCATTATCCTCCGTGGGTTGAAGACTCCATAAACATGGACGTACGATAGCACCACCTATCGGAACCACGGGAAAAATTATCATGTCTCCAAATTGCATTTGATCTTCCTACCCTTCCTTTACTACTCATGATTGTCATTACTTACCGCTGCTATACTCGTAGACATGCATGTGTAGGGTGTACTTGACTTGCTATGAATGCTAAAATCTACCAACACTTAAAATTGGGAACTAGACTTTTATTTGGTCAAGTAGTCTAACAACCCCCCCCCCCTCTAGACCTACTTTCGATCATACACATTCATACCATCAATATAACCGAGCAGGACGTAGGGTTTTACCTTCATAGGAGGGCCTGAACCTGGGTAAACATCGTCTCCTTTGTCCCTTGTTACCATCGATCCTAGTCTCATAGCTCGAGACCCCCTACCCGAGACCCGCCGTTTTTGACACCGACAATGGGCGCACCTCATCTCCTCTCCTTGGCTATTTTTTTTAAATATTACTATTTTTTTAATATTGTGTCAAGGTTAGATTTTTCAATTTTGTGATCCCATCGGCCGCACGGACGCCGATTACTTCCAGTCGGCGTCGCCCGGGCCGATTGGATCCTGTCTGCTACGGCGTAGCTGATTAGCATCCAGTCGGCCACGTGGAAGCCGATAAGTGGCCAGGCCATGTCGCCCCCGTCCAGTCGGCCTAGCATGGCGCCCAGTTGGCCGCGCCGCAACCGAATGGGCTTTCGGCTACGCCGTAGCTGATTAGAGGCTGGCCAGCCGCCCGACGCTCTCTTCTTCCTCCTTCTTCTCTCCATCCTCCCTTCGTTTCCTTCCTTCTCTCCCTCTTCTTCCCCTTCCATTTTTCTCCTCTTCTTTGCCTCTACCCTAGCCCCATTTTCCCTCACCTTAGTTCTAGATGGTTAGTGAAGCGAGAAGAACCGTCGATCTTGCGATGGGGTAGTTCGTGATGGTGCTTTTGAACATTTTTGTGGAGGTGGAGGAGGTGGTGGTGGAGGAGGAGGTGGTGGTGGAGGAGGTGGTGGTGGTGGTGGTGGAGGAGGAGGTGGAGGTGCTGGTGGAGGAGGTGGAGGTGCTGGTGGTGGTGCCGCGGCGTTCGTCGTATCTCCACACGATTGAAGTGTAAGATTTCATATTTAGGTGCTTCGGTAGCTTTGTAAGATATATTTTGATGTTAGGATATTTTTAGGTTCTCCGGTAGACTCGTAAAATATATTTAGTTGTGCATATTTAGGTGTTTTGATTTATTCAGGTATTTTAAACCTATTTAGGTGTGGTAAATCTATTTAGGTGTGGTAAATATATTTAGGTGTGGTAAATATATTTAGGTGTGGTAAATATATTTAGGTGTAGTAAATATGTTTAGGTGTGGTAAATATATTTAGATGTGCGAATTTGTAGTTTAGGTGGAACTAATTGTAGATCTCATTCTGCTTCATATGTGACCATGCTGAATAATTTTTTAGGTAAGTGAAGATGTCTGATGTAGTGAAGTTAGGTTTTTACTACGGTCCTGGTAGCGTCCGCACAAATGAGATGGGAGTTGATCTGACTGAATTTTAGTATGTTGAGGTGCCAGTTACTTGCCCTGAAACTTGGACTGTTAGTCAGTTGACCGAATGGCTAGCCGGATGTTGTGGGTGCAATACTGAAACACACACCGTCGGTGTTCATGCATTATGGACCCGATTGAGTTCAAATGTTTACTATTATTTGAAGCCAATAGACCGGGACTCAAAGTGGGTGCGCTTTTTAGAAGCTTGCATGAGTAGGGGGTGTAATCCTGTGGCCTTATTGCTCCCTGTGCTGAAGCATGTTAGTGCACCAGAAGCCGGACCAAGCTATGATATTGGACAGAGCAGTGAATGGATGCATGATTCACTACCAAATTATGCGCCACGTGCAGAAGATGACGCTAACGAATCAGGGCAAAGCAGTCATGAAGAAGAAGTAAATGCCGATGATTATGTAAGTGGCCAGGTGGATGCTGATGAGATAGATGGGCACATGCAGAACCACATGGAGAATGAAGATTGAGATGGTGATATTCTCAACGATTCTACTGAGTCAGAGGAAGAAGAGAACGCACATGAAGTGCCTATTCCCGCAGCATGGAATCGGGACTTCTCATCTACAATGATCGTGAATGGTGGTCATGATTCTGCTTGGCAGTATCACCAGAACAACATTGCGTTAGGTGCCTTGTATCCAAACAAACAAGCTCTGCAAGATACAATTATTGGTTGGGCATTGTCCACCCAAAGGGTTTTTATAGCTGATGTGTCAAGCCCGAAAAACATGACAATGGTATGCAGAAACCAGGGTTGTCCCGCCAGGGTGCATGGCTATCTGCCTAAGTATGGCTCAAGTCAAGTTGGGTCATCAGTGACTTAGTTCAGCACACTAGTGTTATTCCTTGTATCCCTCAAGATCATCCGAACCTGACATCCACAGTCCTTGCTCGGTTGCTTTACAGCGAGATAGTGGTGGGCAAAGCGATGGAAGTCAAGGCTATCCAGACAAAAGTCTTTGTCAGGTTCAAGTACAAAATATCTTATGGCAAGGCTTGGAGGGCTAAGCAGAGGGCACTTGAGACCAGATTTGGTTCGTACTTTGATGCATACGACTCTGTTGTCCGACTCCTACACACACTTCAGGACGGGAATCCAGGCACGTATGTCGACATCCAAGACATGTTCATGCCAGAGTTTCCTACTGTGAGGGTGTTGCATCGATTATTCTTCTCTTTCGATGTCTGTATTGAAGCTTTCAGACATTGTTGGCCCATGATCTGTGTTGATAGAACATTTCTCACTGGCAAGTACAAGGGTCAGATCCTTACCGCCATTGGACAAGATGGCCAAAATCAAGTCGTCTCACTGACATTTGCTTTTGTGGAGAGTGAGAACATTGACGGTTGGACATGATTCTTCAGGCAATTAAAAATTGCAGTTGTGCATGATAAGCCAAATGTGTGCATTCTTCATGACAGGCATGCTGGTATACTCAGTGCAGTGAAGACATTGTCGAACCCTGGCCCCGATGGACAAACTGCATGGCAGGACTTGCAGAGCCGTTGGTGCATGTGCCATCTTGGGGCCAACTTCTTCTCACAATTTAGAAATAAGAACCTCATGAATCTATTCAAGAAACTCTGCAAGCAGAACCAGCAATGGAAGTACGAATTAATCCATAACAGACTTAATTTATGCACACTAAGACATGTTAGGGACAGAAGAGCTGCAAGAGATGTAGCTGTGAGGGCACACGTTGAAGCTGTAGCTGCACAATTAGCTACCGGATTAGCTGCTATGGAGGAAGAGCCTATTGGGCTTTGTGACTTGCTAGGATTTGACCCTCCTGGTACTAGGAGAAAGCTTGGGAGGTCGATTAAAACCTTTGATCAATGGATAGAGCATGAGCCTGTGGAGAGGTGGTCTCTGCTGCATGACACGCATGGAGCAAGGTACGGTGTCATGACCACCAATCTCGCTGAAACATATAACTTTGTCCTGAGAGGAAATAGGGCTCTGCCACTTACAGCTATTGTGGAGGGAATATTCTATGGCACGGTGAATTATTTCAGAGATAGACGTCAAAGTGCCGACCTGCATATCACTAACAAACCGAACACACGTTACTGTGAAAGATTTATGAAGTACATGGATGAAAAGATGGTAAAGGCCCGATCACACAGTGTTGTCGCCATCGGAAATCAAGAGCGAAGGTTCGAGGTCCGCTTAGCTAACAACAAGTTCGGATGTGCAAATGAGGTCAGGATGCATGAGGTGAAAATTGGAAACGTGGTCCGGCCAACGTGTGAGTGCACATGCAACAAACCAGAATTGCTTCACCTGCCTTGCTCGCACGTACTTGCTGTTTGCGGGCAGCTAGGACTGGATGCAATTTCATTCGTGTCTCCTTATTTTTTAAGAATGGAGGGAATGCATTTGCTTAAAGAGGACATTGATAGTAAGCATCGTGTTGCGCTATTATCTGAGCAACATCTCAAACCCCTTGTCACTCGTACTTCTAAGGTGGACTAGAATATACACCCGCAATGGGTTGATAGGTACATGTTTGACTTATATATTTCTTATTAGCACATATACAAATGGGACGCACTAACTTTATTTATTTATTATGAACTCATATGCAGGTTGAAATGGGCTGGACTTCTACCTTTCGCACGTCTTGTTGAGGATACTGCGAGCTCCAGGCACCTCGCCATTGATTCCTCTTTGCTCACCTGCTTAGTGGATCGATGGAGGCCTGAGACCCACACGTTCCACTTCCACTGGGGAGAGATGGCTCCTACTATGGAGGATGTCTCCATGCTTACAGGATTACCGTTGGCCGGTCATGCCATAGGACCGTTGGAAGACCCACCAGGCTGGATGGCATCTATGACAGCACGTTTCTTGGGTATTTATCATGACGCTCCGTAGTTAACGTCGGAGCCTCACGGACCTAAGTATGACTGGTTGCTCCATTTCAAGGTTAGTTCTTCCGTCTAGTTTCTTTCATTTGATATGGTTCAGGTTTTATAGACATATTTCTTATTTACTAATACCTTTTGTTTACTAAATACAGATACAGAACTTTCCAGGTTATCCGGACGTCCCTTTGAACGCGGCATAGATAACTCGCAGCCTAGAGGCATATCTGATGTGGCTTCTTGGAAACGTGATGTTCACAGAGAACCACGTGACCACTATAAGTGTGTGGTACATTCCTATTACACTAGAGATCACATCTGTTGAGACTCCAGAGCAGATCAGATCTAGGAGTTGGGGTTCGGCGGTCTTAGCTGCTACGTACCAAGGTATGTGCAACGGTTGCCAGCTTTCAAAAAAATATGCACTTCTTGGATGCCCTCTGTTTCTACAGTTGTGGTCATGGGAGAGGTTCTCGATAGGACGTGCAAACATTGATGTCGACGAGGGTTTCCCTGTTGGCCACCTGTTGGATGATGACCAAATCGACATGCCAACTTTCGGTCTAATTTGGACGCGTAGGAAGGTACGTCTTCTAGTATTTCATACTAGACCTTCTTGGCGTACACTATGGCTAAAACTCACGTATGTTTTGGACAGAGACGGTATGGAAGTGAACAGACAAGGCGCGTCTACACGGCACTAAACGAGCAGTTCGAAACGTACACTGGGGTGATCTGGCAGCCGTACACGCAAGCAGCCATAAATGCAAGGTACCCCGAGGGTATTTCATAGCTATGCACGAGAGATCGGGGTTACTGGATGACAAAATCAAAGATCATCTTCAATGTCTTCGTCGAGGAGATGGCTCAACAACGGGTTATGAGGCAATTTTGTCTTCGACAGATGGCCAACCCCCCGCCTACCGACAACCCGATTCCAGGAGTAGTACACAGGTATTCTACAATTATTCATTGTTCTATTGTGTTTATCAAACGGTGGCACTCTATAACTGTGAAACACACACATAAATTACAGGATGACAAGAAAGGGGACAAGCAGGACGAGAGAGCAGTGGCTCCGGAGGCTCCTCCCGCATGTTTCAGAATGGGATACTACGACGACACGTCTCTAGGATGAGAATGTCACATTTGATCTTGTTGAATTCAATGCCTACTTGGAGAACTACATGACAGGGACACGATTACGCATCATTGAGCACTTTAATGCAGAGGAGATACCGGCCCCTGTTACGTCGGATACGTTACTGAGTTATGACACTGCGGGCTCCAGGCAATACACGGTAACATCTATTGTTTGTATCTCATTAATCTTTTTGTTACATAATTTATCATCCATATTTAACAATCAACCTCACAATTGCAGGCCGAGTTGGCTTATGGTCTTCATAATGAAGTTGTGGTATATGGACGTTCACTATCGTCTGGACCTTTGCTAGTACCTAGGTCACAAGTGCAGCCATTGTTACAGCGCAATGAACAGAAGGTGCAAAATATCTACAGGGCTATAACGTGCACACACAACTCAAACATTATGCACCAGCAAGCGCGTCACTCAACACAACGACAGCAACCGAGGCCACGCCTAGAACAATAGCCGACGCCCCCTCCACCCCCTCTTGACCAGCCTGGCAGTGCGGCTTGTTAGCAGACGCCCCATCCACCCCCTCCTGACCAGGCTGGCAGTTCGGCATGGCAGCACCCACAGCACCCACAATACCATGCTCCCTCTTCGAGCTTCGTGTTTTGGCCTCCACTGGTACAGCAAAGTCCCACAACGGGTTTCATGTTTCGGCCGCCACCGGAATATTAGCCAGTTGGTATGTCTCTTCATATCCACTCTTTTTAATAGTAATTGCGACTATCCGTTTATTCAGTAATGATGATCCCTCTTCTAGGATCCTATGCATATCAGGAGGCTTCAGCGTCCAGATCCGGGTTCACGGGTGAGTAAGGAAATGTCCTATCGCAGCACAACGCATGGATGGACGTCTTCTTGACTCCTACACCATGGCCCACCTAGGGTACACAGTATGACCAGGACGGGTCCGAGATTCCTCCTCGTAACATTAGGCCCCCCCACAGGTTTGGCTGGAGTACGCCTAGTACACCCCCTGAGCGCCTTCCCAGACGTCGTCAGTGACACATCTATCTATCAGTAGAGAAACCTCTATCTAATTATGTATCAGGCATATGTCTATTCTATGGTCGTGGTCATCTACATACGAGACATGACTATCTATTTATGTATGAGACATATGTAGCCTCTATGTATCAGACATATGCATGTATGAGACATATGTAGCCTATATGTATCGGAGATATTCATGTATGCGACATATTCATGGTTGAGACTTATTTGGTTTAGAGAGAGGACAAAAGTAACGCAAACCAAATGCGTCCAAATGAATTAGACAGTACAACTGAATTAAACATTACGACTGAATTAAACGTTACAACTGAATTAAACAGTAGAACCAAATTAAATGTTACAACTTAATTAAACAACACTACAGAAAACACCACTACAGAAAATAGTACTACATGGAAAACGTACTACATGAATGCATCATCATCATCCTCAATCGATGCAGATCTCTTGCCCTTTGTCGATGCAGAATTCTTGCCCTTCGATGATGCGGTCATCTTCACCTTGGTACTCGGCATGAAGATGCCATCTTCGTCCTCAGTCGATGCAGAACTCTTCCCCTTCGTCGATGCAGAACTCTTCCCCTTCGTCGATGCAGAACTCTTCACCTTGCTGCACAGCATGAAGAGGTCATCCTTATCCTCACTTTCTGCTGACCATAAACCTGAATTATTCACAGCAATCCTGAGGTAAGCTTCACCCATGTGCAGTTGCTTTTGCCATCTGGCGTGCAACCTCAGAAGTTCTTTGCATATCTCCTCAAAAGTCCTGGGAGGCCACCCACTTCTAGCTAATTGGTGAGCCAACTCATTCATTATGTAGTCACTACTAATGAGTTCCTCCCATGGAACTACTCTATCATTCATCTTGAAATTGGCACCTAGACGAAGAAGACGATCGGACATACCCTTGTGAAAACTACGATCAAAAGGATAGTGAGGATGAGGAGGATGAGACATCTCCATGAAAGGATGGTGACAGCAGAAGGATGGCGGAGCGAAGGGGAAAGGAAGGGACTGCTCGCCCTCCTTACTGTGAATGTGGTTATATAGGCAGGAAAGAAATTGGCGGGAGAGAAAGGCGGGAAAGACAATGGCGGGAACGAATGGCGGGAGAGAAGGTGGCGGGAGAGAATGGCAGGAGAGAAAGGCGGGAAAGATAATGGCGGGAGAGAATGGCGGGAAGGAAAGTGGCGGGAGAGAATGGTGGGAAAAAGTTCGCGGCAGAGTATGGCGTAAAATAAAAACGGGAATAGTAGGGCTTGCTGAAATTAAGATACAATTTGCTGAAATTAAGATACAATTTTCTGAAATTAAGATACAAGTTGCGTAAATTAAGATACAACTTGCTGAAATTAAGATACAACTTGCTCAAATTGAGTTACAAGAATATAAATCTACTGAGTCCAACGTGGATATTTTCCTTTTCCATCTCCAGCTTCTTCTGCTGCCTGGGCTGCACGATCTCTTTCTTTCTTTCTCCGCCTCTCAGCCTCACGGGCCTCCTCTCGCTGCCGGTAGACCTCCGCCAGTCGAAGTTGGTTTTCTTGATTTTTCTTCTTCATCTCAGCAAGAAAAGCCCTCTCCTCCACACAGTACTCTTGCCAAGCTCTCTCCTGCTCTGCTTTCTCCTCTGCTCCCGCCTTCTCGCGGTGCTCCTCCAAGTCCAAACTTGCCCATGCACGATGACTTCTTTCACGAATCTCAGTCACCGCCCAGACCGGCATTTTTGTGTCTATCCAACGATAGTACTGTCACAAGGGTGGAGGAGACTACAAAAGAAACAGAAATATAAAAATCAAATCAATAAAAATATCAACAACGTGTTTATTCTGGGTGACTGAAACATACCGGAGGCGTGATGTACGGTGAAGGACCAACGGGTGGATCTTCCTCATAATTAGCGCACATGAAAAACTTCATACCCAACCAATCTGAAAAATTCATCACCTCCTTCACCTTGTAGAGATCCCCGCACCAACAACGAGCTGCTTCCACCCCCCGAGGCAACTTCGCACTCTTCCATTTTCTAGGCCTAATGCTTTGATCCTAACAAGGCAAACTCATAATGACTACCACGCTGGGTTTTTCGAGTGTTGCTGGCCGATGGAGGAAGGTAGTTACAATGCCTCCTTTTATAGGCAGACGACAACAACAATGATGGGAAATCAGGCGGGAAAATTTGGCGGGAAAAAGTGGCGGGAAAACATGGCCGGGAAATTTGGTGGGAACACTTGGCGGGAAATCGGGTGGGAAAATTTAGCGGGAACACTTGGCGGGAAATCGAGCGGGAAAACCTGGTCCGAAACATTTGGCGAGAAAAAAACAGGGGCATGCACCAGATGGTGCAGTATGGCTGATTAGTACTAATCGGCCTACTCGTGGCCAATTAGTGTTGAGCACCAGTGGCCGACTGGCCTATCAGCTACACCTAGGCTGACTGGTACTAATCAGCCTAGTGGTGGCCGATTAGTCCCAGTCGGCCTGGGTGTAGCTAATAGGATCGCATATTTGTAAAATCTCTCCTTGGCACAATCGGCCTACTCGTGGCCAATTAGTGCTGAGCACCAGTGGCCGACTGGCCTATCAGCTACACCGAGGTCGACTGGGAATAATCGACCTAGTGGTGGCCGATTAGTCCCAGTCGGCCTCGGTATAGCCGATAGGATAACATATTTGCAAAATGTCTCCATGGCACAATATTTCTAAAAATAAATAAATAAAGTAATATTTAAAAAAAATAGCCTCTCCTTGCGCATTACACCGAGGTATATATCACAAGAAGAGAAGAGGAGGAAGCACCCCCCCACCACAACAATCGGGATTCCTCCATCAAGAACACACATGAAAGTCACACAAGGAGCAATGACAGACCGAAAGTCACACACGCATTATACCAATATAATTTCACTAATACATTTATAATGAACTCAAATATAATATCACCAATACATTTATAATGAACTCGAATATAATATTACTAATACATCATCTCGAATAATCCAGTTAATGTATCATCAAATATTAACTAATACATCTCGAATATTATCATATAAGATCACTAATATAGATTGAATATCCTAGAATCCAAAGTGGAGGGCGGTGAACTCAGTTCACTAGTGGTCTTTGACTCGCTGGTGGTGGACACCCAAAGATGGAACCATCATCGGATCATAACTCGGGTGAGATCCCCGAAGAACCTGCCAGGTATTGGAGAATCTGGCGTCCAACGCCGCCATGTAGCGAGGGACGTGCTCGTCCTCCTCCCTGACACGGCGACGTACCACCTCCTTGGGGGCCCGCTCCCTCTGCACCGAAAGTGGCCCACGCGACCACCACCAAAGAAGCTCTGGGTCGACGACGATACCAGGATTCCTCACCAAGCTCCAAGCTCGGGAAGGTAACACCTCCCAGTGCCATCCCAGCGGACCCCAGTCCCGGACATTGCGCCTCTCAAGCAGCATGTCGCTGCCGACTCGACGACGACGAGGATGCGGGCCAGGCATCGTCGACGTCGAGACAAATTCCTATGATACAATTTCCTTATCGTTTAATGTTTTGCTTTTTTAGAAATGCTTACTTTCTTAAACTCATGTTAGACTCATTTTTGACTCAGTTTTCCGGAATGTCGTTTCCCAGCAATTCCCGGCACTCGATATGCCTACTTTCTAGCACAAGTCATGCCAAAATTTCGACATTACCCTTGCTAAAAAGTGGACATATCGAGCGCCTAAAATTCACTGGAACGGAAATGAATCAACATTCGGGCTAAACATAGGCCACTCAAATCATTTACTCTGCACATAACCATCATTGTCCAAATCACATGTCCAAATCACATGTCCACATATCATATAGGGTTCATATAGCAACAATAGCTTTAACTAAAAAAATCAAATAGCAACAATTATGTTTTTTCTTTAAATACAATAAAAATTCCTTGAATAAAATTTGATACCTAGATAGGGTTCATAACTAAATTCATCACCGCAAAAAACCTACCTAGGGTTTATAACTAAATTTGATACCTAGGGTTCATAACTAAGTAAATTAACCTAAGAATCTAATTAACCTACTGCCCTAACTAAAAAGATAACCTAATTAACCTAGTGCCCTAACTAAATTAACCTAAGAACCCTAGCTAGAACCCTAATGGCAGAGACAGAGAGAGAGGAGTGGTGCGGGGTTTACATATGGTGCATGGTGAGGAGGCAGGCCCGACGACGGCTGAGGTTGGGAGGGAGGAAGCAGAGGAAGGAGGCATGCCGCGTCGGGGTCAGGGCCGGGGCTGGGCGACGGCGACAGAGGCGTGCGGCGTCGGGGTTGGTGCCGGGCGAGGGCGTGGGAGGCGTGCGACGTCGGGGTCGGTGTCGGCGCTTGGGCTCCGGCGAGGGCAAGGGCGAGGGCAGGGGCTCCGGCGACAAGGGGGAGAAGAGAGTGAGAGAATAGGGGGAGGAAGCAGAGGAGGGAAGCCTGTGCGGGGGTTATGTGGAAGTAGCAGTAGTGGTTTTTGTAAAACGCACTATAACTATATCAAGTAGCAGTAACGCGTTTCTCAGGTGCACGCTACTAGTAAACCTAGCCTCGCAGCAATGGTGTGGGCAATATTAGTAGTAGCGCGTTTTTGAAAAGTGTGTTACTACTAACTTTTTAGCAGTAGCGGGTGTTCTGCACGCGCGCTACGACTAAGTACAAGTAGCGCCTCTTTCTCGCTAGCGCGACTACTAAGTTTCTGTGTATAAGGTTTTCCCTAATAGTGTCAACTATCAGCGCTACTGCTAACTGCATAGCAGTAACGCCTGCAGACCACCGCACTACTGCTAGTTAGCAGTAGCGCCTGCTATCTAACCCGCGCTACAGTTATAGTCCTATCTATAAGCATTCTCCTAATAGTGGTAGCTCATAATGAAATATCTAAAAGGTCTTATATTTACAAACGGAGAAAGTACAAGAATATAAATATGCCATTCCATGCATAGCTAGCTAATGATCCACGATCCATATTAATCGTCGCTGCTTTAGTACAACTTTCGTTGGGAGTTGTAAAAATATAAAGAAGTTTCAAACATACCCCTCCACTCTAAAAAAGAGAGTAGTACTCCTTCATTCACAAATATAAGATGTTTTGATCATTTTAATAAAAATTACATACGAACTGAAATGAGTGAACAGACACACCAAAATGTGTCTATATATACATCTAATTCATGAAAAACTTAAAACAACTTATATTTGTGAGCCGAGGGGTATAATTTAAGAGAGTTAAATACACCACGGGTGTCTTAACTTGTCCGTTACGATCAATTTAGTGTCTAAACTTGTAAAATACAAAGAAGTGGGGCTATAACTTGTCGCATGGTGCATATACAGTGTGATAGCCTGGCTTATTAGGGATGATAGACTACTCATATCAATAAGGAATTCCTTCTTTTCCGGGAGCCCATTCAAATAGAACTCCCAGGTTAAGCATGATTGTCTTGGAGTAGTTCTAGGATGGGTGACCGACCGGGAAGTTGGTCCCGGGTGCGCACGAGTGAGGACAGAGTGTGTAGAAAAGACTAGTATTGATCTGTGAGGCCAGTCTAGAATCGGCCAGGAGTAACAACTACCGGCGGGTGTGTTCGGGGCGTTACAAGTTGGTATCAGAGCCGACCCTCGCGGTTACATGGATGTTTGCCGACAGGTGTGCGGTCATGTTGTTTACGAAGTTGGTGACCCGTCGTGGCACACGGAATGACACATGTATGTGATAGCCTGGTTTATTAGGGATGATAGACTACTCATATCAATAAGGAATTCCTTCTTTTCCGGGAGCCCATTCAAACAGAACTCCTAGGTTAAGCGTGCTTGGCTTGGAGTAGTTTTAGGATGGGTGACCGACCGGGAAGTTGGTCCCGGGTGCGCACGAGTGAGGACAAAGTGTCGTGGATTTATCACGGCAGATGTCCAGGTGAACGGACTTGGATTTGAGGCCATCGCTAACGGGGTGGACTCAAAGGGGTTGATCGGGATGAAAGGCACGGATTTACCGAGGTTCGTCCCCTCAAGTCGAGGTAATAGCATATGTCCTGCTTGTGTTTGTATTGCTTGTGTATCGATTACAAGGAGCTAGAAGCTTGACCTAGTTCTCGATAACTTGTCCTCTACGTCGCCCCGGGTCTGCCTTTATATAGGAGGTCAGGACTACCGGGTCGTTACAATTGTTAACCAAGTCTTATTGTATGTCTGAGTCTCTCTCTATCTTCTTGTCCAAGCTGTCTTTGAGACGTCGGCTCACGAGCCAGCAACATGACCCGGAGCCTCCAGGGTGGGTCATATTGCGGGGTTATATCCCCAACATTAGGACCCAGGTTGAATTGAGCTTGCTCACTTCATCCTTCTCTTCTGATGTTGGCGAGTCGCCTGGAAATGACCCGGCGTGACGTCATGAGATCCGCTGACGTATCACCGAATCTTTCATTAAACAGTCATCCCGAGAATCGAGGCGTCTGCCTCGATCAAATGGTGTCATCGCCTGGATTTTCGCGCCTTCCTCATTCCCTCTTTAAATACGACCCGTGCAGATCGAAGCCTTTCACTCTTCCCGCTCATGCCTCTTCTTCTTCTTCCTATCGCCGCCGCTCCAGTGTCCTCGTCGTCCGGCGCCGTCTTCGCAGCTACACCGACCGGGCCGCTGCATCACCCTGATTCGCACCAGAGACCTTCCGCCTCTGCCGCGACATCTCCGGTGTGTTCTTCTTCTTAGATCGCCCACCATCGTAGTAGGGTTTCACCGGGGGCTCCGCCGCCGCTGCTCGGGCTCCGGCACCGCCACCGCGAGTATATCTCGACGCCGTTGGCGCCTTTAGAGTGCGCTCTCGCCTCGTCGTCGCGAGCGGGCCGGCCACGCGTAATGCGCGGACCGCGATGACTCTGATCCATTTTCTTTTCTTCCATTGTTCATCGCTAGGTCAGGATTAAAATCCTTTTCTCCGCTTTTGTAGATCCGTAGCCATAGTAGTAGTTTGCAGACTCTGTTTTTTAGGACTTGGCTGATTTTCAATCTTCCTTTCCTCTGTTGAGTCGCTAAGCTTCTCCGGCTCTCATCAACCGGGTCTTTCCATATTATCCGTAGAACCCTTAAACCTGTACGCCGTCATAAATATTTGCTTACGCTTGACTCATCACGCCCTTGACCTTGCACAGTATTTAAGCCGCCAATATGTCTCGTGCGTCCAACTCATGCAACTGGGTTGGTTCTTGCGTTACGGAGGAGTGCTTAGCAGATTATGTTGAAGCGGCTACACTCCCTCCCAAAGAGGTCCTCAATTGGCGGGTTCCGGGTAAAGAGACCCGGCCTTCTCCCCAAAAAGGAGAGATAGTAGTCTTCACTGATCACATCGAGCGAGGGTTCGTGCCGCCCGGCTCTAAGTTTTTTCGGGATGTTTTTCATTTTTACAAGCTGCATCCTCAAGACTTGGCACCCAACTCCGTCTCAAACATCTGCAACTTCCAAGTTCTCTGCGAAGCTTATCTGCAAACTAAGACGTCCGTGGGGTTATTTCGAGAGTTCTTCTATGGCAACCGCCAAACTGAAATGAAGGGTGGTCCGAGTCTGGAGATGGGCGGCATTTCTATTCAACGCCACCGAGACATCATCTTTCCTGCCACTCCAATGCCGAGTCACCCAAAGGATTGGAATAAGACACGGTTCTACTGCCAAGAGACCTCTCCTGAGAAAGAGCACTCGTTGGCGGGTTACCGCCCCTCCCGGCTTAGGATAGACACAGAGCTTCCCGACCGGCTCTCAGCCTTGGAGCGTGCCAGATACGAGCCGTTCCATGCCAAGATCAAAGCGCTCCTGGCCAACGGTTTAATAGGATTTGATTTGATCCGCTGTTGGATTTCTTGGCGGATCATGCCTTTAAGCCGCAGAGGTCAGCTTATGTGCGAGTACGAAGGCAAATATGAAAGCTCGTTGTGCTTCAGCAAGTCAACACTGACAGAGGATGATATTACCACTACCATCCGGAGCCTTGTCCACAAAGCCTCCGGCTCATGCAGTGCCATCGGCCTGGCGCCTTTTGTTGGGAGACGTAGTAGTAAATCAAAAATTTTCCTACGCGTTCACCAAGATCCATCTATGGAGAAACCAGCAACGAGCAAGGGGAGAGTGGATCTTCATAACTTTGAAGATCGCTAAGCGGAAGCGTTACAAGAACGCGGTTGATGGAGTCGTACTCGCAGCGATTCAGATCGCGGTAGATCCGATCAAGTGCCGAACGGACGGCACCTCCGCGTTCAACACACGTGCAGCCCGGTGACGTCTCCAACACCTTGATCCAGCAAGGAGGAAGGAGAGGTTGGGGAAGGGCTCCAACAGCAGCACGACGGCGTGGTGGTGGTGGAGTAGCAAGGTATTCCGACAGGGCTTCGCCTAAGCGCTGCGGAGGAGGAAGAAGAGAGGTAGGGCTTCGCCGTGAGAGAGAGAGATCAAATCCTATCTCAAAACATCCAAAACCTCAAGTATATATAGGTGGAGGGACGTGGAGGGCTGGCTTGGCCTCTACTCCAAAGAGGAGAGGGCCGGCCGAATTAAAGGGAGAGTCCACCTCCCACAAGGGAGGTGGATCTCCTCCTTTTAAATCCCTTATGCCTTATCTCCTTATCTCCAGCCACATGGGCCCACATAGATGGTCTTGGCCGACCCAATATGGGATGGCACACCTCCTCTAAGGGCCCATGAGGTCCTTTGGTCGTCACACCCCTCTCGGGGGTCCTCCGGCACCCTCCCGGCACTCTCGGTACACTACCGATGAGCCCGAAAACTTTCCGGTGACCAAAACTGGACCTCCTATATATCAATCTTTACCTCCAGACCATTCCGGAGCTCCTCGTGACGTCTGGGATCTCATCCGGGACTCCGAACAACCTTCGGTAATCACGTATACCATTTCCCTATAACCCTAGCGTCATCGAACCTTAAGTGTGTAGACCCTACGGGTTCGGGAGACACGTAGACATGACCGAGACACTTCTCCGGTCAATAACCAACAGCGGGATCTGGATACCCATGTTGGCTCCCACGTACTCCACGATGATCTCATCGGATGAACCACGATGTCGGGGATTCAATCAATCCCGTATACAATTCCCTTTGTCTATCGGTATGGTACTTGCCCGAGATTCGATCGTCGGTATCCGCATACCTTGTTCAATCTCGTTACTGGCAAGTCTCTTTACTCGTTCCGTAATACATCATCCCGTGACTAACTCCTTAGTCACATTGAGCTCATAATGATGATGTCTTACCGAGTGGGCCCAGAGATACCTCTCCGTCACACGGAGTGACAAATCCCAGTCTCGATTCGTGTCAACCCAACAGACACTTTCGGAGATACCCGTAGCGTACCTTTATAGCCACCCAGTTACGTTGTGACGTTTGGCACACCCAAAGCATTCCTACGGTATCCGGGAGTTACACAATCTCATGGTCTAAGGAAACGATACTTGACATTGAAAAGCTTTAGCAAACGAACTACACGATCTTGTGCTATGCTTAGGATTGGGTCTTGTCCATCACATCATTCTCCTAATGATGTGATCCCGTTATCAACGACATCCAATGTCCATGGCCATGAAACCGTGACCATCTATTGATCAACGAGCTAGTCAACTAGAGGCTCACTAGGGACATGTTGTGGTCTATGTATTCACACATGTATTATGGTTTCCGGTTAACACAATTATAGCATGAACAATAGACAATTATCATGAACAAGGAAATACAATAATAACCATTTTATTATTGCCTCTAGGGCATATTTCCAACAGTCTCCCACTTGCACTAGAGTCAATAATCTAGTTCACATCACCATGTGATTAACACTTACATCACCATGTGATCATATCATCATGTGATTAACACCCAATAAGTTCTGGGGTTTGTTCATGTTCTGCTCGTGAAAGAGGTTTTTAGTCAGCGGGTCTGCGACATTCAGATCCGTGTGTACCTTTGCAAACTTTCCATTTCATATTTGTAGATACTGCTCCCACGCTCCACTTGGAGCTATTCCAAATGGCTGCTCCACTATACGTAGCTGGATTTCTACTAAGAGTCATCCGGATTGGTTTTAAAGCTTGCATCATCGTAACACTTTACGATGAACTCTTTATCACCTCCATAATCGAGAAATATTTCCTTAGTTCTCAAGTTACTAAGGCTAACTTTGACCGCTGTCTAGTGATCCACTCTTGGATTACTCTTGTACCCCTTGACAGACTCAGGGCAAGGCACACACAGGTGCGGTACACAGCACGGCATACTATATAGAGCCTATGGCTAAAGCATAGGAGATGACACTCATCTCTTCTTTATCTTCTGCCGAGGTCGGGTATTGAGTCTTACTCAATTTCACACCTTACAATACAGTCAAGAACTCCTTCTTTGACCCATCTATTTTGAACTCCTTCAAAAACTTGTCAAGGTATGTCTTCGTCGAAAAAAAAACTTATCAAGCGAATAGATCTATCCCTATAGATCTTGATGCTCAATAAAATAGTAGCTTTATCTGGGTCTTCCTTTGAAAAAACTCTTTTCAAACAACCCTTCATGCTCTTCCAGAAATTCTACATCATTTCCGATCAATAATATGTCAACTACATATTCTTATAAGAAATTCCATAGTGCTCCCACTCACTTTCTTGCAAATACAAGTTTCTCATAAACTTTGTATAAACTTAAACACTTTGATCACCTCATCAAAGCATATATTCCAACTCCGAGATGCTTGCTCCAGTCCATAGAAGGATCGCTGGAGTTTGCATATTATTAGCATCCTTAGGATTGACAAAACCTTCTGGTTGTATCACATACAACTCTTCCTCACAGAAACCATTACGGAAACCTTGTTTTGTCATCCATCTGCCAGATTTCATAATCGAAAAATGCAGCAACTGCTAACAAAATTTTAATAGACTTTTAGCATCGCTACAGATGAGACAATCTCATCGCAGTCAACTCCTTGAACTTGGCGGAAACTTCTTTGCGACAAGTCGAGCTTTATAAACGGTGACATTTCACCATTAGCGTCTATGTTTATTTCAAAGGTCCATTTGTACTCAATGACCCTCCATTCAACAGGCAAGTCTACCAAAGTCCATACTTGGTTTTCATACATGGATCCTTTCTCGGATTTCATGGCTCCTAGCCATTTGTTGGAATCCGGGCCCACCATCGCTTCTCCATAGTTCGTAGGTTCATCGTTGTCCAACAACATGATTTTCAAGACAGGGTTGTCGTACTACTCAGGAGCAGTACGCGTCCTTGTCGACCTACGAGGTTCGATAGTGACTTGATCCGAAGCTTCATGATCATCATCATTAACTTCCTTTTCAACTGAGTAGGCTCTACAGAAACATCTTTCTGTGTTGCGCTATTCTCTGGTTGAAACAAAGGTTCAACAACCTTATCAAGTTCTATCTTCCTCCCACTCAATTCTTTCGAGAGAAACTCTTTCTCAAGAAAGGACCCGTTCTTAGCAACAAACACCTTTTGCGCTTGGATCTGAGATAGAAGGTATACCCAATGTCTCATTAGGGTATTCTATGAAGATGCATTTGTCTGCTTTGAGTTCGAGCTCGCTAGGTGAAAAACCCATTTTCACATAAGCGTCGCAGCCCCAAACATTAAGAAATGACAGCTTAGGCTTCTGTCAAACCATAATTCTCACGGTGTCATCTCAACAGACTTAGATGGTGCCCTATTAAAGTGAATGGATTTGTCTTTAATGCATAACCCCATAACGATAGTGGCAAAATGATAAGAGACATCATAGTACTCACTATATCCAATAGAGCACGACTACGACGTTCGAACACACCATCACACTATGGTGTTCCAGGAGGCGTGAGCTGTGAAACAATTTCCACATTGTCTAAAATTGCATACCAAACTCGTAACTTAGATATTCACCTCTATGATCATATCATAGACATTTATCTTCTTGTCACGATGATCTTTAACTTCACTCTGAAACTCCTTGAACCTTTCAAACATTTCAGATTCGTGTTTCATTAAGTAAATATCCCCATATTTACTCAAATCATCAGTGAAGGTAAAGAAAAACAACGATATCCACTGTGTGTTTCAACACTCATTGGACCACATACATCAACATGTATTAATTCCAATAAGCCACTTGCCCGCTCCATCATATTGGATGACGGGGTCTCAGTCATCTTGCCCAAGAGGCATGGCTCGCATGTCTCAACCGATTCAAAATCGAGTGAGTCAAAAAATCCATCATCATGGAGTTTCTTCATGCGATTTATACCAATATGACATTACGTGGCAGTGCCACAAGCATGTGGTACTATCATTATTAACTTTGTATCTTTTGGTACCAATGTTATGAATATGTGTACTACTACGATCATGATTCGATAAACCATTCCGAGTGGGTGCATGACCATTGAAGGCATTATCCATGTAAATAGAATAACCATTATTCTCCAACTTATATGAATAACCGTATCGCACTAATCATGATCTAATCACGTTCATGCTCAACGCAAACACCAAATAACATTTATTTAGGTTTATCACAAATCCCGAAGGTAGAGAGAGCGTGCGATGGTGATCACATCAATCTTGGAAATACTTCCAACACACATCGTCACCTTTCACCTAGCTAGTCTCCATTTATTCCGTAGCTTTTATTTCGAGTTGCTAACACTTAGCAACCAAACCGGTATCCAATACCCAGGTGCTACTAGGAGTACCAGCAAGGTACACATCACTAACATGTATATCAAATATACTTCCATTGACATTACCAGCCTTCTTATCTACCAAGCATCTAGGGTTTTTCCGCTTCAGCAAACATTCTCCTCATAACAGAAGCACTTAGTCTCGGGTTCGGGCTCAACCTTGGGTTTCTTCACTAGAGCAACAACTGGCTTGCCATTCCTGAAGTTTTCCCTTCTTGCCCTTGCCCCTTTTGAAAACTAGTGGTTTCACTTAACCATCAACACTTGATGCTCCTTCTTGATTTCTACCTTCGTGGTGTCAAACATCACGAACAACTCAGGGATCATCTTATCCATCCCTGGCATGTTATAGTTCATCACGAAGCTCTAGTAGCTTGGTGGCAGTGACTTGGAGAACTGCATTAATCACTATCTCATCTGGAAGATTAACTCCCACTTGATTCAAGTGATTGTAGCACCCAGACAATCTGAGCACACGCTCACCGATTGAGCTATTCTCCTTTATCTTGCAGACAAAGAATCTTGTTGGAGGTCTCATACCTCTCAACATAGGCACGAGCCTGAGATCACAATCTCAGCTCCTAGAACATCTCATATGTTCCGTGACGTTCAAAACGTTTTGGAGCCTCAATTCTAAGCCGTAATGCATGACGCATTGAACTATCATGTAGTCACCAAAAAGTGCCTGTCATATGTTCACAACATCTACAGGCAACGCTTGAGGGAGTGGTGCAGTTAGCGGTACATCAAAAACATAAGCTTTCTGTGCAGCAATGAGGACAATCCTCAGATCACGGACCCAGTCCGCATTATTGCTACCATCAACTTTCAACTTACTTTTCTCTAGGATTGTATCAATAAAACTGTGGAGCTACAGCGCGAGCTATCTACGACATAATTTGCAAGGACATTTTTTTAGACTAAGTTCATGATAATTAAGTTCATTTAATCAAATTATTAATGAACTCCCACTTATATAGACATCTCTCTAGTCTTCCAAGTGATACATGATCCATGTCAACTAGCCCGTGTCCGATCATCACGTGAGACGGACTAGTCATCCATGGTGAACATCTCTATGTTGATCGTATCTTCTATACGACTCATGTTCGACCTTTCGGTCTTCCGTGTTCCGAGGCCATGTCTGTACATGCTAGGCTCGTCAAGTCAACCTAAGTGTTTCGCATGTGTAAATCTGGCTTACACCCGTTGTATGCGAACGTTAGAACCTATCACACCCGATCATCACGTGGTGCTTCGGAACGACGATCCTTAGCAACGGTGCACAGTTAGGGTGAACACATTTCTTGATCTTTTATTGAGAGATCATCTTATTTACTACCGTCGTTCTATGCAAATAAGATGTAAACATGATAAACATCACATGCAATCAATATAGTGACATGATATGGCCAATATCATCTTGCTCCTTTGATCTCCATCTTCGGGGCACCATGATCATCACTGTCACCGGCATGACACCATGATCTCCATCATCATGATCTCCATCATTGTGTCTTCATGAAGTTGTCTCGCCAAATATTACTTCTACTACTACAGCTAACGTTTAGCAATAAAGTAAAGTAATTACATGGCGTTTATGATTGACACGCAGGTCATACAATGATATAAGACAACTCCTATGGCTCCTGCCGGTTGTCATAGTCATCGACATGCAAGTCGTGAACCCTATTACAAGAACATGATCAATCTCATACATCACAATGCATCACATCACATCCTTTTGGCCATATCACATCACACGGCATATGCTGCAAAAACAAGTTAGACGTCCTCTAATGTGTAGTTGCAAGTTTTTACGTGGTTGCTATAGGTTTCTAGCAAGAACGTTTCTTACCTACGTCAAAACCACAACGTGATATGCCAATTGCTATTTACCCTTCATAAGGACCCTTTTCATCGAATCCAATCCGACTAAGTTGGGAGAGACAGACACCCGCTAGCCACCTTATGCAACTAGTGCATGTCAGGCGGTGGAACCGGTCTCACGTAAGCGTACGTGTAAGGTTGGTCCGGGCCGCTTCATCCCACAATACCGTCGAATCAAGATAAGACTAGTAACGGCAAGCATATTAACAAAATCGACGCCCACAACTACTTTGTGTTCTACTCGTGCATAGATTCTACGCATAGACCTAGCTCTGATACCACTGTTGGGAGACGTAGTAGTAAATCAAAAATTTTCCTACGCGTTCACCAAGATCCATCTATGGAGAAACCAGCAACGAGCAAGGGGAGAGTGGATCTTCATACCTTTGAAGATCGCTAAGCGGAAGCGTTACAAGAACGCGGTTGATGGAGTCGTACTCGCAGCGATTCAGATCGCGGTAGATCCGATCAAGTGCCGAACGGACGGCACCTCCGCGTTCAACACACGTGCAGCCCGGTGACGTCTCCAACACCTTGATCCAGCAAGGAGGAAGGAGAGGTTGGGGAAGGGCTCCAACAGCAGCACGACGGCGTGGTGGTGGTGGAGTAGCAAGGTATTCCGACAGGGCTTCGCCTAAGCGCTGCGGAGGAGGAAGAAGAGAGGTAGGGCTTCGCCGTGAGAGAGAGAGATCAAATCCTATCTCAAAACATCCAAAACCTCAAGTATATATAGGTGGAGGGACGTGGAGGGCTGGCTTGTCCTCTACTCCAAAGAGGAGAGGGCCGGCCGAATTAAAGGGAGAGTCCACCTCCCACAAGGGAGGTGGATCTCCTCCTTTTAAATCCCTTATGCCTTATCTCCTTATCTCCAGCCACATGGGCCCACATAGATGGTCTTGGCCGACCCAATATGGGCTGGCACACCTCCTCTAAGGGCCCATGAGGTCCTTTGGTCGTCACACCCCTCTCAGGGGTCCTCCGGCACCCTCCCGGCACTCTCGGTACACTACCGATGAGCCCGAAAACTTTCCGGTGACCAAAACTGGACCTCCTATATATCAATATTTACCTCCGGACCATTCCGGAGCTCCTCGTGACGTCTGGGATCTCATCCGGGACTCCGAACAACCTTCGGTAATCACGTATACCATTTCCCTATAACCCTAGCGTCATCGAACCTTAAGTGTGTAGACCCTACGGGTTCGGGAGACACGTAGACATGACCGAGACACTTCTCCGGTCAATAACCAACAGCGGGATCTGGATACCCATGTTGGCTCCCACGTACTCCACGATGATCTCATCGGATGAACCACGATGTCGGGGATTCAATCAATCCCGTATACAATTCCCTTTGTCTATCGGTATGGTACTTGCCCGAGATTCGATCGTCGGTATCCGCATACCTTGTTCAATCTCGTTACTGGCAAGTCTCTTTACTCGTTCCGTAATACATCATCCCGTGACTAACTCCTTAGTCACATTGAGCTCATAATGATGATGTCTTACCGAGTGGGCCCAGAGATACCTCTCCGTCACACGGAGTGACAAATCCCAGTCTCGATTCGTGTCAACCCAACAGACACTTTCGGAGATACCCGTAGCGTACCTTTATAGCCACCCAGTTACGTTGTGACGTTTGGCACACCCAAAGCATTCCTACGGTATCCGGGAGTTACACAATCTCATGGTCTAAGGAAACGATACTTGACATTGAAAAGCTTTAGCAAACGAACTACACGATCTTGTGCTATGCTTAGGATTGGGTCTTGTCCATCACATCATTCTCCTAATGATGTGATCCCGTTATCAACGACATCCAATGTCCATGGCCATGAAACCGTGACCATCTATTGATCAACGAGCTAGTCAACTAGAGGCTCACTAGGGACATGTTGTGGTCTATGTATTCACACATGTATTATGGTTTCCGGTTAACACAATTATAGCATGAACAATAGACAATTATCATGAACAAGGAAATACAATAATAACCATTTTATTATTGCCTCTAGGGCATATTTCCAACACCTTTCTGCATCAATAATCCAGCTCCCGATGTAAGTTAATCTCTTCCTATCCGTCTCTTAGATGTTGCTTGTACTTTGTTGATTTGCTATTCATTCTCTGGGTCATTCCTGTAGGCCGACTCAGACTTCTGGAAGAAGGAATATGTTGCCCCTCCAAAGAAATCCAGGAAGAAGGGCGCGACCAAGAGGGCTAAAAAAGATGCCCCGCAAGAGAATTTGTTTGACCCGCCACCATAATCCAGCTCAGAGGTAACACTTTAATTGCTTTGCTTGATCTTTTACCTTCCTGCTTTATTAATGCTTGTTTTACTCGCAGGATGAAGTGGAAACCAGCTGCGCCAATGCTCCTGAGGTAAATTATGTTTCATCCAGCTCAGAATGTTTCGTCCCCCGAAAGCCACGGCGGGTTATCAGAAAAGTTCCTCTTTCTCACCCTCTTGCTTACCTGGCTCCCGATTTTCTCTTGAAAAAGCAACAGCAGGCCGAGCGTCGACAGACTCGAAGCACCGGCTCTACTGAGCTCGTGTCCGGGTTACCAAATTCTCCGGCTCCAAAGAAACGCCCCGTAGAGGTTTATGTCTCTACTTTTCCTTTGACTTTCCTTTGTAAACTTGACACTTTCTCATCTATCTGTTTTATTCTTTTTAGAAATCCCCTTCCTCCGGCGACTCTTTGGCATCAGTTCTACCACCGCCCAAGATCAATCCGCCGTAAGCATTCCTTACTGTGATATCCGGACATCCGGCTCTTAATATGATAGCAACATCTTCGACTCTTGATCCTTCTATTTTGCAGTGCTCAAGCCAAGCGTCGCAAGACCAACAAGCCCTTCCCCGGCCCTGTTATCCAAGAGCCGGAGCTTGACCAACCGGAGGAGGCTGAAGCAGAAGAAAATGCACAAGCTGCCTCCACAGAACCGGCTGCTGTCGATGTCATCATGGAAAGCCCTCCAAGGGCTCCTTCAAAACCGGCGACTCCTGCCAAGACCCCTGCAACTCCAGATGTTGTTATCACTGGGTCTAGTCATCAAACTCCTCCGGCTCATGTGCTGACCAAGCATACAGAGCCGGCCGAGGCCTCGAAGAAGCTGAACTTTGACTCTTTGTACGAGAAGATGACAGCCGAGGAACTCCATGCCGGGTATATAAACTGGGTTACCACCAGCCGGGATCTGGAACTTCGGATGGTCTCTTTAATGAAGAAAAAATACGAGGTACTCTTCTTGCTGCCATACCTTTACTTAGCCCCCAAGGGCCGGTTCAATGTACTCAATCGTTGAACCGGGTCTTTGTTTAACTTTCTGTTAGAAAAAATTCATAGCCATTGTCCCCTAGAGTCGGCTTAATTTGCCAAAATTGAGTCGGATCTTCCTTTAGATAACTTAAACCGCCAGTCGTAGCCCCCAAGGGTCGGCTCAAGCTTGATAAAGTTGAGTCGGATCTTTAGTGTAGATATCTTGAAGAATCGCCTGCAGCCCCCAAGGGCCGACTCAAAACTTAACAAAGTTTGAGTCGAGGCTTCCATTAGAAGTAAAGTGAAGAGCCATAGTGTAGCCCCCAAGTTCCGGATTAACTTTGAAGAAGATGAACCAGAACTACATTGCATACTCAAAGATCAAACATACATTAGCCCCCAAGTGTCAAATATATTGCTTGCAATCTGTTTGAGACTTGCATAATCTTTGTTGTCAACACTCATCATTTGATATGACCTTTCCTTCGGCGGCTTATCCTGTATTTTGATGTTTTGCAGGAAACTTTAAGCGAAGTCGGGTCTCAATTGGCAGATCTGAAGGCCAACTTGGCAGCTCAGCAAGAAGCCCGAAGCATTGCTGACGAAAAGTGTCGGCTTCTCTCTAAGGAGCTGGCCAATGCCACTGTTGAGCTTACCTCTTTGAAAGAAATGGCAGAATCTGAAAAGGCCGCTCTGACCAAATGGGCGGACGATGCCGACCAGCGGCTTATAGCTGTGGCGGAGGAACTCCAAGGCCTGAAGCGGCACATAGCGAAGATGTCAGCCGCCCTATTTGGTAAGATTCTGTTTTACTTTGTATTTTAACATTGCTATTGAAAAACTGGCAACTCATTAGCTTTATCCGGCTTATCCAGGTCCCAGGAGCCGACAGTTGGCTTCTGATAGCCTTCTGCCACTGAAGACCATCTACACCTTTGTGGAACAACTATACTGTAGCGCCATCTTCACGATCAAGAGTGTTCAATATAAGGAGAAGATCCCCACCGCTCTGAAAGGGGTCTTGGAACTCTTCTCCACCATGCCAAAACAGATTGAAGAACTGAAGAAATCAGCTTTTCATCAAGGAGCAGTCGCCGGATTGAGCCGGGCTCTGGCCTTCGCCCCTGAGCTGACGCGGGCTGAAATGATGGATGGCTATCCATCGAAGAAAGACGACGGCTCAGAATTCACAGAGGCGGACTACATCCAGTGTGTCAAGGACTCCCGCTTCTTGGCATCTGTACTTGCAGATGAAGCCAACTTAAATGTCTACCAGGCGGCTTATGATGGCGAGGATAAGAGGATCCGCGGGCCTCTCTACGAGTGGGAATATCTAACACCCGCCCGCAGTAAGGAACTCTTTCCTAATGATCTTGACACGTCTCCCGTTTTTGAGGAAGGGTCCTTCGCCACGCTGGCTGACTACGACTAGGATTTGGAAACTCTCCAGATGAAGCCAGTAGAAGAGCCGGAGCAGGATGATCCGGCCGTCTGACTTTGCATTTTGTAATCTTCTGAGCGATGGCTCATGCAATGACCCGCCGTGGGCGGTTGAAACTTGGTAATGCCTTTGCTCCTTCTGAGAGCAATTTTTGTAATAGCTTAAGGATGACTCTGCCGTTCTAAAGATAGTGCCGGCTGTATATATTTCCATCTCTTTGTGTATACTTTCCGTCTCTCCGTGTTTCAATTTGATGTGTTGCCGGCTCTCCATTGATTGATCGCTCCTTTGCATAAATATACCTTGAGCTTTTCTGATGACGGGTGTTTGTCTTTGAAGACGTCATTCCTTCTCCAGAAGATTAGAGCCGGATAATATCTTTGAGAACTTGAATTTTGTCAACTGAAGCAACATGGCTCCGGCTCTTGTTGGATGAATCCATTAAGGAGCCGGTTGTCTTAGGATAATGTAAGCTATACCTGATGGTAAGAAGCCTCTATCGATAGCTGCAGCTATTGATGAACCGAAAGCGGACTAAAGCCGGCTGTATGAAGGGTAATGTAAGCTATACCTAATGGTAAGAAGCCTCCTTTTAACAGCAAAAGTTGTATGCGCGAACGCCGGCTGTCGATGGGAGATGTAATCTATACCCCAAGGCAAGAAGCCTCCATCGACAGCCGCGGCTAATACTTAGCCTGAGACGGCATAAAGCCAGCTGTTTGAAAGGAGATGTAAGCTATACCCGAAGGCAAGAAGCCTCTTTCAACAGCTACAGTTGATAAGCAACTGAGTTTTGGCGTAAACGCCGGTTGTTAGGGTGAGATAAGCGAACCCGTCAATAAGAAGCCCCCTTCGACAACCGCGGTTAATAAGTAACCGAAAGTGGCATAAAGCCGACCATTAGGGTGAGATAAGCGATACCCGTCGGTAAGAAGCCCCCTTCGATGACCGCAGTTGATAAGAAACTGGAATTTGATGTACACGTTGTTGTCTTAGGGTCATGTAAGCTATACCAAAGGTAAGAAGCCTCCATCAACAACAGCGCTTAATGTACCCAAACTAGGCATAAAGCCAACTGTGCAAGGGAGATGTAAGCTATACCCGAAGGCAAGAAGCCTCCTTGCAACAGTTTAATAACAGTTGGTTGTGCAAAGGAGATGTAAGCTATACCCAAAGGCAAGAAGCCTCTTTGCCACAGTGCTTAATTGGGCATAATGTCGGCTGTGTAAGGGAGATGTAAGCTATACCCGAAGGCAAGAAGCCTCCTTACAACAGCGTAAAAGCAGACTGTGCAGGGGAGATGTAAGCTATACCCGAAGGCAAGAAGCCTCCCTGCAACAGCGCTTGATAGGGCATAAAGCCAACTGTGCAAGGGAGATGAAAGCTATACCCGAAGGCAGGAAGCCTCCTTGCAACAGCGCTTGATAGGACATAAAGCCAACTGTGCAAGGGAGATGTAAGCTATACCCGAAGGCAAGAAGCCTCCTTGCAACAGTTTAATAACAGCTGGCTGTGCAAAGGAGATGTAAGCTATACCCGAAGGCAAGAAGCCTCTTTGCAATAGTGCTTAATTGGGCATAATGCCGGATGATAGATCAACCGTTTTGACGGCGAACAAACCACTTCAACTCAAATTTTTGAGCCGGAAAAATTTCATCTTGATTGCACAAAGATATACATAAGAGCAGAGGCCCCAGTCTTTGCAGTGATGCTAGCTTTTACTCATGTAAACATGATATATACAATGATAGCGGCTTTCAACGCCTGCTAAGTAAAGTATGGTCGCAGATGTGTGATATTCCATGGCCGCAACGTCTCTTGACCCGCGGTTTCCGACTCATCTCGGATATCAATGAGGTAATATGACCCATTGTTAAGGTTTCTGCTGATCACAAAAGGCCCCTCCCATGGTGGAGATAACTTATGCATTCCAGATTGGTCTTGAATCAGCCGGAGCACCAGGTCACCTTCCTGGAACGTCCGGGTCTTCACCTTGCGGCTATGATAGCGTCGCAGGTCTTGCTGATAAATTGCCGACCTGGCTGCTGCTAACTCTCGTGCTTCATCCAAGGCGTCCAACGCATCTTGGCGTGCTACCTCATTGTCTGTCTCAACATAAGCCGCCACCCTTGGCGAGTCATGCCAGATATCGCTGGGTAGAACCGCCTCAGCACCATACACCATGAAGAAAGGCGTGAAACCTGTAGATCTATTAGGGGTAGTTCTGATGCTCCATAAGACGTAAGGCAACTCCTCAACCCAATATCTGGGTTTCCGCTTCAAAGGAACCATGAGTCGTGGTTTGACTCCTCTTAAAATTTCCTGATTGGCTCGCTCCGCCTGACCATTAGACTGTGGATGTGCCACGGCTGAAACATCAAGCCAGATATGCTCCTTCTCACAGAACGCTTTCATAGCTCCTTTGGATAGATTTGTTCCATTGTCCGTAATGATACTGTGCGGGTAACCAAAGCGATAGATCAGCTTCTTAATAAATTGAACCGTTGTAGCCGCATCACATTTACTGACCGGCTCTGCGTCTACCCACTTAGTAAATTTATCAATCACCACCAGAAGGTGTGTTTTCTTATCCTTGGATCTCTTGAAAGGTCCTACCATATCAAGCCCCCAGACCGCAAACGGCCAAGTGATTGGTACCATCCTCAACTCTTGAGCAGGAACGTGAGCATGCCGGCCAAACTTCTGACAGCCGTCACACTTACGGACTAAGTCTTCTGCATCCTTGTGAGCCGTCAACCAGAAAAACCCATGTCGAAAAGCCTTGGCCACTAAAGATTTTGACCCGGCATGATGTCCACGGTCGCCAGCATGAATTTCACTCAAGATTTGCCGCCCTCCTCCGGTGAGACGCAGCGTTGAAAGACACCCGTCACCCTATAGTTATGTAACTCACCATTGATAATCGTCATAGACTTAGAATGTCGGGTGATCTTCCTGGCTAGATCCTCCTCCTGAGGCAACTCGCCGCGTGTCAGATACGCCAAATAAGGAATAGTCCAGTCTGGGATAACATGCAGAGCCGCCACCAATTCCGCCTCCAGGTCAGGAATAGCCAGATCCTCCTCGGAGGGTATCTTGACAGTCGGATGATGCAATACATCCAGAAAAACATTAGGTGGTACCGGCTTTCGTTGAGAACCTAACCGTGATAAGGCATCAGCCGCCTCATTCTTGCGACGATCAATATGATCCACCTGGTACCCCTTGAAGTGACCGGCAATAATATCAACCGCTTGTCGATAAGCCGCCATCCACGGATCCTTGGAGTCCCAAGTACCTGAAACTTGTTGAGCCACAAGATCTGAGTCGCCTAAACATCTGACCCGGCTTAAGTTCATCTCTTTAACGACTTCGAGACCATGGAGCAGTGCCTCATACTCAGCTGCATTATTAGTACAAGGAAACATTAACTGGAGCACATAACAAAACTTGTCACCCTTCGGGGAGGTGAGAACAACCCCTGCACCGGACCCCTCTAGCTGCTTGGACCCATCAAAGTGTATAGTCCAATATGTGTTATCCGGCTTCTCTTCGGGAGCTTGACATTCTGTCCAATCATTTATGAAATCCACCAAAGCTTGAGACTTTATTGCTGTACGAGGAACATATTTGATGTTAAGAGGACTCAGCTCCAAGGCCCACTTGGCAATCCTCCTTGTGGCTTCTCTATTTTGAATGATATCTCCCAACAGGGCAGAACTGACCATAGTTATCTGGTGCCCCAAAAAGTAGTGTTTTAACTTGCGGTTAGCCATGAAAACTCCGTATACCAGCTTCTGCCAATGCGGATACCTCTGCTTAGACTCTGCCAAAACTTTACTGATGTAATAAACCGGCCTTTGCACAGGATACTCCTTCCCTGCCTCCTTGCGCTCAACCACAATTGCTACACTGACCGCTCTATTGTTAGCTGCCACATAAAGGAGCAACGGCTCTTTCTCAACCGGAGCGGCTAACACTGGCGGCTCAGTCAACTGTTTTTTAAGAGCTTCAAGTGCTTCAGCCGCTGCCTTGCTCCACTTAAACTTGTCTGTCTTCTTCTTCATCTGGTATAAGGGAATGGCCTTCTCCCCAAGCCGGCTTATGAACCGGCTCAATGCAGCAATCCGTCCTGCAAGGCGCTGAACGTCATTAATGCACGTCGGCTCTCCTAAAGAAGTGATAGCCTTAATTTTATCTGGGTTAGCCTCGATGCCTAGCTCAGAGACCAAGAAACCCAAAAGCTTTCCTGCTGGAACACCAAAAACACACTTCGTCGGGTTAAGCATCATCTTGTAGACCCGGAGATTGTCAAAAGTTTCCTTCAGATCCTCTAGGAGAGTTTCTTTCTTTCTGGATTTAACCACGATGTCGTCTACATAAGCATGAACATTTCGGCCAATCTGACTGTGAAGGCGGTTCTACATACATCGTTGGTAAGTCGCCTGGGCACTCTTGAGCCCGAAAGGCATGGAGACGTAGCAGAACACCCCAAAGGGTGTAATAAACGCCGTCTTCTCCTGATCTTTCATTGCCATCTTGATCTGATGATAACCTGAATATGCATCCAGGAAACATAAACTTTCACACCCGGCTGTAGCATCAATAATCTGATCGATACGAGGGAGTGCAAAAGGGTCAGCCGGGCAAGCCTTGTTAAGGTCCGTGTAATCTATACACATACGCCAGGTGTCGCTCTTTTTGAGCACTAGCACCGGGTTAGCCAACCACTCCGGGTGAAAAACTTCCACTATAAAGCCTGCAGCCAAGAGCCGGGCAACTTCCTCCCCAATAGCTTTACGTCTCTCTTCGTTGAACCAACGTAGAAACTGTTTAATCGACTTAAACTTCGGATCCACATTAAGGTTGTGCTCAGCGAACTCTCTCGGTACACCCGGCATGTCCGAAGGCTTCCATGCAAAGATGTCCCGGTTCTCACGGATGAATTCAATGAGCGCGCTTTCCTATTTGGGATCCATGTGAGCCCCAATGATGAACTGCTTGGATGAGTCGCCCGGATTGAAATCTACTACCTTGGTATCATCCGCTGAAAACTTGAGTGGCAGCTCAACTTCCGTAGTAGGCTTCTTCAGCGGGGTCATATCCTCCAGGTCAACGTTCTCCTTGTAGAACTTCAGCTCCTCCTGGGCACAACTAGATTCAGCATACGCCGCATCTCCTTCCTCACACTCGAGAGCCGTTTTCCGATTACCGTAAAGGGTAATTGTACCATTTAAGCCGGGCATTTTGAGTTGTAAATAAACATAGCAAGGCCTAGCCATAAATTTGGCATAAGCCGGCCTCCCAAACAGTGCATTATAGGGACTTTTGATTTTAACCACCTCAAACCACAAGGACTCCACCCTGTAATTATACTCATCGCCAAAAGCCACTTTCAAAGAAATCCGGCCCACCGGGTATGCCGACTTACCCGAGACCACACCACCAGGGTGTAGAAAAGACTAGTATTGATATGTGAGGCCAGTCTAGAATCCGACAGGAGTAACGACTACCGGCGGGTGTGTCCGGGGCATTACATACAGTGCCTTCGCACGTATACCGCCGTATGTGCTATCCGCGTGCCATGAGATCTGGTGGCTGGCCCACATGTGAGTGGGTGTGAGCGTCGGGTAAAATGCATGGAGTTTTTGTGCGCAGAAAACCGCCCGAGGTTTAGCATAATGTTATAAATAAACATTTACTTTGTATGCTAATGATAACGAAAAAATAACATATGTCAGTTTTTAGGTGAATAAAATATATCATTGAATAGGTATCAAACACGAAATCTTCTGATTAAATAGCACACACGCTAGCGAGACACGCTAACAGTACTTTGCGTACAGTTAGCTGAAAACTTATATAGTCAACATATCGCTCTACAATTTTCATTATGTTTTTTCAAGTTATTGTTTTTCTTCTATTATATGTAAATTTTCCTATATATAAATAGAAAAATTATCAGTATGCATTGTCTATTTAAATCATTTAATCTGTTTATTGTTGTGTAGTTCGAAGAGGTAAACATGAACTTTTTCCAAAAGTTATGTGGATTTAAATAGTTCAATGTGTATTATTAAAAATTGTTTAAATTTTATATATCTTAACTCTTAGAATACATAATTATAAAAAACCAACAACATTGTATGATTCAACGTGTATTTAAAATCATTGTGTACAAACAATACATTCTATAAATGTGTTAAAATATGTTCGTAGCAATGTAGTAATAATTTTACACAATAAATTTTCAATACATGTTTAACATTGTATGAAATAGATGTTGTAATATTTTTAAACACATGAGGAACATTTTTTGAAAACACGTTTGTAGTTTCTGAATTTACATGAGCATTTTCCAAAAACATGTTGATTTGATTTTTAAATACACTAACACTTTAAAAGTTTATGGCAGGTAATATGTTGAATATCACTCTCTTTTTCAAATGTAAGAATTATCAATATCTTTTTGAATAGTTATTCTGAACAACTATTCTTGTCGTACTAGTTATAACATGTGTGCAAGGTTATGAGCCCGTTTACTAGGTTCAAATCGTAGCGGCGTGCCCTTTTTCCTTATTAATATTATTTCATCCCACGTGTTGACATGCGAGACCCAAACTGACATGTGGGACCAATGCAAATTACATAATTAAATAAAATATGACAGCCTCTTCAGAATTTAATTAAAGTATATAGAGTTTTCTGTATATTACAGTATATGTGGATTGCACTAGCCCTTTGCATCAATTTGGACTTTTGGTTGCGTTGGCTAGTGCATGAAGCTTAACATGGTATCGGAGTTAAGGCCTTGAGTTTAAGTCCTGTCTTTCAAAATTTATTGTAAATTGCTCGTAGCCCCCTTTTTGTCCACGTAGAGGCTTCTTGAGTCATACGTGAGTTTCGTGCGTCGTCGCTCTCTTCCGATTGCACGTGTTGACTTATTTTCTCCGTCACACGTGAAAGAGAGAGTATTACAGTATATGTGGATTATACTAGACTTTTTCGTCAGTTCGGTTGCATTGGTTAGTGCATGAAGCTTAACATCGTAAAATAACCATCACACTCCTCTCGACATGTGCTAATAAAGTCCATGTTAATTTAAAAATATTATGGGCTAATGAAGTAAGTTACATCCTTATGTAATCATGAACAGACGCACTTGGAAAAAACAAGTAGTGTAATAAACTGAAGAGTTTAAAAGAGGGGCACGCACACTACACATTCGACGGTTCACACGATGCAAGGACCACCGGTCGTCATGAGTGAGCCCCCTTTGTCTTGATTTGAGTGCATAGCTAGCTAGCAGTACATACTAGTAGTACGTGTTTCTTTTGGCTCTTGGCTTATCTCTCTCGACAATCTTCCATCATCAACATACAAAATGCCAAATGACATGTCATGTGAACTATACACATGCAAGCTAGCTAGCTCTTCACTTCAAACACACGAATCCCAAATTGCCAGAGACTAACATTATTTACTTATTTTGAGCAACCGTCGGGAGCTTTGTCTTTTTTATATAGAAGAAGAGAATTGACTAGTTTGTAAGAGAAACTAGCCGAAACCAATACACATCTGAAACACCCACACCAGCCCCGAAGTTACAAACGCAGCGAGCCGATTACTATGTCAAGCAAGCAGCTTATGTTAACACTGGACTATGCTTCGGTGCCTTAAGGCATATGTCTTTTGTGTCTATGACATATGGACCTAACAGGTGGCTGGCCCACATATTAAGTTCTGGAATTTTGTCTATTATGGGCCAAGCCCAATAGCATTCCCAATAAATCCTAGAGGCCCACGCAGCCCATTCATGCAAGGCAAGAAGTGAAACTAATGTTTAGTCCTACATTGCTAATTTAGAGGGAGTTGGACCTCTTTATAACGGAGGTTCTTTCCCCACATGTATGAGGATGAGAACAAGAGGGACATCCACGCGCGCTCCTCCTCCGCCGCCCGCCTCGCCACGCCACGCCACGCCTCGTCACGGCGCGGGAATGAGCCGAGCCGATGTCTAAATTTTTGCCACACACGACGGGTATACGAAAGGTCACGCGGCGGGAGTTGAAACATTTTTCTATAGTGGACACTGAATCCGAACGGCGCGCCTCTTTGGCTGAAGTCCGTTCGCTTCGTCTCCCTCCCCTTTTCACCTCTCGCCTACTTCTCTTGCACCTATAAAAGGGAGGTCGCTCCTCTCAGAGAGATGCACCAGCACTACTTCTTCCTCTTGCCACCGGTTCCTGAGCACTGCGTTGCTGCTACGTTCTTCTCCATCCCGGCTTGCGGCATGCACCGTAGGTCGGGACAGTAGGCCTCCGAAACCGCACCTTTTTGAGTCATGTACGGGGAGAAAGGTGATAAGGTTTTTGGGGAGCGCTCTGCGCGACTACTGGCCGGTTCATCACGGACGCTCCGGACACCGACGACCACTTCCCCAACGACGACTTCTTCCCCAATGTCAATGACCTCTTCGACAACATGGCTGGCGACGACACCAACCCCAAGACCGGGACTTCTGCCACTATTCTGTACGTGCTCGTGTTCTCTCTTTTCAAGATCATGTTTCAGCTTCTTTCTCTAGTTTATCTTGCACTACCCTTTGTGCCACATATGTTATGTTTTCTTTCACATGTGTGCATGCTATTTGCCTTCTTTCTTTTAGATGACATGACTTGTTTCATCTCTACTATAATAGTCATGCTTTCCATGATGTTTTATTTATTTTACCTACTAATAAAATCATATGGTAAATTGCTCATATTTCCAACAATCCAAAAACCTTATTATAGGCAATTTACCCCCAAGTGGTTTTGCTGCATCTATGAGGCCTCCTATGTTTGAAGGTGTGCACTCCAAGAGGTGGCGCGTGAGGGTAGTCTTATGGTTTCAAACCATGAGTTGCTATGACGCCACTCTTGGCAAACCGGAAGAATATGATGCTCAACAGGAGCAAGCTTTCCAGAAAATGGATACCCTGTTTAAGGCTGCTCTCTTGAGTGTTCTTGGTGAGAACATAGTTGATGCTTATGCATCAATTGATAATGGAAAAGATATGTGGGACGCACTCGAGTCCAAGTTTGGGGTCTCGGATGTCGGCACTGAGCTGTACATCATGGAACAATTCTATGACTACAGAATGACTAAAGAGCGCTCCGTGGTTGAGCAAGCTCACGAGATACAGTCATTTGCTAGAGAACTTGAGCACTTCAATTGTATGTTATCGGACAAGTTTGTTGCAGGAGGCATCATCACTAAGCTTCCTCCTACGTGGAGGAACTTTGCTACCTCTCTGAAACACAAGAGACAGGAGTGTTCCGTCCCGGATCTCATAGGTACTCTTGATGTCGAAGAAAAGGCGAGAGCAAAGGATAAACGTGCTCGAGGCATTGAGGGAGGATCTAGTGCCAATTTGGTACAGAAGAAAAACTTCCAGTCCCACAAGTTCAAGAACAAGGGCAAATTTGATGGTAAAGCAAAATTTGATGGGAAGAACAAGGCTGTACAGCACACCAACTTCAAGAAGAAGAATGACAAGAAGAAAGGTGTTTGCCATGTGTGTGGAGATCCTGACCATTGGGCTCCCAGTTGCCCTAATCGCTATGACAAGCGTAATTCTGGGAAAGGCGCCAAGACCGCTAATGTTATCTTTGGAGACATTGACATGAAGGATGATGGGTATGGTATATTTCCCACTATTCTTTCAGTATGTCATCCTCCTGATTGGTTGATTGACACAGGTGCTAATGTGCATGTATGCGGTGATATTTCTATGTTTTCCTCTTTTCAGACCGCAGGCACTTCAACCGTGCTGATGGGAAACGGTTCAAGTGCTTTTGTTCGTGGTGTTGGCACGGTCGATCTGAAGTTTACTTCGGGGAAGATCGTGCAGCTGAAGAACGTGCATTATGTCCCCTCCGTCAATAAAAATCTTGTTAGCGAATCTCTTTTGTGTAGAGATGGCTACAAGCTTGTTTTTGAATCAAATAAATTTGTAATATCCAAGTATGAAACTTTCGTTGGTAAAGGCTATGAGTCAGGAGGACTGTTTCGTTTATCCTTGTCAGATGTTTGCAATAAAGTTGTTAATCATGTTTGCAATAATAGTGAATCAAATGTATGGCATTCACGTCTTTGTCATGTTAATTTTGGTTGGATGTCGCGACTAGCGAAGTTAAACTTAATCCCTAGTTTCACCACTGTCGAGGGATCTAAGTGTCAAGTGTGTGTGCAAGCTAAGCAACCTCGTAAGTCTCATGTGACTACGGAAACGAGAAATCTTGCACCACTAGAGCTCATACATTCAGATCTATGTGAAATGAATGGTGTTTTGACAAAAGGTGGAAAGAAGTATTTTATGACGCTGATTGATGACTCCACTAGATATTTCCACGTGTATCTTCTGAAATCTAAGGATGAGGCTTTGAACTATTTCAAGAACTATAAAGCTAAAGTGGAAAACCAACTTGATCGGAAGATCAAGAGTAGATCCGATCATGGTGGAGAGTATTTCTCAAATGAATTTGATTATTTTTTTGCGGAACATGGTATAATCCATGAGAGGACGCCTCCCTATTCACCTCAGTCAAATGGGGTGGCCGAAAGAAAGAACTGTACTCTAACTGATTTGGTTAACGCCATGTTAGACACATCGGGTCTCTCCAAGGCATGGTGGGGGGAGGCGATATTCACTGCATGTCATGTCCTAAACCGAGTTCCCACAAAGAAGAAAGAGATAACTCCATTCGAGGAATGGAAAAATAAAAGGTTGAAGCTCTCTTATCTACGAACCTGGGGATGTTTGGCGAAAGTCAATGTGCCAATTCCAAAGAAGCGGAAGCTTGGACCTAAGACTGTGGATTGTGTTTTCTTGAGATATGCTTGTCATAGCATTGGTTATAGATTTTTGGTTATAAAATCTGAGGTACCTGACATGCATGTTGGTACGATCATGGAGTCGAATGATGCGACTTTCTTTGAAGATATCTTTCCCATGAAGGATATGGCTACCTCATCTAATCAGGAGATGCCTAGTTCATCGACTCAGGAACCAGTTACAATTACTGAACCTGCCATTTCGATGGAAAACTTTGGAAATCCTGTGGAGGAGAACAATGAAGTTCCCACTAGGATCAAGATACAGAGGACTGCAAAGTCTTTTGGTGATGATTTTCTTGTGTATCTCATAGATGACACTCCCAGTTCTATTTCAGAGGCCTATGCTTCTGAAGATGCTGACTACTTGAAGGAAGCGGTCCGTAGTGAGATGGATTCCATCTTGGCAAATGAAACTTGGGAGATAACTGATCGACCTTATGGGTGCAAACCTATAGGGTGCAAATGGGTGTTCAAGAAGAAGCTTAGGCTTGATGGTACTATTGAGAAGTACAAGGCTCGGCTCGTGGCTAAGGGTTATACCCAAAAGGAAGGTGAAGACTTCTTTGATACTTACTCACCTGTGGCTCGTCTAACCACTATTCGAGTTCTACTTTCACTTACTGCCTCACATGGTCTTCTCATTCATCAAATGGATGTTAAGACTGCTTTCCTAAATGGAGTGTTAGAAGAGGAAATTTATATGGAACAACCACATGGGTTTGTAGTAGATGGTCAAGAAGGGAAAGTGTGCAAGTTGCTGAAGTCTTTGTATGGACTTAAGCAAGCACCCAAGCAGTGGCATGAGAAGTTTGAAAGAACTTTAACAGCCGCATGCTTTGTTGTAAACGAAGCTGATAAATGTGTGTACTATCACCATGGTGGGGGCGAGGGAGTTGTCCTTTGCTTGTATGTTGATGACATACTGATTTTCGGAACAAATCCGAAGGTTATTAAGGAGGTCAAGGATTTCCTATCTCTTTGCTTTGAAATGAAGGATTTAGGAGTGGTTGATGTCATTCTAAACATCAAGCCATTGAGGGATGATGATGGTGGGATTACATTGCTTCAATCTCACTATGTGGAAAAGATCTTGAGTCGCTTTGGTTATAGTGACTGCAAGCCCTCTCCAACACCATATGATGCTAGTGTGTTGCTTCGAAAGAATCGAAGAATTGCTAGAGACCAATTGAAATATTCTCAGATTATTGGCTCGCTCATGTATTTGGCCAGTGCCACAAGACCTGACATCTCTTTTGCTGTTAGCAAACTGAGCCGATTTGTTTCAAAACCTGGAGATGATCATTGGAAAGTTGTACAAAGAGTTATGCGTTATTTGAGGGGCACTGCGAATTATGGAATTCACTATACCGGGCACCCAAAGGTGCTTGAAGGGTATAGTGACTCAAACTGGATCTCAGATGCTGATGAGATAAAGGCCACGAACGGATATGTATTCACTCATGGAGGTGGCGCTGTTTCTTGGAAGTCTTGCAAGCAGACCATCTTAACGAGGTCAACAATGGAAGCAGAACTCATAGCACTAGATACAGCTACGGTTGAAGCAGATTGGCTTCGTCGGCTCTTGAATGACTTGCCTGTTGTTGAGAAACCTGTACCGGGTATTCTTATGAACTGTGACAATCAAACCGTGATCACGAAAGTGAGTAGTTCAAAGGATAACATGAAGTCATCAAGACATGTTCAGAGAAGGTTAAAGTCTGTCAGGAAAATGAGAAACTCCGGAGTTATTGCATTGGATTATATCCAAACGTCTAAAAATCCGGTAGATCCTTTTACTAAGGGTCTATCATGTAATGTGATAGATAATGCATCGAGGGAGATGGGTTTGAGACCCACAATATGAGTTGGTCACAGTGGTAACCTATTCTTTGTGATCGGAGATCCCGTGAATTAGATGTGGAAGACAAGTTGTTGGTCAACTGAGAGGAGAGTATCCTTACTGTCAACAATACCACTCCATGAAGATGCAATACTCTCCTAAATCTGCATGGCAAGTTGATGTATATCTTAATGTGTTCTAAGTGGCTCATTGAAGCAGAGATGTTGTCCTGCAGAACATCTTTTGAAGAACACACCTATATGAGTCTGATTGTTAAACGTCGCAATCTATGAGAGTAGGGTTCTCTCTAGTAAACTCACGAAAGGTCTCGAAGTATGACGCATAAGCTCCACCCGCGGGGAAGACCCACGGTAGCCCAATATTGGCCAAGGCTTTGTGTGAAGCTAGATTCGCAGAAAACTTGCTTATCAAGGCCCAGTCCACTGTTCAAGTTGCTTACTAGTGCAGCATAGAGTTCTAGGTGGAAGTTCAACTTAACAGTCTCCACTGCAGTACCGGTATATAAAACAGTGTTTTAGAACCAAAAGGCAAATTTTGTGTGCCTCTAGGATCTGGTGGGGGATTGTTGAAATTTTGTCTATTATGGGACAAGCCCAATAGCATTCCTAATAAATCCTAGAGGTCCACGCAGCCCATTCGTGCAAGGCAAGAAGTGAAACTAATGTTTAGTCCCACATTGCTAATTTAGAGGAAGTTGGACCTCTTTATAAGGGAGGTTCTTTCCCCACATGTATGAGGATGAGAACAAGAGGGACATCCACGCGCGCTCCTCCTCCGCCGCCTGCCTCGCCTCGCCTCGCCTCGTCACGATGCGCCGCGGGTTGCGGGAGTGAGTCGATGTCTAAATTTTTGCCACACACGACGGGTATACGAAAGGTCACGCGACGGGAGCTGAAACATTTTTCTGTAGTGGACACTGAATCCGAACGGCGCGCCTCTTTGGCTGAAGTCCGTTCGCTTCGTCTCCCTCCCCTTTTCACCTCCCGTCGCTGCCCTCTCGCCTACTTCTCTTGCACCTATAAAAGGGAGGTCGCTCCTCTCAGAGAGATGCACCAGCACTACTTCTTCCTCTTGCCACCGGTTCCTGAGCACTGCGTTGCTGCTACGTTCTTCTCCATCTCGGCTTGCGGCGTGCACCGTAGGTCAGGACAGTAGGCCTCCGAAACCGCACCTTTTTGAGTCCTGTACGGGGAGAAAGGTGATAAGGTTTTTGGGGAGCGCTCTGCGCGACTACTGGCCGGTTCATCACGGACGCTCCGGACACCGACGACCACTTCCCCAACGACGACTTCTTCCCCAACATCAACGACCTCTTCGACAACATGGTTGGCGACGACACCGACCCCAAGACCGGGACTTCTGCCACTGTTCCGTACATGCTCATGTTCTCTCTTTTCAAGATCATGTTTCAGCTTCTTTCTCTAGTTTATCTTGCACTACCCTTTGTGCCACATATGTTATGTTTTCTTTCACATGTGTGCATGCTATTTGCCTTCTTTCTTTTAGATAACATGACTTGTTTCATCTCTACTAAATAGTCATGCTTTCCATGATGTTTTATTTATTTTACCTACTAATAAAATCATATGGTAAATTGCTCATATTTCCAACATCAAGGACCCAAAGGCAAGTGCCTTTACGGCACCCAAGCTGCGTCCGTCAACACTCTATCTAGAGCCACCACTTTGGCATACAAGACCTCATTAACACAGACTTCTTGCCTTCGAGGTTGTGCATATGCCCTGCCGACAGCTCTGTCATCCAAACGACCAAAACCGACGTCCTGCAACACGAACACGGAAGCGGGAGCCGCCTAACATTATATTTCTGGCATGCATGATATGTTTGTTTTAAACTTCTAATTAAAGCAGGAGTTGACATTGTCAAGAACTTTCTTGGTCAAGAAAGATGGTTTTCTAATGATCCTCAACACAACAATATTAATGTTTTTTCTCTCTTTTCAAATAAGATGTTGTTGCTTTTGTTTCAAAATCTTTGAAAGTTGTGTAGACGATGTCGAAACATTGACTAACAAGGGAGAAACAAGGCATGCATACCCAAAGGCAAAGATACATGGGGAAATGGATCCTCTAACATCATGGAGGAAAGTCACCTAAGCTACAGTACAAACTAGTGTAAAGTAAAGAAGGAAAGTCACGGTTACTGTAACGAATAATGGTTGGATGTACCGCGATAGTTACTCTAGCAAGTTACTATTCATAGAAAAAATCTAAAATTAATTTTATTACATCATAATTTTGATTGCATGTAATTTTTTCCTATGTATATAGTAGATTTGTAATTTGCGAATTAATTCAAGTTATTTTAACCTTAATTATATGGATGTGAAAAAGGGATGTTAGAAAAATGTAGTTTAGGTGACTTTTCTCTACTACGTTAGAGGATCCGGTTCCGAAACAAGGTACAATTGCCAATACAACTTCCTTGAAACACTGTACATGGCGTAGGAGTTGTACATGGCAGGGGATTACAGAGGATCAACGGGGACGTTTTTGGAACAGTAGCGTAGTGATCGACTTGGCGGAATGGCAGGTACAGGTGGAGTGTATGTAGCTATCGGGACAAAAGCAAGCTTCAGCCCTATCCACCAACATGTCTGGCTAGCTGTGTGGTCTACTGTAATCAGTTTCCCATTAACATCAAGAGCACAATTTGAAATTAGGCACAATCATGATCCGTCATTGTCTTGGAACACAGCCATAAATATGCACTCCGTTCTATTATTTTTTCATATGTATATTTGAGCATTATTGTCCACTCCGTATCGGATAACATCAAAAAAAGTCTTATATTTTGATACATAGGAAGTACTTGCTATTTTACAGCTAATTTATTATATGTGAACCTCCCTTTTCCGTAAGACCAAACTGTTATACGCTAATGGCCACGCGGTTTTAGCAATTTAATAACCTTTCTTTATTCTGGAAAAAAAAGGCAATTGCCCACAGCAACTCGCCAAGGGTTAGGCCAATTCCAACCTGTTGATCCATTTAGTCCATTCGGCGTTTGTTTGGGTCGTCGCAAATAGAAAGATGACCCAACACGCGGACCAAACGGACGGACGTCTCAAATCGCGTCCACTTGGCATCTGCGCCGATCCAGTTTTGGTCTAAATTTGGATCAATTTTGGGTCGCAGGTAGACACAAAGCGGATGCTTTTGAGTTCGCGTCGTCCGCCTATGTCCGGATAGACTCATTTGTCACCCATCCATCCACCCATCTCTCTTTTTTATTTAATTCGCCGACCCATTCCATCCATCTTTTTTCTATTATTCTATTACCACAGCGTCGCCGTCCACCTCCTGTCTTTGGATGTCCCGATCCATTTCAAAAAAGACACGGATAGACGGACAGACAATTCAAACAGACGAAAAACGAATAAACCGCGTGTGTCCATTTAGGTCTCTGCCTTGAAGTTGCTCTTACCAATCCACACACACTCTCCACTGCCACGTCCACATGCCGCAATGATCAAAGAAGCTTCCACACGTCGCAATCATGAATCAGTATTATATTGACGCATATAAAAGATTCGAATGTAAAATACTCTGACACGATAATTATAAGTGAACGAGATTCCATAGGCTACACTATCACATCATTGCATCACTGATGTAGTAGTAGTAATTAAAGTTAGTTTGTAGCTAATGTTTGTTCTCTTGCAGTAGCCCATAAACTGACAACCAAACCTACACACACCACCGGTTAAAAGTAATCTGTTTGCAATAATTCTGGAATTGAAGCAGATAATAATTAAGCAGGTCATTCGTACTTCACGTGTGTTGCAGCTTCAGGGCAGTCCAACGCCTTCGAATTTTTCTCAGAACTAGTATTATTTTTGTAACAATTTTGAAAACAGGTGTCTGACTTCAAAAAATATCAAAACTACTATCCTGTCGGTAAGTATCATGCCGAGCAGGGACTTGTTAGCCACCACCGGGCCGACCAGAGACCTGTCGGCCACAAGTAGGCCGAAGAGACCCTCTCGGCCAATCAGAGGCCAGGGGAGGACGCCTGTCGGCCATAGGGTGGCCAAAGGGCCACCTGTCGGCCAGTGGGAGGCCGATGGGCCCCTGGATAAGGCCCATCCCTCCTTTCTTCCTCCTCTGACCAGTCATTTCACCCTCCCCCATCTAGTAGCCTGCCCCTCTTCACATCTCACTCCCGTTGCTCTCCAGTGCTTTCACCGCCTCGCCGATCTCTTCGTTGGACCACCCATTTTGTTATTTTACCCGCGTAAACAATAGATCAGGGCGCTCTCCACCGGCCTACGGTAATTGTTTTTGGCTTCCAACTCAATCGAATGAGAACTCTCAAGTCGGTATTGGATTTAGTTCTTATTTGCCACCGTCCGTCTGCAGGTAATGGCTTGCCCATTTTGCCGAGCTCCAGGTGGCCCTTGTGATGCCGTTGATTCTGGTGCGTTTGTATTTACTGTGGTGCTGGATCATCGATGTTCTAGACGTGTTGTAAGATTCTATGTCTTGATTATCTGACTGTGGCATATTCGAATGCCTTTGTTTATAAGTTTATGATCCTTGCTTCCATTCTTATTGTAGTATGTTCCTTGCAGTGTTAGATCACATCTTGCTCGGTACATTGAGGAGTGCAGAGCTTTAACTATTCAGAGAGGTGACACAGATATTGATCTTGCTTTGCACAACATTGCGGGTAACTTATACCATGTTATGTTCACACATGGTAGGATGAGCAGTAAATTGCATGGTCCTTCATGGGAGGAACTCATGAATGATTATGGTCTCCGCCACAGTGACATGATGACTGTTATGCTTGAGCACTATGGAACTTGTATTAGTGTCGAATTCCACCGGGATAGTGTTATGTTGTTTCCTTTACCCCATGTTGGTAAGATATTTGTTTGACTGATTTTCAGATTTGATTCAGCTTATACGTTTTGCGGTTCATCTCAGTTAGTGAAATCATTTTTTTGTAGCTCTTGAGGATCTAAGTGAAACTCAGAGGGAACTTGTTGACAACTGTTTTTATAGTCGTGGTGTCACTCTGAATTATCAGCAAATGTATGTCATGTCGCGGCAGCACTTTGATGACAACTACATACTGTGTACTCCTTTTGTTCATAGGATGGATCACATGAACGTTATTTCCCAACATATGGTAAGCTTTGGTATCTGGTTTTATTATTTGTTTGTTCTTTGCTGGCTCATAGGATCGATCATATAACTTGCTTTTTTTTGTCAGGTTATTCCTACCATGGTTGTGAGGAGTTTGATGGAATTTGTGGCTATTCCTAGGACTGGTTCTTTACTTCTAGAAATTACTTTGGATTCAGAAGATGATGATATATTTGTGAGCATTCCTTGTTCCTACTTCATTGGCTTGGGTGATCGAATGGTGTTGAAGAAGGAAGGTTTCGGAAATTTTCTGCTGCCATTGTCTATCGAAGTCAACAATTTGGTGCTCATAACATTCAAACAACGTGAACAGGAGCTAGCTATTGTTTTCAGCTATCTGCCACAATGAGAAAGAAAGAAAGGTCTCGTGCAACCCAGGCAGCAGAAGAAGCTGGAGATGGAGAAGGAAAATATCCACGTTGGACTAAGTAGATTTATATTCTTGTAACTCAATTTCAGCAAGTTGTATCTCAATTTCAGTAGGTTGTATCTTAATTTCAGCAAGATGTATCTTAATTTCAGCAAGCCGTACTATTCCCGTTTTTATTTGCCGCCATACTATGGCGCCACCTTTGTCCCACCAATCTTTGCCGCCACTTTCCTTCCCACCATTATCTCCTGCCATTATCTTTCCCGCCATTCTCTCCCGCCATTCTCCCCCGCCAATTTCTCCCGCCAATCTCTCCCGCCATTTTCTCCCGCCATTCTCTCCCGCCATTCTCTGTCCCGCCATTCTCTCCCGCCCGATTTCCCGCCATTGCGGTTGTCATCTGCCTATAAAACGAGGCATTGTATCTGCCTTCCTCCATCGGCCACCAACACTCGTAAAAACCAGCACGGTAGTCATTATGAGTTTGCCTTCTTCGGATCAAAGCATTAGGCCTAGCAAATGGAAGATTGCGAAGTTGCCTCAGGGGGTGGAAGCAATTCATTGTTGGTGCGGGGATCTCTGCAAAGTGAAGGAGGTGACGGATTTTTCAGATTAGTTGGGCATGAAGTTTTTCATGTGCGCTAATTATGAGGAAGATCCACCCGTTGGTCCTTCACCGTACATCACGCATCCGGTATGTTTTAGTCACACAGATGAAACACGTTGTTCGTATTGTTGTTTATTTGATTTTCATATTTCTGTTTCTTTTGTAGTCTCCTCCGCCCCTATGCGAGTACTATCGTTGGATAGACACGAAAATGCCGGACTGGGCGGTGACTGAGATTCGTGAAAGAAGTCATCGTGCATGGGCAAGTTTGGACTTGGAGGAGCGCCGCGAGAAGTTGGCAGCAGAGGAGAAAGCAGAGCAGGATAGAGCTTGGCAAGAGCACTATGTGGAGCAGAGGGCTTTTCTTTTTGAGATGAAGAAGAAAAACCAAGAAAACCAACTTCGACTGGCGTAGGTCTACCGACAGCGAGAGGAGGCCCATGAAGCTAAGAGGCAGAGAAAGAAAGTAAGGGCTCGTGCAGCCCAGGCAGCAGAAGAAGCTGGAGATGGAAAAGCAAAATATCCACGTTGGACTCGGTAGATTTAGATTGCAGTAACTCAATTTCAGCAAGTTGTATCTTAATTTCAGCAAGATGTATCTTAATTTCATCATATTGTATCTTAATTTCAGTGAGAAGCGTGATACTTGCCTCTTGTGCAAGTGCATTGATTCTCTCCCGCCACTTTCTCTCCCGCCAGTCTCTGCCGCCACTTTGATTCCCCTCACTTCCATTTTCTCCCGCCACTTTGATTCCCGCCACTTTCTCTCCTCGCCATTCGTTCCCGCCATTGTCTTTCTCGCCTTTCTCTCTCGCCACTTTGTCTGCCGCCTATATAACCACATTCGCAGTAAGGAGGGTGAGCAGGCACTTCCTTTCCCTGACGCTCCCGCATCCTCCCTTCCGCTCTCGCCATTCTTTCATGGAGATGTCTCATCCTCCTCCTCATGCAGCAGGAATTGGTACCTCCTCCTCATCCTCGGAATTTTCAGAATCAAGTTCCCTGCAATCCCATCCTCGTCCTCTTCCTCCATCACCCTCTACATTTCCTCGCCTTCCTCATCCCCATCAGCAACACCAGAGGCAGCTAATACTACCGATTGAATACTCTGACTAGCAGCATGACCACTAACATAATTTGACTCATTATCGGCTTGGGTAGCATTCACATCCGGTGGCTATGACCCGGATACATAAATCTCGTTAGCCACTTGACTACTCTGGCCTGGTTCATACCCCACGTTGGGTGGTACGATATTCTCCTCCTTCGCCACTGGTTGCACTAGGGCATACGGATGGATTCTTCCGTCTCTGAAACGACTTAATAGAGACAACCAATGCTGGCTCTTATCTATCGGAATCAAATCCCACTTCACATTTGTACAAGATTTGGTCCACAAGGCATGAATACGGACGGAACAAACTTCAGGATCGAGGCCAAAACTAGTAGTCAACCAGTGCTTCAACTGCCTAATGTCTAGTCTATCCGGGTCTAAAAGTGTCATCTCGCCTCTTTTAAACTCGCTAAGATCAATCCCCAACTCATTATATCGAATAGTACCAGGGTCGTAATACACAGTCGGATTTACGGATTCAGACATTTTAACCTGTTAGACAATGCCAACTTCTCATTATTCGCAACGAATATATCGACACTAAAATAAAACATACACTATAATGTACCTACGAATCCTAAAAAAAACTACACTAAAATGAACTACACAAAATTTAACCAACACTACTATGACTAAACTAACTAAAACGTACCAGCGTATTCTAAAAAAACCTACACTGAAATTAACTTCACCAAAAAACCTGATACTAATATGACTACACTAACTAAACCTACACTAATATGACTACACTACAATCACTACACTAACACAAGTAACCTTAAATAACTACACTACTAAAAATAATATAAACTAATTGTACGTACATTACAAAAATAACAAAAAAACTACAATAACAGCAAAAATTTATACCTTCGACGCGTGAGTGCACTCCTTCTTCCTCTTCACCTTCTTCTTCCTTTTCAACCACTCCACCTTCTTACCATTGAAACCTCCACCACCACACCTTTTTCTACTCCACATGAACAAACGAATACCCCGTTGCAAAAAATAAAACCGTAGGGCGAGGGAGAAACACACGATCTACCGTTTCATCGGATTGAAACGGGAAATGAGTGGAGGGAAAGGGAGATCTAGGGGCGGTAAATTTTGGCCGAATATGAGCTAGAGAGAGAGCTGGAGGAGGAAGAAGGAGAGCTTGGCCGAGTCGTCTTTATCCAGGGACCTTTCGGCCTCCTGGCGGCCGACAGGCGCCTCTCGGCCAGGTGCGGGCCGACTGGCTGGCGGTTCGGCCTGCCTATGGCCGACGGGCCGGTTTCGGCCCCGTTTAGGCCGACGGGCGCCGGTCGGCCCACTAACGGACGACAGGGTACCGTTTTGCTATTTTTTGAACTCGCAACACTGTTTTCAAATTTGATACAAAATTTGTACTAATTCTGAAAAAATTCAACGCCTTCATCCGGACCGGCCATGCGTTATGTCATACAAAGCGCTATCTCATTTGTTCTTGCAGCACCACAATGTGTTCAACATAAGAGCAACTCCAACAAGAAGACCCCGGATACATGGTTTGTTCGCTTTTCGTCCGTTTGGGTTGACCATCCGTCTGTCTGTGTTGGCTTTTTAAAATGGGACAGTTGGGCCACTTAACGAGAAGCAGGTGGACGGAAGTGTTGTGGCAATAAAATAATAGGAGAGAGGTGGATGGGGATGAGCCAGCAAATTAAATAAGAAGAGGGAGGTGGGTGGGTGGGTGGGTGATAAGTGGGTCTGACTGGACATAGGCGGACGACGCAGACGCAGAAAACGTCCGCTTTGTGTCCGCCTGCCACCCAAATATGAACCAAATTTGAGCCAGAAATTGGTCCGTGCGAACACAAAGCGGACACAAAACAAAAATGGGTCTCTCCATTCGGCATCGTTTTTGTCCGCGCGGAGCCAAATGGACATGGACGAACGAAATGAGTCCTCCTGTTAGAGTTGCTCTAAAAACATGATCTTCGAAAGATCAATTACAAATCTAATAACATTTCTTGATGTTCATGAGAAAGCTTGAGCTAAAGACACTATTAGAGACAAGATGAAATTCTGCCTACCGCCAATATGGTACAGAGGTACCCACATAATAAGAAAAAAATGAGGAACAAACCAATTTTCAGCAAGCCTGACAGCACTACTACCTTCAACTTCAATAAGAAAAAACTGAACGAGGCTGAGTTATAGTACCATACGTGTGGAAATCCAAGACCCTTTTCCAAGGGATACCCACAACCTGTAGACCACAAAGGAAAAACAAGCTCCAAGCACGTCAATATGGTGACCACTAGCAATACTGTTGAGTATGGTGATTTACCTATTATTCTTTTAGTATTTCAATCATCCTCTTGGTGGATTGATTCGGATGCTAATGTTCATGTGTGTGCTGGCATCTCTTCGTTCGCTTCTTATGACGTCGCACATGATTCTTTCATCCTAATGGGGGAATGGATCGCATGCCTCTCTTCGTGGCATTGGCACAATAAATATGAAGTTCACTATGAGGAAGATTGTGCAGCTAAGGAACGTGCAACATGTTCCTACTATGGATAAGAATTTAATTAGCATCTCGCCTCTATGTAGAGATGGGTTTAAGGTAGTTTAGAGTCGAATAAAGTAACTGTGTCGAGACTATGAGTGTAGAGGCTTGTTCCACTCTTCCATGTCGGATTTTTGCAATAAGTTAGTCAACAACTTTCTTCTACAATTAATGATGATGCAAATGTTTGAAATTATCGTTTATGTCATTTTAATTTTGGTTTAATGTGTTAGTTTTCGAGTATGAGTTTAATTCCATATTTCATTATTGCTACAGGTTCCAAGTGTCATAGTTTTGTGCAGTCGAAGCAACCTCGAAAGCCTCACACGGTAGCCGAGGAAAGAAACTATGTGAGATGCATGGTGTGTTGACAAAATATGAAAAGAAATATTTCATGACGTTGATTGATAATGCAACTAAATTTTTCTATGTTTTAAGATGGAGTTTTAGACTACTTTAAAATCTATAAGGATGAAGTTGAAAATCAATTAGAGCGAAAAATCAAGCATCTTAGGTAGGATCGTGGCGGTGAGTATTTTCCCTAAGTATTTTATAAATTCTTTGAGGAACTCGGTATTATTCATGACAGGATGTCTCCCTATCCGCCCCAATCAAACGATGTTACCGAGAGGAAAAACCGCACGTTGACTAACTTGGTGAATGCCATGCGAAACACTCGTGGTTTTATGTAAGGCGTGGTGGGGGAGGCTTTGTTAACTTCATGTCATGTCCTGAATAGAGTTACTAACAAGAAGAACAAGAATAAAGAGAAAACTTTATGAGGATTGGATTGGGAGAAAAACATCATTTTATTATTTGTGCACTTGGGGATGCTAGACGAAGGTCAATCTTCCAATCCCTAAGAAACGCAAACTCAGATCAAGGAAAAGGGAATGTACCTTTCTTGGTACACTGTCGATAATGCTCAAAATCCTTCCGCTGACCACTCCGGAACCCTTCCGGCACTCTCGGTACACTGTCGATAATGCTCAAAATCCTTCCGCTGACCAAAACATAACTTCCCATATATAAATCTTTACCTCCGGACCACTCCGGAGCTCCTCGTCATGTTTGGGGTCTCATCTAGGATTCCGAACAACATTCGGTCACCAACATACATATCCTGATACTACTCTATCGTCACCGAACGTTAAGCGTGCGGACCCTACGGGTTCAAGAATCATGCAGACATGACCGAGACACCTCTTCGTTCAATAACCATTAGTGGTGGAACTAAATTATATTCCCACTCGGATGTTGAGGAGGTGGGAGACCTCTTAATATAGTGGGTTCTTCCCACCACACTAAGTGATGTGTGAGGAGAGAAAGATAAGACCACACGTGCATGATTGCCTCGCATTGCCTCGTCTGGCCGGGCTCGGGCCGAGGAACACGAGCGTGTAACATGGGCGGGAATAGTCTGTTGAAACCCATTCCATGGCCTTGCAGGAGCGCGCGGGGCTAACTTTTAACGCTTTAGTTTTTTATGTTTTGGTAGACAAGTTAAACGTCTATTCGTCCGGTAAGTTCACGGCTTAGAAAGCAATTCGGTTTGAGATCATGATTGTGACATGATACCACCTTGGTACTCCTATATATACTGCTTATCGGTCGCGGCCAAAGACACACCAAAATGGCTAGGGTTTTGCCTCATCTCGTAGCTTGTGCCACCACTCTAGTCTACTCCATCCCGAACGCTGACGTTCACCAGCGTGTGAGAGAGCAGGTCTCCGGAACAATTTGTCCTTGTGATCATGCACCGGGAGAGGACAAATTATGATTTTGGGAAGCGCTCTATGTGATTTCTTAAGTTCGTGACCACAGGTCGTCTTCCGTCCAAGTTAGGCGGCGTTGCTTAGCATCGTCTGCAACGTTGTGTGCATCAAATCGTCACCAACATCATCAACAACGACATTGCTCCAGCAACAACTACTAACAAACAATTAGTGCATCGTGATCTATTCATGTCTCAAATTATAGTTGTTGTTATATGTGTGATATTACTTTTTTTCGAGGAGCATGTGTGATGTTGTGCATTTGTTCCTGTTCATCTAGTATGTTGGATGGTTGCATGCTAATTACTATTCTAGTCATGAATTCTTTCCAAAGAGATTGGATTAGAAGATATTATTAAATGAAATATAGCATAAAGGAATCCTCAGAAAGAATACTCATTTGATTCAATCCTCTAGGTCAAACAATCAACACAAAAAAGTTCAAAGAGAATCTACAACCGAACCTCTCAAACCCGTCTGAAATGCCCGGGCAGGCCATTTGGACACTGACCGGTCACCAAAATGCGACCCAACCAAGCTCCTCAAATGGGCCTCACACGGTCGGGCTGACCGGCATGTTGGCAAGCGTTACATGGGAATAAAAAAAATCCTACGCACACGCAAGATCTATCCATGGTGATGAGCATCTACGAGAGGGAGAGTGGATCTACTTACCCTTGTAGATCGCTAAGCGGAAAGCATTAAGAAACGCAGTTGATATAGTCGAATGTCTTCGCGATCCAAACCGCAAGCCGTCCCGTGATCCGATCACGATCCGTCCCGATCTAGCGCCGAACGGACGACACCTCCACGTTCAGCACACGTACAGGTCGATGATGATCTCTGCCTTGTTGATCCAACAATAGGGGGCGGAGAGGTAGATGAGTACTCTGGCAGCATGACGGCATGGTGATGATGGTGATGGAGCTGTTTCAGCAGGGCTTCCCCAAGCACCACCGAGACAATCTAGAGGAGAAGGCAATCTAATGGGGGAGAGAGGGCTGCACCGTGGCTTGGGGTGCAGCTGCCCTCTCTCCCCTCCAATATATATAGGAGGGAGGGCATGGGGCTGGCGCCCTAGGGTTTCCCCCCTATGGTCAGCCGAACCAGGAGGAGGAGGAGTCCTCCTCCAACTAGGAGGGCCGTGAGAGGAGTCCTCCTACGATTAGGACTCCTCCAATTCTCCTCTTTCTCCTACGCATAGGCCCATAGGATTGGCCTCCCAGCCCACTAGGGGCTGGTGCACCACCTCTAAGTCTCATGTGGCCCTTGGGGTGTGTGGGTCCCACTTGGTGGACACGCAGAACTCATTCGTCACTCCCGGTACACTTCCGGAAATGCTCGAAACTTTTCCGGAGTTCAAACACCACTTTCCTATAATATATATATCAATCTTTACCTCCGGACCATTCTGGAGCTCCTCGTGACGTCCGAGATACTACTGAAACGTCACCAAACGTTAAGTGTGCAGACCCTGCGGGTTCAAGAACTATGTAGACATGACTGAGACACCTCTACGGTCAATTACCAATAGCAGGACCTAGATGCCCATATGGTTCCTACATATTTTACAAAAATCTTTATTGGCTGAACCTCTATGTCAAGGGTTCACCTAATCCCGTATGTTGTTCCCTTTGTTCTTCGGTATGTTACTTGCCCTAGATTCGATCATCGGTATCTCCATACCTAGTTCAATCTTGTTACCGGCAAGTCTCTTTACTTGTTTTGTAATACAAGATCCTTTGGCTAACTCTTTAGTCACTTTGATTGCAAGGCTTATTGTGATGTTGTATTACCGAGTGAGCCTTGAGATACCTCTCCGTCACACGGAGTAACAAATCCCAGTCTTGATCCATGCCCACTCAACAGACACCTTCGGAGATACGTGTAGAGGATATTTATAGTCATCCAGTTACGTTGCGATGTTTCACACACACAATGTATTCCTCCGGTGTCAATGAGTTGCATGATGTCATGGTCATACGAACAGATACTTGACATCTAGAAAACTATAGCAATAAATTGACATGATCATATGCTACGCTCATAGCTTGGGTCTTGTCCATCACATCATTCTCCTAATGATGTGATCCCATTATCAAATGACATCTCATGTCTATGGCAAGGAAACCTTGACCATCTTTGGTCAACGAGCTAGTCTACTAGAGGCATACTAGGGACACAATGTTATCTATGTATCCACACATGTATTTGTGTTTCCAATCAATACAATAATAGCATGGATCATAAACGATTATCATGAACAAGGAAATATAATAATAACCACTTTATTATTGCCTCTAGGGCATATTTCCAACAGTCTCCCACTTGCACTAGAGTCAATAATCTAGCTCAGACCACTATGTGATTTGCATTGTAATGAATCTAACACCCATACAATTCTGGTGTTGATCATGTTTAGCCCTTAGAAGAGGTTTAGTCAACGGGTCTGGGACATTCAGATCTGTGTGCACTTTGAAAATATTTATGTCCTCCTCCTTGATGTAATCGCGGATGGAATTGAAGCGTCCCTTTATATGTCCGGTCCTCTTGTGAAACCTTGGTTCCTTGGCCAGAGCAATGGCACCAGTGTTGTCACAGAATAGAGTCATTGGGTTCAGTGCACTGGGCACTACTCCAAGATTTGTCATGACCTCCTTCATCTAGACACCTTCCTTCGCCACCTCCGAGGCAGCGATGTACTCCGCTTCGCATGTAGAATCAGCTACCACGCTCTACTTGGAACTGCACCAGATAACCACTCCCCCAATGAGAATGAATATGTATCCGGTTTGAGACATAGAGTCATCCGGATCAGTGTCAACGCTTGCATCGACGTAACCCTTTACGACGAGCTCTTGATCACCTCCATAAACGAGAAACATTCCTTAGTCCTTTTCAGGTACTTAAGGATATTCTTGACCGTCGTCGAGTGTTCCATGCCTGGATCACTTTGAAACCTTGCGGCCATACTTATGGCAAGGATGACATCGGGTCTTATGCGCAACATTGCATACATGACAGAGCCTATGGCTAAAGCATAGGGGATGACACTCATCTTTTCTCTATCTTCTGCAATCACTGGGCATTGAGTCTTACTCAACTTCACACCTTGCAATACAGGTAAGAACCCCTTTTTGGACTGATCCATTTTGAACTTCTTTAAAACTTTGTCAAGGTATGTGCTCTGTGAATGTCCTATTAAGCGTCTCGATCTATTTCTATAGATCTTGATGCCTAATATGAAAGCAGCTTCTCCTAGGTCATTCATTAAAAAACTCTTGTTAAAATATTCCTTCACGCTTTACAAGATTTCTATATTGTTTCCAATCAGAAATATGTCATCCACATATAATATTAGAAATGCTATAGAGCTCTCACTCACTTTCTTGTAAATACAAGTTTCTCCGTAAACTTGTATAAACCCGAACACTTTCACCACCTCATCAAAGCAAAGATTCCAACTCCGAGATGCTTGCACCAGTCCATAAATGGATCTCTAGAGTTTGCAAACTTTGTCATAATTTTCTGGATCGACAAAACCTTCTGGTTGCATCATATACAACTCTTCCTTAAGGAAACAGTTAAGGAACATTTTTTTGACATCCATCTGCCAAATTTCATAATCGAAAAATGCAGCTATTGCTAACATGATTCTGACGGACTTAGGCATCACTAAGGGTGAGAAGGTCTCATCGTAGTCAACTCATTGAACTTGTGAAAAAACGTTGCCACAAGTCGAGCTTTATAGATGGTGACATTACCGTCCGTGACCGTCTTCTTTTTAAAGATCCATTTGTTTTGAATGGCCTTTTGCCCTTTAGGTAATACTTCCAAATTCCATTCTTTGTTTTCATACATGGATCCCATCTCGGATTTCATGGCCTCTAACCATTTGTCGGAATCCGTTCCCATCATCACTTCTCCATAGCTCGTAGGTTCATCATTGTCCAACAACATGACCTCTAAGACAGGGTTGTCATACCACTCACGAGAAGTACGCATCCTTATCAACCTACGAGGTTCGATAGTAACTTCATCTGAAGCTTCATGATCATCATCATTAACTTCCTCTTCAACTCATGTAGGCTCCACAGAAACATCTTTCTGCACTTCGCTACTCTCTAGTTGAAACAAAGGTTCAACAACCTCATCAAGTTCTATCTTCCTCTCACTCTATTCTTTCGAGAGAAACCATTTCTCAAGAAATAACCCATTATTAGCGACAAACACTTTGCCTTTGGATATAAGATAGAAGGTGTACCCAACCGTCTTTTTATGGTATCCTATGAAGACGCATTTCTCCGCTTTGGGTTAAAGCTTTTCAGGGTGAAGCTTTTTGACATAAGCATCATATCCCCAAACTTTAAGAAATGACAACTTTGGTTTCTTGCCAAACCACAGTTCATATGGCGTCGTCTCAACAGATTTCGATGGTGCCCTATTTAAAGTGAATGCAGCTGTCTCTAATGCATAACCCCAAAACTATAGTGGCAAATCGGCAAGAGACATCATAGAATGCACCGTATCTAGTAAGGTTCGATTACGATGTTCGGACACCACCATTACGATGTGGGGTTCCAGGCAGTGTCAATTGCGAAACAGTTCCACATTGTCTTAAGTGACTGCCAAACTCATAACTCAGATATTCTCCTCCTCGATCAGATCGTAGGAATTTAATCATCTTGTTACGACGATTCTCAACTTCACTCTGAAATTGCTTGAACTTTTCAAACGTTTCAGACTTGTGTTTCATTAAGTAATATACCCATATCTACTTAAGTCATCAGTGAAGGTGAGAAAGTAACGATATCCACTGCGCGCCTCAATGCTCATTGGACCGCACGCATCAGTATGTATGATTCCAACAAGTCACTTGCCCGTTCCATTGTTCCAGAGAATGGGGTCTTAGTCCATCTTGCCCATGAGGCATGGTTCACATGCATTTTATACCAATATGACCTAAGCGGCAGTGCCACAAGAAAGTGGTACTATCATTATCAACTCTACATGTTTTGGCATCTATGTTATGAACATGTGTATCATCACCATCGAGATTCAATAAGAATAAACCCCTCACATTGGGTGCATGACCATAAAAGATATTACTCATATAAGTAGAACAACCATTATTCCCTGATTTAAATGAGTAACCCTCTCGCAATAAACAAGATCCAGATATAATGTTCATGCTTAACGTAGACACTAAATAAAAATTATTTAGGTTCATCACTAATCTCGATGGTAATCGAAGAGCGAGTGTGCCGACGACGATCACGTCAACCTTGGAACCATTTCCCACGCGCATCGTCACATCATCCTTTGCGAGCCTCCATCTATTCCATAGCTCCTGCTTTGGGTTGCAAATGTGAGCAACCGAACATGTATCAAATACCCAGGCACTACAACGAGAGTTGGTAAGGTACACATCGATAACATGTATATCATACGTACCTTGTTTGGTGTTGGCCGCCTTCTTGTCGGCCAGGTACTTGGGGCAATTCCTCTTTCAGTGACCAGTCCCCTTGCATGAAATCACTCAGTTTTTGGCGGGGGTCCAGCCTTGGGTTTCTTCACGGGAGGGACAACTGCTTTTCCAATCTTCTTGGAGTTACTCTTCTTGCTCTTGCCATTCTTCTTTAAAGTAGTGGTTTTATTGACCATCAACACTTGATGCTCCTTCTCGATTCAGACTCAGCGACTTTCAGCATCGCAAACAGCTCAGCGACTGACTTGTTCATCCCTTGCATGTTATAGTTCATCATGAAGCTTTTGTAGCTAGGTGGCAATGATTGAACAACTCTGTCAGTGATCGCCTCTGGCGGAAGGGGCATCCCTAACTCAGCCAGACGGTTCGAATACCCAGACATTCTGAGTATATATTCCCTGTTAGACCCGTTCTCCTCCATCTTGCAAGCATAGAACTTATCGAAGGTCTCATACCTATCGATCCGGGCATTCTTCTCAAAGATAGACTTCAACTCCTGGAATATCTCATATGCTCCATGACGTTCAAAATGTCTTTGAAGTCCCAGTTCTAGGCCATACAACATTGCAGATTGAACTATTGAGTAATCTCCAGAATGTGCCTCCCAGGCGTTCACAACGTCTTCAGACGACACTGGAGCGGGTACTTCACTGAGTGGTGCATCAAGGACATAAACCTTTTCGGAAGCCGTGAGGATAATCCTCAGATTATGGACCCAATCTACAAAGTTACTTCCATCATCTTTCAACTTGGCTTTCTCTAGGAATGCATTGAAATGCAGGGGAACTACTATGCAAGCCATTGATCTACAACATAAATTTGCAAAGGTTACTACGACTATTGTTCAAGATAATGAGTTTAGTTAATCATATTACTTAAAAACTCCCACTCAAATTGACATCCCTCCGGTCATCCGAGTGATACATGATCCAATTTCACCAACCCAAGTCCGATCATCACGTGAGATGAGGTGGTTTCAATGGTGAACATCTCCATGTTGATCATATCTACTATATGACTCATGTTCGACCTTTCGGTCTCTTCTGTTCCGAGCCCATGTCTATACATGCTAGGCTCGTCAAGTTTAACCTGAGTGTTTCGCACGTGCAACACTGGCTTGCACCCGTTGTATGTGAGCGTAGAGTCTATCACACCCAATCATCACGTTGTGCTTCGAAATGACGAACTTTCGCAATGGTGCACACTCGGGGTGAACACAATATTATCTTGAAATTTCAGTGAGGGGTCACCTTATAATACTACCGTCGTCTTAAGCAAAATAAGATGCATAAAAGGATTAACATCACATGCAAATCATAAGTGACATGATATGGCCATGAACTTGTGCTTTTGATCTCCATCTCCGAAGCACCGGCATGATATCCATCGTCACTGGCATAACACCATGATCCCCATCATTGTGTAGCCAGCGGGGTTGTCATGCCCACCATGCTTCTACTTCTATTGCTACCGCTTAGCGATAAAGTAAAGCATTACATAGCGCTTAATGATTGACATGCAGGTCATATGATAAGTAAAGACAACCCTATGGCTCCTGCCGGTTGCCATACGCATCGACATGCAAGTCGTGATATTCTATACAAAACATGATCATCTCATACATCACATATATCTCATCATGTCATTGTCCATATCATATCACCACATACCCTCCAAAAACAAGTTAGACGTCCTCTAATTGTTGTTGCATGTTTTACGTGGCTGCTATGGGTATCTAGCAAGAACGATTCTTACCTACGCAAAACCACAAGGGTGATACACAAATTGATATTAAACCTTCTCAAGGACCGCCTTTGCCGAATCCCATCCAACTAAGGTGGGAGAGACAGACACCTGCCAGCCATCTTTATGCAACAAAGTCCCATGTCAGACGATGGAACCGGTCTCTCGTACGTGGACGAGTAAGTTTGGTCCGCGCCACTTCATCCCACAATACCGCTGAATCAAGAAAATACCAAGGGAGGAAGCAATCTGAGAATCAACGCCCACAAACTCCTTTGTGTTCTACTCGCGATCTCATCCACGCATAGACCTAGTTCATGATGCCACTGTTGGGGAACGTTACATGGGAAACAAAAAAAATCCTACGCACATGCAAGATCTATCCATGGTGATGAGCATTTACGAGAGGGAGAGTGGATCCACATACCCTTGTAGATGGCTAAGTGGGAAGCGTTAAGAAATGCGGTTGATGTAGTCAAACATCTTCGCGATCCAAATCGCAAGCCGTCCCGTGATCTGATCATGATCCGTCTTGATCGAGCACTGGACGGACGACACCTCCGCATTCAGCACACGTACAGCTCGATGACGATCTCCGCCTTCTTGACCCATCAAGAGGGGCGGAGAGGTAGATGAGTACTCCGGCAGCATGACGGCATGGCGACGGTGGTGGTGGAGCTGTTTCGGCAGGGCTTCGCCAAGCATCGTCGAGACAATCTAGAGGAGAAGGCAATCTAGCGAGGGAAGAGGAGGGCTGCACCGTGGCTTGGTATGTGGCTGCCCTCTCTCCCCTCCAATATATATAGGAGGGAGGGGAGGGGGCTGGCGCCCTAGGGTTTCCCCCCAAGGGTTGGCCAAACCAGGAGGAGGAGGAGTCCTCCTCCAACTAGGAGGTGGGTGTGGGAGGAGTCCTCCTCTGATTAGGACTCCTCCGATGCTCCTCTTTCTCATGTGCATAGGCCCATAGGGCTGGCCGCCCAACCTAGGGGCTGGTGCGCCACCTCTAAGGCCCATGTGACCCCTTGGGGTGTGTGGGCCCCACTTGGTGGACCCTCGGAACCCATTCGTCATTCCCGGTACACTGTGAGAAATGCCTGAAACTTTTCCGGAGTTCAAACACCACTTTCCTATGTATCAATATTTATGTCCAGACCATTCTGAAGCTCCTCGCGACATCCAGGATCTCATCCGGGACTCCGAACAATCTTCCATCACCAACATACATAACTCAATACTATCGAACGTCACTGAATGTTAAGTGTGCACATCCTGCAGATTCAAGAACTATGTAGACATGACCGAGACACCTCTATGGTCAATAACCAGTAGCGGGACGTGTGTCGGTTTCAAAACCGGCGGATCTCGAGTAGGGGGTCCCGAACTTCGAGACTAGAACCGGTCGTAACAAGAGACGAAGGGGACTCAAATTTACCCAGGTTCGGGCCCTCCTATGGAGGTAATACCCTACGTCCTGCTTGGATATATTGATAATATGGGGTTATAGAGTTGATCTACCTCGAGATCAAAGACTAACCCTATATAAGTTGTTCTGTGACCCTATAACCTAAAACCCTCCGGCTTATATAGACGTCGAGGGTATCTAGGGTTTACACATGGTCGGTTACACGCCGAAGAGATAAACATGCCTATTCGCTACATCAAACGTGGAGCACAAGTCATACTTCCTGAAGCTTCCATCTTGGAGATAAGGTCTTCAATAAATCAAGTGTTCGGTAAGTGGCCCATACAGTTCGGCCCATAGAAATAGGTCGGCCTCCCCAGGACCCCTTAATCCAGGACTCCCTCAGTAGCCTCCGAACTTGCCTCCAACGCCAAGGGTCTCCGCTTTAATTGCTTCACATGATCAGAGTATTCGGCTTGCGAGGTGAGTTCTTCCTGCCGAACTTAGTTCGGCCTCCGATGACAAGTAGCCTTCTGCATAGTGGCACGTCAGAACACTGTAAATAGGCCGGCCTTGAAGGCCGAACGTCAAGGGGTAAAATAATGTACTCCTGACGACATTTCTGACAAAAGGTCACGACACATCACGACCGCCAGTCCAGTCACAAAAGCTCGATTCGCGGTTCGAGGCCATTTTAATCAACACGATCTATCAATGTGCTGATCGTGCCCTGTTTTACACGGGATATGTTTAATCATGCATGTGCAATGGTTCACACGTCTCGGGAAGCGAAGGGATTCACGGCGCGGCGAGGGGAGACCGAATTGATAAGCCTAATAAAAGGGGAAGAAAACCCCAAAGCCTATTGGTGCTCCCCATTCGCCTGCTCTTCCTTCCATTCCTCTGCGCCTCTAAAGCACAGATCTAGGTCTTCCGCCTCCCAGCTCCAAGCTCACCAATGGCGGGCTCCAACGACCAGTGAGAGGCTTCCACGGTCATCGACTAGGACATCCTCGACCTTAAGAAGGCCGGCTACCTCTCCGCTAACATCCCTCACCGCCCACCGAAGGAGGGCCAAGTGATCCCCACTCCTCGGCCAGGCGAAAGGGTGGTCTTCCTCCCCCCACTTCATCAGGGGTTGAGCTTCCCGCTCCACCCCTTTGTTAGGGGGCTGATGTTTTTCTACGTCCTCGACTTCCACGACCTCCCATCGAACTCTTTCATGCACATCTCAGCGTTCATCCTCGTATGTGAGGCTTTCCTTTGAGTCGAGCCGCACTTTGTTCTATGGATCAAAGTGTTCAACGTCAAGCCGAAGTGTGTCAACGGGAAGCAAGCAGACTGCGGTGGAGCTGTCATCGGCAAGCTCACCCGCGTCGTGTGGCCATCGGGCACCATCGACACCATAAAGGCGTGGCAAAAGGAGTGGTTCTACATCACAGAACCACGAGAAAGAAGCTCAGATTCCCCTTGCCAAAGTCAGATTCGGCCCCCCACCAGATTAGCTTCATGGCTCAAAAAGGGCCTTAGCTGGGGACCGAGCAAGGAGGTGAGCGACCTGCAGAAGCTCATTGGCTCCATGATCGAGAAGGACATCAAGCTGACCAATGTGGTCCAGGTGATGCTCCGGAGACACATCCTCCCCTGCCAGCGCCGGGATACTCCCTTGTGGGCTCGTCAACTTGACGATGCGCCCACAATCCGGAACCTCTTCCGCACTACGCGGGAGAAGTTATGGAAGGTGCTCTTCAAGTCACAGGAGAGATGGCCATCCGAGGAGGAAGACACTGGCATGCACGCCTCCAAGCCCGCCTCCGAGGTATGGTACAATTCGGCTTGATCGACTTTATTTTTCTCAGAAAGGATCCATAACCTTTCTTCCGATCATACTTTTGCAGACATGGCTAAGGAAAGCCGTCAACATCAATAGTCCGACGCCTCAGCCCGAAGACGCCAGGTTCGGGCTGTTAGCAGAGATGCTCATGGAGAAACCTTACGAGGCCCCCACGAAGAAAGAGAAGAAGAAGAAACCAGGCCGAAGCGGTCGTCGCGTTCGGGACCAGTCAGAGACTGTGTACGGGGAAACTCATGCCTCCTCGAATCAAGAGGAGCATGAGGAAGAATATGAAGAGGAGGAGCAGGAGGAAGAAGAGGTGGACAAATTCGAGGGGGAAGGCAATCCCCCCTCGCAAGAGAGAGGGTAGTGTCATCGGGCGCCCCGGAGCAGGTATCCCCTCCTGCCCAGAAGAAAACACATCGGGCACACATGATCCTAGCTGATGACATCTTTGACTCAGACACTAAGTCAAGAGGAGCATGAGGAAGAATATGAAGAGGAGGAGCAGGAGGAAGAAGAGGAGGACAAATTCGAGGGGTTAGGCAATCCCCCCTCGCAAGAGAGAGCGTAGTGTCATCGGGCGCCCCGAAGCAGGTATCCCCTCCTGCCCAGAAGAAAACACGTCGGGCACACATGATCCTAGCTGACGACATCTTGGACTCAGACACTGAGTCCGATGACCTCGAGGTGGTTCCATGAAGGAACCTTAGGGTCAAGCCCCCGGCCCGAAGGTTAGGATCCGAAGACCCCTTGTTCAGCCTTTAACAGGTTTAGAGTTTATTAACACACAGGTCCTTATCGATTTTGCAGCCCCCCGTGCGTCCTTTCCACCGATCAAATATCGAACGGGGAGACCCCGCTCGCCGAACTAGCGGAGAGCGGGAATGCCATGCATCTCGCCACTCCAGGCGCCATGAAGGACACCGCGGAGGTGTCTTCCCAGCATGCTCCTATGGAGCCAGGCACCGGCGGCGGGGGATACGACATAATGGCCGAGGCTAATACCTCAGTCACCGAAGACTGGTGGGAGGTACCCAGCCCAGATACTGAGGAGGCCGGACGAGTGGCCGCTCAGTCCCCTCCGAGGGCATCTCCGGAGCGAACCATGCCTCCGGAGGTACTGGTTCAAACCGCAGTCAATGATCGGGTTTTCCGATCACCACCGGCTCCACCGACCAATGGGTGGCCGGTCATGGAGGAGGCTCTGTCGAGCGCCTCCATCCCCGAGGAGCACTGCACCCTTATGAGTGCGGTATTATAGAGCATTCAGTCCGTTGACAACGGACTGAAGGAGGCCTCCAAGGGTCTCCTGACGAGTTTTCAAGTAAGTCACATGAAACTCTTATTTGCAAAGTTTTTACTTATTTTTATTATTATATACATGGCAGCCCCCGAGCCCTAGGTGAGTTTGAAAAAACCTAAGGGTCAATCATGGATCCGATTCCAGACTAGATACAAATTATGTGTCCGGAACGTTAGATTAGCCCCTAATAAGGTCGAACATATGATCGGATTGACTATAGTTCGGGAGTATAGAACCCGTGTAACATGTCAATTGTAGGTGTAATACAGGCTTCGTCGGCGGCGGTGGCCATAAATGGCACCAAACTGGACGAACTGAATCGAAAGCTTAAACGCTCTGAGGATGAAGTTGATGCCCTCAACAGAAGATTCAACGAGGCACAAGGTAGGTCAACAAAATCCGAATACCTTTGCTCGAACACCTTTGCCCAAACATTGTCCATGCAGTTTTTCATAGTGTTTCAATGTTTAAACAGCTTCGGCGAAAGAGGTGGAGAGGCTCAAGGCCGAGCTCCAACAAGCGAAATAGCAAGCGGTCGTCGAGAGGGCAGTGGCCAAAGAAGCAGCGATCGCCCTCTCTGCCCTGTGAGCCACCAATGACAAGCACGAGGCTCGTGTGGCGGAGGTGCAACATCAGCTCAAGGACGCCAGCCAGAAGTGCGAGGCCCTTGAGCAGAAGGGCAAGGAGAGCGCGGCCGAACTGTACACCCTGAAGACCGATCTTTAGAAAGAGCGGGTGGACAGGCGGTTCTATGAGGAGCAGGTCCGCCAAGCGAAGGACATAATGGATGGTAAGCCATACTTACTATAGTGTGTCTTCGGGGATAGCAAATTCAAATTGCTTACCCAGGTGTGGCATTCCTCAGGCGCCTCCTCCGATCTCTAGAAGAGCGTGGCGGACGCCAATCAACTATTCACCTTGAGGGAAGAAGGAGACAAAGCGCGTCTATTCTAGGCGCAGTTCATAGCCCCCAAGCGCTCTCCTCTTCTCGTGGAGCAGCTAAAACAGCTGATGGAGCTGCACCAGATGGCGGAGCCGGCCATGAAGGACCTCTTCTTCCACCTATGGCCCGACGAGCCACTGCCAGGCAGCAACTTTGGCCTGGTGCAGAAGTTAGTTGCCACTTCGCCCCGCTTAGACACTGTGAAGCACTCCTCCTGCATCGAAGGAGTTCGAATGGCCCTTGCCAAGGCCAAGGTGCACTGGTCGGGGCTGGATCCGATGAAGGTAGCCACTACCCCCCCCCCTCGCCGCCTCCCGGGAAGGAGCATAGACGCCCCGAGCTATACTTCGCCGGAGTGATGGAAGGTCCTCGGGCGATAGCTTCTCAGTGTTCGGGCGATAATGTGTTTGAATGAATTGTAATGCATCCGAAGACATGTCAAAGTTTTTAATGTTATAAGTTATTATGCATTTATGTTTTTGCATTCCTTTATAACTACCGTGTTGCCGTTTGAAACTGAAAGATGCGAGTCGTCGGCTTCAGCCCCCATGTAGATACTAGATGGGGTGTCTCTGCCAATGCACTATATTCCTTAGCCGAGTGATCGGAACCAGAAGGCGGTAGAGTATGGCGGACTAGGCAATCAGACTATAGTGCCTTATTTCTTTCACTTAGCCGTAGGGGCGCGAATAGGATTGCGGGGGGCTAAAGGCTAGCCCCGGGAGTGTTGTGATGTTCGGATGAACCGCGGCTAAGGCCAGCAGCACATGGTTCGCATGGATATCAAACCCCTCGCACAACGCGGAATATCCTCTGACGAGAATGTAAGTATACCACTTCAAGATCGGATTCACAGACCGGCTCTTGCATACTATGACGATCAGTTTTCGGCTTTCTCCCCTGAGGTGCTTGACCAGACTATCCGGAAACACAATCGTAGGGGTTCTCCCTTTGCCCTTTTAGCCGAACGAGCGGAACATAAAGGGGCAAGCACAGGAGCTGGGCAACGCAACTATTGACCCAAGACATAATTCGGAACCGATGCATATAAAGTGAACTCCAAGACGCCGAACACACAATAAAATATATGTAAGGCAATTTGTTTGTAAGCTCGAGCCACCGGTGTATTGTCCGGTTGCGTCGTAACATATCGAACTGTGTCACGAGAAGAGGGAGAAAAGGAAAATATGTGCCAGAAAGGACAACCAGAAAAACATGTAAAATGATGCTATATTTTTCTCACCATAACTCTTATTACTTGGAGTGCCGAAGCAACTGCTTACAGATATGTGAAGAAAGAGATTACAGGAGTGGTTGTACCAGGGGTCTTCGATTGATGGCCTTACGTCCTTGATGTGCGCTGTTGCTAGCTTACTCCTGATATTTGGTTGTTCGGCGAACGGATCTTGCAAACAAGGTCTTGAAAATTTGCCGAATTATGGATAAGCTTTACGCCCTTGGTGGGCCCTTCAATGGTCCCTGCATTGTGTCCAAAGACATATTGAATGGTAGTAGTCCGGTCTAGCCGGACTCCCACCTTTGTTTCCTCACCGCTGCCCATGGAATTTTAAGTGCAAAGTTCTGCCTTCTTGGCAGGTACTTCCTAGTCCTAGGGGCGTGCGATGGGGGGGAGTCCCTATTTGAGGGGAGAGGAAGTATCTAAGATTCGTCCTGGAGCCGAGCTCGCTTCCCGACCTTGCGTGCCTTTACGGCAAATGCCGGAACTTGCCGATCAACTTTGTAACTAAATTCGGCCGCCAGGGCCAGCGCATGTTCCTTAGTTCGTAAAGATCGCTCCGTATTGCCGTTAACAGTGATGACCCCTTTGGGGCCAGGCATCTTGAGCTTGAGGTATGCGTAATGCGGGATGGCGTTGAAACGAGCGAACGTTGTCCAGCCGAGCAGGGCGTGATAGCCACTGCAGAAGGGCACGATGGCAAAGATCAAGTCTTCCCTGCGAAAGTTATCGGGCGAGCCAAACACAAATTCCGGGGTAATGGAGTCTGTGCATTGGGCTTCAACACCTGGAATCACCCCTTTAAAGGTGGTGTTACTGGGTTTAATTCATGATGGATCTATGCCCATCTTTTTCACCGTGTCTGAGTAAATCAGGTTAAGACTACTTAATCCGTCCATTAGGACTTTTCTGAGGTGATACACATTGATAATGGGGTCGAGGACAAGTGTGGCCGAACCCCCATGACGGATACTGGTCGAGTGATCACGCCGAGCAACGTGGATCGGATATGCCGACCATGGGTTGTACTTTGGGGCCACAGGCTCTACAGCATAGTCCTCTTGAAGGGCGCACTTCCTCTCCTTCTTGGGTATATGGGTGGCATATATCATGTTTACCGTCTTGACTTCCGTAGGAAATTTCTTTGATTGCCACAAATCGGACCCCGAGGCTCATCATCATCCTCGTTGTGAGGGCTCTTGCTTTGATCCTCGGGTGGGAGCTTGTCGACCTATTTAAACACCCAACAATTGCGGTGTGTGTGGTTGGCGGGCTTCTCTTGAGTCCCATGGATTTGGCAAGGCCTTTCCATGATTTTTTCCAGTAGAGTGGGTCTGTCGTGATTGCCTTTAGGAGGCTTCTTCTGCTGCCAAGGATGGGAGTTGCGAAAGCTGCCATTAACGGCCGCATCATCGGCGTCACTATTATTGTGTCGACGCTTGTTCTTGTTGTGCCTGGGCTTCCCGTTGCCATCCCGGATTTTAGAGATTCCAGGCTCTTCGGAGTTGTGGCTACGTCTTGCTAGCCAATTGTCTTTGCCCGTGCAAAAGCGGGTCATCAGGAAAGTAAGGGCGGACATAGTTCGAGGTTTATCCTGGCCGAGCTGGCGGGCCATCCATTCATCCCGAATATTGTGCGAGAAGGAGGCTATTGCCTTAGCGTCCGGGCAGTCGACGATCTATTTTTACTTGGTCAAAAACCGATTTCATAATTGTCGAGCCGACTCTCCGGTCTTCTAAATGACGTTACTTAGGTCGGAGGAATCCGGCGGCCGAACATAGTTTCCCTAGAAGTTGGAGTGGAATGCATCCTCCAGGTCTTCCCAGCATCCGATGGAGTTTTCGGGGAGGCTGTTTAGCTAGTGCCGGGCTGGCCCCTTGAGTTTAAGGGGGAGGTATTTGATGGCGTGGAGATCATCTCCTCGAGCCATGTGGATGTGGAGGAGGAAGTCCTTGATCCATATGGTTGGATCAGTTGTCCCATCATACTGTTCAATGTTCACGGGTTTAAAGCCTTCCGGGAACTGATGTCCCATCACCTCATCCATAAAACACAGTGGGTGAGAGGCGCCTCGAACCCGAGCTATGTCGCGCATGTAATCGATGTCTGTTCTGGCTCGGTTCCGTTCCCGGTCTCTATTATTACTTGGCCGAGCCATGGTCTATACCCATCCCGTATATCGGGTGAGTAGCCTCTGGATCCGTAGATGGATCTTGTGCGGCCTGCTCTTTGACCTAGTCATCTCGCAGGTCGAACCTGTCATTAGGCTCTAATGTCTCCCTTCCCCGTCTTTTGGTATTGCCGGTCTATAACCAGTGTCGTCAGCCGTCCGATCACGCCCGCGAGGAGGGCGGTCTGGCTTGTCATATGGAGTATGTTTCGGAGATGGAGTATCGATGAGCTCGTCGTCAAATTGCGGCAGCAGCCTTCTTCGTGGATAGCTCTTGGGCTGGTTTGACAGACCGGTAACATGTCCTTCCTCAGCTGAGAGGACTCTTGTCCATCCATCTTGAGGTCATCATGTTCGGCTTTAAGCTGCCATTCCTTAGCTTTCAAGCTTCGCGCCATCGCTATGAGCTGTTGTCTGAACAGTTCCTGATCTTCATGGTTATCAGGGATGTCCAAGTCATCGGCTCCCAGGATATCCTCCTCCTCGACAGGGGGAGGTAGTTATCGTCCTTGGAACCGTTGAACTAATTGGGGTTGCTCTGGTCCTCAGGCCTTTCCCGACCCTATAACGGGTGTTCAGGGATATCAGGGTCGCCGCGGTCCTCGGGGGTAACTCTGTCCCCGGTACCGATAATGGCTTTCCTTCCCTTTTTGCCTTTGGACCGCTTCTACGGTTTTCGGCGCCTTGACGGTGGGTCGCCCGCCTTGTCGCCGTCATTATTAGGCGTTTTGTCGCCATTACGAGTGTCCACCATGTAGACGTCATATGTTGAAGTGGCGGCCCATCGCCCAGTGTTAACAGCGGTGGGGGCGCAATCCTCTTCATCCATGTATTCTGCCTCCTCGGAGGCATAGTCCAGCATGTCGGTTAAATCTTCAACTGTGGCTATCAAGTGGGTGGTGGGTGGGTCAAAAAATTCGTCCCGACCCGTACTGTAACCGATCTGAGTGTAGATCAGGGCTGAATCGTTGGAAATTTCCATCGACGACATCCGATCTAGGGCTTCGTCGAACACCGAGGGCTCGATCGGATCATACTGTTCGGAACTTTCGGAGTTGACCTCCAATGTGTCCGATCGAGAAGGATGTTTGGCAAGAACGAGGGTCCAGCCTTCCGACACTATGCTCGGTTTCGGACCAAGGGCGGGAACACCACCGTGGCTAACCCCGTAGGTGTGACCGAAGAAGGAACTTGAGGTTAGAGCCTCAGAGTTTTCGGGCGTGGCCAATGAAGCCGCAAGCCCAGTCAGTGACAAGTCACCCTGAGAGCCCATGGAGAACTCTAGGTTCCCGAATCGTACCTGTTGCTCAGGGGTGAAGCTCTCGACACGGCCCGGATGGTCAGTTGGGTCGGCATGCAGCACAATGCTGCCAAAGGTGAAGATTTGTCTAGGGACGAAAGTGTCCACATTGCGGACCTCTTCATTGATGACAAGGCGAGACATTGATCCCTTAAGCGCTCACAGACAAACTCTCAATGAAAGAACCAATGTCGGTGTCAAAACCGGCGGATCTCGGGTAGGGGGTCCCGAACTATGAGACTAGAACCGATGGTAACAGGAAACGAAGGGGACTCAGATTTACCCAGGTTTGGGCCCTCCTATGGAGGTAATACCCTACGTCCTGCTTGGATGTATTGATGATATGGGGTTACAGAGTTGATCTACCTCGAGATCGAAGAGCTAACCCTATATGAGTTCTTCTATGGCCCTATAACCTAAAACCCTCCGGCTATATAAACGCCGAGGTTATCTAGGGTTTACACATGGTCGGTTACACGCCGAAGAGATAAACATGCCTATTCTCTACATCAAACGTGAAGCACAAACCGTACTTGCCGAAGGTTTCATCTTGGAGATAAGGTCTTCAATGAATCTTGTGTTCGGCAAGTGGCCCATACAGTCCGGCCCATAGAAATAGGTCGGCCTCCCGAGGACCCCTTAATCCAGGACTCCCTCAACGTGGATGCCCATATTGGTTCATACATATTCTACAAAGATCTTTATCGGTTGAACCTCTATGTCAAGGATTCAGTTAATCTCGTATGTTGTTCCCTTTGTTCTTCGGTATGTTACTTGCCCGAGATTCGATCGTCGGTATCTCCATACCTAGTTCAATATCGATACCGACAAGTCTCTTTACTCGTTCCGTAATACAAGATCACATGGCTAACTCTTTAGTCACTTTTCTTGCAAGGCTTATTGTGATGTTGTATTATCGAGTGGGCCCTGAGATACCTCTCTGTCACATGGAGTAACAAATCCCAGTTTTGATCCATGTCCACTCAACAGACACCCTCGGAGATACCTGTAGAGCATCTTTATAGCCACCCACTTACGTTGCGACGTTTGATACACACAATGCATTCCTCCGGTGTCCGTGAGTTGCATGATCTCATGATCATAGGAACATATACTTGACATGCAGAGAACTATAACAATAAACTGACACGATCATATGCTATGTTCATAGTTTGAGTATTGTTCATCACATCATTCTCCTAATGACGTGATCCCGTTATCCAATGACATCTCATGTCTATGGCTAGGAAACCTTGACCATGTTTGATCAACGAGCTAGTCTACTAGAGGCATACTAGGGACACAGTGTTGTCTATATATCCACACATGTATTTGTGTTTCCAATCAATACAATCATAGCATGGATCATAAACGATTATCATAAGCAAGGAATTATAATAGTAACAACTTTATTATTGCCTCTAGGGCATATTTCCAACAAGACACCCCTCATATCCAACCCAAATATAGGGCGGTTATGGGGTCGCCCGACGCACCCGAGCACGTTCGCCACGTCGGACTGGTGAACCGGTCCCACGCGGAATCACCCGGAAATCCGACAGTCGAACAAACGTCTCCTCTAGTGGTGGTGTGTGGAGAGGGGGGTGAGGGGTGGGTGAACGCCACATGACGCCACTCGGGCTCCTAGCCCGAGGCCATATCTGCTATTTAAGTCGGCCGACGTCCCCCAACCCTAGCCACCTCTTCCATCTCCGCGTCGCCAGCCCGAGCCCATCCACCTCCTCTCTCTTGATCCACGGGTCTTCCCACGCTCTCCAGTGACACCATGGTCCGGTAAAATATAACAAGTTATGCGATGCTCACGCCAGAGCGTCGGTACCAGATCGAGCAGTAGATACGGGGGTGGCGTGCCACCCGCATCACCGCTGGGCTGCCTCCGTACTCGCCGTAGCCGGAGGAGGAGGAGCGGGCGAAGAAGGAGGAGGGAGAGGAGTAGCAACCTGCTCCGATGGAGGAGGAGGATGAGGAGACAACGGACGAGGAGGCAGAGCAGCTGGAGCAGGAGATGGCGCTGGTTCCGGGCTCCTACATGGACCATACGGCGGTCGAGTTCGCTATCGCTCAGACAGATGTGATGGCGGAGCAGCAGTCCATTCTGGGGTCCATCCAGGATGAGGCTTATGTGGAGGCCAACCGGCGCTTCATCTGGTAGGAGCAAACGACGACCGATGCTCTTTTCGATGCACTTGACGTAGAGATGGATTCAGAGACCGACGAAAAGAAGCCGGCAGACGAGCAGCCGGAGCCGGCATGGAGATAGTGGACATCTCCGACAAGGAGTAGGGTAGATGATCTACATAGTCGTAGATTTTTTTATGTTTTTGTATGAATTTAAGATTTCTATTATAAGATATTCGAATGTGGACGAGGAAATTGAAGGACTCATCGGTTGGCGCATCCGCGGACGTTTGAGGGTCCGAATTAGACCATTGCGGTTGTAGATGCATTAAAGATTCCAATCCTCTAAATTAAATTTCTAAAAAAAGTTCTTTGAATCGAAGTGTCCCTCGGTTTTCTCTTCGTACCAAGGATTGAGCCAGATCCTCTGTATTCAGACTGGATATACAAGATTTCAGATTTACACTATTTGAGTGGTGGACCAAAGAACTTTAAAATAAAGAAAGATTGAAAATTAAAGCGATTCTGCTCCCCGGGGACTGTGGAAAATGGTGGTCACATCACAAAGATGCAGTGCAAGGACCGGATCTTGTATTGCATTCTACCACATTTTACTGCCATAGGTCGAGGTAGACCACACGTCCGCACAAATTAGTACTCCCTCTCTTTATCATTTTCATGACCTTTTCTTCTTTCTTTCCTCGATTTGATTCCTCCCTCTCTTTATCATTTGTATATTGATCCAGAGGACCTTGGGAATACTACCTACTTGTATATTTCAATTTCAGTGGAGATTCAGATGGTGACCTCACAAAACATAAATGCTGTCATGTCGATTCATTTGGGAGCTGGACTTTCTGTGTGCCAACAATAATACAACTAGCCAGGGCTCTCTGTGTTGTTCAATCAAATCAACTGTATGGCGATTGAAAATTAAAAAAAAAAATACAGCATGATCGGTTTGTGATTGCAACAACAGGGTTGGCGAAGCTACCAGTGAGGGCCAGGCACTTGTTTGTGTGCGTGCGTAGGGTGGGCCACGCCAGAAAGATTCCATTAGGTCGGGCCCATGATGCAGCAGGCGCCAATTGTGAGGTGGGCCTGACCTTCCCTTCCCTTGGTTTCCCAACACATACGAATAGTGGTAGATATCTGGTTGCTGCCTTGCTGCTCTCTCTTCCAAAGAAACAAAACTGAATTGTTTTGCTTGGTTTTGAGTTGGATGCTTTTGACCCTGCATTTTTCCTGCTTGCCCAGCTCAACTTGTGGTGGTGGTGCTGCTGCTTCTCCTTCTTCACCGTCGGTGTCGGTGTCGCTGTGGGATGTCACTGTCCCCAAAAAGGAGCTGGAAACTAGTAGGAGTAATTGAGTTGAGCTTCATATCAACCACAGCCAGCCATCAGCTAGAGGAGCTTATTTTCCTCCTTTTTCTTCTTCTTTTTCTTTGAGGATCGCCGAAGACAATAATGCAGGTGCGTGTCTAGCTGATGTTTAGTCGCATATGGTGGGAATCTCTATTATTCTGTCGATGATTTACGCATTGTCATTCGTTCAGCATGTGATACATGCACACTGATGAGGCTTAGAGCCTAACCTGCAGAGCTGGACCCATCAAAAATTGCTGTCGGATTTAGCAGCATGTGTACTTGTGTGTCTGTCCACTAAAATGGGCATACATTTTCCCTGAGAAATTTGCGAACTACAAACCCATTTTTTTTTCAGATGCCACTGTTGTCATTTTTCAGGCTAGCTCTCCAATCTCTGGGCTGGGAGGCATGCTCGTGGCCCTTCACTGATTTGGCCCAAACAAGCTTACGGTACAGACATATCAACTGTGGAAATCACTAGTAAATGGATACACCATACAAAGGCCACTCCCTATTATTTCTCGTGCTACCAAGTGGCACTGCATGTGCGCCATTTCTCGCAATGTAGTTTTTCTTTTCGCGGATTTGTTTATTTAAAACGGTTTATCTCTTAAATCATGCGTCAAAATCTCGATCCGTTTTCATTGTTGGATTTCCCGCATCGAGATCTTCGAAACTACATATCATGTTACTAGTTTCAGCAAACTTTTTTTGTTTAGAGAAAAACAGGAAAATGAGCAATAAAAAGAAGAAAAAAAGAAATAAACCGGCAATAAGAAAAAAAACTGAAAACCAGAAGAAAACATTAAACCCATAAGCAGAATTGTCCTTTTCACATTTTTCGCAAACATGGGATGTGCTTTCCTCCTTTCGAGAAGCACATTTGTGTTGAAATGTGAGAATGGGCTTTAGGCCCATAAGACAATTCCAGAAAATCTCTAAGGGCCCATGTAGGTGGCATGACAAGTGGAGTGGGAAGTTTAGTCTCACCTTGCTAGTGAAGGAGTTGCACCTCTTTATAAGGGTCTTTCTTCCACATGCTATTGGAACATGAGAAGAGAAGACGCGCGGCGCGCCGCGCCGCGCTCGCGTCGTTCCTTTTGTTGCTGCTGCCGTCGGCGACTCCGTCCCGTTCACCGCGTACACGGTCGACGGGAGAGCAGGCCTCCGAAACCATGCCTCTCCAGGTCGGCAATTAGGTTTTTGGGGAGCGACTGCTCGCTTCCGTTCGTCTACCTCATCTACGTCCGCGTCTACACCATGTCGTCCCCAACCGCTGTTGCCGAGAAGGCCGAAGCTGACAAGAAGGCGGCCGAGGACGCCGCCGCCGCCAACTCTGCTGCTACGGCCAACTGGCCTATTGGAGGGTATAACACGTTTAACCCGCTCCTGTTTATGTTAATTGTAGCACTGCTAGCGTTATGCGTAGATACATCTACTGTTAGCGTAGTACGTGCTTGCATGATTGAATATCAGTATGTTTGCGCTTATGTCAATGCCATGCTAGTTATTATTTCGTGGATTAATCTGATCGGAAAATTGCCTATATTCTCAACAATTTGTACTTCTAGTAAAAGCACATGGTGTGTCTTTCCCTTTTCATTGAGTAAGCACAACTGTGCATTTTTTCTTTTTCTTTTTTAGGAATCAACATGAGTTTCACCTTATGATTAAGAAGAAGAGAATTTGCCATTTAGTAAGCAAATCTGACCGAAGACCGATGCCTTTCTCTTTTCAGGAAGCAGAAATTGTGTTTCTCTTGAAAGCACATACTATGTCTCTTGAAGCAATGCTTTTCATGGAAGCGCGTCTCATGCTTCTCTCTTTTTCGAAAAGCACACATTGTGCATTCCCCGGAATCAAAGTTGTCCTTCTCACAAAAATATAGGTTGTGCCCTTTCCTTTTTAAGAAAACAAAGTGTGCACCTCACAAAAGCACAAACACATACTGTGTCGTTTCCTTTTCAAGAAAGCATAATTGTGCTTCTCGCACAAGCACATGTTGTGCTTCTCATGAAAAAACCCTTCTTATCAGAAAATGAAGGGAAAATCCATCAAGACGTAAGAAAAACCAATCAAAAATCAAAGAGACAAAAAACAAAGAAAAACTTAAATAAATTAAAACTGAAAACCTATGCAAAAACAGAGAAAACCACGTGTCTTATTCGATGCGGCCAGCATGCAACACGTGCTGGGGTTGGGGCATGCCACATGATGCGCTAGGAGCACTTTCGAACTAGGGGAATGACTGCTGCAGAGGGTTACCATTAAATAGTTGCTCTCATCACTCGTTGAACATGGGCATTAACATGTATTGCTTATTGTGAGCAACATATTGCTAACACCTTGGGCCTGGGTTAGCAGCGCAACACTCGATGAAATACCTACGTGCTCGGCGTTTCTTATTTGACGCTACACGCGCCCGTTAATGTGCAATCTGCAAAAAGGCGCGCCTGTGAGGGATCGAACCAGCAACGTCACCTACAAACTACGCTGCAAAAACCAACACGCCATCTTGCCCTATATGTAAACTAACCTCTCTTTCCATCTTTTCTCACTTTCTCTTTCCGTCTTCTTCTTTCCTTTTTTCCTTTTTTTCCGTTATTTATTTCTGTTTATTCTTTATTTTTTTTCTTCTTTCTTCATGGTTCGATGATTTTGTTTCAAATTCCTAAACTTTTATTCTTCAAATTGATGAAACTTCATTTCGGATTTGGTGAACCTTTTTAAAAAAATTAAATGAACTTTTTTCTAAATTTGATGAACGTTTTGAAAATCTAATGGAAATTTTCAGGTTTGACAAACTTTTTAAATTTTATTAACCTTTTCAAATTCGATGAAATTTTAGAAAATTCATGGTCTTTTTTAAAATTTAAAATTTTCAAATAAAATAAATAATTTCTTTGTTTTTATGAACTATATTCCCCAAATTTGATTTTTTTAAAATTCAATGATTTTTTTTCAATTTTTATGCGCTTTTTATAAATTCATGAACTTTTTCCAAATTCGATAAATTTGGTTTCGCATTCAATGAATTTGTTTCCTGCTTTGATGTAGTTTTTTTTTCAAGATCGGTGAACATTTCGTCAAATTTGTGAACTTTTTTTCAAATTCGGTGAACTCTTTTTCAATTTTTGTGAATTATTTTCAAAATCGATGATTTGTTTTTCAAATTTGTGAAGTTTTCTTCAAAATCGATGATTTTATGAACTTTTCTCCAAAATTGATGAACTTTTTTCAAAAATCAATGAATTTTTTTCAAGTACATTATCTTTTAGCTCGTGAACGTTTTTTTGAATTTGTAGCTTACTGAAATTTCGTGATTTGTTTTACAAATTTTATATACTTTGTTCAGAATCTGCGCACTGTTTGCAAAATTCGTGAACTTTTTTCAAATAGATGAGCATTTTTCTTAATTCGTGTTTTTTTTCTCAAATCCACGGACTTTTTTCATTTCTGTGAACTTTTTCCGTTATACACCATTATACCAAATATTCATTTTTTTGCACTAGTTTTAAGAATTCATTTTTCAAAGTTATGCTTTCGTTTTCACATTAATTATGCTGGATATATACATAATAGCATATGTTACTCGCAAAAAGAGAAGGGTAAACATATTGTCTTTTTTTTGAAGTGTAACTAGGGATTTTATTGATCAACCAAAGCCGAAGGAATACAAATAATGTTTGGCAGGTTCCCAAGCCACAAATGGCGCCCGGTAGGGAGAGACGAGGCTGCCTTTGCCAAGGCATGAGCCTCAAATTTTGCCTCCCTACTTTCAAAACGAAAATTAACTTTTACAAAGTCTCTAGCTCTAGCTTTAACTTCCTGAATTACAAAAGCATATGAGGAAGAAGACGCGGCCCCATTAATATCCGAAACAACCTGCATGCAATCCGAGGCTATTATCACATGTGTCAAGAGAAAATCTTGAGCCAAGGCAAGCGCCTCATTGCACGCTTGAGCTTCCAAACTTGGGGCATCGACTAGGCCATCAAAAACCACCGCTGAAGAACACAGATAGTTGCCCTCTTTATCCCGGCAAACGGCAGCTGAAGCACCAATTCCCCCTTGGCAGGAGATGGCCCCATCTACATTGATCTTCATCGCATCTTGTCCCGGCGGGATCCATCTGCGTGGTCTTGATATTGCTGGTTGCGTAGGTCTCATGGGTGCACGATTGGTAGCAATCTCCAGCTCCTCCAAGTACCTATTCACAAAGCTCATCACGGAAAGTGGGCTTTGAAATTCGTCGTCGTGAATCGCTTTCCTTCTAGCCCACATGGTGACGAGCACCCTTGCTAGGTCATGTTGATTCAAAGTGTCAAACAGCCAAAACAACCAGAGCCTTGCATCTTCACTCATGTTTGATATCACATGCTCCAGAGTCTCCTCGTCTCCTAGCGCCCAAACACATCGCGCCATCCGGCATTCAAACAAGGAATAACGCAAGGAACCCACCTCTTCATCGCAGAGTCCACAAGCCGGTGATGTGGCCATGTTACGCTCATTGCGGACTGCACCAGTAGGTAGCGACATTTGTGCTAATCTCCATACAAAAACCCTTATCTTCGAAGGGACTTTAACCTTCCATAGTTGAGACCAGGACTTACTTTCAGCTTCCACATTTGAGTGGCTCGTTCTGTGCTCTAACCAATCCTCTCGCTGGTGTTTGATGCCGCTAATCATCTTGTATGCTGAGCGAACGGTAAACACCCCTCGCCTATCGTAGTGCCATGCCGAGAAGTCATGTTGCACTCGGAAACTTAAAGGTATATCCATGATGATATCCACATCCTGACTGACGAAATGCTCATTCAGAGCTTGTTTATTCCATGTGCGTGTTGTTGCATCAATTAACTCTAAGACAAGCTGCGGTGGATCAGGTGATATGGTGCATATGGGTTTCAGCTTGTAGTCACGAGGCAACCAGTTGTCCTCCCATATGCGGGTGTCCGAGCCCGACCCAATCCTCCTGATTAATCCCTGAACAAGCAATTCTTTCCCTTCCATCAGCGGTCGCCAAACTTGGGAAGGATGTGTGCCTAGTGCTGCATCAAGTATGTTGTTGTCCGGGTAGTAACGAGCTCGTAGAACTCGAGCACTTAATGATTCAGGATCTTGAAGTAGCCGCCATACTTGTCGGGCTAATAGATCCAGGTTAAAAAGCTCAATGTCCTGGAATCCTATTCCACCCATGTTTTTTGGTTTACACATGGTCTTCCAAGAAACCCATGCTGGCTTCCTCTGACCCCGTTTACTGCCCCACCAAAACTTCCGGAGAAGGCCGTTTAAGTGTTCAATTAGTCCTCGGGGCAGCTTGAAACATGACATTGAGTAAGTCGGGATGGATTATGCTACCGATTTTATAAGCACTTCTTTTCCACCAGCTGATAAACATTTCTCCATCTAGCCTTGGATGTGTTTCCAAATCCTATCCTTCAAGTATTTAAAGCTTCCATCCTTGTTTTTACCTACATCCGTAGTCCCAGATATTTCTCTGACAATGATTCATTGTGGACATCTAGAACATCTTTTATCTCTTCTCGTGTGGCCTCTGAAACCCCCTTACTGAAAAAATCGAGGATTTGTCAGTGTTAATACGCTGTCCCGAAGCATCACAATACATTCTCAGCACCTCCCGTACTTGTGCAGCGCTCTCACTATTAGCTTCAAAGAACAAGAGACTATCGTCTGCAAAAAGTAAATGGTTGATTGCTGGAGCAGAATTTGCCATAGACAGGCCTCGGAACCCATAACCTTGGGCCTTTAAAAGACACGAGAGATCTTCAGCTGCTAATAAGAATAAGTACGGGGATATGGGATCCCCTTGTCTCATTCCCCTCGTTGGCCTGAAATCATGTAGACTACCACCGTTAAAAAGAATTGAAAAAGTGACTTATGACACACACCTCATAACCATCTCTGTGAACCGTAAACATATTAACTAAAGTGAGGCTGCATGTCAAAACACTGCGCTTACACGAAGCTGCATGTCAAAAGAAATGTGCATGGGTCTTAGCAAGAGCCAACAATTTCTTCCTTTTTTATCGATTTTCTATATTATTTTTATTTTAAGCAGTTTAAATTATAATGAAAAATATTCACTAATTTAATAAAAGTCAGGCCATTTAAAATAGCTCGTGAATTATAAAACTACTCTACAGAACATGTTCATGAATTCAATAAAAAGTCTTGAATTAAAAAATGGCACGAATTCAAAAATTCTTCGTGGCAAATTCAAAGAATGTTCTTGAATTAAAAAATGTTCGCATATTCTAAATAAATGTGCACATATTCAAAATAAATGTCCATGGATTAAAATATTGTTGAAGAATTAAAAAATGATCAGGAAAACAAAATTTATTCTCAACGATACATGTTCATTTATTCAAAAAATGTTTGTGTATTGAAAAAATATTTGTGAATTGGGTAAATATTTTCTGTGAATTCAATAAATGTCCGCAAATTTAGAAATATTCACTTACTCAAGAAAAGTGTCCATGTATTAGAAACAATGATGATTCGAACATTCTTCTTGAATTGAAAAAAGTTCACAAATTCCAAAATATTCATGTCATCGAAAAATATTCCAAATTAAAAAATATATACAAAAAGTTGAAAATATTCATGGACTTTAAATATGAAAGTGCAAAATAAACAGAAATAAAAAAGACAGGAAACCCACATAAGAAAATCACTTGTAAAAAGAATAATTAAAACTGACCTAGAAGGTTAAAGCTACCCAACGTTCTAAAAAATATGCTTCCGAAAACCTGATCACATCAACAATTCCAGAAATTAATCGCCTGCCCAAGTCACCACGATTGGGGAATGTATCTGGTGCATCGATGCTTGTGGTGCTATAGGTGGACCGGATGTCGTATCACATTTTAAAACATTTTAAAAAATCTAACGAAAGTCTAGCATACTGACACGACATCAATGTATGTTCTCTTAATATTTCATTTCTAAATTCAAAACGTTGCACGAGATAAAAAAAATAAAAATGACATCAATGTGATAATGAGCCAAATCTAAAGCCCAGCTTATATTATATATTATTCAGCATCAAATTTGTTATTTTTTTTATCTTGAGTATTGTTTGGATTTTGATTTTAAGCATTGCAACAGTATAGATCGCTGTTGTGTGAATGTGCTAATATTTGTTTTCCAGAAAATTGAGCAGTTTTGAATGCACTTTGGGCATCTGGTGCCCGAGTAGCATCACAAGCACAGATGCACCAGATACATTGGATTTTTTTAGAAATAGTACCATTTTTATAGCAATTTTGAAAAAAAGTGTGCGAGTTAAAAAAACATCATTTTTAGTACCTTGTCAGCCGTTACTGGGCCGACCGGAGGCCAGTCGGCCGACCCTGGGCCGAAAGAGAGCTGTCGGCCCGCTCCTGGCCGAGTCGGCCTGCCCCTGGCCGAGGGCCCACCTGTCGGACTCGTGCCGGCCGAAAGGTGCCCAGATAAGGCACCGTCTGCCAGCTCCCTTCTTCCTCCTTTCTTTCCCATTTTCCCCTAGTTCTAGGCCGAAATCCCCCCCTTGATCTCCCATTCCCTCCACTCATTTGTCGTTTCAATCCGATGAATTGATAGATCGTGTGTTTCTCCCCCGCCCAACGGTTTTATTTTTCGCAACGGTGTACTGGTTTGTTCGTTTGGAGGAGAAGATGGTGTGGTGGTGGAGCTTGCAATGGTGAGAAGGTGGAGTGGTGGAGAGGAAGAAGAAGGTGGAGAGGAAGGAGTGCACTCACGCGTCGAAGGTATAAAATTTTGCTGTTATTTTTGATTATTTTTTGTTATTTTTGTAATGTACGTATAATTAGTTTATGTTAATTTTAGTAGCGTAGTTATTTTAGGTTACTTGTGTTAGTGTAGTGATTTTAGTTTAGTCATATTAGTGTAGTTTTAGTTAGTGTAGTCATATTAGTATCGGGGTTTAGTTAGTTTAGTCATAGTAGTATCGGTTATTTTTTGTGTCGATATATTCGTTACAGTGTACGTTTTTGTAGGTACATTACAGTGTACGTTTTATTTTAGTGTAGGTTTTTTTAGGTACGTTTTAGTTTAGTGTCGATATATTCGTTGCGAATAATACGACGCTGGCATTGTCTGCCAGGTTAAAATGTCTGAATCCGTAAATCTGACTGTGCATTACGGCCCTGGTACTGTTCGATATAATGAGTTGGGGTTGATCTTAGCGAGTTTAAAACAGGCGAGATGATACTTTTAGACCCGGACAAACTGGACTTTAGGCAGTTGAAGCATTGATTGACTACTAGTTTTGGCCTCGATCCCGAAGTTTGTTCCGACAGTATTCATGCCTTGTGGACCAAATCATGTAAAAATGTCAGGTGGGATTTGATTCCAATAGATAGGAGCCAGCATTGGTTGTCTCTGTTAAGTCGTTGCGGAGACCGAAGAATCCATCCTTATGCCCTAGTGCAACCAGTGCCGAAGGAGGAGAACATCGTACCGCCAACCGTGGGGTATGATCCAGGCCAGAGTAGTCAAGTGGCTAACGAGATTTATGTATCCGGGTCACAGCCACCGGATGTGAATGCTACCCAAGCCGACAATGAGTCAGATTATGTTAGTGGTCATGCTGCTGGTCAGAGTATTCAATCGGTAGTATTAGCTGCCTCTGGTGTTGCTGATGGGGACGAGGAAGGCGAGGAAATGCAGAGGGTGATGGAGGAAGAGGACGAGGATGGGATTGTAGAGAAACTTGATTCTGAAAATTCCGAGGATGAGTAGGAGGTACCAATTCCTGCTTCATGGGAGTAGGACATATCCGCCGGCTTTACTGTCAACGATGGCCATGAGACTCCATGGCAATATAATCTGAACCAAGTCCAGATTGGTGCTATGTTTGACACAAAGAAGAAAATGAAGTATGCGGTGATAAAGTGGGCTATGTCTACGCAGAGGGTTTTCCGGACACACACATCGAGTCCAACAAATATACCATGAAGTGTGTTGAATCAGGTTGTCCTTCGAAGGTGCACGCCCACGTGCCAAAGTATCACATCTACTGGGATGTGACAAATGTTTTACTGTATAATTGTGTTAGGAAAAACATGTTGGCTCGTCATCCAAACCTTACTTCAACTCTCATAGCGCAACTCATGTATACTGAGATAGTGACGAAGAAAGATATGGAAGCAAAGCACATCCAGACAACAGTGAAGGTCAGATGGAAGTATGACATTCCATATGGGAAGGCTTGGAGAGCTAAGCAGAAGGCTATGGAGGAGAGGTTTGGGACGTTCTTCGACTCCTATGATAATGTTGTGCGTCTCCTTGACATACTGAAGGGGAGGAATCCCGGCACTTATGTTAACATTCAGCACACGAGGTTGGAAAGCATACCGGATTACAAGGTGTTGAAACAAGTATTCTTCTCTTTCGGTATGTGCATCAAAGCTTTCAGGCATTGTCCTCCTATGATGTTTGTAGATGGTACATTCCTGACAGGTCAGTACAAAGGGCAAATCCTGACTGCTATTGGTGTGGACGGGAACAACCAAATCATCCCACTAGCCATGGCATTTGTGGAGGGTGAGAACTTTCCGAGCTGGGTATGGTTCTTCCGTCAAATTAAAATTGCGATCGTGAAGGACCGATCAAATGTGTGTCTCATTCATGACAGACATCCCGGTATATTGAAGGCCGTGAATACATTGAGTAATCCAACTGCTGACGAGCCAACACCTTGGAAGGACTTGCAAAGCCGGTGGTGCATGCGCCATCTGGGTGCTAATTTTTTTCTCACAGTTCAAGAACAAACGGTTGATGAACTTGTTCAAGAAGTTATGCAAGCAGAACCAGCGGCGCAAATACGATTTTATTTGGTCCAAACTAGATGAGTTCACTAAGAAGCAGGTCGTTGCTAGGAAGAAAATGGAAAAAGACCAGGTTAAATTAACAGCACTCATTGCGGAGATGGAGGGGTCAGTTGGTCTTTGTGACTTGCCAGCAATTGACCCTCCTAATACGAAGAGAAAGAAGGGCAGGGCAATAAAGAATTTTTCTGAGTGGATAGAGAAAGAGCCTCCCGTGAATTGGTCTTTGCTGCATGACACCCATGGAGCTAGCTATGGCCACATGACAACCAATCTTGCAGAGATCTATAACTTGTTCTCAGAGGGAATAGAGCATTGCCAGTGACAGCTATTGTGGAGGGTGTATTCCATGACACTATGAGGTATTTCAGAGAAAGGCATGAGTTAGCAAGGAAGCATATTGCAGATAATCAGAACACTCCTTACCGCAGCCGTGTCATGGAGTACATGGCTGAGAAGATAAAGAAAGCAAAAAAGCACAGCGTCACACTCATAGGTAATCAGGAAAGGAGGTATGAGGTTCAGCTTCCTACTGATGGTTTTGGTTTTGCAAATGAGGTGACGACGCATGAGGTCACAATTGGAGCAGAATTTTATCCAACTTGTGAGTGTACATGCAACAAGCCTCAGTTGTTGCACCTGCCTTGCTCACATGTGTTGGCTGCTTGTGGCCAGATTCTGTTGGACGCTATCTCCTTTGTGTCTCCGTATTATTCAAAGGAGGCAGTACTCAATGTCTGGACAGGTGAGATGACAGGGTTTAGAGTCGTCGGCAATTTCAACAAGGTAAACGATGGTGATAGAGTATACATCCCGGATCCTGCACTACGGCGAACTAGCAGGGGCAGGCGTAAGGTAAAGCGCATCCGAAACGATATGGACCAATCTGAAACTGGTGGAGCAACCAGGCAATGTTTTCTCTGTGCGCCGTATGGGCATAGGATGAAATATTGCCCCGACCTGAAGAAAGACGGTGCTTCCACATCGATGAGTGCTTCCACATCGACGACTGCAACAGCAATTGCAAGAGGAGGTCCTGGCAGTCGTGGTGGACGTGGCTCTCGAGGCCGAAGGGGCGGACGAGGAATGAATAACTCAGAAGCTACATAATTTGTGGGACTATGTTTTTATTTCTTATATGTGGGACTATGTTTTTATTTGTAATATGTGGGACTATGTTTTTAAATTTGTAATATGTCGGACTATGTTTTTCTTTGTAAGATGTGAGCACTATGTTTTTATTCATAATATGTGAGCACTATGTTTTTATTCGTAATATTTGAGCACTATGTTTTTATTCGTAATATGTTTGTACTATGTTCTCATTGCAGATATGGCTTTGTATCTGATGCTTAATGCTAATATCGATAGAGGGCACCGAGGCGCACTTACGGAATTGGGCACGAACTTAGATGTGTTGATCACTCGCACCCCAAAGTCTAACTAGATGATACACCCTGCATGGGTTGATAGGTATGTGTCGGTACAATCACTTAGTACGTTCAACATCGTTTTGATAGAAGCTTATTCTAAGCTACATTCTGTTCATTTTGTAGGTTGAATTGGGCTGTACTTCTACCCTTGGCACGACTGGTTGACGGTACATTGGATGAGTGGGTTGATCACCCAGACTTGGATGACGCGGGTGAACCAATGTAGCTGCACAAGAGGCCAGTATCACGCTTCTCTTACGACAGGTCACTCCTTAGCTGCTTAGTAGATAGAGGAGACCAGAGACACATACGTTCCACTTTCCCTGGGGAGAGATGGCTCCTACTTTACATGACGTGTCTTACTTGTTGGGATTACCTCTCGCCGGTGCTGCCATAGGACCTTTAGAGGTGGAAACTGGTTGGCTAGCATCTATGCATGCCCATTTTCTGGCTGCGGTTACAACTACGGTTACCCTAGACAACGATCGGCACGGGCCTCTTTTCAGGTGGTTGAGCCAGTTTCAGATTGTTGCCTTAGGATATCCCACTTATCAGTTGTCAGAGGCACATATTGACCGGTCCCTAGAGGCATATATTATGTGGTTGTTTGGCAAGACTATGTTCACAGAGAACCACGTGACCACTGTAGATGCACGACTGGTCGGCATTGCACGAGAGATAGCCAAGGCACGTTCCCCTGAGTACATTATGCAGAGGAGTTTTGGTTCTGCCGTGTATCTCGGAGACAGTTCTTGCCACTCCACCACCATTGTCGACACAGGAGACACCGACACCGACGAACGAGGTGTTCTGTGGTCGTGGTCATCGTGACACTCGTCCACCGCCTCAGCACTTATCGCCTTCCGGTCCACGTCCGAGGAAGCCGAAGATTCGTCGCAAGCCCCAGGATTGATATTGTCATCTACGTACAAGACATGACTATCTATTTATGTATGAGACATATGTAGCCTTTATGTATTGGACATATTCATGTTTGAGACTTATCTGGAGACAGAACAATAGTAACGCAAACCAAATCCATCGACATCAATTGCACGTTACAACTGGATTAAACGTTACAACTTAATTAAACCGCACTACATATTACAACACTACAGAACATAGTACTACATGAAAAACGTATTACATGAATGCATCATCGTCATCCTCCGTCAATGCAGATCTCTTCCCCTTTGTCGTTGCAGAACTATTGCCCTTCGACGATGCGCTGGTCTTCACCTTGGTACTCGGCATGAAGACGTCATCTTCATGCTCTGTCGCTGCAGAACTCTTCCCCTTCGTCGATGTACAACTCTTGCCCTTTGTCGATGTAGAATTCTTGCCCTTCGATGCAGAACTCTTCACCTTCCTACTCGACATGAAGAGTTCGTCCTCGTCCTCACTTTCTGCTGACCATAAACCTGAATTGTTAACAGTAATCCTGAGATAAGCATCACCCTTGTGCAGTTGCTTCTGCCATCTGGCGTGCAACCTCGGTAGTTCTTTTCGTATCTCCTCAAAAGTCCTGGGAGGCCACCCAGCCCTAGCTAATTAGTGAGACAACTCATTCGTCATGAAGTCACTACTAATGAGTTCCTCCCATGGTACTACTCTATCATTCATCTTGAAATTGGCAGCTAGACGAAGAAGACGGTCGGACATACCCTTGTGAAAACTACGATCAAAAGGATAGTGAGGATGAGGAGGATGAGACATCTCCACGAAAGAATGGCGAGAGCAGAAGGAAGGATGCGGGAGCGACAGGGAAAGGAAGGGCCTGCTCACCCTCCTTACTGCGAATGTGGTTATATAGGAGGGAGACAAAGTGGCGGGAGATAAAGGCGGGAAAGACAATGGCGGGAACGAATGTCGAGGAGAGAAAGTGGCGGGAATCAAAGTGGCGGGAGAAAATGGCGAGGAGAGGAAGTGGCAGGAATCAAAGTGGCGGGAGAGACTGGCGGGAGAGGAACTGGCGGGAGAGAATCAATGCACTTGCACAACAGGCAAGTATCACACTTCTCACTGAAATTAAGATACAATGTGCTGAAATTAAGATACATCTTGCTGAAATTAAGATACAACTTGCTGAAATAGAGTTACGACAATCTAAATCTACTGAGTCCAACGTGGATATTTTCCTTTTCCATCTCCAACTTCTTCTGCTGCCTGGGCTGCACGAGCCCTTTCTTTCTTTCTCCGCCTCTCAGCTTCACGGGCCTCCTCTCGCTGCCGATAGACCTCCGCCAGTCGAAGTTGGTTTTCTTGTTTTTTATTCTTCATCTCAGCAAGAAAAGCCCTCTGCTCCACACAGTGCTCTTGCAAAGCTCTCTCCTGCTCTGCTTTCTCCTCTGCTGCTGCCTTCTCGCGGCGCTCCTCCAAGTCCAAACTTGCCCATGCACGACGACTTCTTTCACGAATCTCAGTCACCGCCCAGTCCGGCATTTTCGTGTCTATCCAAAGTACCGGTACAGGGGCGGAGGAGACTACAAAATAAACAGAAATATGAAAATTAAATAAACAACAATACGAACAACATGTTTAATCTGTGTGACTAAAACATACCGGAGGAAATCATACGAAAAACATACGAAGGAAATCATACCGGAGGAAATCTGTGTGACTAAAACATACGAAAAACTTCATGCCCAACCAATCTGAAAAATCCGTCACCTCCTTCACCTTGCAGACATCCTCGCACCAACAACGAACTGCTTCCACCTCCCGAGGAAACTTCACACTCTTCCATTTGCTAGGCCTAATGCTTTGATCAGAACAAGGCAAACTCATAATGACTACCATGCTGGTTTTTTCAGGTACTGGTTGCCGATGGAGGAAGGCACATACAATGCCTCCTTTTATAGGCAGATGACAACCGCAATGGCGGGTAATTGGGCGGGAGAGAATGGCAGGAGAGAATGGCGGGAAAGAGAATGGTGGGACACAGGCCGCGACACAGTATGGCGGCAAATATAAACGGGAATACTACGGATAGCTAAAATTAAGATACATCTTGTCAAAGTTAAGATACAACTTGCTGAAACTAAGATACAACTTGCAGAAATTAAGATACAACTTGCTTAAATTGGAGTTACAAGAATATAAATCTGCCGAGTCCAACGTGGATATTTTCCTTTTCCATCTTCAGCTTCTTCTCCTACCTAGGCTCCACGATCCCTTTCTTTCATTCTCACTGTGGCAGATAGCTGAAAACAACAGCAAGCTCCTGTTCACGCTGTTTGAATGTTACGAGCACCAAATTGTTGACTTCCATAGACGATGCCAGCAGAAAGTTACCGAAACCTTCCTTCTTCAACACCATTCGATCACCCAAGCCAATGAAGTAGGAACAAGGAATGCTCACAAATATATCATCATCTTCTGAATCCAAAGTAATTTCAAGAAGTAAAGAACCAGTCCTAGGAATAGCCACGAATTCCATCAAACTCCTCACAACCATGGTAGGAATAACCTGACAAAAACAAGCAAGTTATATGATCCATCCTATGAACCAGCAAAGAACAAGCAAATAATAAAAACCAGAGGCCAAAGCTTACCATATGTTGGGAAATAACGTTCATGCGATCCATCCTATGAACAAAAGGAGTACACAATATGTAGTTGTCATCAAAGAGCTGGCGCGACATGACATACATTTGATGACAATTCAGAGTAACACCATGACTATAAAAACAGCTGTCAACAAGTTCCCTCTGAGTTTCACTCAGATCCTCAAGAGCTACAAAAAAATGATTTCAATAACTGAGATGAACCGCAAAACGTATAAGCTGAATCATCTTCTGAAAATCAGTCAAACAAATATCTTACCAACATGGGGTAAAGGAAACAACATAACACCATCCCGATGGAATTCGACACTAATATAAGTTCCATGGTGCTCAAGCATAACAGTCATCATGTCACTGTAGGGGAGACCATAATCATTCACGAGTTCCTCCCACGAAGGACCATGGAATTTACTGCTCATCCTACCATTTGTAAATATAACATGGTATAAGTTACCCTTACTGTTGTGTAGAGCAAGATCAATATCTGTGTCACCTCTCCGAATAGCTAAAGCTCTGCACTCCTCAATGTACCGAGCAAGATGTGATCTAACACTACACAGAACATACTATAACAAAAATGGAAGCAAGGATCATAAACTTATAAACAAAGGCATTCGAATATGCCACAGTTAGATAATCAAGACATATAATCTTACAACACGTCTTGCACATCGACGATCCAGCACCACAGTAAATATAGACGCACTGGAATCAATGGCAGCACAAGGGCCACCTGGATCTCGGGAAAATGGGCAAGCCATTACCTGCAGACGGACGGTAAAAAATATGAACTAAATCCACTACTGACTTGACAGTTCTCATTCGATTGAGTTGGAAGCAAAAAAATATACTGTACGCCGGTGGAGAACACCCTGATCTATTGTTTACGCGGGTAGGATAACAAAATGGGTGGTCTAGCAAGGAGATCGGCGAGGAGGTGGAACCACCGGAGAGCAACGGGAGTGAGAGGGGAAGAGGGGAAGGCTAGTAGACGGGGGAGGGTGAAACGAGTGGTCAGAGGAGGAAGAAAAGAGGGTCGGGCCTTATCCAGGGGCTCATCGGCCTCCCACTGGCCGACAGGTGCATTTCGGCCTACACCTGGCCGACAGGCCTCTCCCTTGGCCTCTGATTGGCCGACAGGGGCTCCTCGGCCTACAGGTGGCCGACTGGTCACTGGTCGGCCTGGTGGTGGCCGACAGGTCCCTGTTCGGCCTGCTACTGGCCGACAAGGTACTAGTTTTGATATTTTTTCAACTCAGACACCTGTTTTCAAAATTGCTACAAAATCCATACTAGTTCTGAAAAAAAATTGATACATTGTCTGGCGACTGGACCAATATATATTGTAAGGAGTGATACGACATATCCTATTTGGCGCCGACCAAGCGCGTACCTTGGTTCCCCGCTACAAAATTTGGGCAGGCCCACTAGCTCCTTTATGTTTTTGGGAAGGTTCCAATCTTTTTGTGTGTTTTTTTCGAGTTTTTTCCTGCTTTTTTCATCTCTGCTCTTTGCTATGCTTTTACTGATAAAGGCAAAGTGTCTCGTCTTCCGATGAGATGATGGCTATCGTTTTTGGTAGAGTAGAGTTTGATGATCCGACTACGAACGTGCAAAGACGACACGCCTTAGCGATCAGCAAACCAACTTCGGAAGGTTATTGACCATGCCAGAGCACGATCAACCTGATCAGGAAGGTCTATTTCCTGCATGCAAACAAAGAACAAGCAAGAAACTGAAATTGCAGTTTTGATATTGTGAATATAAGAGGTAAACTTTATTGATAAAAGTGGGGTTTTGTGACATCTTGGTCTGGTCGTTGAACACAAACGAAGGACGCGAAGTTGCGTCTATGGCGAACTTTAAATCTAAACAAAATCCAAGTCTAAATGAGGCCTTAAGGATTGTATATATAGAAGAATAGAAGGGGATTTCATGACCCCTTGAAGGAGGGCTCTGAAACCTAACCCTAACTCGTGTTTTCCACACATGCGGACTCTAAAGACTGCATGTAATGTGGCATTTTGAAATTACATGGGCCTGACCCAGTAATAAGGTGACACATCACCTATAATAGCCTATGAACGAAATTTATGAAATGGCATCTTGTATATTTTGTCCCGGCCTTCATGCTTTCATTATGATGGCTTCAAAGTGTGAAAATTACCACTCAAAGCTCCATTGTTTTCCCCTCGAATGGTCATCCTTCTTATCCATGCTAGGTCCTTCATTCAAAGATAAAACAAAAGTATCTACTTTAGGCAGCATCATATGTTCATCAACATTAGAAGGATTTCCAAGAAACGAAAGTACATGTCAATTCAATTGGCATGTGCGAGCTCTAGTAATTGGTTCAATATGTATAGCAGCAGGGGCTATGGGTGTAACAATGGTATTGGTGTCCTTATCATTTTGATTTTCGTATTTTCGTATTTTATTATTTCTCTGTTTTCATGTATTTTCGCTTTAATTTTCCGTTTATATTATTGTTGTTTTTCTTTGGTTTATCTTTATTGTTCTCTTTCTGTGACCGTCTTCCAAATTTTTGATTTTTTTCTTCCGAAATTGTGATCATTTTGGGACTTGAACCTTTTTCAAAATTGTGAACATTTTTTTCAAATTACGGACAGTGTTCAAATTCCTTCACGCACCTGTACCTCGATAGGAGTGCGGACAACATTAAAAAGTACAAGATGACAAAGAAGGCCACAAAGCAAGTTCTGAGTGAAGCAAGGGATTGGGCGTATGAGGACCTCTACGAGCGGTTAGACACGAAGGAAGGTGAAATGGACATCTATAAAATGACCAAGATCTAAGAGAGGAAGACGAGCAATGTTAATGAAATCAAATCCATCAAGAACGGAGCAGATCAACTCTTTGTGAAGAACGAGGAGATTAAACATAGATGGCGGGAGTACTTTGACAAGCTATTCAATGGGGAGAGTGAGACCTCTACCATTGAAATGGAGGACTCCTCTTATGATATTAGAAGGTGTTTTGTGCGGCGAATCCAGGAGTCGGAGGTCAAGGAGGCTTTAAAAAGGATGAAAGGAGGCAAGGCGATGGTCCTTGTTTGTATCCCCATTGAGGTGTGTAGAGGCCTTGGGGACATAGTGATGGTATGGCTAACCAATCTTTTCAACCTTATTTTTCGGGCAAATAAGATGCTAGAAGAATGGAGATGAAGTATATTAATATCAATCTTCAAGAACAAGGGGGGTGTTTAGAGTTGTACTAATTATCATGGAATTAAGATGATGAGCCATACAATGAAGCTATGGGAGAGAGAGAGAGAGTCATTGAGCATCGCTTAAGAAGATTGACAAGCTTGACCAAAAATCAGTTTGGTTTCATGCCTGGTAGTTCGACCATGAAAGCCATTGTCTTGGTATGATAACTTATGGAGAGATATAGGAAACAAAATAAGGACCTACATATAGTGTTCATTGACTTGGAGAAGGTCTATGAGAAGATACCGCGGAGAGTCATGTGCTGGGCATTGGAGAAACACAAAGTCCCAACGAAGTACATTATCGTCATGAAGGACATATACGATAATGTTGTGACAAGTGTTCGAACAAGTGATGGCGACACTGATGACTTCTTGGTTAGAATAGGACTGCACCAGGGGTCAACTTTGAGCCCTTATCTTTGTGCCTTCGTGACGGATGAGTTCACAAGAGATATATAAGGAATTATCCCATGGTGTATGCTCTTTGCGGATGGTGTGATGCTAGTCGATGATAGTCGGACGGGGGTCAACAGAAAGTTAGAGCTATGAAGACAAACCTTGGAGTCCGTAAAGTGTGATTTGAAAGATTAAAGTATCACCAAAGAGCTAGCCATGCACATGCATGTGTGGAAGCTTGTTGTCATGTGCCAGAACCATGAATTGATCACGAGATCTTATGAGTTTCACCTCTTGTCTACCTCAACTTGTATGGGACTAAAGGCTTTGTTGTCGTTGTCGCGAACAGTGTTCACATTCGTGAACATTTTTATAAATCTGCCAGCATTTGTTTTTTAAATGCATTTTTTAATTAATGAATAATTTTTTGAAATTGGGGAACAATTTGTGAATTCATTTTTGAAATGCTAATTTTGAAATTTGAGAACAATTTATGAAATTCATGAACATTTTGACATTTAATAATCTATGAACATTTTTTGAATTGGCGAGGTTGCCGGCAATTGAGTGTATTACATGGGGCTTGACACAAGTCCTCATGCGGCCACGAGGTGGCCTTTTCACGTGAAGGAAGTTTTTTACTCGAGTCAGTCGCAGGCGAGTATAGAGTATTTACTAGGGTGTGGAGAAAGTTATTTTACTCCTCAGGTCATTTTAGGGGATCGACCAAGTGCCGCTTAGAGAAGAAATGTAAATTTTTACTCCTCTAAAGCATTTTAGGGGACCGGTTAGAGATGCCTTAACACAACAACAAGAAGAATCAATCCCAAATCCATCTTCTGTCCTTATTGAACTACTAAGGCCCTTAGAAATCTCACAAATCCAAAACCAAATGAAGCACAACCACCCAAACTAACAAGACATCCATACAAGAGTTGCTCCCTTCGTTTCTTTTTACTCCGCATATAAGATTTGTGTTAAGTCCAACTTAAGTTTGACTAATTTATATTAAAAATATCAACATATACGATAATAAATATATATAATATAATACTAAACTTCATAAAGAATCTAATCAATTGTTTTGATTGTGAATGTTGATACTTTGTTTTATAAATTTGGTCAAATTAGAGATACTTTGATTTTAGAAAAAAATTATATGCAAATTAGAAAAAACAGAGGGAGTACATGGCAATACCACACGAAGAGCACGACCTACATGTTGGAAATATGCCCTAGAGGCAATAAATAAAGTGTTTATTATTATATTTTCTTTTTCATGATAATCGTTTATTATCCATGCTATAATTGTATTGATTGGAAACACATTACATGTGTGGGTAAATAGACAACACTATGTCCCTAGTATGCCTCTAGTGAACTAGCTCGTTGATCAAAGATGGTCAAGGTTTCCTAGCCATTGACATGTGATGTCATTTGATAATGGGATCACATCATTAGTAGAATGATGTGATGGACAAGACCCAAACTACAAACGTAGCATATGGTCGTGTCAGTTTATTGCTACTGTTTTCTGCATGTCAAGTATATGTTCCTATGCCCATGAGATCATGCAACTCACGGACATCGGAGGAGTGCCTTGTGTGTATCAAACGTCGCAACGTAACTGGGTGACTATAAAGGTGCTCTACAGGTATCTCCGAGGGTGTCTGTTGAGTTGGCATGGATCAAGACTGGGATATTTGTTACCCCGTGTGACGGAGAGGTATCTCAGGGCTCACTCGGTAATACAACATCACAATAAGCCTTGCAAGCAATGTGACTAAGTGTTAGTCACGAGATTTTGTATTACGGTATGAGTAAAGAGACTTTCCGGTAATGAGGTTGAACTAGGTATGGAGATACCGACGATCGAATCTCGGGCAAGTAACATACCGAAGAACAAAGGGAACATCATACGGGATTAACTGAATCCTTGACATAGAGGTTCGACCGATAAAGATCTTCGTAGAATATGTAGGAACCAATATGGGCATCCAGGTCCCGCTATTGGTTATTGACCGTAGAGGTGTCTCGGTCATGTCTACATAGTTCTCGAACCCACAGGGTCTGCACATTTAAGGTTTGGTGACGTTTCAGTAGTATAGAGTTATGTATGGTGGTGACCGAAGGTTGTTAGGAGTCCCGGATGAGATCCCGGATGTCACGAGGAGCTCCGGAATGGTCCGGAGGTATAGATTCATATATAGGAAGTCTTGTTTTGGTCGCCGGAAAACTTTCGGGCTAATCGGTAGTGTACCGGGAGTGTCAGTAGTGTACCGGGAGACCATCGGGAGGGATATTTCGACCCAAGAGGCTTCATGGGCTGTGGGAGAATAAATATCAGCCTTTTTTGGGCTGGTGGAATTCCCACACAAGGCCCATGCGGCTAGGGAAGAAAAGCCCAAAGGGAAAAGGTGAAAAAAACGGCCAAAAAGGAGGAATCCTAGTCCTACTAGGATTGGAGGAGGAGTCCTCCTCTCCTCCCCACTTCGGCCGAACCAAGGAGGCTTGGCCCTTGCTCCAAGTCCTCTCCTCCCTCCCTCTTATATATACTGGAGGTTTTAGGGTTTTTGCACAGAATTTTTAGCCACGTGCTGCCCGTTCCTCCAGTGCATAGTTTCTTCGCTAGATCGGATTTTTGCAGTGCTTAGGCGAAGCCCTGCCAGAATAGCTCCACCACCATCGCTGGAGCATCGTCATGCTGCCGAAGAACTCTTCTTCCTCTCCTATCCCTCTTGATGGATCTAGACGGCGGAGATCGTCATCAAGCCATACGTGTGCTGGATGCGGAGGTGCCGTCCGTTCGGCGCTAGATCGGAAGGACCGTGATCGAGTTCGCGGGACGGATCGTGATCAAGTTCGCGGGACGGATCGTGATTGGATCGTGGGATGGATCGTGATTGGATCGCGGGACACTCGGCGATTTGGATCGCGAAGACGTTTGACTACACCAACCGCGTTTCTTAACGCTTCCCGCTTAGCAATCTACAAGGGTACGTAGATCCACTCTCCCTCTCGTAGATGCTCATCACCATGGATAGGTCTTGCGTGAATGTAGGAATTTTTTTGTTTCCCATGCAACGTTCCCCAACACTACAAAGTGAGGGGAGGGGGGAATCACTTAAACAACCTAGAAACCAGACCTATAGATGAACTAGCAAGAAGAGGGACGACTGAGCAAAATGTGACAACTACTAGTCTACTATGCAGGACCAAAATCGATATCGCCACACCGAGGACTGGAATCCTTAATTTTTTCTCCAAACAAAGGCAAAGATTACCTCATCTATTAAATAAGCAAAAGAGAATTGCCCAGATAATTACGGAAAATTGGGCAAAACCGGAACAATAAGGGCCAAGCCCACTCCCATTGATGTAGGATCGAAGGTATGTCTAGAGGGGGGGGGGTGATTAGACTACTTGACCAAATAAAAGTTTTGCCTATAACAAGTTTTAGGGTTGACAGTTTTTAGCATTTCATGGCAAGTCAAGTACACCCTACACATGCAAGTCTAAGAGTATATAGCAGCGGAAAGTAACAACAAGCATGTATAAAAGGGATAGGGTAGGAAGATCAAACACAATTGTAGACACGATGATTTTTCCCGTGGTTCCGATAGGTGGCGCTATCGTACATCCATGTTTATGGAGTCTTAAACCCACAGAGGGTAACGGTCGCGAGAGTCCATGGAGGTTTCCACATAAAAGGGTCCACGAAGTAGCAACCTTGACTATTCCATACGGCTTCCGTCCACGAAGGACTAGCCTCACTATGGGTAGATCTTCACAAAGTAGGCGATCTCCTTGCCCTTACAAACTTCTTGGTTCACTCCGCAACACAAACTAGGAGGCTCCCAAGCAACATCTAACCAATCTAGGAGGCACCACCCTCCAAAAGGTAATAGGCTCGGTAATGACGATGAACTCCTTGCTCTTGTGCTTCAAGATGATAGGCTCCTCAGCACACAATCTCTCTCTCACAGGTTTGGCTTGGTAGAAGAGATGGGATTGGTGGAAAGCAGCTTGGGGAGCCTATGAATCAAGATCCATATGATTGGAGTGGAAGATCTTGACCTCAACACAAGGGTAGGTGGTTCTCTCTTAGAAAATCTGATAGGATAGGTATGGAATAGTTCTGAGTGCTTCTCTCTCGAGTAGGTGGTGGTGAAGGGGTATATATAGGCATCTCCAAAAATCCAACCGTTACACACAAAATGACCAACTCGGTGACACAGATGTGTTAATCTCGGTGGTACCGAAGTGACCAAAAGGTGACAACTTTTGAATCTCGGTGAGACCGATATAGGAAACTTGGTTGCACCGATAAGGTGACCAGCGGTCAGATTTCCAATCTCAGTGACGCCGATCCAACATTCTCGATGGGACCGAAAATATTAATTTGCGTAATAGAAAGTTGGCAACCTAAACTCGGCGGCACAGGTATGGAATCGGTTGCACCGAAGTGGCTAGGGTTTGGCAGAGTCTGTCTAGGTTCTGGAATCGGTGGCACCGGTATGGAAAAGTTTGTTGCACCGATTTTGAGTGGTAGGTATAGAATAGACTTTGGTGGGAGAGTTTTGTGGATGTTTTTGGCAACTACCACTAGTGCACGTTTGAGCATATTGTTCACCAACAAAACCTTACCCCCTTTTAATAGTATTGGCTTTCCTATGACTCAAAGTGATCTCGAGTCCTCTTGCTTGAAGCTTGGCCAACCTATTTCCTTGCATCTTGGGGTTTCTCCATAATCTCCTTTTGCCAATCCTATCATTGAACACTTCCTGAAATATACTTGGTGGTAACATTGGTTCAATGACTTATATATTGTTATTAATTACCAAAACCACCAAGGGAGCAAATGTGCTTTCAATTGACTGAAACATCTCAGGGCAAAGCCCACCCTAAACGACAACATATTGACCTGTCGTCAGACAACGCAGTCCCGACTCTGACAGAAAATTCAGAAGAACAAAACCAGGCACGGCTGGAGCCACGGAAAATCGTCGAACGAGCCACCTGCGGCCAGTCATCGTACATCACAGGGCCTCGCCGCCGCAGCTTCGACTCCACAGCAACAAACAACCCGTGGCAATACCGTGGACACGTCGAAGAAGAGCTGACTACCGCAACCATTGTCGCATCACCGACCTTGGTCCCACCATTATCGTTGCGACATAAGTCTGGACGCCATAGTGATTCTCTCGGGGCCGCCGCCCCGACATCCACCGCTCTGTCGCGCCCAGCGCAATCAACCGGCACCACCTTCCGGGGCCACCGCCCCGACATACCACCGCTCCCCTTGGGCGGTAACATTGCACAACCCACTAACCGAGTGCCAAAGTGGATGCACCACAAATGACTCCCCGCTCACCGCAACTCCGCCTGCTCCTGATCAACCACCCCCAGCACTAACCTGGTGCTCTCTCACAAGACTTGACTTCAACGCAATGCTCTCAACAGAGTAATGACGCCAGGGATGTCACCATTACACACTGTTTTCACCGGAAGACAAGAACTGATCAAGAGAGATGTCGGATCCCCTCAATGGCGCCTCCAACAAGGAAAACCACACCCGAAGGCATTGTCCGCCATCGGCCCTGACCAAAGTCGGGCATGACTTTCTTCCGGGGCACGAGCACCTATGCCAGGGACGGCGTCCCCGACTCACCACCACCAGACCAGAGCCAACTCCTCACACACGTAGATCACTGGCCAGAAGCACCACCGATGGTGCAGGACTCAGAGCAAGGTTCCAAACCTGCACCAACGCAGACCACCATCCCGTCGGGAATCCCACACATCTAGCTCGAAGATCAATCACCAACCGAGCCTCCAACTGCACAAGCAGCAGACCGGTCGAAGAATAGCCAGATCCTTGCTTGACACCACGCATCGCACCCCTAAGGTCGTTGGCAAGCCTCCCGGGAGATCCGCGCTGGGGAAGCACCTCCTCGCGCCGAGCAAACAGGGCCGCCAAAAGCCCAGATCGGACCCGGCCCTGCGACCCGCGCCCACCTCGCGCCGGCGCACACACATCCCTCCACGCCGCCCCGTCGGGGCCACTACACCTGCCGTCTCCTCCGGCCGCCCTGACCACTGTGCCCGCCCTCTCCTCCGGCCTCCCATGGCCATAGCAAAGTAGCCGAAAACGGGGAACGGTAGGCCGTCCCCCGATCCCGATTCATAGACCCGGAATCGGATTCGGGAACGAGGTCAGATTCGGTACGATTTGATGAAGATTCGGCGTCCCCACAGCCTGCTCCTCGAATCAGGTTCGGTGATCCAGCAGCTAAAACGCCAGTCATAATTTACTCATGCCACCGTTTTTTTTCTCAAGGACTCCTCGCTCTCCCTCCAGTCCATTAACTGCAAGGGATCCATTAACTGCAAGGAATGCTGACCGTCAGGGACTCTTCGTTCTTCATTGATTTATCCTTTTAAGTACTCGCCATGAGCCCAATGAACACCACCAGACTCCTCAAACCATGATACCGTACCGGATTCATCATACCCAAACTGATTGGATCGCGTCCCCGCGGTAAAAAAAACGCTCGAGAGATGTATACCCCTGTTGTACCCTATGTTTTTCAGCCACCGACTCTCGTCCCTCGTTCCCGTTCCTCGTTCTCACCGTACCGGAAACATGGCAACTATGGGCCATAGTACCGCCAGGAACGCAACAACGCCCAGATCCGCACGGACCGACTACCAGCACCGCACCGGTCACGTGGCCCTGCGCCGCACGAACGCAGCTCCGCTCCAACGCCGCCAAGCACCATGATCAGCAGCGCCCCGAGCCCGCCCTCCCACCAGATCGAGCCGTCCCGCGCCGCTCTACCCTGTGTAGAGGACCCCACGTCCCTACCGCCGCCGACACTGCACGAGCTTTGCCCGGCGGCGGTCATCGGCGATGACAAGGGAAACAGTTGAGGAAGGAACTGCCTGGCGGCGGCTAGGGTTTTGCGATGGTGGATGGAATCCTCAATTAGAAGAACCAAAGATGGCGGAATCGCCATGGTAAACAAGGCGCTGAGGTGGTCGTGTCTTACCTCTGTTCTCCCTAGTCCTACGTACCTCTTTCTCTCAAACAGAGAGGAATGGACCACCGAACAGACGAAGAGGGGAAAGTAAATTCAAAATACATCTGGAAAAAGGAGGAAGGCCGATAACGGTCTTAAAACATCCGGGAGAAAATGCGCTGGGTCACGCATGCCGGGAAATCGGCATGAATCTTGGCACTCGATCAGACGGGCCACAATTTGAATGAAGGCCAATTGCTCTTCATCCGAATGAAAATAGCAATAGCAAAACCGTCAAATGATGATGTACATAGGACAGGAGGAGACTGGAATGCACAAGCGAAGAAGACGGGTTTTGCGTACGTATATACAGGTATGTGTATTAACATGTGCAAATGTGCCGGGTGAGGTTGCAGAAGCAGAGCCATGTATATGTATACATATCTCTGTAATGGTCTGTATCGAATCGAGATCTCAGTTTGCATGCATGACTTTAGCTACATCTTGTGCTTGGCAGCAGAGCTGGGCGAGGGCTTGTGATCATCCATCCTAGCCTCCAGAAGCTTCTCCTGCAGGCTTTGCTTTTGCTTTTGCTTGTGCGGCCCTCGCGCCAATCCTTTGGATTCCTGGCTTCTCTGCCGCTGCTGCGGTTTCACCGAGTAGGACGAGCTGCACTGCTCCCCAACCGGCAATGCCGGAGTGATCACGGTTGACCTCTGTTCCGGTGTCGTCGTCTCTGCAGATCCAGCTGTTTTCTTCCTGCTCTCGCTGATCGCCGACCTCCAGAGCCGCCGTATCAACGCCGTGTTCTTGCCCGTAGCGCTCCTGCTTGGAGTTGGACGGTGAACCTGATCGGTGACGGTGAGCCCGCTGCCAACCAAGCCTCCTTTGCCGTTGGACAACAAGGACGCGTTGCTCGCTCGCGCCACTGAACGATCGCTGGTACCAGCTGAAGCACAAGAATCACGCCGCCGGTCACGGTCGGGAGTGCTCCAGCTACTGCCACTGCCGTTCTCCAGGTCGCCGGAGCCGTCGAGCTTTCCCAAGAAAATGTCCGTCGCCGGGCTGACGGAGTGAACGTTGGACGCCGGGCTGCCACCGCTCGCCGTCTCTTCTCTCCGGCAAAAGTGCTGGAACACCCGGTCCACGTCCTCCGGGGCATGAGGGTTCCGATGGCTCAGCTCCTTGACGCCGCGGAGCCGGACGGAGCTCGCCGCCTCGCTCATCATCCGCGCCTCCCGCAACGTGGAGTTGTTGGCGTCGATGCTCTTGCCGTCTTTCCGTAGGAAGGACTCCATCTCGGCCTGCAGCCGGTTGAGCTGCGAGTACTTGTGCTCCAGCGCGAGCTTGGCGTCGGAGAGCTTCATCTGGACCCGCTCCTCGCGCCACACCTCCGCCATCTGCAGCATCCGGCGCTCCTCCTCCATCTCCTCCCGCATGCCCAGGCACTCGCGCCGCAGGAGCTCCACCTCCGCCTGGTCCTCCTCCACCTCCTTGGTCAGCTCCTCGCACGCGTCCTCCATCATCTCCCGCGCCTTGCGCTCCATCTCGTAGCTCTGCGCCGCCTGCTTCGCCGACGCCTTGGCCTCTGCCAGCTCCTTCACCAGCTTGCCGTTGGCCGCCTCCAGCTGCCGCCGGTGACGCCTCTCCGTCTTGACGTCCTCTCTTGACGCGGCGATCACGTGCTGAGCCTTGTCACGCATCCTGCTCTTCCACGACGCCTTCTCCTCCGTGAGCTTCCTCAGGAACCGCTCCACCTTCTTCCTCGTCACGCGCTTCTCGTCCTCGAGCTCGCTGATCCGAGCACGGGCCTTGTCAAGCTCGGCCTCCAGCGCCAGCGCCACCGCCGAAGCATGGCCGTGAACCGGCATTGCACGGGCGTGGCAAGCATGTGGTGGTAGCTGGCAAGGATCATGTGAAGCCAGCATGCTGTGCAGACAGACATGCTGCTGGTCCCATTTGGTTGCCTTCTCCATCCAACAACCATATGGCAAGTCCACAGCGCAGGCATCGATCTAATCAATGAATGTTCTCAGGTTAGAACAATCAGCTTATGCATGCCAAGAGAAAACAGAAATATATTTATACACACGGTGACGGTGCCGACCTTGTCTAAGATGCTATGATTTCTGCATGGGATTTCGACGCCCAAACCGCACCGCGTTTTGCTGCCATTGCAGAGTTTCGCTTTCCTTCGGTGTCGCTGGAGATAAACAACACACTTGTATCAAGCATTAACTGTTAGCAATCAGACTCATATATAGAGGTGATAATTAATCTCCTTAACTAACTTGTGAGGAAATACAGCAATGTACATTTCATGGCTGAAAAATGCTGCTGTTGGAAACAAATCACAGGATTGACAAAACAACGCATTACTGCATTCACCTGGTTTTTGGATTTCCCTGATGATCCACACACCCGATTAAATTTGAAACGTTAATTTGCTTCATGGCATTCAACACTAGAAATGATGTTCTCTTTTGGGGAAATAATTAATGGAGGAGTGACAGCACCAAAAGTACAGGGAGGGTCGTGATCATTTACAAACAATCATGCTAATTGAAACAGTTCTGATCCTAATCAAACTGAAACGAATAATTGTATAGGAAAGAAGGAATTTGGCCCTGAATTTGCAGACATGCCTACCTAGTCAAAACGAGAAGGAAAACAAAACCACACAAAGTAAGAGTATATGTATAATCTAAGAGAAGAAACAGAAGATGGCATCAGCAGTCAAAGGAACCTTTGGGGATCAGAGGTCAAAAGTACAACCCAATTTCGACCATTGTGTAAGGGAGGATCAGGAAGAAAAAAACACGACCCCACAATAATCTAGGAGTAGTAACAACAAATCAGAAGTCCCATTTTCTTTTCTTGAAAATCAAAGAGAGGGAACATAAATCAATCTTGAATAGAACAATCCCCAAACCGGCGACTCGATCAGAGAGAGAGAGAGGGTCACAGCAAGGAAACGATGAGAGAAGCGAGGGCACTCACGGGAGAATGAGCGTCGTGCCGGAGAGGGCCGGGGTTGACCGCCTGCCGCTCCGCGTGGCGCAGCCTCCAGAGCCCTGCGGCGAGCGCCCTTGCCGTGGCGCCGGCGAGCGGCGGCGTCCTCGCCGTGGCGGCATTGTGGCGTCGCCTCAGGTGAGCGCGGATGCCACGGGGGCTCCGGCGATGATGAGTGGCGGAGGGGGTCATGGGATCATGGAGACGGAGATTGGAAGGTGGCAGGGAGTTATTGGCTGTTGTTTTTGGATGGCAATTTCTTTCCGCATCTGCATGCACATGCCATGTGTGAGGAGACGGAGACCATCACAGGGACAAGAGAGAGACAGACGGATCCTTTTCTTTTTCCCTTCCTAATAACTATTCATTTTTATCAGGTTGTACTAGATCCAGGAGTGACTGTGCATTTGCTATTTATATTAATATTCTCCATTTTCTACCTTGACCATTACTTCTCCTTACAACTTGCATTCTATTTCATGACACGTTTGACAATTTTTGAGGAATCGAATTGGAGTTAAGACAAATTGTGGTGGACCTAAATTCTTAAATAATGACATATTAAGACATTTTTAGAGAAACAATAACTTAAGTTACGATGAAAGATCAAGGTGATTTTTCTTCTTTCTCAAAGGTAACCAGGGAGGAGAAAATCTGATGGCATCGTTCCTGGCGACTCCTCGTCCTCGAGGGCCTTGTGCTCGCCGGTCGTCGAGGGGTCACCGGAATTGTCGTCTCGCCATGTATAGTTGTACTCTAGGATTATGTTTTGTAGCTAGGGTTTCAAACATGTGATACGCTTTCATCATATTTACTTTTTTAAATACTTTCGTTTTTGTTTTGAGCTTCAATTTACATGTTTTGAATGAAAGTAACTCGCACCGACGTTATTTTTAACAGAACCACATCGACGTTTTTATGCAGAAAAAAAAAATCTTGAAATTGGACAAAAATTTACGGGAGTTTTTATGGAATATAGAAAAAAATACTAGAGTGAAGAACTACCTGAAAAGAGCCACGAGGGGGCACAAGTCAGTGGACGTGCCCACCCACCCGAGGGCACGCCCCGGTGACTTGTGGGGCACACGAGCCTCCATCTGACCTTATCCTCAGTCCTATATACTCCATCTTCCAAGGAAAAAATCAAAGAGAAAGTTTCATCGCGTTTTACGATACATTGGCGTCGCCACCTTCTATTCTTCATCGGGGGTCCTACTCCGGAGTCCGTCCGTGGCTCCGAAGAGAGGGATCCATCGCCGCCGCCATCACCAACCTCTTTCCATTAACAATTCCATGATGCTCATCACTATGAGTGAGTAATTTCATTGTAGGCATACTGGATGGTGATGAAGACGGATGAGGTTGCTTATGTAATCCAGTCAATTTGTTAGGGCTTGATCCCTAGTTCCACTATGTTTTTAGATTGATGTTTTTATGACTCTACTATGCTCAATGCTTGTTATTAGGGCCCAGGTGCCATGATTTCAGATCTAAACACTTATGCTTTTCATGATTATTTATATGATATGCTGATCTTACCTGCAAACTGTATGCACCTGTAATCGTTCTGAACCCTAGACCCCCAAGGTGACCATGTTTGGAATATCAACGGGGATGATTTTGACTTGAGGAGTTCATGTATTCACTGTGTGTTAATGCTTTGTTCTAATTCTCTATTAAAAGAAGTGCCTTAATTACCCCTAGTTTCCATAAGGACCCCGTTGATGTCTACTACGCAACTTTATTCTTGTAAACTCTGTTAGCCCTCCAAGCGCAAAGTTTTGTAGGATAGTAGCAATTTTCCCCCAAGTAGTTGACCTAAGGTTTATCAATCTGTGGGAGGTGTAGGATGAAGATGATCTCTCTCAAATAACCCTGCAGTCAAATACTCCCTCCGTCCCAAAATAAGTGTCGTTGCTCTAGTACAAAATTTGTACTAACATAGTGTTAAATGTGCACACTTATTTTGGGACGAAGGGAGTACAAGAAATATCTTGTGTCCCCAACACACCCAACGCAATGACACATTATATAGGCACACTAGTTCGTCGAAGAGATGGTGATACAAGTGTAGTATGGATAGTAGAAATATGTTTTTATAATTTGAATAAGGAAAAACACCAAGGTAACAAGTAGTAAACAACGAGCAAAACGGTATATTAATGCTTGGAAATAAGGCCTAGGGTTCATACTTTCACTAGTGCAATCTCTCAACAGTGCTAACGTAATTGAATCATATAACCATCCCTCAATGTGTGATAAAAAATCACTCTGAAGGTCCTATCTATCAGAGAACATAAGATGGAATTGTTGTAGTAGTAAACCACCTTAAAGTTATCCTTTCCGATCAATCTATTGGGCTATTCCTATAAGTGTCACAAACAGCCCTAGAGTTCGTACTAGAATGACACCATATGATACACATGAATGAATCCTAATGTCACCTAGATACTCCAATGTCGCCACAAGTGTCCGTTGGTTAATTATTGAACATGCATCAAACAATTTCAGATTCATCATATTCAATCCAACATAGTGAACTTCAAAGCGTACCCCAAGATTTCTATCAAAGAAAGTAGGACAAAAACGTGCATCAACCTCTACGCCTAGATTACCCCAATGTCACCTCGGGAATCCGCAAGTTGAGTGGCAATACATATATCAAGTGAATAAGTAGAACACCCCATTGTCATCATAGATATCCACATGTAAGACATACATCAAGTGTTCTCAAACCCAAAGTATTCAATCCAACATAACGAAATCTCAAAGGGGAAGATTCAATTCATCACATCAAGGTAGCAAGGGAATATCACCATATGATTCAACTATATTAACAAAGTCTGTGATACATCAAGATCATGCCATCTCAAGTACATGAGAGAGAGAGAGAATCAAACAAATAGCTACTGGTACATACCCCCAGCCCCGAGGATGAACTACTCCCTCCTTGTCATGGAGACCGCCGGGATGATGAAGATGGCCTCCAATGATGATTTCCCCTCCGCCAGTGTGCTGGAACAGGGTGTCAGATGGTTTCTTCGATACAGAGGCTTGCAACCGCGGAGCAGAAGTGATAGGTTTATTTCTTGGGTTTGTCTATTTATAGGATTTTTCAGCGTTGGAATCACTCGGAACCGAGCCACTGGGTGGTCCCAAGGTAATAGGGCGCGACCACCCCCCTAGGCACACCCTATTGCCTTGGTACCCCATCATGTGTCCCCTGATACTCCCTCAAAACTTTTTGGGCCTCTTTCCTTCTAGAAAAAGTCATCAAAAAGTTTTTGGCGATTCCGAAAACTTTTATTTTCTGCACAAAAACAACACCATGGTAATTCTGCTGAAAACAACGTCGGTCCGGGTTAGTTCCAATTAAATCATATAAAGTACATCAAAACCTTGTAAAAATATTGTAAACATAGGTGAATATGGCATGAATACTTCATAAATTATCGATACGTTGGAGACGTAATAGCGCCCCCAAGCTTAATTCCTACTCGATCTCTAGTAGGTAAATGATGAAGGAAATATTTTATGAAGTGTGAATGTTAGCATAGCGCAAAAATTTACATATCATAAATGGTATATCATTTCGCGTACAACTTCTCATGATCAAGTAGCAAGCTATTCACATGTTAATGTATAGATTATAAACTTTCTTGAAAACCAACAAACTATGTTTTCAGTCATGAAACAATTGCAATTCATCTATTTTCAGGAAGGGTCTATTTAAGAGCTTTGATTTAGCAAATTCCACATACTCAACTATGGTTTAGTCTTCCATGATTGCTGACATTCAAAGCATATTTTTAGAACAAACAGTTTCAGTCAAACACATAGAAAGATAGGGGTTTAACATTTTGCCTCCCAACTTATTTATCTCAGGGATAATGTCAACAATAATGAATCATGATCACCTATATTCAACTGGATATATATGACTGGATCTTTCCCCCACCACATAATGCTTGCCAACTAAAGAGTTAATAGATTGGAATAGGGATGGACATTATTGACTCTTGCATAAAATTAAATACAAAAAGTAAAATATAGTCCCTTTGTAGAGGGAAGCAGAGGTTGTCATGCGCTTTTTATTTTTGTATGTGCAAGCTCTTAATGGAAAGGAACGTCACTTTATATTACCCCTTGTGATAGAAACCTTTATTATGCAGCCCATCGCTTTTATTTCTTCACAATCGCACGTTCATACAAAGCTTATTTTCCCTTCCAATAAAAGATCATACATATTTAAGAGCATTTTTATTGCTTTTTGCACCAATGGCAACTTACTTGAAGGATCTTATTCAATCCATAGGTAGATATAGTGGACTCTTATGACAAGAAATTGGGTTTAAGGGTTTTTGGATGCACAAGTAGTATCTCTACTTAGTATGAATTTTTGTCTAGTAAAAGGTCCTAAGCCAGCACCACATGTTAGAGGATCCATGACAATACAACTTCTATGTGAATATAAACAAACATAACCATTACGTTGTCTTCCTTGTCCAACATCAACTACTTGATCAAGTTTGAAAATAATTAATGGGTGCTCACAATCATAGAAGATGCCCAAGATTTTATATTTATATGTGAAATCTCGCTTCCTCAATATTCTTTCATGAATTGTCCAAGTGACCAATGTTATGTTTGTTAACTTCCAATAAATTTTACCGCTTATACTTCTTATATGTGAAGTCACTACTCCCCATGGGACAAGCATATGAAGCATACATAATTTCATATTTATGACATTCAATTCATTCAACATTTTCTCTTACGATATAAGTGAAGCACAAGAGTGAACATCAAACTACTCTCAAAAAGTTACAAGTGAAGATCAATGAGTAGTTTAAACAATTAAATAGCTATTGAGGACTCTATCTCAATAAAGACTTTCAGATCTGAGATTTATTTCAAACAGAAAATAAAATAAAAATGCATTCCAAGAATAGCACATATCATGTAAACGAATAAAAACTTACACTCAAGATAGGCTAACCGATAGCTGTCGACAAAGAGAGGCAGAATGCATAGAATACCCAAGCTTAGATGCTTGAGACTTCTTGTAATATTGACTTGGGGAGCATTGGGCATGCGAGAGCTTGAGCTTCTTTGTCTCGTTAATTTCTCTCATATCTCGATTAGTGCACATAAGAATAAATAACCACTTTATGTACTGCCAAGAAAAGTTGCATAATAATTTTCAGAAATTATATGCTACTTACCATCATTTACAAAATTTATATCTATCAATATAAGCTATGGAAACTATAGGATAAGTAGATAACAAAACTATGACATCAATGCGTCTAAACAGGAGAGGCCGTAGCAATTGATTCAAAAGGCGTACTTCTGTAACTCAAAACATTCTAAAAATTTAGGACATAATAAATAATCTGTATTAAAGTACTGTGTTAAAATTTGAGAAACTTTCCACATCCGAGTAAAATATGAAAATTCAAACACTACAGCAAAAGTTTCTGTTTTTATACAACACACATCAAACACGGAACTGAGGCATCTTAAGGCAATTATTGGAACCTTTTATTAGAAAACATGATTATAAATAGCATATAAAATAAAAAAAATGATTCACCAAGAAAACACACATTATGTTAAAATAAAAATGTAGCTCCAAGTAAGATATACTGACATTGTTGAAGACAAAAGAGGGGTACCTTCTGAGGCATCCCCAAGCTTAAACGCTTGAGTCTTCCTTGAATATTACCTTGGGGGTGCCTTGGGAATCCCAAATTTTAGGGTATTTTCACACCTTATTCTCCTCGTAGTGGTATCTCACCCAGAACTTGAAAACTTCAATCACACAAAACTTAACGGAACTCATGAGATGGGTTAGTGTAATAAAAATAGATCATTCACTTACGTACTGTCAAGACAAGATTCATAATTATTTTTAGACAATTACTACCATATTATATAATGTCCATGATTTATATCACTAAATATAATCTATGGAAACACTAAACAAGCAAACAATGCATGCAAAATAGAATCTGTGAAAAACAAAATAGTCTGTAAATATCTGCACCAAAACCATATTTCCCTATGTCTGGAAATTCTGAAAAATTAGGAAAACATGGAGAATTTGCGTAGCAATATTTTGTGAAAATTTCATAATATTTTGACACTCGAGTAAAATAAAAGTAATTTTGTACCGGGGGCAAAAGTTTCTGTTTTTGCACAGAATCAAATCAACAAGTATCCACACTATCCCAAAGGCTTTACTTGGCACATTATTGAAATAGAAGACTCAAAACATAATTGATACAATATATTAATAATTTAAATAGCCAAAAAAATATGGATAAGTATCTAGTTGCCTCCCAACAAGCGATTTTCTTTAAACCATTTTAGCTAGGCATGATGATTTCAATGATGCTCACATAAAAGTAAAGAATTGAAAAACAATGGGAGCATCATAAAGCATACGACAAGCACATTTAAGCCTAACCCACTTCCTATGCATAGGGATATTGTGAGCATACAATTTATGGGAGCAAAAATCAACTAGCATAGGAAGGAAAACGACTATAACTTCAAGATTTTCAACACATAGAGAGGAAACTTGATATTATTGCAATACCTACAAGAATATGTTCCTCCTTCATAATAATTTTCAGTGGCATCATGAAGTAATCCAACAATATAAATATCACAAAAATCATTCCTTTCATGATCCACAAGCATATAATTTTTATTACTCTCTACATAAACATTTTTTCTTCTCATGCATAGTAGTGGGAGTAAACTTAAGAAAATAACTATCATGAGATTCTTGATTCACGTAACCAAATTGAACATTAAAATCATGATGACAAGTTTCATGATTATCATTACTATTTGTAGCATACATGTCATCACAATAATCATCACAGATAGCAACTTGGTTGTCATAGTCAATTGAAACCTCTTCCGAAATAGTGGAATCGTCATTAAATAAAGTCACGATCTCTCCAAATTCACTTTGATAATTATTATAATAAGATTAAACACCCTCAAAAATAGTGGGATCATTATTACCTAGATATTACAATCTTCCAAACCCACTTTCATCAATATAATCATCATAAATAGGAGGCATGCTATCATCATAATAAATTTGCTCATCAAAACTTGGGGGGGGGGGCTAAATATGTCATATTCATCAAACATAGCATCCCCAATCTTATGGATTTGCATATCAATAGAATCATGGATATTAAGAGAACTCATACTAGCAACATTGCAATCATGCTCATCATTCAAGGAACTCACATTACGCATTTTGTTAAATTCTTCCTCTAGCAATTTAGCACAATTTTCTAAACCATCATTTTCATGAAATACATTATAAAGACGAAGCATATAAGACAACCTAAATTCCATTTTTTGTAGTTTTATTTTATAAAACCAAACTAGTGAAATAAGAAACTAAAAGATTCAATTGCAATATCTAAAGATATACCTTCAAGCACTCACCTTCCCGCCAACAGCGCTAGAAAAGAGCTTGATGTCTACTATGCAACTTTATTCTTATAAGCTCTGTTGGGCCTTCAAGCGCGGAGTTTTGTAGGACATTAGCAATTTCCCCTTGAAGTGTATGACCTAAGGTTTATAATCCATGGTAGATGTAGGATGAAAATTGTCTCTATCAAACAACCATGCAATCAAATAAAAGAAATCTCTTGTGTCCCCAACATACCCAATACAATGGTAAATTGTATAGGGGCCATAGTTCGGAGAAGAGATGGTGATATAAGTGTAGTCTGGATAGTAGAAATAGGTTTTTATAATCTGAATAAATAAAAACAGCAATGTAACAAGTAGTAAACAGTGAGAAAAACATTATATTAATGCTTGGAAATAAGGCATAGGGTTCATACTTTCATTAGTGCAATCTCTCAACAGTGCTAACATAATTGAATCATACAACCATCCCTCAAAGTGCGATAAAGAATCAGTCCAAAGTTCCTATCAATTTGAGAACATACAATGAAATTGTTGTAAGTAGTAAACCACCTCAGAGTTATCATTTTCGATCAATCTATTGGGCTATTCCTATAAGTGTCACAAACAGCCCTAGAGTTCATACTAAAATAACACTGTATGATACGCATCAATCAACCCTAATATCACCTAGATACTCCAATGTCAGCACAAGTATCCGTGAGTTAATTATTCAACATGCATCAAACAATTTCAGATTCAACATATTCGATGCAACAAAAAAAACTTTACGGAGTACCTTGATACGCCTCCAATGTATCTATAATTTTAGTTTGTTCCATGCTATTATATGATCATTCTTGAATACTCTATATGCATTTATATGCTATTTTATATCATTTTTGGGAACTAACCTATTAACCCAATGCCAGTTGTTGTATTCTGCGTATTTTTGGCTTTTCAGGAAATCGATACCAGACGAAGTCCAAATGCAACGAAACTTTTTGAATATTTTTATAGACAAAAATAAGACCTGGAAGCTTTGGAGGGAAATCGGATGTCATATAGAGTGGTGCCAAGCTAGCAAGGCGTGCTCAGGGGGGGTGGACGCGCCCTGATGGCTTAGGACCACCTCCTCGCGCCTCCTGACCTAACACCGCATGTATAAACTCCGAAAAATCGGGAAAACACCAAAGAGACACCCGAAACACTCCCCCCGCCACAAATCTCTGTTTCATTGTGTGTCCATCTCAATCCCTGCTTCGGTGCCCCGTCGGAGGTGGATCGATCAGGAATGGCCTCTACATCAACCTTGTTGATCCCATGGTGATGTGTGAGTAGTTCACCACAGACCTATGGGTCCATAGCTAATACCTAGATGTCTCTCTCTCTCTCTCTCTCCGTCTCTCTCTCTCTCTCTCTCTCTCTCTCTCTCTATATATATATATATATATATATATATATATATATATGGTCTTCAATACAAGGTTCACCCCGATTCTCGCGGTGATCTATTCGATGTAATCTTCTTATCGGCGTGTTTGTTGGGATCCGATGAATTGTGGGTTTATGATCGGAATATTCATGAATAATATGTGTGTCATCTCTGAATTCTTTTATGCATGATTGTTATAGCTTTGTATTTCTCTCCGATCTATCGGTTTGGTTTGGCCAACTAGATTGATTTATCTTCAGTGGGAGTGGTGCATTGTGATGGGTTCAATCATGCGGTGCTCAACCCAATGACAGAAAGGGACAAGACACATATTGTATGGCGGACATTAAGGATAAAACAATGTGGTTTATTCATATTGATTGATTTTACTTTGTCTACATCATGTCATCTTGCTCCAAGCATTACTCTGTTTTTACTTAATACTCTAGATGCATGTTGGACATCGGTCGATGGGTGGGGTAATAGTAATAAATGTAGGCAGGAGTCGGTATACTTGCTTATGGACGTGATGCCGATATACATGCTCATTCCTGCGAATAAATATTTTATAACTATGAAATTTTCTACCAATTACCCAATAGTAATTTGTTTACCCATCGTATGCTTTATTTGAGAGAGAAGCCTCTAACGAAAACTAGGGCCCTTGGTCTTCACAAATATTATTACAAAAACTCCAAAAATATTGCTTCCATTATTTACTTGTATTTTATTTTTTAATATATCTATCCAACTATCGGCATGTAATCATTACAAGTAACGAGTTCAAGGGGCTTGACAACCCTCTTGCCCGCGTTGGGTGCAAATGTTTGATTCTATATGTGTAGGTGCTAATGATGGGAGTTTGCATGATTCTCCTATTGTTTCAATAACCTTGGCTCTCACCGAGAGAAATACATATCTCTATTGTGCTCCATCTCCTCTCCTCTTCGGGCAAAAACCCAACGCAGTGTAGAACTAGCATACCCCAAGATTTCTATCAGAGAAAGTAGGACGAAAACGTGCATCAACCTCTATGCCTAGATTGCCCCAAGGTCACCTCGGGAACCTCTATGCCCACAAGCCACCCTGGCGCGCCCTGGGGGTGCTACTTATTGAGCTTGCGTTGGTTTTCCCTTGAAGAGGAAAGGATGATGCAGCAAAGTAGATAAGTATTTCCCTCAGTTGTTGAGAACCAAGGTATCAATCCAGTAGGAGGTACAAGCAAGGCCCAAATTTATGCACCTACACAAACAATCTAACACTTGCACCCAAAGCTATAAAGGGTTGTCAATCCCTTCACGGTTACTTGCAAGGATGAGATCTGATAGAGATAGATATAAAAGATTGCTAGAAGTAAAACTAAATAAAAGTAAATAAATTACAACAAGGTATTTTTGGTACTTTTGAATTATAGATCTGAAAATATAATATGGAAAATAGACCTGGGGACCATAGGTTTCACTAGAGGCTTCTCTCTTGAAGGAAAATAATATGGTGGGTGAACAAACTACTGTCGAGGAATTGATAGAAAAGTTGTCGGGGTTCGACACCTATGGGATTGTGTGGATCCCTTTGTGGTTTGGCAGGGAGATGGTGTGCACAAAGAGCAGATCCGACGAGTAGCGCGCGCGGGGGGGGGGGGGATTTCTACCCAGGTTCGGGCCGCTGAGAAGCGTAAAACCCTATTCGTGCTTTATATATTATGGGTGTTTGGGTTCCGGCTACATGAGCGCTATGTGATGAACAGTACATGGCCACTACGCGCGTGAGTTAGAAGGTCGAAGAAGATCCTCCCCTCATAACGCCTTGGGCCTCCTTTTATATGACTAAGGGGTCTCCAACAGTGGCGTACAGTACATACACGAGGTGTATAGTTGCTAAAGTGTTATCATACCTAACACTGACGACATAGGACAAACACATTTAATGCTTCGTCAGGCGTCCCTGACCTTCTATGGGACGGGACAGGAGCCCGTCCCATCGGCACTGCTTAACCTCCTCCATCGCCAGCGCCTTGACACGTATTCCGGAGGGATGACACCTGGTCTCTACGCTGGCAGGATGGTGAGATCTTGCCAGGTGCACGTCTTGCCAGGGCTCTATAAGCCATCCCGACAAGATCTTACCGGCCCAACTTTTGGTCTTTGCTCTTCTGATTATTGTCTTGAATTTTTTCTTGACGTCTTTGTACTTGCTTCTAGCAGTCCCCTCGTAGGCCTTGCCATCGGTGTGGCTACAACTGCCTGTGCACAAGTAAGGGGTACTAAAAGACCCAAACTTTAGTGCACCGACCGGAGCCCCCGGGCCTAGGCCATACACGGGTGCAAGGCATTGTTGGTCTAGGCCCAAACAGTGCACGGGCACGCGTGGCAGGAGACAGCGGTTGTAATCATTCCGCTTACTGTGCCAGGCCGTTTACGCCACGTGCGCCACATGCGTAGAAGGGGAGTTGGCAACGGGCGCCCATGACTTAAAGTCCTTATCGTGGTAGAAACCGCAGCGCCATGGATTGGAGTAATGGGGCGGTTACCAATTCGCCCGTGATCGTCGGCGACGGGATTGGTGGAGATGGGCGGCAACTCTTGGGACGGAAGAGATCCAGCCCCCGTGCCTCTTCCTATAAATTGGGGGGGGGTAGCGAGGGGCGATTCTCATCCATCCTTCCTTCCTTCTTGAGTGCGAACCTTCAGAGCCTGCCCTTCTACATCTTCCTGATCTTGAGTTGTGCTCGTCCTTAGCCATTGTTAGGGGACAAGGGCGGCCACCGTCCTCCGACCCAATGGTGAGGAGTTCCCGTCGGGATCATGCCACCGCTTGAGCCACGGAGGTGGTGGGTGGATCGAGCGTGCGCGGTGGAATAGGTACGAGGGGTCATGGTCGACGTGGAGGCCATGGTCAGGGGAGGCGAGCGCCGCTTCACCCCTTCCTTTGATGCCAGACCCCCTTCTTGAAGAGACCCATGCTGAGGGGACGATGCTGGAGTTCGTCATCAAGTTGCGCAGTCCCCTTCAAAGCCATCCGCGCCTTCCTCACCCCTTTGCCAGGGTGATGGAGGTCGACAAGCCACCCACTCTGTGTATGTGGGCGCATGGTTGTTGCAATGGCACCGCGTGGGTGGACGTTGAGTACTCGGAGAGTCGCGTCATGCTCCTCAAGCGCGGCTGGAAAACCTTCGCCCGCGCCCATAACCTCCTGGATGGGCATGTTCTCCGCTTCAAGATGGTGGAGGCCGGCCTGCTCTCCGTCAAGATTTACGGGCGCTCAGGCGTCCGCCTTAGATGCTGCGAGGAAAGCTTGATTGGTGCTGAAAGTTCCTCCTCGAACGACAGTGACCAGGAGGACAGTGTCGGTGAAGACGACGACGACGAGTCCGAGCTACAGGCTATCAAGTCGGAATACGATGACCTGAGCTTTGACTGATCGCTGGCCGCACCATCATCGTCAGATCACGCCCCTCCCCTCCCGACAGAGTGACCTTGTCGAGGGTCCTTGTCCCGGACGCTGCCTCATCTTCCAGCTGGATCTCTCGATAGGCCCGTGGACTTAGGCTTCGTCTTCCCTTCTCAAAGTTCCGCCCTCCGCGTAATGTTGGCCCTAGAGGGGTCAGGCAGGGCTTCTGTCGGGGGTCTCTTCCCAATTTTCTTCTTGTAATCTGCCCCTAGGGGAGAAAGTCAAATAAAGATTTGCTTAGGAAGAGACGCCATCTCGTGTAAATTTCATTCCCTTTGAATGAATGCAAGTTATTCCTCTTGTCAGATTTCTCTCTGTATGGTACATGCCCTACACTTTATCAGAAAACTTGCCGGTGCACGCAACCCTGCCGCGAGTGCTTTGAGGAGCGGATCCTTAGAAGCCTGCTGGCGGTGCTGTTGCCGGCAAGATACCTTTATGTTTTTAGTGCAGCCACTTAAGCTGTTGAGCGGACTCGAAACAAATTAAGCGCACAACCTAATCACGACAAGGTTACCTTGACGTTGTCAGTGCAGCCACTTAAGCTGTTGAGCGGACTCGAAATAGAGTAAGGGCACAACCGATCACAACAAGGTTCCTTCGCGTGTAGGTTTCCCATACAAAAGTTGAAATCGTCCAAGGAAAATACTTCATAGTAAAAAAATTACTTAGAGTTTTGCAACTTAGCTTTTCATTGTTGTACTACTTTTTGCAAGATGTCAATTCTGAATATCGCCCATCGGTGTCCATACCATCCATCTCATCCCCCGGCAAACTTGCATGCGAGAGAACCTTCTATCCTTTAAGAAAAAGAAAGAAGAGAAAATAGAGATATGGAACCTTGGTGGTTCGTTAGCACTTGCTAGAAATAAGTGTAATGCAACATCTCAAATGAACATGCACATAAGTAAACATGGAAATCGACAAGAGTTCTAGAACACTTGATCTTATTCAACTATGCACAGGGTCTGCGCCTAGCTTTGTACAAAGGATTACATGCCTTGTCGATAAGACTTGTACAAAAGGTGGTTGTTGGGGGACTAGGCAACCGTGCCTTATGGATAGAACTTACGAAGGTGTTCGATATTTCAGGAGTTGCTCACTGGAACGCCATCTTTGGTCACCAGGTGGACCGCGCTAGGCCCGGTGACTCGTACTACCCGAAGGGCCTTCCCACTTTGGCGTCAACTTGTTTGAATTCTTGGCCGACTGAATGCGCCGAAGAACAAGGTCGCCTTCCTCAAGACTTTAGGAATGAACCTTGCGGCTATGGTAGCGGTGCAAAGCTTGCTGGTAGCATGCAGCTCGCACATCAGCCTGAAGACGATCTTCCTCAAGGAGTGTTACGTCATCTTGTCGCAACTGCTCTTGCTCAAGCTCATCATAAGCGAGCACTCGAGGTGACCCGTATATGAGTTCCGTGGGGAGAACTGCTTCCGCCCCGTATACCAGGGAGAAGGGTGTCTGGCTGGTGGCTCGATCTGGTGTCGTTTTGATTGACCAAAGAACCGCTGGCAGCTCATCAATCCAGCATATTCCGCACTTGCGCAGTCTGTCGAAAGTTCTTGTCTTAAGCCCCCGCAGCACTTCAACATTTGCCCTTTCCTCTTGGCCATTGCTCCTCAGATGAAGAACAAAAGCAAAACAGATCTTGTCGCCAAGGTCTTGGACGGTGTGCATGAAGGTGCGGCTTGTGAACGGTGTGCCATTGTCAGTGATGACCCTCTTTGGTACACCAAAACGACAAACCAGTCCTTGGAAGAACTTCACGGTTGATTGTGTTGTCACGTTTGTCACTGCTTCCACTTCCGGCCACTTTGTGAACTTGTCGATCGCGATGTACGAGTACTCAAAGCCCCCGGTAGCACAGGGAAAGGGGCCCAAGATGTCGAGCCCCCAGACCGAAAATGGCCAGGAAAGAGGGATTATCTGAAGAGCTTGAGCTGGTTGATGTAGTTTCTTTGAATGGAACTAGCACGCTTCACACTTGGTTACTAGTGCAGTTGCATCCTGGAGAGCAATGCGCCAAAAGAGACCTTGACGGAATGCCTTACCGGCAAGAGCTCTTGATCCTATGTGGGATCCAAATATGCCTCCATGTATCTCTGCCAACAGCCCCAGTCCATCCTCCCGAGGAATGCACTTCAATTTCACACCGTTCAGTCTCTTTATGTAAAGGACATTGTCCACAAACTTTTACATATTAGACTGACGGGCTACTTTCTCCGCTTCTTGCTGTTCCTCAGGGAGTTCTCCTGTGTGAAGGATCAGAACAATGTGATGTGCCCATGCTGGAGCCTCGGGTTCGACGGCAAGGACTAAAGCCATGACTTCTGCCGCGGGGGCTCTTGTCTCTATGGCAAGGGCTTGAGGCCCTGCCGGAGCCTGTTTCCCCTAGCAGGCTTGGCGTTGATCCTGGCAACTTCCTTGCTGGCAGCTTCTAGGAGCTCTGCGGGAAAGTACTGGCCGGAATTCAACTTTCTTCTCTTATCCCGCCTCGCTGATGGTGCTACGGATGGCTGAGTCAATTTGAGCACAAATGTCCTTGGTTCCACAGGCAACTTGAGGGCGGCACGCTTTGACAGCTCGTCGGCAATGTTGTTCTCTACACGGGGAACATGCTCTGTTTGCAGACCGTCAAAGCGCTCCTCCAACTTCCTCACTTCATCTACGTAGGCTTCCATCAACGGGCTCTGATAATCCTTGTTGACTTGCTTGATGACAGGCTGTGAATCTCCTCTGACGATGAGCTTCTTAATCCCAAGGCCTGTCGCGATCCTGAGACCAGCAAGTAGCCCTTCATATGCTGTGGTGTTGTGTGTCGAACTCTCCCGAGGAAAGTGCATCTGAATTACATATTTGAGGTGCTCTCCGGTGGGTGCGACAAGCAGCACGCCATCGCCGGCTCCTTGTAGGGAGAAAGCCCCATCAAAATACATAACCCGTTCTTGATTTGTTTCCTTGCCGGGGAGAGTCATTTCTTGGATCTCTTCGTCTGGCATTGGAGTCCATTCTGTAATCAATTCTGCCAAGGCTCTACTCTGTATAGTTGAATTACTTTCAAATCCGAGAGCAAAGCTTGACAGTTCCAAAGCCCACTCCACAATCCTGCCAGTCGCATCTGGATTTCTCAAAATCCGTTGTAGCGGAAAGAGAGTGACAACTGTGATCTCATGTGCTTGGAAATAATGGCGCAGCTTCCTCAAGGCCATGAGGAGGCCAAAGAGCAACTTTTGCACGCCAGAGTATCTTGACCTAGCCCCCTACAAAAGGGAGCTAACAAAATAAACTGGGCGCTACACCATCTTCTTCCTCTGTGTCGCTTCATCTATCTGCTCAGATCTTGCCTTGTCGGCACCAGACTCTGCCGAGGATTATCCTGGCTCGTTGCTTGGCGGTCCTGCCTCTATCGCTGCTCTCTGTGCCACTAACGCATCACTAATCACTTGATTCGTTGCCGCCAAGTATAGCAATAACGGCTCTTGTGGTTTAGGTGCGACTAGTATTGGCGGAGAGGAGATGTACCTCTTCAAATCTTGCAGTGCTGCCTCCACTTCCGGAGTCCACTTCATTGGACCTACCTTTTTCAAGATTTTGCAAAAGGGCAAGGCGTGCTCAGTAGATTTTGCGATGAACATACTCAGAGCCGCAACGCAACCGGCAAGACGACGCACATCTTTGGCGTGTCTTGGTGCTTCAATCTGCTCAATTGCCTTGATCTTGTCGGGGCTCACCTTGATCCCACGCTGAGACACAAAGAATCCGAGAAGCTTGCTGGACGAAACACCAAACACACACTTCTCCGGATTGAGCTTCAAATTGATCTTGCGCAGATTTGCAAATGTCTCTTCTAGATCTTGTATGAGTTTTGCTTTGTCCTTGGTTTTAATCACTATGTCATCCATATAAGCTTCCATATTTCTATGTAGCTGAGGCTCAAAACCGATCTGGACTGCTCTTGCAAATGTTGAACCAACACTTTTCAAACCGAAAGGCATACGCACGAAGCAATATGTACCACATGGGGTGATAAATGCGGTCTTCTCTTCGTCTTCCTTAGACATGAAGATCTGATGATATCTTCGCTAAGCGTCAAGAAATGACAGGAAATCGCAGCCTGCAGTGGAGTCCATAATCTGGTCGATGCACGGCAAGGGGAAAGGATCTTTTGGACAGGCTTTATTGAGATGTGTATAGTCAATACACATCCTCCATTTTCCATTCGCCTTGCGCACTACAACTGGATTGGATAACCATGTTGGATGGAGCAGTCCTCTGACCAAACATGTCGCCTCCAACTTCCTGAATTCCTCGGCAATAAATTCCTGCCGCTCGAAGGCTTGCTTCCTAACTTTCTGCTTGATAGGCCGTGCATGAGGACAAACATCAAGATGGTGCTCACTTACCTCCATGGGAACACCGGGAACATTAGATGGTTTCCATGCAAACAAATCAACATTCGCCCACAGGAAGGCAATGAGCACGCTTTCCTATTTGTCGTCGAGGGTGGAACTTATGGTGAAAGTTCCTCCCATACCATCCTCCTTGACGGACACCATTTTGGTTTTTGGTGGAGCTGCCTTGGATTTCTTGTTTTGGCCGGTGGATTTCTCTGGCACATCATCAATAGGAGCGCAGCACTCCGAAGAGGTGCACTTGCTCGAGTGTGTACCAGAGGTCTTGCCTGTCCTCTTCCCCCCAGGAGCTTCAGCTGCAGGAGCAGGTGCCTTGGCGGAAGGTGCTGTAACTGCCTCCCGGTAAAGTTGGTCGGTGTAGATAAGTGCATCCTTCTTGTCAGAGTTGATTGTCATGACGCTAATCGGCCCGGGCATCTTCAATACATTATAAGCATAGTGCAATGTCGCCATGACCTTGGCCAGCGCTGGACGACCAAGGATCCCATTATATGGCAATGGAATCTTGGCGATGTCGAAAACAATCTTCTCTGTCCTGAAGTTCAGGTCACTACCAAATGTTACCGGTAGTGTGATCTTGCCCTTCGTCTAACTCCTCCCTGGATTGATCCCCTGAAATGTGCCCATCTCCTCGAGATCTTCATCAGGAATTTGTAACCTTTTTATCACATAAGGCGACATCAGGTTCAAACCAGCCCCACCCTCAACTAACATTTTCGTCACCTTGAGGTTGTGAATTGTTGGCGAAACCAAAAATGGTAGACACCCGACCGCAGTTGTGCGATCAGGGTGATCTTCGGCGTCAAAAATGATAGGCATGCGAGACCATCTCAATGGTTTCCGGGCATCGACAGATGGCTCTGTCGCATTAATCTCGCGCACCCACTGTTTAAGTTGGTGGTGAGAAGAATGCAATGAGGCGCCTTCGTCGACGCACATGACGTGTGTAGCTTTTTGAAATTCATGCTCGCTGGACTCGTCGTCCACTTTGTTGCCATCATCATCCCCCTCTTCCTTGTCGCAGCCTCGAGCAGGCCTCTCCTGTTGCTTGGCCTTGCCGTGGCGACCTCCTCGGCCACCATGTTTCTTGCCAGACCCCTCTGCACAATCTTGGGCCTTCTCCTTATCTCGCCTCACATACTCCGCTTTCTGCCTCTCGGCAAGCTGCTCAACTTGTCGGCAGTTTTGGAGATCGTGGCCCTTGGTGCGACGGATCTTGCAGTACTGCTTATCGGAGCCCTCCGGCTTGTCGGCAGCCGCCAAGGCCTGACAAGACACACACCCGGGAATCTCCTTGCCGGGGCCGTCAACCTTAGTCTTCTTGGTGGTGTTAAGGTTGCTGGATTCCTTGACGGCAAGCATGACCTTGTCCTTCTGTTTCTTGTTCCACCGTCGGCCTTTCCTTGCCAGGGTGACGATGTGTTCGTCTTCAGAGTCAACTCCAGCGCAAGCATCCTCGCCGGGGAGTCTCCTTCCTTCTTCAGGTAGAGCACATCTATCAGCTAGAGCATAGAACTCGGCAACATCCCTGACATTGTCCATCGTCAGTTCTTCGCGCATCCTACGGTTGCGCGATTTCTGATGAAACGTGCTGATAACAGCAGTAGGATGAACGTCTTGGATGTTGTGATGTATAGGGATGAATCTCTAAATGTATTTGCGCAAGGTTTCCCCTTATTTTGGGGGGATGAGATGCAAATCACTTGCTTGGCCAGGAGCTTGGTGGCCTTCGGTAAAGGCGCCAACAAACTCATGACACAGATCTGCCCAGGAAGAAATGGAATTCTCCGGCAGATGCATCAACCACGACCTGACGTTGGGCTTGTGTACCAGCGGGAAGTAGTTGGCGAGTATCTTGTCTTTGTGAGACCCGACAGCCTGCACCACAATGGTGTAGATGCTCAAGAACTCCGTTGGGTGAGTCTTGCCATCGTATTTCTCTAGAACCTTTGGTTTGAACATTCGGGAATTGGGCCACTAGACTCGCCACAGCTCACGGGTAAATGTTAGGCAACCCAACTCATAAGGTAAGTTGACAGGATGCCCTGGCGCAGGCTTCTCTACAGTGGGTCCTGTGTGCCTATCAGATTGATGGCATGCTTCTCACTACCGCTCGATGGTAGTCCGAGCGTCTTCTTTGCTTTGCTCCCGAAGAACTTGATGTTGATCGTGGTGAGTTCGCGGATCAGATGACACCGTTGAATCATCACCATAGGCGCAACCTGTTGAGTCGGCGACCGATATTGTCGCCGCAGAGGAGAGTGCACCGTAGTCATGCCACCTCCTACCTTGTCGCCATTGGTGCGTGCTGACTCGATGGGCTGCTGCTGTGAAGGCTTTGCCCGCTGCAGCCCATCTCTATCAGTGAAGCTAACGAAGCTCTAAATAGTATCTCTCCACTCATCAAGCTTCTCCACAGCAGGAGGAAAATTTAGGATTAGCTTTGCTCGTGCTAACGCTTCTGCTCATGTAGTCGGCAGCGCAAGGTGCGAAGAATGTGAGGTGCTCTGACTCCTAACCGTGTTAGAAGGAGCTCCATCACGGTCCCATGACCTCGCGCCACTTCCACCGGCATTTTGGCATGCATGTTGGTCCCGTGCATCTCGGGAGTGACGCTCATGAGTCTTTGTTGGAAATATACCCTAGAGGCAATAATAAATTAGTTATTATCATATTTCCTTGTTCATGATAATCGTTTATTATCCATGCTAGAATTGTATTGACCGGAAACTCAGATACATGTGTGGATACATAGACAACACCGTGTCCCTAGTATGCCTCTAATAGACTAGCTCATTTATCAAAGATGGTTACGATTTCCTAGCCACGGACATGAGATGTCATTTGATAACGGGATCACATAATTAGGAGAATGATGTGATGGACAAGACCCAAACTATAAACATAGCATATGATCGTGTCAATTTATTGCTATAGTTTTTTGCATGTCAAGTATCTATTCCTATGACCATGAGATGATGCAACTCACTGACACCGGAGGAGTACCTTGTGTGTATCAAATGTTGCAACATAACTGGGTGGCTATAAAGGTGCTCTATAGGTATCTCCGAGGGTGTCTGTTGAGTTGGCATGGATCAAGACTGGGATTTGTTACTCCGTGTGACGGAGAGGTATCCCAGGGCCCACTAGGTAATACAACATCACAACAAGCCTTGCAAGCAATGTGACTAAGTGTTAGTAATGGGATCTTGATTACGGAATGAGTAAAGAGACTTGCCGGTAACGATATTGAACTAGGTATAGAGATACCGACGATCGAATCTCGGGCAAGTAACATACCGAAGAACAAAGGGAACTGCATACGGGATTAACTGAATCCTTGACATAGAGGTTCAACCGATAAAGATCTTGGTAGAATATGTAGGAACCAATATGAGCATCCAGGTCCCGCTATTGGTTATTGACCATAGAGGTGTCTCGGTCATGTCTACATAGTTCTCGAACCCGTAGGGTCTGCACACTTAAGGTTCGGTGACATTTTTGTAGTATAGAGTTATGTATGGTGGTGACCAAAGGTTGTGTGGAGTCCCGGACGAGATCCTGAATGTCATGAGGAGCTCCAGAATGGTTCAGAGGTAAAGATTGATATATAGGAAGTCCTATTTTGGTCACCGGGAAAGTTTTGGGCTCATCGATAGTGTACCGGGAGTGCCGGGAGGGGTAACGAGGACCATCGGGAGGGGTGTCTCGACCCAAAGGGCCTCATGGGCTGTGGGAGGAGTCAAGACATCCCTTAGTGCACTGGATGAGCCCCCCACTAATGCCCATGCGGCTAGGGGTGGGAAAAACCCAAAGGTGGAGAGGTGGAAAGAGTTTCCAAGTGGAAAGGAGGAATCCTACTCCTAATAGGATTGGAGTAGGACTCCTCCACCTCCAATTTTGGCCAACTCTTGAGGGTTTGAGGCTGCCTCCTCCCCTCCCTCCCTCCTATATATACTAGAGGACTTAGAGGGGAAAGCTAACCCTAATTGCCACGTGTTGCCCTCTTCTTCCCTAGACCAGTTTCTCCTCTAGATTAGTTCTACGGTGCTTAGGCGAAGCCCTCCAGGATTAGTTCACCACCACCGCCACCATGTCGTTGTGCTTCCAGAGAACTCATCTAACTCTTCGCTCCCTCTTGCTGGATCAAGAAGGCGGAGATCGTCATCGAGTTGTACGTGTGCTGAACGCGGAGGCGCCGTCCGTTCGGCGCTAGATCGGAAGGACCGTGATCATGATCACAAGATGATCCGTGATTTGATCGCGGGACAGATCGTGATGTGATTGTGGGACGGAACGTGATGGGATCGCGAGATGGATCATGATGGGATCGCGGGACGCTTGGCGATTTGGATCGCGGAGACGTTCGACTACATCAACCGCATTTCTTAACGCTTCCCGCTTAGCGATCTACAAGGGTATGTAGATCCACTCCCCCCCTCGTAGATGCTCATCACCATGGATAGATCTTGCGTGTGTGTAGGAATTTTTTTGTTTCCCATGCAACATTCCCCAACAGTATTTCCATGGGGGCGCTTAGAACCACCAACGTCACGACGCTGCTCATCACGTGCGACCTGAGAAGGCTGCAACGTATGCGTCGGCGTGGGCGTCTTAGAAAGCGCTCTTCCATCCTGGAGTTTACTGCATTGCCCGTAGGTAGTACTGCTCCGTCCAGAGATCCAGCAGCGCGTGGGTTGTCATCGTCACTACGAACGACGCCGCTGGCTTGGCCTTGATCACCAGAACGTCGTGGAGCCTCAAGACCTTTGCCTACGTCCACACCATCGCCTTCCTGAGTGGCTACAGGTGCACCAAACGTGGATGGATAAATTGCCGTGAAACCCTTCTTCTTGGGGGCCATGGCGATGAAGATGATGAACAAACTGGTGCGCTGATCGTTAGATCAGGTTCATGCAACCCTCTCCCCTACCTAGTGCGCCAAAGATGTCAGGGTATGACACCTATGGGATCACGTGGATCCCTTTGTGGTTCGGCAGGGAGATGGTGTGCACAAAGAGCAGATCTGGCGAGTAGCGCAGGGGGGGGGGATTTTTACCCACGTTCGGGCCGCTGAGAACCGTAAGACCCTACTCATGCTTTAGTGTATTATGGGTGTTTGGGTTCTGGCTACAACACCGTTATGTGATGAACAGTACATAGCCGCTATGCGCGTGAGCCAGAAGGTCGAAGAAGATCCTCCCCTTGTAACGCCTTGGGCCTCCTTTTATATGACTAAGGGGTCTCCGACAGGGGCGTATAGTACATACACGAGGTGTACAGTTGCTACAGTGTTATCATGCCTAACACCGACGACATGGGACAAACGCATTTAATGCTTCGTCAGGCGTCCCTGGCCTTCTACAGGACGGGTAGGAGCCTGTCCCATCGGCACCACTTAACCTCCTCCATCTCCAGCGCCTTGACACGTATTCCATAGGGATGACACTTGGTCTCTGCGCTGGCAGGATGGTGAGATCTTGCTGGGTGCACGTCTTGCTGAGGCTCTGTAAGCCATCCCGACAAGATCTTGTCGGGGTCCTAGCCTTTGGTTTTTGGTCTTCTGATTATTGTCTTGAACGTTTTCTTGACGTCTTTGTACTTGCTTCCAGCAGTCCCCTGGTAGGCCTTGCCACCGGTGTGGCTACAACTGCCTCTGCACAAGTAAGGGGTACTAAAAGACCTAAACTTTAGTACACCGACAAAAGCGCATAGTTATGACGATATCCAAGGCAATGATTATGCATATAGGCATCACATCCGTGTCAAGTAGACTGAAACAATTCGACATCTACTACTATTACTCCACATATCGATCGACTCCTGCCTACATCTAGAGTATTAAGTTCATGAAGAACAAAGTAACGCATTAGGTAAGATGACATGGTGTAGAGGGATAAACTCAAGCAATATGATGAAAACTCGATCTTTTTTACTTGATGGCAACAATACAAATACGTGCCTGATACGTCTCCAACGTATCTACAATTTTTGATGATGGCATGCTATTATATTATGTGTTTTGGATGTTTTATATGCATTAATATGCTATTTTATGCTATTTTTGGGACTAACCTATTAATCTAGAGCCAAGTGCGAGTTTCTGTTTTTTCCTTGTTTTTGAGTTTTGCAGATATGGAATATTAAACGGATTCCAAACGAAATGAAAGCTTTGGAAGGAATTTTTCTGGAAGGAAACAAGTCATCCAAGCTTGGAGTGCATGTCAGGCGAGGTGACAGGGCGCCACAAGCCTGCTAGGCGCGGGCCCCCCTAGCCACGACTAGCAGGCTTGTCGCCTCCTGGCAGGTCTCCTAGCCTTATTCTTTGGCCTATAAATACCCAAATATTCCCTCAACATCAAACAGGGCATCGCAAATACTTTTCTGCCGCCGGAATCCTCCGTTCCCGAGAGATCCAATCTTGGAGCCTTTTCTGGTAATCTGCTGGAGGGGTTTTTGATCACGGAGGGCATCTACATCAACTCCATTGCCCCTTCGATGATGCGTGAGTAGTCCACGACAGACCTATGGGTCCATAGCTAGTATCTAGATGGCTTCTTCTCTCTCTTTGATCTTCAATACCATGTTCTTCATGATCTTCATGGAGATCTATCCGATGTAATCCTCTTTTGTGGTGTGTTTGTCAAGATTCGATGAATTGTGAGTTTATGTTCAAATTATCCATGAATTTTATATGAATCTCCTCTGATTTCTTATATGCATGATTTCATATCCTTGAAAGTCTCTTCGAGTTATTGGTTTGGTTTGGCCAACTAGATTGGTAATTCTTGCAATGGGAGAAGTGCTTGGTTTTGGGTTCAATCTTGCAGTGTCCTCACCCAGTGACATAGTAGGGGTGGTGAGGCACGTATTGTATTGTTGCCATCAAGGGTAACAAGATGGGGTTTTCATCATATTGCTTGAGTTTATCCCTCTACATCATGTCATCTTTCTTAATGCGTTACTCTGTTCTTCATGAACTTAATACTCTAGATGCAGGTAGGAGTCGGTCGATGTGTGGAGTAATAGTAGTAGATGCATAATCGTTTCGGTCTACTTGTCACGGATGTGATTCCTCTATGCATGATCATTGCCTTGGATAACTACATGATTATTCGCTTTTCTATCAATTGATTGACAGTAATTTGTTTACCCACCATGATATTTGCCTTCAAGAGAAAATCCTCTTGTGAAACCTATGGCCCCCGGGTCTATTTTCCATCATATATTTTCAGATCTATATGTGTTGCAATTTATTTACCTTTTACTTTCCGCACTCGTTACATCTATCTCTATCGGATCTAATCCTTGCAAATAACCGTGAAGGGATTGACAACCCCTTTATAGCGTTGGGTGCAAGAGTTTGATTATTTGTGTAGGTGCATCCATTGGTGACTTGCGTGTTCCTTCTACTGGATTGATACCTTGGTTCTCGAAAACTAAGGGAAATACTTATCTACTTTGTTGCATCACCCTTTCCTCTTCAAGGGAAAACCAACGCATGCTCAAGAGGTAGGAAGAAGGATTTCTAGCGCCATTGCCGGGGAGGAAACATAGCAAGTCAAGACAAGATCTCTCCCGTCAACTTGCCGATTTCTGGCACCGTTGCCAGGGAGGATATACATCAAGCCTACCAAGTACCCATCACAAACTCATCTCTTGCATTTACTTTATTTGCCATTTGCCTCTGGGTTTCCTCTCCCCCACTTCTAAAATGATTTTTAGAAAATACCAAAAAGATTCGCCTCTCTATTCTTCCTCTTTTGATGCCTCTTTCTTGCTGGACCACTATGTCTAATATTACCACGTCCCCCTTGTCACCAGATTTTGAAGTTCTTTACTTCAAACAAAAACAAGGGGAAAATCTAAAAGATGCTTGGTATAGATTAATGGAATCTTATTGTGTTTCCAATCTAAAAGGGGATGCAAAAGTTTTGCTTAGAAAGTTTTACATTGGTATAGCTTTGCATCATAGGGAGCTTCTAGATTTCGCCTCTAAAGGGAATTTTATTGAGCTTGACACGAATGTTGCTTATGAAGTCTTAGAAGGGATTTTGGGGGTTCCTCCACCAAAAAGGGGGTTTACTTTCTCACAAGAGGGAGCTCAAGTGCTGGAAAAATTGAGTGACTTACATAAGCACTTGGTTGAATTACAACAATATCACGAAGCCCTAAAACATATCAATGAGAACCTTAATCATTTGAATACTTTGATTACCCTTTGCAATAAGCGTTTGGACATTTTGGACACTAAGATGGACCCTCCCCTACAAATGGTGGTAAGAGGAAAGAACCCCCTGAATTTGAGAAGGTCCTCACAAAAGTTGCCAATACCAAATATGACAATACCTAGATCTATTGATTTTTGCCTAGCTAGGGGCGTTCAACAATAGCGCTTGTTGGGAGGCATCCCGATTTTATTTTTGTGTTCTGTTTTTGCTTCTATTTTTGAGTGTTTCCCACATTATTACTTCTATAGTATGTTTTTTGGTGTTTTAAGTAGTGTTTGATCCAAGTAAAACCTTTGGGGTGATCTATGGTAGTTGTTGATTTGATTTTGCAGAAAAATAGAAACTTTTGCGCTCAGTCCAGGAATTTTCAAAACATTTCAGAGCATCGAATTGATCTGAATTTTTACACAAGATTTATATATAAATTTGCCAGGTTTTACTAAGTTTTCAGAATTGTTTGAGTTAAGAAGTACACGAAGTTTCCAGATTGCTACAGACTGTTCTGTTTTTGACAGATTCTTTTTTCTTAGAGTTGTTTGCCTATTTTGATGAATCTATGGGTTGTATCATGTGGTATAAGCCATGGAGTAGTTATATTACAGTAGGTATAACACCAATATAAATACATAATAAGTTGACAACAATACCTAAAGTGGTGATTTCTTTTCTTATACTAACAGATCTCACGAGTTTTCTGTTAAGTTTTGTGTTATGAAGTTTTCAAGTTTTGGGTAAAGATTGGATGGACTATGGAATAAGGAGTGGCAAGATCCTAAACTTGGGTATCACCAAGGCACCCCAAGTCATATTCAAGGCTGCCTAAGAGTCTAAGCGTGGGGATGCCCCGTAAGGCATCCCCTCTTTCGTCTTCAATCCATCGGTAAATTTACTTGAGGCTATATTTTTATTCACCACATGATATGTGTTTTGCTTGGAGCGTCTTGTATGATATGAGTATTTGCTTGTTATTGTGCCACAATCATCCTTGCTGCACACATCTTTTGAGAGAGACACGCTGAATCGTGTATTTATTAGAATACTCTTTGTCCTTCACTTATATCTTTTGAGTTGGGCAATTTAGCTCTATATGCTTCACTTATATGTTTTAGAGTGGTGTTTTCGTTTTATAGAAATACTTGAACTCCCGTACCTCACTTATATTATTTTGAGAGTTCCTAAAAACAGCATGGTAATTGGTCTAGGTTATGAATTTAGTCCTAATAGGATAGGCATCCAAAAGGGATATAATAAAAACTTCCATATTAAGTGCATTGAGTATTTATGAGAAGTTTGATTCCTTGCATAAAGTTTTGAGATATAAAGATGGTAATGTAAAGAGACATGTTAGGAAGTAAATTGTGATTTGGTAAAAATACTTGTGTAAAGGTTTGTGATTCCTATAGCATGCACGATGGTGAACCGCTATGTAAGGAAGTCGGAGCATGACTTGTTTATAGATTGTCGACCTTTGTGTGAGGGTCGGGGGCGCGTGATGGTTAACTCCTACCAACCTCCCCCCTAGGAGCATGCGTTTAATGCTTTGCTTCAATTACTAATAGACTTTTTCAATAAGTATGTGAGTTCTTTATGACTAATGTTGAGTCCATGGATTATACGCACTCTCACCCTTCCACTTTTGCTAGCCTTTCTAGTACCGCGCAACTTTTGCCGCTGCAACAAACACCTTCCTCAAAACAGCCACCACATACCATCCTCAAAACAGCCACCATATACTTTCCTCAAAACAGCCACCATATATCTTTTCTCAAAATAGCTACCATACCTACCTATTATGGCATTTCCAAAGCCATCCCAAGTTATATTGCCATGCAAATTCCACCGATTCCTTTTATGGCATGCACCATCACTTCCATATTGCATATAGAGTCATATTTTGTCATAGGTATCAAGTTGTAATTTTCCTTTTGAGTTTTAAGTATTTAAAAGTGTGATGATTTTCATTATAGAGCATGTCCCATGTGAGGAAAGGATGATGGAAGCTATGATTCCCTTATTAGTAGGGATGAGAGTCCGGACTTTATGAAAAATAAAGGAGGCCAGCGAAGCCCAAATAAAATACATGAATGAATAAAAGAGGACTTAGATGCCAAACAATAAAAAATGAGAGAAAATAGAGAAGGGACATTGCTACTACCTTTTGCCACACTTGTGCTTCAAAGTAGCACCATGATCTTCATGATAGGGAGTCTCCTATTTTGTCACTTTCATATAGCTAGCGGAATATTTTTCTTCATGATGCACGTCCACTTAGTTTCTTTTTGAGCTTTCATACACTTATAGCTCTAGTGCATCCGTTGCATGGCAATCCCTACTCACTCACATTGATGTCTATTGATGGGCATCTCCATAGCCCGTTGATACGCCTAGTTGCTGTGAGACTATCTTCTCCCTTTCCTTGACAACCTCCATCACTTTCTATTCCACCTATAGTGCTATATCCATGGCTCGCACACATGTATTGCAGGAGAGTTGAAAAAGTTTGAGAAAATAAAGGTGTGAAAATAATTGCTTGACTTTTCATCGGGGTTGTGCATGATGTAAATACTTTGTGTGGGGAAGATGGAGCATACCCAGACCATATGATATTGTAGGGATAATTTTCTTTTGCCATTATATTTTGAAGAGATACAATTGCTTTGCTAGTATGCTTGAAATGTTATTGTTTCTATATCAATATTAAGCTTTTGTTTTCAGTCTTAAGGATTTGAATATTCTTGCCACAATAAAGATATTACTTGGATAAATATGTTAGGTAGCACTCCACATCAAAAAATCTGTTTTTATCATTTACCTACTCGAGGACGAGTAGGAATTAAGCTTGGGGATGCTGATACGTCTCCAACGTATCTATAATTTTTTATGATGACATGCTATTATATTATCTGTTTTGGATGTATTATATGCATTAATATGCTATTTTATACTATTTTGGGGACTAACCTATTAATCTAGACCCAAGTGCCAGTTTCTATTTTTCCTTGTTTTAGAGTTCTGCAGATATGGAATATTAAACGGAGTGCAAACGGAGTTCTGCAGATATGAGGAAGGGTATATGGTGGGTTTTATGCACTGGCGAAAGTTGCGCGGTACTAGAGAGGCTAGCAAAGGTGGAAGGGTGAGAGTGCGTATAATCTATGGACTCAACATTAGCCATAAAGAACTCACATAATTATTGCAAAATTCTATAAGTTATTGAAGCAAAGTATTAGACACACTCTCCTAGGGGAGAGGTTGGTAGGAGTTAACCATCGCGCGCTCCCGACCCTCACACAAAGGATGGCAATCAATAAACAAATCATGCTCCGACTTCGTTACATAACGGTTCACCATACGTGCATGCTACGGGAATCACAAACCTTTAACACAAGTATTTCTACTAATACACAATTACTCGCTAGCATGACTCTAATATCACCATCTTTATATCTCAAAACTTTATGCAAGGAATCAAACTTCTCATACTATTCAATGCACTTTATATGAAAGTTTTTATTATATCCCTCTTGGATTCCCATTATATTAGGACTAAATTCATAACCTAAACCAATTACCATGCTGTTTAAAGACTCTCAAAATAATATAAGCGAGGTATGATAGTTCAATTATTTCTATAAAATAAAAAAACCACCGTGCTCTAAAAGGTATAAGTGAAGCACTAGAGAAAAAGTGCCCAACTCAAAAGATATAAGTGAAGCACATAGAGTATTCTAATACATTCACGATTCATGCGTGTATCTCTCAAAAGATGTGTGCAGAAAGTATTATTGTGGCAAACTAAAAACCAAAGACTCATATCATACAAGACGCTCCAAGCAAAACACATATCATATGGTGAATAAAAATACAACCTCAAGTAAATTTACCGATGGATTGAAGACGAAAGAGGGGATGCCTTCCGGGGCATCCCCAAGCTTAGGCTCTTTGGTATCATTTAATATTCCTTGGGGTGGCTTCGTAATCCCCAAGATTAGGATCTTGACACTCCTTATTCCGTAGTCCATCAAATCTTTACCCAAAACTTGAAAACTTCACAACACAAAACTCAACAGAAAACTCGTGAGATCCGTTAGTATAAGAAAAATAAATAACCACTTTAGGTACTGTTGTGAACTCATTATTTATTTATATCGGTGTAATATCTAGTGTATTCCAACTTCTCCATGGTTCATACCCTCTGATACAACCCATAGATACATCAAAATAAGCAAATAACACAAAGAAAACAGAATCTGTCAAAAACAGAACAGTCTACAGCAATCTGTAAACTTTCAATACTTCTGTAAATCCAAAAATTCTGAAATATTAATTCAATGTGTAAAATTTGTATATAAATCTTTTGTAAAAATTTCAGACTCAGTCAGTGCTCTGGTGAATTTATAAAATTCCTGGACTGAGTGCAAAAGTTTCTGTTTTTCAGCAAGATCAAATCAACAATCACCGTAGACCATCCCACCGTAGACCATCCCAAAGGTCTTACTTGGCTCAAACACTAATTAAAACACAAAAACACAATTAATGCAGAGGTAATAGCGTGTAAATCACTCAATAACAGAAACAAAAACAAAAACATAAAAATAAAATTGGGTTGTCTCACAACAAGTTCTATTCTTTAACGACCCTAGCTAGGCATAAAGCAATAGATCTAGGTATTATCATCTTTGGTATGCAACTCCTCGATTACAAACTTATAAACCCTAGCAGGTTCTTTGCTCTTATCAATAATAATGCTCCTAGGCAACAAGTCAAGAGATTCACTTGTGGCAATTGGTTCCCTAACAATATTGATAAAGTTGGGGTGAACACTTATCATCTTAAGATCTTCATCCTCTTTTCTAGAGGATCCACCCTTATTTTTAGGGACGTAAACAAACTTGGAAATCTTAGAAAGGGTAAAATTTGGAGTTGTTTGAACCGAGGCAAAAGCGAAACCCAAGTTGGTAATAATGTCCTCTAGCTTGCCAATTCTAGAGGATTCTTGATCCAATTTTTCATTAACTATGGGTTCTTTTTCCCTTAAATTTTTTAAAGTAACTCCTACCTTAGATCCATATTGAGTAATTTTATTATGAAATTTTCTATCCAAATTTTCAATAAGCTCTACAGTGGCAACTTTATTTTCAATAATATCAAGCCTTGTATCACATGTTCCAAAGTTAAGATTGTTTCATTAACCATGATTGGGGGTGAACCTACCAAATTTATCATAGCACTATAAGAATCAAAGGCATGGATTCCCAAGAAATTTCCCCCCATAATGGTATCCAGAACATATCTATTCCATGGAGAAACACCCACAAAAAAATTGCGAAGGAGAACGGTAGTAGATTGCTTACGAGTAGATCTACTTTGAGCATTGCAAATTCTATACCAAGCATATTTTAAGTTTTCTCCCTCCATTTGCTTAAAATTAAGAACTTCACTCTTGGGAGTTCTAGCGATAGTAGTAAGGCTAGCCATTAGTTTAAGCGATCTAACACACGAGCAAACAAAAAGCAAACAAAAAGACGAACGGAAGAAAGGCGAATAAAAGGGCAAATTTTTTTGGTTTTTTTTCGGAAAATCATTTTAGAAGTGGGGGAGAGGAAAATGAGAGGCAAATGGAAAATAATGTAAATGAAACAGATGAGTTTGTGATGGGTACTTGGTAGGCTTGATGTAGACTAGCTATGTATCCTCCCCGACAACGGTGCCAGAAATCCTTCTTGCTACTTCTCGAGCTTGCGTTGGTTTTCCCTTGAAGAGGAAAGGGTGATGTGGAAAATTAGATAAGTATTTCCCTCAGTTTTTTAGAACCAAGGGATCAATCTAGTAGGAGGTACAAGCAAGGCCCCAATGTATGCACCTACACAAACAATCGAAAACTTGCACCCAACGTTATAAAGGGGTTGTTAATCCCTTCACGACTACTTGCAAGGATGAGATCTGATAGAGATAGATATAAAAGATTTCTAGAATAAAAACTAAATAAAAGTAAATAAAATTGCAGCAAGGTATTTTTAGTATTTTTGGATTGTAGATGTGAAAATATAATATGGAAAGTAGAACCGGGGGCCATAGGTTTCACTAGAGGCTTCTCTCTTGAAGAAAATAATACAATGGGTGAACAAATTACTGTCGAGCAATTGATAGAAAAGCACATAGTTATGATGATATCCAAGGCAATGATTATGCATATAGGCATCACGTCTGTGTCAAGTAGACTGAAATGATTCTGCATCTACTACTATTACTCCACATATCGACCGACTCCTGCCTCCATCTAGAGTATTAAGTTCATGAAGAACAGAGTAACGCATTAAGTAAGACGACATGATGTAGAGGGATAGACTCAAGAAATATGATGAAACCCCCATATTTTAATCCTTGATGCCAACAATACAAATGCGTGCCTCGCTACCCCTACTTTGTCACTAGGTGAGGACACCGTAAGATTGAACCCAAAACTAAGCACTTCTCCCATTGCAAGAATTACCAATCTAGGTGGACAAAGCAAACCAATAACTTGAAGAGACTTGCAAAGATATGAAATCATGCATATAAGAATTCAGAAAAGACTCAAATAATATTCATAGATAATCTGAACATAAACCCACAATTCATCGGATCTCGACAAACACACCGCAAAAGAGTATTACATCGGATAGATCTCTATGAAGATCATGAAGAACATGGTATTGAAGAGAAAAGAGAGAGAAGAAGCCATCTAGCTACTAGCTATGGACCCAAGGTCTGTGGTGAACTACTCATGCATCATTGGAAGGGCGATGGTGTTGATGTAGGTGCCCCCCGTGATCGAATCCCCATCCGGCAGATTACCGGAAAAGGCTCCAAGATGCAATCTCACGGGAACAAAGGCTTGCGGTGGCGGAAAAGTATTATCGTGGTTCTCTTTGGTATTGGGGGAATATTCCTGAATTTATAGGCGAAGAATTAGAGTTGGAGGAGCTACGAGGGGGGGCACTCAAAAACAAGGAAAAACAAAAACTGGCACAAGACACTAGGTTAATAGGTTAGTCCTAAAAATAATATAAAATAGCATATTAATGAATATTAAACATCAAAAATATATAATATAATAGCATGGAAGAATCAAAAATTATATATACGTTGGAGACGTATCAGGGGTAGGCGTGCCCCCATGGCTTGTGGCCACCTAGTGGGTCTTCTGCTGTTGGTTCCTTCGCCAATAGTTTTTTATATATTCCAAAATAATTCTCCATCAATTTTCAGCGCAATCCAAGAACTTCTATTTCTGCACAAAAACAACACCATGGTAGTTCTGCTAAAAAAACGTCGGTCTGGGTTAGTTTCATTCGAATCATGCAAATTAGAGTCCAAAACAAGAGAAAAAGTGTTTGGAAAAGTAGATACGTTTAGGACGTATCAACTCCCCCAAGCGTAACTCATTGATTTTCCTCAAGCAATTTAGTTGACAAACTAATAGTGATAAAGAAAACTTTTACAAACTCTTCTGTTCTCGTTGTTGTATATCTGCTTAACTCAATGTTCAGGTTTTCACCAAAGATCATAAACTGACCATGTAAATGATAACACTTAGGTCTCACATTTACTCATGACAATAACCTAACTAACTAGCAAGCAATAATAAGATATCTCGAATACCAACAATTTGTCGAAACAATCATGATATAATAAGATAACAAGGTATCTCGCTAGCCATTTCTAAGATCGCAAAACATAAATGCACAGCACATCTGAGGTTCAAACAGCAACTAAACATTGTAATTCAGGGTAGAAGAGATCCAATCATGCTCACATCCAACATTAACTAGACTTAGGGCATAAAAATGACAATAACGCTCTCATGACTGATTCTTTTGATGAGAAGATGATGACTTAACAATAAAACTAAATAACATGAAAGTAAATAGAAGGGCCCTTCACACAGGGAAGCATTGATTTAAAGAGGTGTCGGAGCTCATGGTTTAAACCATAGATGAAAATATAATTTGGGGTGGTGTGCTTTTCCTATCAGCGTCACAACAAAGGATTTCAGTATCTTCCATGCTAAACACATTATAAGTGGTTACCAAGCAGAATTGTAAAGTTTAATTCCCTCCACTCTACATACACAAGCCATGGCTGACCGGATCTAGGGGTGCCCTCCAACATTCATCTTTCTGGGGGAGTTTGTTTTATTTATTTATTTATTATGCAAGACTGGGCATCCTTTTTATCAGCCTCTCTCGTGCAATAACAAGTGAATAGACACTTGTCATGACAATAACCCGCTTAGCATGGAAGATACTGACCGCCCCGTCACTCTATGAGCGGTACGAGCACACAAAACATATATTTATTTGAATAATTAGAGGTGGCACATGTAAATTTACTTAGAACAATAGGTTAATACCACATATTGGTAGTATGGAAGACTCTATGGATCAACTTTGGTTTAAGTATTTTGGACGCACAAGCAGCATTCCTGCTTAGTACAAGTAAAGGCTAGCAAATAGTCTCGGAAGCGCCCAGCTAGAGAGTGACAATGGTCATAGTCATGCATTAGGAATAATTAACATTGAGCATTAGCATGAGTAGTATATAAACACTCTAAACATAAATATCATGAAGGTTGCATTGGTTTTGAATCAACTACACATTTGCACATGTGCCAAGTCAAGCTACTCGAATTACTCAGAGGAGCATACCATGCTAACATACTGCATCACAATTATTTTAATGCATGTTGGTATGCAAGATAAATTATTATCCACTCTCAGGTATTTAAGCATGACATGATAAACTATAATCTCTAATTGTCATCACAAACATGTTCATAATATGTTGAATCAAGAGAGACTGAGCTAAACATATTTACAAAAATGGAAAAACAATAAGAGTTCATACCAGCTTCCGTTACCGCAATCACTTCATCAAATTATTGTGATTATTGCCTTTCTCTTGCATGACCGAATGATGTGATAATAATAATAGAGCAAGTGTGTATTGGACTAAGTTGAAATCTATAAAACACTTATTCAAAGGAGAAGACAACATAACATTGGCTCCGTGTTAGATCAAGAATATAGCATATGAGCCTTTTAACAATTATAGCATAATCTTCTCCTTATGACAACTCAAACAAAATAAAAGGATTTTAGAGAAACACACTAAAATGTTTTTTGGAGTTTTTAGTTTTTCTGAAGAAAGCAAAATAACAAAGGAAATAGAAACGCAAGAAAAACTATTTACACGGGAAACCTCCAAACAATTAAGAAGAAGAACGAGAAATCTTTTTGGGTTTTCTTTTAATGATGTAATCTAATTAAGCAAGAGAGAAGAACAGAAAAGAAGAAGAAAAATATTTTTGGTTTTTTGAAAGGTTTTCAAATGCACAAAAGATAGAAAAACTAATGATGGATTATACAATGAAAAGGGATGAACACCAACAACTGGAATAAGTGTGTGGTACATGAATGTAATGTTGGTGAGAAGTATGTACTCCCCCAAGGTTAGGCTTTTGGCCTAACTTGTTCTATGGACACTACTAGCCTGAATAGAAATCCTGGAGATAATTTGGGTTGTACTCCATTGCAGCCGCAAGCGCCTGGTTAGCCGCCTCAGTACGACGAGCAATCTCCTCTATCGTGTGGTATGCCTCAGCCTTCCCATGTAGTATGTATTATCTTTGTTTCTCCTGAAAGTCAAAGAAGAAAGGAGTAGGCAAAGTAATATGATAGACCTTGTTCTTGTTAAAGATTAGTCTATATCGAAGTGGATTGTCATCTCTTTCGAGAAACTGATGGTGCTCCATGGACTCATAATCAAGAAAACAGGGCAACGATTGAAAGTCATCGTCCTTAAAGGGAACGTCTAAGTAAATATATAAGCGAGTAGCATAAATCCCACCATAAGGGTCACCATCGAGAGCATTTTTATTTAAATGACACACAATAATATCTCTTATGTTTTTTCTATCTCTCGGCACTGCACATTTAAGAACACTTAGATCAGGTGCACATAGGGTACTCAGGTCATGTTTACTATTTATGCATCTCCCTATGAGCAAAGTGAAATAGTGGATTGCAAGAAATTGGGTGGTACCAACTCTAGCTTGAGTTATGCCTCTAGTTTCTCCTTGAGTGAGGCTCAATAGAAAACTAATGCAATCACTCCTACTAGGTTCACGACATGTCATCGAGCTAGGAACCTTACAAGCATGGCAAAATTCATCAATATCCATGCGAAAAGATCTTTCATATAAATCAAACATGACTTCATGAGAAGAACGATGAAACACATACTTAAATCTACGCATGAATGAATCAGTGAGATTATGGAACTGAGGACACTTATCTCACAAGAAATATGTCAACTCTGCATTCTGCACATACATATCAAATTCTTGCTTGATGCCCACTCTATTCATGAAGTGACCGGACGTCCATTCACACAGTTTAATGAGCACATCCCGACATGGTTCAAGGTCGGTTCACGATTTACCGACATTGAGGAGCTCCTGCTCGAAGAACCTCCATGGAACATTTTCCGAAACATACTTTCTTTTTTTTTGAGACTTTTAGTCCCTCAAAATAAAATTGAATGAAACTCAACAAAATTGATAACAACTACTCCCACAAGTGTCTAGAGGCCATATCATGCATAAAAACTACTTTCAACCATACAAATTCAACATGCAAGCTCATATGCATGGTCACCAACAGTAGCAAATACTGCAAAATATAAAACACTAGAACAAAACTAACTAGAGAATTGGAGGAGTCACATACCAAGGAGTAATTCCTCAAAACAGTTTTGAAAATGGAGTGCCAAGCAAGGAGATCGAAAATCACTCGAAATGAGTAAGAACATGGGCTAGGAGGCAACGATGATTTTTTCTGGAGGTGGAAGAAGGTTTTGGCCATGGGCACTAAGTGAGTGGGTCCCTATGGGGCCCACAATCGGCTATGGCGCGCCTAGGGGGTAGGAGCCACCATGGCTTGTGGTTAGGTGGTGCACCCCCATAGGGTGTGTTTAGTGCCAAAAATTCTTATTTATTCTAGAAATAGTCATGTTGAATTTTCAGGGCATTCTTGAAACTTTTTTGGGGGAACATTTTTATTTCATGGAAATTTCAGAAAATTGAAAATTTTGATATTTGTTATGAAAACTCTAAATAACTATGAATAAAGCTATGGGCACAATAGGTTGTGCTTACTAAATTTATCGACCACGTGCTTGTAAAATAATAATCCATTAATAAGGTTCATCAAGTCTTATTAAGGAAATGTTTCCAATTGACACGAAACCAATATTTTTCCATATGACACTAGGTTACCTCAATGGGGATATGCATTTCCGCAATTATAAGATATCATATCTCTTATTGACAGTAGGGAGAGGAATTTTGAACTCTCCAATAGTGATTGTTGCAATTTGCTCAATAGAATTGATATTATTCACCAGACTTTGTTTCTTTGGAAAGTATATTGTGTGCTAATTACCATTGACATGAAAAGTAACCTTGATTTTGTTGCAATCAATAACATCACCTGCAGTATTCAAAAAGGGTCTACCAAGGATAGTCGACATGTTTCCGCCCTCGGGCATATGAAGAATAACACAATCTATTAAGATAGTAACATTTGCAACCACAACGAGGACATCCTCACAAATCCCAATAGGTATAGCAGTGGATTTATCAGCCATTTGCAAAGATATCTCAGTAGATGTAAGCTTATTCAAATCAAGTCTTTTATATGAAGAGAAATGCATAACACTAACACTGGCTCCTAAATAACATAAAGCAGTTTTAACGTAACTTCGTTTAATGGAGCAAGGTATGGTAGGCATCCCTGGATCTCGCAATTTCATATGAACTCCACCCTCAAAAGAGTAATTAGCAAGAATGGTGGAAATCTCAGCTTCAGGTATGTTTCTTTTATTAGTGACAATATCTTTCATATATTTTACATAAGGAGCCATCTTCAGAACATCACTCAAACGTGTTCGCAAAAAGACTGGCCTAAGCATTTTTAGAAGGCTTAAGAGGGAAGGGCATGGCATGGATCTCTTTCTCTACCATGTTGCCTAGCAATGAAATCCCTCTTATCATAAGGTTTATTCTTAGGAGGCGAGTTATCAAGATCAGCATCAGTTTCTATGTATTTTTTCTACATCATTATTAGGTTCTTTATCATTATCTGGTTGAGCATCAATATGAACATCTTCATTTTCATTATCACTAGCTGCATGTTCACTAATAGATTGTGTCTCAGCATCAGAAATAGAAACATCATTATGATTCTCAAATGGTTTTTCTACCACGCGTTCACGAGAATCATGCAAAGTTCTATAATTTTTCTTTTTCCTTTTTTATTTTTGGATGAACTAGGTGTATCATTATCAATGTTGTGAGAATCCTGCTCAATCCTTGTAGGATGTCCTTGTTGGAAATATGCCCATTATTTAATTTCTATATTCATAGTTAAGAGTTTATATCCTATGCTATAACTGTTATGATCCTGGAATATGCGATTCAATGGAAAACACATATCAATGTGTGGAATGCTAAACAGTAAAATAAGGTTCCTAATCTCTCCTCTATGACTGGCTCAAGTGTTGTTGGTGATCACGTTTTTTGGATCTTAGGATACCGTTAAGTGTAACGATGATCCTCAAACAACATTGAGAGTATGACGTTAGAAAACGATCATATTGAATCGACCCAAACTTGTTTGCTATACTTTGACATAATATCGTCTGAAATCAATTGTTATAACATGAAGTTATCATGTGTTTTATGTTCCTTAGACCATGAGAGTATCATAATCACTTCTTACCGTATGATGAGCTTTGAGGTTGCTCAAACGTCATCTGTAACAAGGTGATCATAACGAAAACTTACAAGTTCATTAGAAAGTTTGACAAGGGAGTAGATAACTCGAGAGTGGGATCTGCTCCTTTGACGATAGAGCGATATTATTAGGGCCCTATCGCTGTGATGACATCCATCATCGTCTATCCAGACACAAGTGACTATGTCACGGGGATGTTGGAACACATCAACGAGAAAGAAGAATAAAATCGGTAACGAGAATAACGGTATAACGAACATGCGGATGACTCAAGAGGATACCGATGATTCTTGGGTCTTGTAAAGTATTGCGAAGCAAAGGGAGTGTCATATGATTACCAAAGGTTCATTCAAATATCATTCGTGTACTCATAGGGATCGATATGGATGCCCACGGTTCCGCTATCGTCATTGGACGAAGGAGTTCGTTCATGTCTATGAGTTACCAAACCTATGGGGTACCAAGAGCTTAAGGTAATCATGATTTTATGAGTGTTAGTTGGTCAAGAGTATCAAGTATTTATTTGTGTAATTTCTTCATTAATATTCGGAATAGTTTCGAGAGGATCTGAAAGCATTTCGGAGTCACCGGAAGGGTTTTGGTGAATATCGGGTAATACCGGGTACTACCGATAAATAATGTATAGGTGGAAAATATTTTCGAGGATGTTAAATTATATATATATATAATATTATGAAAGTATTTAGAATTTTTTATATTTAATTTAATATCAACGGGCCTAAAAAGGCCAAGAGGTGAAAGGCAACTTGGGCCACAAGGGCCCAAGTGGGGAAGGTGCCCCTTCCCTAAGGAAGGAGTCCAACTCCTCCTCCCCTTAGGCCGCCGCCTCAAGGATGGTTTCCATCCTTGGTGGCTAGATCTCCCTTCCCCTCCAACCTATATATACCTAAGGTATTAGGCCCTTTGAGACATACAAGTTATACACAAGATTTGGAGCCTCCTCTAGTTATCTAGTTCTAATTCTAGTTCTCCGAGTTGACTAATTAGATCTAGGTCTAGTTCCTCTAATACTCAAATTAGAATCCCAGTGTGGTTCAAATCTCCCCCTCTAATTCTTCAGCGGTGATTAGCTCTAGACAGCGAAGCGCTACCAAATCATGAAGATCGTACGCTTGCTATCGGTCTTACGTTCGAGGGACTGTTCGTGGGATTATTTATCTACGGTTCGAGGGACTCCAAGCTCGATCTTCATTCTCACGCTCTTGTTCTGCTGCTAGTTGGTGATGGTAACGATCATGATCTCAACAATTATTGTATCTTCATAGTGTTCCTGGTTGATCGTAGGGCAATTTTTTTGTTTTCTACTATGTTTCCCAACAGGGGCATCATGAGTGGTTCTATGAGTAGATATATGTTGCAATGTAGATCACATGTGGATGTGAGGGTTTGATGTTCTTGCTTTGGTTCAGTTCATTGACGGCATGATGTGGCTTTGTACAAAGTTCTGACAATTGATCGGCTCTGGCTATCGACGATCTGCTAACAGTTCTTTGGGCCTCATCACAGTTAAGAATAGTGTACCTTCGTGTATGCAAGAGGGTGATGAAGATGGTTGATATTCTAGGGGGTCACGCATTTTGACGAAGTTTAATGTGGGGATAGAGATTTTTAATTAAGTCTCTTCCCTCACACACCCCGAAACTTAATCTAGCAACAAGGATTATCACCTTAATGGTGGAATTAGGTAGCTAGTGTTATTCGAAACCCTAGAAACCATGTAATTAAAATTTGCCAAACCGGTTAGAGGAAATCTAACTTGGTTTTGCAGGTTGCATGTGATGTGGTATAGCCTTCATCATGATAATGTGTTTATGTATGCGATGGTTATATGATGTAATGTTAAGTGACCTATGCGTCACAGCATGATGGCTAGAGCCACGAGATTGCCACGTTAATGTAAATATCATAGAGATACCCTACAGGTTACAGGTGACGATGGTAAGTGTACATGGAGGACCCCGACGTGGACAAGGTGTGCAAGGCACGGGACGAGGATCTATAATTTTGTGCCACGGAATTTCTGAATTTGGTGCCACGACAACATTTCCTGAAATGGTCGCCATGTATAGGATCAAAAGTAGGTCTAGAGGGGGTGATTAGACTACTTGACCAAATAAAAATTCTACCTTTTCCCAATTTTAGTTGTGGGCAGATTTAGCAATGATAGCAAGTCAAGCACACCCTACACATGCATGTCTACGAGTATAGCAGCAGAAAGTAAAGACAAGCACATGTAATAGAGGTAAGGGTTAGAAGATCAAACGCAATTGTAGACACGAAGATTTATCTTGTCGTTCTGATAGGTGGAGCTATCGTACATCCACGTTGATGGAGTCTTCAACCCACGGAGGGTAACGGTCACGAGATTCCATGGAGGGCTCCACCCATAAGGGTCCACGAAGTAGCAACCTTGACTATTCCATAACGGCTTCTGTCCACGAAGGAGTAGCCTCACTATGGGTAGATCTTCACGAAGTAGGCGATCTCCTTGCCCATACAAACTTCTTGGTTCAACTCCATAACATGAAGTAGGATCCTCCCAAGCAACACCGAACTAATCTAGGAGGCACCACCCTCCAAAAGGCAATAGGCTTGATAATGGTAATGAACTTCTTGCTCTTGTGCTTCAAGATGATATACTCCTAAAAACTCAATCACTCTCTCACAGATTTGGCTTGGTAGAAGAGATTGGTTGGGTGGAAAGCAACTTGGGGAGGCTAGAAATAAAGATCCATATGGTTGGAGTGGATGATCTTGATCTCAACACAAGAGTAGGTGGTTCTCTCTTAGAAATTTGGATATGGGAAGTGGGGAACTGTTCTGAGTGCTTATCTTACGAGTGGGATGTGGTGGAGGGATATATATAGGCATCACCAAAAATCCAACCGTTACAACATTATTGACCATCTCGGTGAAACCAATGCAAAACTCGGTTGTACCAATCTATTCAAAATGTGGCAACTTCTGGAATCTCGGTGAGACCGATATGGGAAACTCGGTGGTACCGAAGTTAGTGACCGAGGCAGTTTCCAAGACTCGAAGAGACCGAAACACAAAACTTGGAAATTCCGATTATATGAAATCAGCCAACAGAATCGTGGTCACTGATTCTTGGTTGCACCAATGTGAACTTGGTTGCACCGAAGAGCTAGGGTTCTATCTTAGGTTTTGACTCGGTGTAGCCAATATGAAATTCATGGTGGCACCAATTTTGAGTGGTAGGATTTAGACAGAGTATTTTGTGGAGAGCTTGTGAGTGTTTTTTGTGGTTAGCACTTGTGCACGTGGAGCAATTTGTTCACCAATAGTACCTTGCCCCTTTTTCATGGTATTGGCTTTCCTATGGACTAAAAGTGATTTCTCACAAAGTAAAAAGAGAGTCTTCTAGCTTGAAGCTTTGCCAATCCATTCCTTGCATCTTGGGGTACCTCCTCACAATTTATAGCCATCCCATCATTGGACTTTTCCTGAAATATGCTTGGAGAAAATATGAGTCCAATGACATATATGTTGTTATTAATTACCAAAACCACCAAGGGAAGAAATGTGCTTTCCATCTCCCCCTTTTTGGTAATTGATGACAACATATAGATAAATGATTCAACATATAGATAAAATATTCAACATATAGATAAAAATTCAACATGTTATAAGCAAGAGCTCCCCTTAAATTTGTGCATTATTTTGAATTTGTGTTTGAATGCAAATGCACAATCGATTAGGCTCATGGGGCACTCTTCCATGTCACATACAACCTGGTGGTGTGCAAGAATAATATGAATGATTAACATAGCACAACACATCAAGCAAGAAGTGAATGAGCATATCATACGCATCTCAAAGGATAGGAAATAGTAGCAACACTCAAAAAGTGCATGATCAACCACCAACAAGTTTAACACAAATGAACAACCAAAATATTTTAAAGTTTTGGAGAGCGACAAAAAGCAACTCTCTCTCTCTCAGCCATATTGATCTATACAACTTCTCCCCCTTTGGCAACAAGTTACCAAAAAGTTCAAAGGTATAGGAATAATCGTCTCTCTGGGGATGATCTCCTCGGGTAGTTAATGTAGGACTCGAGAGAACCACATCTGTGAAGACTTCTACCAAACTCAAAGCCACGCAAGGTTTCTTTATCGTGTAGGATTTTAATCAGAGGGTGCTCAACATCCTTTTTATAGAAAGAAAAATTTTCCCTAGCTTCTTGTATGATAAAATCAAATTCATGCATAAGGATGATCGTGGCAATCCTTTTGGCCTTAGGATGATTAATTTTGGTACGTTCATAAAACACCTCCTGCAATAGCATCAGCATAACAATTTGTGCTAATAAGAATAGATTTCTTATTCATAGACATTACTCGAGTACAATCAAAGAACTCTTGAATAACATTCTTCCCAATAATATTACCGTCTCCCACTTGAAAAGTTTTAACTTTATAATTAGGAGGAGGTTTAGATTCATGATCTAGAGAGCAAGATCTAAACTTTTTTCTCAAGATTAGCACTGCTAATACCCTAAAAAATTTCAATGATAACCTTCCCAGACTCAAACATGTTGGTAACGAATCGATCTAGCACGCAAGCAAGCAAAAGGCAAACAAAAGGCGAATGGAAGAAGGGCAAATAAAAAGGCAAAACTTTTTGGTTTTTTCTGAAAATCATTTTAGAAGTGGGGGAGAGGAAAATGAGAGGCAAATGGAAAATAATGTAAATGCAAGAGATGAGTTTGTGATGGGTACTTGGTAGGCTTGATGTGTATCCTCCTTGGCAATGGCGCCAGAAATCCTTCTTGCTACCTCTTGAGCGTGCGTTGGTTTTCCCTTGAAGAGGAAAGGGTGATGCAGCGAAGTAGATAAGTATTTCCCTCAGTTGATGAGAACCAAGGTATCAATCCAGTAGGAGAAACAAGAAAGTCACCAATGGATGCACCTACACAAACAATCAAACTCTTGGACCCAACTCTATAAAGGGGTTGTCAATCCCTTCACGGTTATTTGCAAGCATTAGATCTGATAGAGATAGATGTAAAAGATTGCCAAAAGTAAAAAGTAAATAAATTGCAGCAAGGTATTTTTGGTTTATACATCTGAAAATATAATATGTAAAGTAGACCTGGGGGGCATAGGTTTCACTAGAGGCTTCTCTCTTGAAGGAAAATATCATGGTGGGTGAACAAATTACTGTCGAGCAATTGATAGAAAACCGAATAATTATGACAATATCCAAGGCAATGATTATGCATATAGGCATCACGTCCATGTCAAGTAGACCAAAATGATTCTGCATCTACTACTATTACTCCACACATCGACCGACTCCTGCCTGCATCTAGAGTATTAAGTTCATGAAGAACAGAGTAACGCATTAAGTAAGATGACAAGATGTAGAGGTATAAACTCAAAAAATATGATGAAAACCCCATCTTGCTACCCTTGATGGCAACAATACAATACATGCCTTGATACCCCTACTTTGTCAGTGGGTGAGGACACCACAAGATTTAACCCAAAACTAAGCACTTCTCTCATAGCAAGAGTTACCAATCTAGTTGGCCAAACCAAACCAATAACTCGAAGATACTTGCAAAGATATGAAATCATGCATATAAGAATTCAGAAAATACTCAAATAATATTCATGGATAATCTGAACATAAACCCACAATTCGTTGGATCTCGACAAACACACCGCAAAAGAGTATTACATCGGATAGATCTCCATGAAGATCATGAAGAACATGGTATTGAAGCACAAAGAAAGAGAAGAAGCCATCTAGCTACTAGCTATGGACCCATAGGTATATGGTGGACTAATCATGCATCATCGGAGGGGCAATGAAGTTGATGTAGATGCCCTCCGTGATCGAATCCCCCTCCGGTAGATTACCGAAAAAGGCTCCAAGATTCAATCTCTCGGGAACGAAGGCTTCTGGTGGCAGAAAAGTATTTGTGTGGCTATTTTTGGTATTGGGGGAATATTTGGGTATTTATAGAAAGAAGAATAGGGTTAGGAGACCTGCCAAGGAGTCACAAGCCTGCCAGGCGCGGCCGGGGGGTGGTGGTCGCGCCCCCTGGCTTGGGACTTCCGGGAATGTCCCTTGCCATGCACTCCAAGCTTGGTAGGTGTCTTCTGGTCCAGAAAAAATCACCATGGAGATTTTATTCCGTTTGGACTCCGTTTAATATTCCTTATCTGCAATACTCAAAAAAAAGGAAAAAACATAAACTAGCACTAGGCTCTATATTAATAGGTTAGTCCGAAAAATAATATAAAATAGCATATTAATTCATATAAAACATCCAAAACAGATAATATAATAGCATGGAACAATCAAAAATTATAGATACGTTGGAGACGTATCAGCATCCCCAAGCTTAATTCCTGCTCGTCCTCGAGTAGGTAAATGATAAAAACAGAATTTTTGATGTGGAATGCTACCTAACATATTTATCCATGTAATATTATTTATTGTGGCATGAATGTTAAGATCCATAAGACTCAAAACAAAAGTTTAATGTTGATATAAAAACATTAATATTTCAAGCATACTAGCAAAGCAATTGTATCTCTTCAAAATATAATGGCAAAAGAAAGTTATCCCTACAATATCATATGGTCTGGCTATGCTCCATTTTCCCCCACACAAAATATTTATATCATGCACAATCCCTATGACAAGTCAACCTTTATTTTCTCAAACTTTTTCAACTCTCACGCAATACATGACCATGAGCCATGGATATAGCACTATAGGTGGAATAGAATATGGTGGAAGTTGTGAAGGAAAAGGAGAAGATAGTCTCACATCAACTAGGCGTATCAACGGGCTATGGAGATGCCCATTAATAGATATCAATGTGAGTGAGTAGGGATTGCCATGAAACAGATGCACTATAGCTATAAGTGTATGAAAGCTCAAAAGGAAACTAGGTGGGTGTGCATCCAACTTGCTTGCTCATGAAGACCTAGAGAAATTTGAGCAAGCCCATCATTAGAATATACAAGCCAATTTATATTAGGAAAAATTCCCACAATTATGAAAGTGACAAAATAGGAGACTCTCTATCATGAAGATCATGGTGCTACTTTGAAGCACAAGTGTGGAAAAAAGATAGTAGCATTGTCCCTTCTCTCTTTCTCTCATTTTTTTGGTGGGCATCTAAGGCCTCTCTTTTTATTTAGGCTTCGCTGGCCTCTTTTATTTTTCATAAAGTCCGGAGTCTCATCCCCACTTGTGAGGGAATCATAGCTCCATCGTCCTGTCCTCACATGGCACAATGCTCTAATAATGATGGCCATCACACTTTTATTTACTTACAACTCAAGAATTACAACTCGATATCTAGAACAAAATATGACTCTATATGAGTGCTTCCGGTGGTGTACCGGGATGTCCAATGATCTAGCATATCAAATGACATCAAAAAATGGACAAGCCATGAAAACATTATGCTAGCTATCTTACAATCATGCAAAGCAATATGAAAATGATGGTGCGTGTCATAATAAACAGAACGGTGGAAGTTGCATGGTAATATTTCTCGGAATGGCTATGGAAATGCCATAATAGGTAGGTATGGTGGCTGTTTTGAGGAAAGATATACTTTTTTGAGGAAGGTGGGTTTATCACACCGGCAAAAGTTGCGCGGTACTAGAGAGGCTAGCAAAAGTGGAAGGGTGAAAGTGCATATAATTCATGGACTCACATTAGTCATAAAGAACTCACATACTTATTACAAAAGTCTATTAGTCATCAAAGCAAAGTATTAGACGCATGCCCCTAAGGAAGAGGTTGGTAGGAGTAAACCATCGCGTGCTCCGGACCCTTACACAAAGGTTGATAATCAATAAACAAATCATGCTCCGACTTCTTTACATAACGGTTCACCATACGTGCATGCTAACATGAATCACAAACCTTTACACAAGTATTTTCACCAATTCACAATTACTTCCTAACATGAATCTTAATATTACCATCTTTATATCTCAAAACTTTATGAAAGGAATCAAATTTCTCATAATATTCAATGCACTTAATATGGAAGTTTTTATTATATCCCTTTTGGCTGCCTATCATATTGGGACTAAATTCATAACCTAAACCAATTACCATGTTGTTTAAGGACTCTCAAAATAATATAAGTGAGGTATGAGAGTTCAATGATTTCTATAAAACCAAACACCACCGTGCTCTAAAAAGATATAAGTGAAGCACATAGAGCAAAATTGCCTATCTCAAAAGATATAAGTGAAGCACGTAGAGTATTCTAATAAATTCACGATTCATGCGTGTCTTTCTCAAAATATGTGTACAGCAAGGATGATTGTGTAAAAATAAAAAGCAAAGACTCATATCATACAAGCTGCTCCAAGCAAAACACATATCATGTGGTGAATAAAAATATAGCCTCAAGTAAATTTACCGATGGATTGAAGACGAAAGAGGGGATGCCTTACGGGGCATCCCCAAGCTTAGGCTCCTTGGAATCCTTGAATGTGGCTTGGGGTGCCTTGGGCATCCCCAATCTTAGGATCTTGCCACTCTTTATTCCATGGTCCATCAAATCTTTACCCAAAACTTTAAAACTTCACAACACAAAACTCAATAGAAAACTCGTGAGATCCATTAGTATAAGAAAAATAAATCACTAATTTAGGTATTGTTGTGAAATCATTATTTATTTATATTGGTGTAATATCTACTGTATTCTAACTTATCCATGGTTCATACCCCCCGATACAACCCATAGATACATCAAAATAGGTAAACAACACAAAGAAAACAGAATCTGTCAAAAATAGAACAGTCTGTAGCAATCTAAAAACATCGTATACTTCTGTCACTCCAAAACTGCTGAAAAATCCGGACAGTCTGGGAACTTTGTATATAAATCTTGTGTTAAAAATTTCAGACTCCTTCGGCACTCTAAATTTTTTATAAAATTCCTGGACTGGTCGCAAAAGTTTATGTTTTTCAACAAGATCAAATCAACAACAACCATAGACCATCCCAAAGGTCTTACTTGGCTCAAACACTAACTAAAACAACAAAACACAATTACTATATAAGTAATAATGTGTGAAACACTCAAAAACATGAGCAAAAAACAGAACATAAAAATAAATTTGAGTTGCCTCCCAATAAGCGCTATTGTTTAACGCCCCTAGCTAGACATAACACAATAGATCTAGGTACTGTCATCTTTGGTATGCAATCCGTTCTCATAACCTCGATCATCACCATAGATATCATCATATAAAATGTGTATTTTCTTTTTAACTGGTTCCCTGATTTTTCTTCTTCTAACCAGCCATCATTGAATCCTACATAAATGCCCCTAGCGATCCAACCAAACTCATCATAGGTTTCAAGGTAAATGGTTTGGGTAATTTCAGAATAGGGAACTCTTCTTCTAAGATTATCATGGTAAGATTGATAATCCCCAAACTCAAAGCCATGCAAGGTTACTTTATCGTGTAGGATTCCTTTAATCGGAGGTTGCTCAATATCCTTTTTATAGAAAGCAAAAATTTCCCTAGCTTCTTGTATGATAAAATCAAATTCATGCGTAAGGATGATCGTGGCAATCCTTTTGGCCTTAGGATGATTAATTTTGGGAAGTTCATAAAACACCTCCTGCAAATCAGGATGGATGTGCACAAATTTCCTTTCCAATTTTTCAACGAGCATGGCAATAGCATCAGCATAACAATTTGTGCTAAGAAGAATAGATTTCTTATTCATAGACATTACTCCAGTACAACCAAAGAACTCTTGAATAACAGTCTTCCCAATAATATTACCGCCCCCACTTGAATAGTTTTAACTTTATAATTAGGAGGATATTTAGATTCATAATCTAGAGAGCAAGATCCAAATTTTTTTCTCAAGATTATCACTAGTAATACCCTCAAAATTTTCAATGATAACCTTCCCAAACTCAGACATGGTGGCAACGAATTGATCTAGCACGCAAGCAAGCAAAAGGCAAACGAAACGGCGAACAGAAGAAGGGCAAATAAAAAGGAAAATCTTTTTGTTTTTTTTCTGAAAATCGTTTTAGAAGTGGGGGATAGGAAAACGAGAGGCAAATGGCAAATAATGTAAATGCAAGAGATGAGTTTGTGATGGGCACTTGGTACGCCTGGTGTGTATCCTCCCCGGCAACGGTGCTAGAAATCCTTCTTGCTACGTCTTGAGCGTGCGTTGTTTTCCCTTGAAGAGGAAAGGGTGATGCAGCAAAGTAGATAAGTATTTCCCTCAGTTATGAGAACCAAGGTATCAATCTAGTAGGAGGAACAAGCAATGGATGTGAAAGTGCGTTATATCTACTAGAGGGGGGTGAATAGGAGATTTTTACAAATTCATCACTTGAGGAATTTGAAATGTGATGAATGACTAGCATCGGAATGAGTACTCAAGTGCATGACAAACATAGTGATAGCATAGTCATCATGATGAAATAAAACATGCACATATTACAAGTAGCGTGATACAGGATAAGCAGGTGAGGAACAAGGTAACTTGAAGAATTTGAGGTGAGAAAATTGTGAAAGTCTTCAGTCAAATTCTTCAATCAGTAACGATCAATTTTATCAACAAGTATACGAGGAAATGGAAGGGTTGAGGAAATAGAACCAGGTAGCTCCATGAAGACAATGGTTTGATGACCCAGTTCCAACTGTTGTGATAGTTGTACGTCTGGTTTGGAGTGGTCTGGTATTTAAACCAGAGGACACACAGTCCCAAGACACACAGTCCTTACCGTATTCTCCTTGATCTAAGGTCACAAAGTCCTTGCCCAACACACGTGGTAAGTCTTCAGGGTAGACTTCCTAAACCCTCACAAACTGGTCAACCCGCGATCCACAATTGACTGATGGATGCTCTAGACCAAGGTCACTCTGTGATCCCCAATTGACTACAGGATGCACTAGACCATGACGCCTAACCGTCTGGAGGATACACAGTCCTCAAAGGTAACAAGCGTTGGTTCCACATAGGAACAATCTCTTTAGTGATGCTCAGTCACTTTGGGTTTGGAGGTTTGGATTTGGGTTTTTCCTCACTGACGATATTCTCTCAAAGTCCTCGGAGGATGGTTTGCTCTCAAATGACAAGTGTTAGTTCTCTCTCGGAGCGTCCAACCAACTAGTGGTTGTGGGGGGTGGCTATTTACAGTCAGGGTGCAACCTAACATGATAAGACATAAATGCCCCCAATGATATGACCATTATGTGGATAAGATGATTGGGGACAACTGGCGCTAAGCACAGCAACGGTCGGAATTTCGAACTATGAAAGTCCTCAGGCTTATCATGTTCCTCACTTGTAGGCAATTCGCACCGGAGAAATCCTAACTCCTCAGTCAGATCAATTTCATCAGAGACTAGAAGAACACCGTCTCTGTCACTAAAGAACTTGACTACACTACAAGAGATTTCCAAAGGGCTTCACTCAAAGGATTGGATAGGTTCAGGATTTTGAGTTGAGCATGAGTTGGAAATTTTCCTTAGTATTACCTCGGCCCCCTTTAACAGTACGGTGTTTCCTATGCCTCAAAGAAAGGAAATGAAACTATAAAAACAAATGTCTTCACGCTTCATAATCCTCGTTCATATCTTCAAGGTCACACCAACTTCTTCATTTTCAAAGTCTTCAGGGAATACCAAAGTCTTCAGCAAAGACTTCACCAAAGTCTTTAGTTGAAGACATACATTTTTAGGGGTTGGTAATCTCCGAATATATCAAACTCCTCATCGACTTATAGAGCCTGTGTACACTCACAAACACATTAGTTCCTTAACCTATAAGTCTTCAATACACCAAAATCACTAAGGGACACTACATGCACTTACAGGATGCACCTGCACAAACAATCAAACTCTTGCACCCAATGCTATAAAGGGGTTGTCAACCCCTTCACGGTTATTTGCAAGGATTAGATCTGATAGAGATAGATGTAAAAGATTGTGGAAAGTAAAAAGTAAATAAATTGCAGCAAGGTATTTTTGGTATTTTTGGTTTATAGATCTGAAAATATAATATGGAAAGTAGACCCGAGGGCATAGGTTTCACTAAAGGCTTCTCTCTTGAAGGAAAATATCACGGTGGGTGAACAAATTACTGTCAAGCAATTGATAGAAAAGCGAATAATTATGATGATACTAAAGTCAATGATTATGCATATAGGCATCACATCTGTGTCAAGTAGACAGAAACGATTCTGCATCTACTACTATTACTCCACACATCGACCGACTCCTGCCTGCATCTAGAGTATTAAGTTCATGAAGAACAGAGTAATGCATTAAGTAAGATGACATGATGTAGAGGGATAAACTCAAGCAATATGATGAGAACCCCCATCTTGTTACCCTTGATGTCAACAATACAATACGTGCCTCTCTACCCCTACTTTGTCACTGGGTGAGGACACCGCCAGATTGAACCCAAAACTAAGCACTTCTCCCATAGCAAGAATTACCAATCTAGTTGGCCAAACCAAACCAATAACTCGAAGACACTTGCAAAGATATGAAATCATGCATATAAGAATTAATAAAAGACTCAAATAGTATTCATGGATAATCTGAACATAAACCTACAATTCATCAGATCTCGACAAACACACCGCAAAAGAGTATTACATCGGATAGATCTCCATGAAGATCATGAAGAACATGGTATTGAAGCACAAAGGGAGATAAGAAGCCATATAGATACTAGCTATGGATCTGTAGGTCTGTGGTGGACTACTCACGCATCATCGGAGGGGCAATGGAGTTGATGTAGATGCCCTCCGTGATCGAATCCCCCTTCGGCAGATTACCAAAAAAGGCTCCAAGATTGGATCTCTCAAGAATGGAGGCTTATGGCGTCGAAAAAGTATTTGCGTGGCTATTTTTGGTATTGGGGGAATATTGGGTATTTATATAAAGAAGATTAGGGTTAGGAGACCTACCAAGGAGTCATAAGCCTGCCACGCACGACCAGGGGGGTGGCCGCGCCCCCTGGCTTGTGACTTCTTGGCAAGTCTCTTGCCTTGCACTCCAAGCCTGGTAGGTGTCTTCTGGTCTAGAAAAAATCATCGCGATGATTTTATTCCGTTTGGACTCTGTTTAATATTCCTTATCTTCAATACTCAAAAACAAGGAAAAAACAAAAACTGGCACTAGGCTCTAGATTAATAGGTTAGTCCCAAAAATAATATAAAATAGCATATTAATGCATATAAAACATCCAAAACAGATAATATAATAGCATGGAACAATCAAAAATTATAGATACATTGGAGACGTATCAAGGTGTACCTCAGAATGGTGTTGGTGGTTTGCAAACCTGCCTGCGGATAGTACACTGAGCCAAACTTATGTGAATGCACATAGTCAGCAGGGATTGCTTTGTACATATTGGCAATGGAATTGTGATTCATCTTGGCCTCTGAGTACACATCCAAGTCACCATCCTATACTTGTGGAGCTCCTAAGATGGTAGCCCACTCTTCCACTGAAGATTCATATCTGGTGCCCTTGGTCATCAACACTATCCTGCCATCTGGATAGAAGTGTGAAGTGGAATATAACTGCATGATCATCTCATCATTCCACAGGGTCATCTTATTGCCTACAGAAGCATCAATACCAACAGCCTTGAAGTTATCTAGCACATGGGGGAAGTAATCCTCATTTTCCTTAATGTAGCCCTAATCTACATATCTCATGTCAGTGATAGTAGGGCTCTTATCAAGCAAGACTATCTCATAGAAATCATGCTACTCCTTAGTGTAGAATATATAATCTACAGTTGTCTTCCTCTTGTGAGAATAAGGATCTATGTCTCTCCACCCTCTCAGCCCTAAATCCTTCATCTTTCTCATATCCTCGTCAAGTGGATAGTTGTCATTGTGTTGTGGGAGGTGAGGTCTAAGCTTCCGCAAGACAGACATGTCCTCATCTTCAGCGGTAGCTTTGTAGGAGGTTCCCTTGTTCTTCTCTGCAGCTGGAACATCCTTAGTAGTCCTCTTGGACTTAGGAGCTGTGGACTTCTTGGTAGGAGGAGCTGCCTTGCCTTTGGGAGGGGCTTGAGAAGTCATGGCATCAACAAGCATCTTCTTCTTCTCCTTAGGAGGAGCCTGAGGAGCTGGCTCTTCCTCTCCATCTACATATGTTGGGTCTTCATACATCGAAGTTAGTCTTCCAACAACATGTACTATCCTCTTTCTGCTTCTCTTCTTCTCAACAGGCTTCTTGGGCATAAAGCTTTTGGCTGGCTCTATTTGCATGGAAGCCCTAGCACACTCCGGTGCTCTCATAGCCTCTGTGTTGGCATACTCCTTCCTGGCAGGTATTTTAGATGAGGTGGCCTCAGATGCAGACTTCTTGGTAGCCTTGTGTGCTTTGTCCTGCTTTGGTTTGGCAGGGAACTCATCTGGCACAAAGTCAGAGTCCTCTTCATCTGAGATCAACTTCCTCCTGGCTCTAGTTGCAGCCTTGGGAAAATCAGGTGAGCTAGGGTTGTCATCATAAGAAGATGAGGTACCCTCAGGACTAGTGCCTGAACTCATCTCAACATCTCTCTCTCTGTGTGTGAAGTCATTCTGGCTGTCTACTGAATCTGACATGTGAATGGAGTATAGAAGAGTAGTGGGGTTGAGTCATCACAAAACACAGACATTTTTCAATTTGAACAAAGAAATTCTTAGTTTTACCTTTCTGCAAAATGGATTTCGGTACCACCGAGTCGGAATTTTCGGATTCACCAAGACAGATGATCTTCTTCACAGAAACTTGGCAGCCACTTCGGTGTCACCGAAAATGACCACTCGGTTTCACCGAGACCATTCTGAGGAACCCTAGAACCAAATCGGTAGAACCGATTTTTGTGAACCGGTGTCACCGAGATGCGTTTTGCAAACGGCTAAACCTAATATTTTCTCGTTCGCTAATCTAATGAATATTATAGTGGATTACGAAGATTGCACACTGTGGTTTGTGGCTGGAAAAAATGTAATGCGCAAAAATCGGATAGAGGAGCACACAAGGGGCCGGATTCATACCCTAGCTTGGTGATGGATCTGCTACGACGGCAACGGTGGCGATTCCCAACGGCGGAGGTGCACGGGGAAGCAAGGGCGACGACCAAGGGGTTCGGAGCGGCAGTTCGGAGTTTGGAGGAAAAGACTTTGAAGATTGAATTTCAAAATTCAAGTCCGTCGGGCTAAATACTCCTCACTGTCGTCGAAATCGGTTGAAACGTTTAGGTGTCACCGACTTGCCTGGCTATGAGGAGACAGAGAGACTCGATGAGACCCACAATTTCCTATCGGTTGTACCGAGGTCAAAAACCTAGATCAACTTAGTGAATTGGTGGAACCGAGTTTGTGGAGTTGGTTACACCGAGATTCACAAAGAGGTTTTGGAATGCAACTCTTGTAGACACGGAACCCTGAGTGCTCCTGACACAGAGGGATTGAGAAGTGCTTGTTCAAGTTCTATGATGTAGCATGAATAGAAGTTGAGACGAGAAAGCATAGATAGCTAGAGAGGGGTCCTAGGCATTCTTGTACATCCAATTGGAAAAATCAAATCAAAATCCAAATAGCTACAATTGGATATCCTCGAATGAGTAAAGATATGTAGACCAACATGCTCACACAATAAGATATCAAATGAAATCATGGCAAACATGCACAAACATTCTAGCATCTATCAAGCACGTTTGGCGATGACGTGGTCATCTATATATGAGTATATTGACTTAGGAGCCAAGTAAGAATACTTGATCATAGGTCATACTCATCGTTTCACCACAAGTGGGGTTACCACTTTTACATAAAGCTTGTTAATGTTGTCACATTCTAATAGATACTTTGACTCAAGTCTTAGAGTAAAGCTCCCCCTTGATGTGACATCCCCCCTAAGAGGGATAAATTAACCTTGGTGTTGTCGTAGAAGACTTCATTGGGTGATGTAGTAGTGGATGCTCATAGTTTATGAAGATCATCTTGAGTTGGGAGCAATCCTTTTTGTTTCTTACTCTTCTCACCTACATGGGTTAGTGCCAAACCAAGAGAAAAATACAAGGATATCTATGGACATGGAGTGCAAAGCATACATGATGATGTCCATGGATTCATTAATTACCTTGTCCCTTGCTTACGTATGAGGGAATGTGTGACTCCTTGAACTATTGTATAATGTTGATGTTGATTGCAACTAGTTCTTGCCAATAATGAATATGAGTGACCTTCATTGGAGGAGTCACCCCTCTAGAACTACTCTAGTTCTTCTTCTTGGAGACCCACATCAAGTTGATGGGAATCCTTGGTGTTGAAGTGGCACTTGTAGAAGTTGAGCTTGTAGTAGCCTTGGGAACCCACTTGACCAAATCTTGGGATTCATCTTCATATGAGTCAATCTCCTCATTAAGCTTGTCCTTGCCCTTGAGGTTGTGATCTTGTGGTAGAAGGTCATATTGAGCTTTTGTTCCCTTGGGAAGAGTATGTTCATGCTTCTCCCTTTGAGGAAAAAACTTGGGCTTGGGGTATGGACCTTCTTCCCATTCAACCTCATTAGTGTTCAAGTAGCCAATGTCATGGTTCTTCCGGTATCCTTCGTGTTTGCGTACAATTTCCTCAAATTGCTTACACCCAGAAAGACTTTTGTAGATACCTTTATCTATAATCCCTTTCAATGGTTCATTTTGTTGCTCAAGTATAACTTGGCTAAGAGATTCGTTAGTGGGATCAATAGAACTACTAGAAGCAATATCATTGGATTTATCATTTTTATTGCTACTAGTTGAAGAACCTTTCTTGTCTTTGTTACTAGTTTCCTTAGCCTTAACTTGTAGAATGAACATAGACAAGAGAAGTTGTTTGGCTAGATAAGAGGAAGTCTTCTTTCGAAGATCGTCATTGATAGCTTTAAGGAATTCATGCTATTGCTCCAAATTGAACGTCTCGAAGCAGAGCTTCTCATGTGTCCTTACAAGCTCGCTATGATCCTGTAGAGTAGACTCATGGGCTAACTTAAGAGTGTTTAGTTCTTGAGTTAGTCACTCTATTTCCAACTTATCATCATCACACGACCTATCTTGACTAAATTGATTACTAACAAGTTCATTTTGACTAATATCACTAGACTTGTCAAATATCAAGTCATCATCTCCTAGTAGGTCATCCTCATCACTATTGAAATCAAGATACTCAGGGTGTGGTACCTTGGGGCACTTAGGCATGAAGCAATTTCCACTCCCTTCATTTGGTGAATCAAATATGTCATAGGAGTTGGAGGAAACAAGTGAAGTCCGGCAACACCTTCATCTTTGACTATAGTCGGAGTCGGAGTGATAGCTTCTCTCGGAGTGGTTGTTGGAATCGGAGTCGGAAACCCATTAACCAACATGAGCTTGGTGTCTTCTTCTTGAGTAGATCTTGGTGTACTTGTTCTTCTTATCTGAATCCCTACTTCTCCTTGAGGGTCTTCGTTCATAACGATCATCTCTACTCCTTCTCTCTTTTCGATGTGACTCATCTCTTGAGCTCTTTCTTCTAGGTGACTATTCCCTTCTTTTGTGTGTGGGGGGGTGCACTCATTTGAGCAGTGTCCGGGCCTTCCACAATTGTAGCAATTCCGATCACGACTAGATGAACGCTTTTCTTCATATCTTGAGTTGGATTCCTCTATTTTCCTCCACTCTTGTAGAACTTGTTGAATTTCTTGACCATGAGGCTTATATCTTCATTGGTGACAATGTTGTCGCTTGAGGTAGCAGGAGCATCACTTGTGGCTTTGTAAGCACTGGACTTGTTGTGAAGCTCTTCCTTGTCTTTGAGTGACATCTCATGAGCAACAATTCTTCCAATCACTTTCGTAGGCTTGAGATCTTTGTAGTTTGGCATCATTTGGATTAAGGTGCACACAGTTTCATACTTTCCATCCAAAGCTCTAAGTATCTTCTTCATGATGAATTTTTTGGTCATCTCTTCGCTTCCTAAGCCGACAATCCCATTGGTAATGAGAGCTAGCCTAGAGTACATCTCCGCGACTCCTTCACCATCCTTCATCTTGAATTTGTCAAGCTGACTTTGAAGCACATCCAACTTAGATTCTCTGACAGAATCGGTACCTTCGTGCATATCAACCAAAGTATCCCAAATTTCCATTCCATTCTCAAGACGGCTAATTTTGTTGAAATCTTCGAGGCATAGGTAGTTGAAAAGAATGTCACATGCTTGAGCATCGTATTGCAACATCTTCAATTCTTCCGTTGTCGCTTCACGATGCGGTTCTTTTCCATCACCAAAGAATCCACCTTGTAAGCCAACACGAACAACAGCCCAAACCGCGGGGTTATGACCAAGAATATGCATTTTCATCTTATGCTTCCAACTAGCAAAATTTATACCATCGATGTAAGGACCTCTACGCTGATAATTACCCTCACTAGAAGCCATATTCTCATAGGTTGTGAAACCGATGCAATGGACACCAATGCTCCGATACCACTTGTAGGATTGAAAGTAGGTCTAGAGGGGGGTTATTAGACTACTTGACCAAATAAAAAATCTACCTTTTCCCAATTTCAGTTCTAGGCAGATTTTAGCAATGACAGCAAGTCAAGCACACCCTACACATGCATGTCTACGGGTATAGCAGCGGAAAGTAAAGACAAGCACATGTAATAGAGGTAAGGGTTAGAAGATCAAACGCAATTGTAGACACGAAGATTTTTCCCGTGGTTCCAATAGATGGCACTATCATACATCCACGTTTATGGAGTCTTCAACCCATGAAGGGTAACGGTCATGAGAGTCCGCGGAGGGCTCCACCCATAAGGGTCCACGAAGTTGCAACCTTGACTATTCCATAACTGCTTTCGTCCACGACGGACTAGCCTCACTATGGGTATATCTTCACGAAGTAGGCCATCTCCTTGCCCGTACAAACTTCTTGGTTCAACTCCACAACACGAAGTAGGAAGCTCCCAAGCAACACATAACCAATCTAGGAGGCATCACCCTCCAAAAGGTAATAGGCTTGATAATGGTGATGAACTCCTTGCTCTTGTGCTTCAAGATGGTAGACTCCTCAAACTCAATCATTCTCTCACATATTTGTCTTGGTAGAAGAGATAGATTGGGTGGAAAGCAACTTGGGGAGGCTAGAAATAAAGATCCATATGGTTGGAGTGGATGGTCTTTATCTCAACACAAGGGTAGCTGGTTCACACTCAGAAATTTGGATATGTGAAGAGGGGAGCTATTCTGAGTGCTTCTCTTATGAGTGGGATGTGGTGGAGGGGTATATATAGGCATCTCCAAAAATCCAACTGTTACAACATTATTGACCATCTCGGTGAAACCGATGCAAAACTAGGTTGTGCCGATTTGTTCAAAATGTGGCAACTTTTAGAATCTTTGTGAGACCAATATGGGAAACTTGGTGGTACCCAAGTTAGTGGTCGAGGCAGTTTCCAAGACTCGGTGAGACTGAAACACAAAACTCGGAAATTCCGATTTTGTGAAATCAGCCAACAGAATCGTGGTCACTGATTCTCGTTTGCACCGATGTGAACTTGGTTAAACCGAAGAGCTAGGGTTTGGCTAGGGTTCTATCTTAGGTTATGACTCAGTGTAGCCGATATGCAATTCCTGGTGGCACTGATTTTGAGGGGTAGTATTTAGACAGAGTATTTTGTGGGAGAGCTTATGGGTGTTTTTGGTGGCTAGCACTTGTGCACGTGGAGCAATGTGTTCACCAACAATACCTTACCCTCTTTTAATAGTATTGGTTTTCCTATGGACTCAAAGTGATTTCTCACAAAGTAAAAAAGAGAGCCTTCTAGCTTGAAGCTTTGCCAATCCATTCCTTGCATCTTGGGGGTATCTCCTCACAATTTATAGCCATCCCATCGTTGGACTTTTCCTGAAATATGCTTGGAGAAAATATTAGTCCAATGGCATATATGTTGTTATTAATTACCAAAACCACCAAGGGAGCAAATGTGCTTTCACCATGGCAACATTTTTGGAAATTTCCACCATGACAATGTTTTTGAAATGGTTGTCACGACAACGAAATATCAGCCGTCATGATGCTTCAACTAAAGATTGGAGATGGTCATGAAGGATTCCTGGCGCCTAGGGCTATACCGTATCATGCTATTCTGAATTGCATAAGATGTTTATCCCTTTGTTGTTTGCACCCTTGATTGCGCAGTAGTGAATTATTAGGGTGATCTATCACTAGAAATATCAATTTAAAAGGTGCTCTTGTGAGTGTTGCAACCATATATATCACGTAGCTTTCCAGAGTGCGTCATGTCCACAGTAGTAGAAACGGATCGTGAGGTATAAGGTGGATGGGGTCAGACCGAGCAAGCAGATAGCACTCGGTTTTTTGGAATTTCTTACAGAATCATTCTAAGCTCGGAGCACAAAGCATCAAAATATGAAAAAGAGTCATATGGAGATATGATTGGCAAAAGATTGCCTACCGTTTGAATTCACGTCATCAGTGATGTCCACATAAATGGTTGTGAATAAGATGAGGGTCTTGAATCACTTAAAATAAATTATGAGAGATATTTATTTGAGTGGAAGCACAATTATGAATTAATTAAGTTTAATCACTAGTGCAATTAATTATGGACAATGTCTATGTGTAGTTTGCATTATAGTTGTAGAATAGTGACTCACGGTTTCATCTTTATTGTTGAAAGTGATTACTTGTTATTTATCTATTTGAATAATTACGAATGGCAAATGTAATGAGAGGGTCGTTCTCTAAAAACTGTCGAGAAAGATTGTTTCTATTGCATGCTTACAATACTCTCATGTTGATGCTATGGATGACGAGACTGACGTCCTTCGATCCAAAATGATAGAATTGCATTACGGTCTACTTGCTTCGAAGAAACCCGAACTTCAAAATGTTTGGGATAGTTATGTGATATTTATGGACCTAAAAATTGTTTTCGAAAACAAACAAAGGCCGAAAGATATGTGATATCCAAGGAGCGTTTTGTTTGCAAATTCTAATGAAATGTTCAACTATAGTTAAAAATGAAATGCATAGGACGCGGGAGAACACCAGTCTTGATGGTGAGAACTTAAAGGAGAAATTACAAATCCGAAAGATGTAATAAGTCTTACTCCCTCCGTTCCGTATTATATGGTGTTTAAGCTTTTCCAGTGTAAATTTCGTCACGTTATGAAATTTTCTGTCTTTCCAAGATTACCCTCCCACCTCGCTCTCTCGACACACCACTCACACGGTCACACCACTCGCGTCCGCCTCTCGTTTCCCTCTCCTATGGCCTCTCCCTGCCTCCCTGTCGCTGACGGCCGCCCTCTACCACACCGCCACCTTTCTCCCCACCACTCACACCCCTGGAGGTCAAAAGATCGAATTTTAACGCCGGCGACGAGCTTCTAGGTGACTGCTGGATCTGGGTGACGGCGGTGCTGGATGTGGAGCGGCGCCCGTGCAGTGGATCTGGAGCGGTGCCGGAGCAGCGGAGCGGTGGAGAAGCGTGAAGACAGGGTCGTCGTCCTCACGGTGTGCCCACGGTGGTAGCAATAGAAATATGGAGGAGCTCAAACCTCCAGTGCAACATCGTCGCCGTCAAGCGCTCCCGGCCCAAGGTGCTCCGACAATATGGAGAGGGTCTCGGTTCGGGGACACGCCATGACGCCGAACTATGGACCAGACTCAAAGACGCCGTCTGGCTGCACCGACGATGCCGAAGCGTCCTCCTCCATGTCCATCTCGGACCCCGGCGCTTCTCCATTGTCAAACCGGCATCTGCATCTCTCTGAAGAAAGAAGAAACAGAGGATGTGGTAGCATCCTCCGTGTCAAGTTCAGAACCGTGCATCTCTCCATTGTGTGCTTCAGAAGAAGCAGGCATCTCTCTGATGAAGAAGAAAGAAGAAGAGTCTGAGGATGTGGAAAGATATTCTATGTCAAACTCAACATACCCAGGTTATCCATTGTGTGCTTGAGAAACAGATAGTAGCTCTTTGAAGAAAGAAGAAACCAGGAATATTGATGCATCCTCCGTATCCAGCTTAACAGATCTTGCAAATTCTCCATTATTTGCTTCAGAAAGAGATAGCAGCTCGCCGGAGACAGAAGCGTTCACCGGAGCATCCTCCGCCACACGTTTATGGCTTGGCAGTACTCGATAATCTGCAGGAGGGCGCTGGCAAGGCCCCCCCCCCCCCCCCGACACAGGGGTGGCTCTGGCAAGCTCCCCCCCCCCCCCCCCCCCGCTGACACAGGGGGTGGCTCTGGGATGACAACAGCGGATCTGGCACACGACCTAGGTGGAGGTCGAGAGAATTAAAAACTGAAGGGTAACCTGGTCATTTCGTTGCTTTTTCACCTGGTCGGAAAAAAGCCCCAGCGTCTTATATTTCGGTCCGGACGGAGTACATGCCTAGGGAAATTCAGAGCTCATGTCACTCTTAAAGTTAGATGCTTCTTCTGTGAGTAGGAGAAATATTGGAAGTGAAACTATAAGAAGTTAAAAGATAGAAAGAAAGAAGACTTGAATGTCCAGTTTAGGTATGAATGCCGTACAAGTTATGAGATGAAGAAAAGGTTGGTCAAGTAATAGTAACGTTGATCATTAAATTCTTTGGTATTGTGGTTAAAAGTTGATCACAAGGATACCGACTCGATTGCATGTTGTTGTGAATCGATGCAAGAACTACTACAGCCTAAATGATCAAGTAATGAGGTTAAAATATATGGTGGAAAATTATGTAAAACTTACACTACTTCCCATCAACATATTACTAATTTATTGTCATAATTCATTTTAGAGTTTTGTGCACTCTAGCCCATTACATAGAAGTTGCAAGGAGGTTATTCATGAGAGAACAATAGTTGTTCCATGTTATGAACAAAAGTTCATACTCCTATTGTGAATAGGACATATGTTATGAATATTGATAATATAACTAAACATCCATAACACTGACGATAAATGTCACAATGCTACCAAAATACCACATATGTGTGGCGCTGCATTTAGTCACATAGGAGAAACCCGCATGGATAAATTCCATCGTGATGGATTTTGGAAGTCATATGATTACAAATCATCTGACACTTGCAACATTTTTCCAAATAGTGAAGTAAACTAAAATACCGTTCCCAGTCCATAAGAACGAGCAACAGAATAATTGGAAGCATCCAATAAGTGATGTTGCAAGCAGTGGATTTATCTATCTTCAAGGATGAGTCGAAGATGTTTGAGACATAAAATGGATCATTTGAAACATTTCAAAAGGTTATCAGAATGAATTACGAATTATTGTAACAAGAGTGTTATATTTCTACCATTGGATTATAGAAAGAAAATTTGAGTTACAAGTTTACCGAATGTCTAATGAGCTATGAAAATAATTTTATAGCTTGTACCTCCTAGAACACTACTAAGAGTAGAGTATTTTTTTAGTATATGTAATCGAGCTATGTATGACATAGTGAGATCAAAGATGAAATTAATTAAATTTGCCAATATAATTTTAATGTGATGCTTTAGAGACTGTGGCTTTTACACTGAAAAAGAGCACAATCAAAATTGTTGAAATGACATCATATAACTTATGAAATGATAAGTGCTATTTTGTTGGTTATCCCAAATGCTTGGGTATTCCTCTACCACTACGCCGAGGTAAAGGTGTTTTGCCATAGAATGCAATATGTTTAAAGAAAAATGTTTTCTACAAAAGAGTGAGTGGGAGGATAGAGCAAATCGATGAGATTACAGAATCTTCGTAATCATATCAAAGAAAAGAAACGCTAGAAGTAGTTCTAGAATTTCCTACAACGACTGTTACGAAAGCCTCTACATGAGATATACAAACTTAGGTAGAACTTGTGGCTGAACCATATAGCTTGAGGAAAATTCGTGCAAACCTTCATGGTGTGCAAACGAAATATTTTTGAAACAAACAATGAATCTATGATCCACAGAGAAGCGTTGATGGGCCCTAACTCCGGAAATGACTACATGCCAAAGTAATCTGAGACAGTATCCATATGCCTGAATCAAGTTTAGAACTTGATGAATCCTCTGAAAGACTTAGAGTCTTGTTTATTGTAATGGATTTGTAAACTAACAAAGATAAAAAGGATTTATGAAGCTTGATTCGTTGCAAATAGTTTATGAAAAGATCAAGGGATGCCAAAAGGATTACTACATATTTCAATTATGAGATATAATAGATGGATGTCAAAAGGATTCCCATGAGATGGAAATAGAACGAGATTGTATATGATACAATCCAAAATAATTTTTTCAATCCAGAGGATGCTGGTAAATGTGTAAACTTCTAGAAATCTTGTAATGGATTGAAGCAAACATAATGGAGCTGGAATCTTTGTTCTCATGAAATGGTCAAATAAATTTAGTTCATCAAGGAAAGCGAAGATACTTGTATTTACAAGAAAGTAAGTGGGATAATAATAGTATTTCTAAACATTATGTGTGCATGACACATTGATGATTGGAAATTATATAAATTTTTTGACATGAAATTAATACTTTATTGAAACAAGTTTTACAGTAAAGTACTTAGGCAATATAGCCTTGGTATTAGACATAATAATCTATGGAGACAGTAGTGTCTAATCGGGCTTAGCAAAAATACATATTGAGAAGATGCTAAAGATGTTTAGTATGAAAAATAAGTCAAGAAGATTTTCTTGTCGAAGTCACATGGAAGGAGTTTTTAAGCAAGAATCGTATCCTGAAATACTGAGGAGTGAAATACATGATTTCAATCACACATGTGTTAATTATATTCCATGGTATGTAAATAACCAGATATGTTGTAAGTAAAGTTACCACAATGGTCAAATTGTTGATCATAGGACAACAGTAAAATGTGTTCAAGCGGTTTTCGATTTCAATTAAATGATTTATGGTGGCACGGTAAGTTGGAATTGGTCCAAGAGAGTTACTATGGTGAATTCTATAAAAAACTGAGTATATTCTCACTTTATAAGTAACAATGGAGGACAATGAATCAATAGTTCATTTATGAACTTGGTATGATTTCCAAGTGATTGTGCCAATAGAACACTATTCTTAAATAGTGGTTCCATACCTAAGTATAAGGAATCAAAGGTTCTGTCAGTGATTCAATATATACAAGGCCAGTTTCACAAAATTATGAATTCTTGTGAAAATATGGTAGATGCATTGATATGCAAATGGTACACATGGATCTGAATTTGTCAGATTTGATAGGGTGATGTATATACCAGAAGCAAATCATGGACTAACGTCGGGTTGCCAATGGTGTATAAGTAAAATGTGCTAAATAGATTATTGACTCTAGTGCAAGTGGGAGACTGTTGGAAATATGCCCTAGAGGCAATAATCTTGTATTGTTATATTTCCATATTCGTAATTAAAAGTATATATTCTATGCTAGAACTGCTCTGATCCTGGAATATGCGATCCGGTGGAAAACTCATATGCACGTGTGGAATGATAAACCGTAAAATTAGATTCCTAGTCTCACCTATATGACTGGCTCAAGTGTTGTTGGTGATCATATTTTCTGTATCTTAGGATATCATTAAGTGTAACGACGATCCTAAAACAACATCGAGAGTATGACGTTAGAAGAACGATCATATTGTATCGACCCAAACTTGTTTGTTATACTTTGAGATAATATCGTTTGAAATACATTGTTATAACACGGAGTGTTAGCATGTGTTTTTTGTTCCTTAGAACATGAGAGTATCTTATTCCCTTCTTACCATACGAAGCTTAGGGGTTGCTCAAACATCATCTGTAACTAGGTGATCATAGCGACAACTTACAGGTTCATTGGAAAGTTTGACAAGGGACTAGACAGCTCGAGAGTGGGATTTGCTCATCCAAATATGGATAGATATTCTTACGGCCCTCTCGATGTAACGGCATCCATCATCTTCTGGCCAAACACAGGTGACTATGTCACAGGGATGTCGGAACACATTAACGAGAAAGAAGAACAAAACTGGTAACGAGAATAACGGTATAACGAGCCTGCAGATGAATAAGGAGGATACCGATGATAATTGGGTCTTGTAAAGTATCGTGAAGCAAAGGAAATGTCACATGATAACCAAAGGGTCGCTATAATATCATTCATATACTCACAGGGATCGATATGGATGTCCACAGTTCCGCTATCGGTCATTGGACGAAAGAGTTTCGTTCATGTCTATGAGTTACCGAATCTACGGGGTCATAAGCTTAAGGTAATCACAATTTTCTGAGATTTAGTAGGTCAACAGTATCAAGGATGTATTTGTGGAATTGTTTCGTTAACATTCGGAATAGTTCTGAGAGGATCCGGAAGCGTTTCAGGGTCACCAGAAGGGTTTCAGTGAATATCGGGTGATACCGGGTGTTACCGATAAATAAAATATAGGTGGAAAATGTTTTCGGGGATGTTAAATTATATATATAATGGTATGAGAGTCTTTAACAATTTTATATTTAATTTAATATCAATGGGCCTAAAAAGGCGAAGAGGTGGGAGGCAACTTGGGCCACAAGGGCCCAAGTGGGGAAGGCGCCCCTTCCCTAAGGAAGGAGGATGGATAGGAGTGGGGGAGGAGTCCAACTCCTCCTCCCCTTAGGCTGGCGCCCCAAGGATGGTTTCCCTCCTTGGTGGCTGCCTCTCCCTTCCCCTCCAACCTCTATATACTTGAGTTATTGACCCCTTTGAGACATACAAGTTATACACAAGATTTGGAGCCTCCTCTAGTTCTCTAGTTCTAGTTCTAATTGTCCTAGTGTTGGGTAACGTTGCATGGGAAACAAAAAAATTCCTACGTTCACGCAAGACCTATCCATGGTGATGAGCATCTACGAGAGGGAGAGTGGACGTACCCTTGTATATCACTAAGCGGGAAGCGTTAAGAAACGCGGTTGGTGTAGTCGAACGTCTTCGCGATCCAAATCGCCGAGCGTCCCGCGATCCAATCACGATCCTCCCGATCAAGCACCGAACGGATGGCACCTACGCGTTCACCATACGTACAGCTTGATGACGATCTCCGCCTTCTTGATCCAGCAAGAGGGATCAGAGAGGAAGAAGAGTTCTCCGGCAGCGTAACGGCGCTCCGGCGATGGTGGTGGAGCTATTCCGGCAAGGCTTCGCCTAAGCACTGCAGAAATCCGATCTAGAGGAGAAACTATGCACTGGAGGAGCGGGTAGCACGTGGCTGAAATTCTAGTGCAAAACCCCTAAAACCTCCAGTATATATAAGAGGGAGGGAGGAGAGGCCTTGCCGCAAGGGCCAAGCCTCCTTGGTTCGGCTGAGGTGGGGAGGAGAGGAGGACTCCTCCTCCAATCCTAGTAGGACTAGGATTCCTCCTTTTTTGCCTTTTTCACCTTTTTCCCTTTGGGCTTTTCTTCCCTAGCCGCATGGGCCTTGTGTGGGACTTCCACCAGCCCACTAAGGGCTGGTATTTACTCTCCCACAGCCCATGAAGCCTCTTGGGTCGAAATACCCCTCCCGGTGGTCTCCCGGTACACTACCGGCACTCCCGGTACACTACCGATGAGCCCGAAACTTTTCCGGCGACCAAAATAGGACTTCCTATATATGAATGTTTACCTCTAGACCATTCCGGAGCTCCTCGTGATGTCTGGGATCTCATGAGGGACTCCGAACAACCTTCAGACACCACCATACATAACTCTATACTACCGAAACGTCACCAAACCTTAAGTGTGCAGACCCTGCGGGTTTGAGAACTATGTAGACATGACAGAGACACCTCTACGGTCAATAACCAATAACGGGACCTGGATGCCCATATTGGTTCCTACATATTCTACGAAGATCTTTATCGGTCGAACCTCTATGTCAAGGATTCAGTTAATCCCGTATGATATTCCCTTTGTTCTTTGGTATGTTACTTGCCCGAGATTCGATCGTCGGTATCTCCATACCTAGTTCAACCTCGTTACCGGCAAGTCTGTTTACTCGTTCTGTAATACAAGATCCTAGTACTAACACTTAGTCACATTGCTTGCAAGGCTTATTGTGATGTTGTACTACTGAGTGGGCCCTGAGATACCTCTCCGTCACACGGAGTAACAAATCCCAGTCTTGATCCATGCCAACTCAACAGACACCCTCGGAGATACCTGTAGAGCACCTTTATAGTCACCCAGTTACGTCACGACATTTGATACACACAAGGCACTCCTCCGGTGTCCGTGAGTTACATGATCTCATGGTCATAGGAACATATACTTGACATGCAGAAAACAGTACCAATAAACTGACACGATCATATGCTACGTTTGTAGTTTGGGTCTTGTCCATCACATCATTCTCCTAATGATGTGATCCCGTTATCAAATGACATCACATGTCAATGGCTAGGAAACCTTGACCATCTTTGATCAATGAGCTAGTTCACTAGAGGTATACTAGGGACAAAGTGTTGTCTATTTACCCACACATGTAATGTGTTTCCAATTAATACAATTATAGCATGGATAATAAACGATTATCATGAACAAGGACATACAATAATAAACACTTTATTTATTGCCTCTAGGGCATATTTCCAACAGTCTCCCACTTGCACTAGAGTCAATAATCTAGTTCACATCACTATGTGATTTACATTGTAATGAATCGAACACCCATGCACTTCTTCTGTTGATCATGTTTAGCCCTTGGAAGAGGTTTAGTCAATGGGTCTGTAACATTCAGATCCGTGTGCACTTTGCAAATATTTATTCCTTCTCCTCGATGTAATCCTCTTGTGAAACCTTGGTTCCTTGGCCAGAGCAATGGCACCAATGTTGTCACAGAACAGGTTCATCGGATTCAGTGCACTTGGCACTACTCCAAGATCTGTCATGAACTTCTTCATCCAGGCACCTTCCTTCGCCGCCTCCGAGGCTGCGATGTACTCCGCTTCGCATGTAGAATCGGCTACCACGCTTTGCTTGGAACTGCACCAGCTTACCGCTCCCCCGTTGAGAATAAATACGTATTCGGTTTGTGACTTAGAGTCATCCGGATCAGTGTCAAAGCTTGCATCGACGTAACCCTTTACGACGAGCTCTTCATCACCTCCATAAATGAGAAACATTTCCTTAGTCCTTTTCAGATACTTAAGGATATTCTTGACCGCTGCCCATGTTGGGGAACGTCGCATGGGAAACAAAAAAATTCTTACGCACACGCAAACCTATCCATGGTGATGAGCATCTACGAGAGGGAGAGTGGATCTACGTACCCTTGTAGATCGCTAAGCGGGAAGCGTTAAGAAACGCGGTTGGTGTAGTCGAGCTTCTTCGCGATCCAAATCGCCGAGCGTCCCGCGATCCAATCACGAACCGTCCCGCGAACACATCATGATCCGTCCCGCGAACTCATCACGATCTTGATCATGATCTGTCCCGCGAACTCATCACGATCCGTTCTGTGATCACATCACGAACCGTCTCGCGATCTCGATCATGGTCCTTCCGATCTAGCGCCGAACGGACGGCACCTCCGCGTTCAGCACACGTGCAGCTTGATGACGATCTCCACCATCTTGATCCAGCAAGAGGAGGTGGAGAGGAGAGAGAGTTCACCGGCAGCGTGACGGCGCTCTGGTGATGGTGGTGGAGCAATTCCGGCAGGGCTTCGCCTAAGCGCTGCAGAAAACCGATCTAGAGGAGAAACTATGCACCGGTGGAACGGGTAGCACGTGGCCGGAAATTCTGTCCAAAAACCACCCAATCCACTAGTATATATAGGAGGAGAGGAGAGGAGAGGCATCCAAGGCCTTTGGGTCGGCCGAAATAGGAGGTGGGAAGCAATCCTCCTTCACCTCCAATCCTAGTTGGAGTAGGATTGCCTCCTATTGGCTGATTTTCCACTTTTTGCTTTAGGACTTTCTCTCCTGCGCCATGGGCCTTTGTGGCTGTTTTCCCAGCACACTAAGGGATGGTTATTATTCTCCCACAGCCCATGGACCTCTCGGGGTCGAAATACCCCTCCCGGAGGCCTCCCGGTACACTACCGGCACTCCCAGTACACTACCGATGAGCCCGAAACTTTTCCGGAAACCAAACTGGGACTTCCTATATATGAATCTTTACCTCCGGACCATTACGGAGCTCCTCGTGACGTCCGGGATCTCATCCGGGACTCCGAACAAACTTCGGTCACCACCATACATAACTCTACACTACCGAAACGTCACTGAACCTTAAGTGTGCAGACCCTATGGGTTCGAGAACTATGTAGACATGACCGAGACACCTCTACGGTCAATAACCAATGGCGGGACCTGGAAGTCCACATTGGCTCCTACATATTCTACGAAGATCTTTATCGGTCGAACCTCTATGTCAAGGATTCAGTTAATCCCGTATAACGTTCCCTTTGTTCTTCGGTATGTTACTTGCCCGAGATTCGATCGTCGGTATCTCCATACCTAGTTCAACCTCGTTACCGGCAAGTCTCTTTACTCGTTCCGTAATACAAGATCCCGCAACTAACAATTAGTCACATTGCTTGCAAGGCTTATTGTGATGTTGCATTACCGAGTGGGCCCCGAGATACCTCTCCGTCACACGGAGTAACAAATCCCAGTCTCGATCCATGCCAACTCAACAGACACCATCGGAGATACCTGTAGAGCACCTTTATAGTCACCCAGTTACATTGCGACGTTTGATACACACAAGGCACTCCTCCGATATCTGTGAGTTTCATGATCTCATGGTCATAGGAACACATACTTGACATGCGGAAAACAGTAGCAATAAACTGACACGATCATATGCTACGTTTACAGTTTGGGTCTTGTCCATCACATCATTCTCCTAATGACGTGACCCTGTTATCAAATGACATCTCATGTCCATGGCTAGGAAACCTTAACCATCTTTTGATCAACGAGCTAGTCTATTAGAGGCATACTAGGGACATGGTTTTGTCTATGTATCCACACATGCATCTAAGTCTCCGATCAATACAATTATAGCATGGATAATAAACGATTATCATGAACAAGGAAATATGATAATAACTAATTTATTATTGCCTCTAGGGCATATTTCCAACAGTCTCCCACTTGCACTAGAGTCAATAATCTAGTTCACATCACCATGTGATTCGCATTGTTATGAATCTAACACCCAATGAGTTCTGGGGCTCGATCATGCTCTGCATGTGAGAGAGGTCTTATAGTCAATGGGTCTGCAATATTCAGATCCGTGTGTACTTTGCAAATCTCTATGTCAAACCGTAAACACTGCTACCACTCTCCACTTGGTACTATTTCCAAATGGCTGCTCCACTATACGTATCCAGATTGCTACTACTAGTCATCCGGATAGGTGTTAAAGCTTGCATCGACGTAACTCTTTACGACGAACTCTTTATCACCTCCATAATCAAGAAACATTTCCTTAGTCCTCTGGTTACTAAGGATAGTTTCGACCGCTGTCCAGTGATCCACTCCTGGACCACTCTTGTACCCCTTGACAGACTCATGGCAAGGCACACACAGGTGCAGTACACAACATGGCATAATATAGAGCCTATGGCTAAGGCATAGGGGATGACGTTCGTCCTTTCTCTTTCTTCTACCGTTGTCGAGCTTTGAGTCTCACTCAACTTTCACACCTCACAAATCAGGCGAGAACTCTTTCCCTGACTGATCCATTTTGAACTCTTTCAAAATCTTGTCAAGGTATGCACTCATTGAAAGTCTTATCGAGCATCTTGATCTATCTCCATAGATTTTGATGCTCAACAATTAGGTAGCTTCATCTAGGTCTTCCTTTGAAAATCACTTTCCAAATAACCATTTTATGCTTTCCAGAAACTCTACATTATTTCTGATCAACAATATGTCATCCACATATACTTATCAGAAATTCTATAGTGCTCCCACTCACTTTATTGCAAATACAAGTTTCTCGTAAACTTTGTATAAACATCAAAACTTTGATCACCTCATCAAAGCGTATATTCCAACTCCGAGATGCTTGCTTCAATCCATGGAAGGATCACCGAAGCTTGCACACCTTTTAGCATCCTTAGGCCTGACAAAACCTTCTGGTTGTATCACATACAACCTTTCCTCAAGTAAACCGTTAAGGAAACGATGTTTTGACATCCATCTGCCAGATTTCATAATTGAAAACACAATAACTGCCAACATAATTCCAACAGACTTTAGCACCACTATGAGTGAGAAAGTCTCATCGTAGTCAACTCCTTGAACTTGTCACAAACATCTTTGCAACAAGTCGAGCTTTACAAATAGTGACATTCACCATCAGTGTCTGTCTTCATTTTAAAGATCCATTTGTACTCAACGACTTGTCGTCCAACGAGCAAGTCTACCAAAGTCTACACTTGGTTTTCATACATGGATCCTATCTTGGATTTCATGGCCTCCAACCATTTGTCGGAATCCGGGCCCATCATCGCTTCTCCATAGCTCGTAGGTCCATCGTTGTCCAACAATATGACCTCCAAGACAGGGTTGTCGTACCGCTTAGGAGCAGTACACATCCTTGTCGACCTACGAAGTTCGATAGTAACTTGAACCTGAAGCTTCATGATCATCATCATTAACTTCCTCTTCAACTAATGTAGGCTTCACAGAAACAACATCCTGCGCTGCGCTACTCTCTCGTTGAACAAAGGTTTAACAACCTCATCAAGTTCTATCGTCCCCCCACTCAATTCTTTCGAGAGAAACTTTTCCTCAAGAAAGGATCCGTTTTAGTAACAAACACTTTGCACTTGGATCTGAGATAGAAGGTTCACCCAACTAATCTTAGGGTATTCTATGAAGATGCATTTGTCCGCCTTGGGTTCGACCTCATTAGGTGAAAACATTTTCCACACAAGTGTCGCAGCCCCAAGTATTAAGAAATGACAGCTTAGGTTTCTATTAAACCATAATTCACATGGTGTCATCTCAACGGATTTAGATGGTGCCCTATTTAAAGTGAATGTAGTTGTCTCTAATGCATAACCCCAAAATTATAGTGGTAAAACGATAAGAGACATCATAGCACGCACCATGTCCAATAGAGCATAACTATGATGTTCGGACACACCATCACACTATGGTGTTCCAGGTGGCGTTTAGTTGTGAAACAACTTTCACATTGTCTTAAGTTGTATGCCAAACTCGTGACTCAGATATTCACCTCCACGATCATATCGCAGTCATTTTTATCTTCTTGTCACGATGATCTTTAAACTTCACTCTGAATTTGCTTGAACCTTTCAAACGATTCAGACTTGTGTTTCATTAAGTAAATATACACTATATCAACTCAAATCATCAGTGAAGGTAAGAAAATAACGATATCCACTGCACGCTACAAGACTCACTAGATTGCATACATCAACATGTATCATTTCGAATGAATCACTTGCCCGCTCCATCCAACGGGGTCCTTTAGTCATCTTGCCCAAGAGGCATGGTTCGCATGTCTCAACCGATTCGAAATCGAATGAGTCCAAATATCCATCACCATGGAGTTTCTTCATGCGCTTTATACCAATATGACATTTTGCGGCAGTGCCACAAGTATGTGGTACTATCATTATTTAACTTTGTATCTTTTGACATCAATGTTATGAACATGTGTATTACTACGATCAAGATTTCAACAAACCATTCTCACTGGGTGCATGACCATTGAAGGTATTATTCATGTAAACAGAATAACCATTATTCTCTGACTTAAATGAATAACCGTATTGCAACAAACATGATCTAATCATGTTCATGCTCAACGCAAAACACCAAATAACATTTATTTAGGTTCGTCACTAATCCTAAAGGTAGAGAGAGCGTGCGATGTTGATCACATCAACCTTGGAAACATTTCCAACACACATCGTCACCTCACCCTTAGCTAGTTCTCTGTTTATTTCGTAGCTTTTATTTCGAGTTACTAACATTTAGCAACCGAACCGGTATCCAATACCCAGGTGCTACTAGGAGTACTAGCAAGGTACACATCAATAACTCGTATATCAAATATACTTCTGTCGATGTTACCAGCCTTCTTATCTACCAAGTATCTAGGGTTGTTCCGCTTCAGCGACCTCTCACCTCATAATAGAAGCACTTAGTCTCGGGTTTGAGTTCAACTTTGGGTTGCTTCACTGGAGCAGCAACTGACTTGCTATCCATGAAGTTTCCCTCCTTGCTCTTGCCCTTTTCGAAACTAGTGGTTTGATTAACCATCAACACTTGACGCTCCTTCTTGATTTCTACCTTCACGGTGTCAAACATCGCGAACAGCTCAGGGATCAATACTTCTATCCCTGGTGTATTATAGTTCATCACTAAGTTCTAGTAGCTTTAGTGACAGTGACTTGGAGAACTATATCAATCACTATCTTATCTGGAAGATCAACTCCCACTTGATTCAAGCGATTGTAGTACCCAGACAATCTGAGTACATGCTCAACGATTGAGCTATTCTCCTTCATCTTACAGGCAAAGAATCTTGTTGGAGATCTCATATCTCGCAACACAGGCACGAGCCTGAGATCACAATCTCTACTCCTAGAACATCTCATATGTTCCGTGACGTTCAAAACGTTTCGGAGCCTCAATTCTAAGCCGTAATGCATGACGCACTAAACTATCAAGTAGTCATCGAAACGTGCCTGTCAGATGTTCACAACATCTACAGACGACGCTAGATGGGGTGGCGCACCGAGCGGTGCATTAAGGACATAAGCCTTCTGTGCAGCAATGAGGACAATCCTCAGATCACGGACCCAGTCCGCAATTTTGCTACCAACATCTTTCAATTCTATTTCTCTAGGAACATATAAAAATACAAGGGAGCTACAGCGCAAGCTAGTAATCTACAACATAATTTGCAAAGACACTTTGACTATGTTCATGATAATGAGTTCAATTAATCATATTACTTAAGAACTCCCACTCAAATTGACATCCCTCCGATCACTCGAGTGATACATGATCCAAATTCACCAACTCAAGTCCGATCATCACGTGAGTTGAGGTGGCTGCAATGGTGAACATCATCATGTTGATCATATCTACTATATGACTCATGTTCGACCTTTTGGTCTCTTGTGTTCCGAGGCCATGTCTGTACATGCTAGGCTCGTCAAGTTTAACCCGAGTGTTCTGCATGTGCAACACTGGCTTGCACCCGTTGTATGTGAACGTAGAGTCTATCACACCCGATCATCACGTGGTGTCTCAACACGACGAACTTTCGCAACGGTGCACACTCGGGGAGAACACAGTTCATCTTGAAATTCAAGTGAGGGATCACCTTATAATGCTACCGCCGTACTAAGCAAAACAAGGTGCATAAAAGGATTAACATCTCATGCAATTCATAAGTGACATGATATGGCCATGAACTTGTGTTTAAGATCTCCATCTTCGAAACACCGGCATGATCTCCATCGTCACCGGCACAACACCATGATCTCCATCATCTTGATCTCCATCAATGTGTTGCCATTGGGGTTGTGGCGCCAGCCCTGCTTCTACTTCTATTGCTACCGCTTAGCGATAAAGTAAAGCATTACATAGCTCTTAATGATTGACACGCAGGTCATACAATAATTAAAGACAACCCTATGGCTCCTGCCGGTTGCCGTACTCAACGACATGCAAGTCGTGAAATTCTATACATCACATGATCATCTCATACATCACATATATCTCATCATGTAATTTGCCATATCACATCACAACATACCCTGCAAAAACAAGTTAGACGTTCTCTAATTGTTGTTGCATGTTTTACGTGGCTGCTATGGGTATCTAGCAAGAACGATTCTCACCTATGCATAAACCACAACGGTGATACATAGATTGCTTTTCAACCTTCTCAAGGACCGCCTTTGTCGGATCCGATCCAACTAAAGTGAGAGAAACTGTCACCCGCAAGCCATCTAAGCAACAAGTTGCGTCGAGGGAACCGGTCTCTCGTAAGCGTACGAGTAATGTTGGTCCGGGCCGCTTCATCTCACAATCCTGCTGAACCAAAATCCGACCAAGGGAGGAAGCAATCTAAGCATCAACGCCCACAAACCTTTTGTGTTCTACTCGAGATCTCATCGAACCATCAACCTAGCTCATGATGCCACTGTTGGGGAACGTCGCATGGGAAACAAAAAATTTCCTACGCACACGCAAACCTATCCATGGTGATGAGCATCTACGAGAGGGAGAGTGGATCTACGTACCCTTGTAGATCGCTAAGCGGGAAGCGTTAAGAAATGCGGTTGGTGTAGTCGAACTTCTTCGCGATCCAAATCACCGAGCGTCCCGCGATCCAATCACGAACCGTCCCGTGAACACATCATGATCCGTCCCGTGAACTCATCATGATCCGTCTCACGATCTTGATCACGATCTGTCCCGTGAACTCATCACGATCCGTTCCGTGATCACATCACGAACCGTCTAGCGATCTCGATCACGGTCCTTCCGATCTAGCGCCGAACGGATGGCACCTCCGCGTTCAGCACACGTGCAGCTTGATGACGATGTCCACCATCTTGATCCAGCAAGAGGAGGTGGAGAGGAGAGAGAGTTCACCGGCAGCGTGATGGCGCTCCGGTGATGGTGGTGGAGCAATTCCGGCAGGGCTTCGCCTAAGCGCTGCAGAAAACCGATCTAGAGGAGAAACTATGCACCGGTGGAACGGGTAGCACGTGGCCGGAAATTCTGTCCAAAAACCACCCAATCCACTAGTATATATAGGAGCTGAGGAGAGGATAGGCAGCCAAGGCCTTTGGGTCGGCCGAAATAGGAGGTGGGAAGCAATCCTACTTCACCTCCAATCCTAGTTGGAGTAGGATTGCCTCCTATTGGCTGATTTTTCCACTTTTTGCTTTAGGACTTTCTCTCCTGCGCCATGGGCCTTTGTGGCTGTTTTCCCAGCACACTAAGGGCTGGTTATTATTCTCCCACAGCCCATGGACCTCTTGGGGTCGAAATACCCCTCCCGGAGGCCTCCCGGTACACTACCGGCACTCCCGGTACACTACCGATGAGCCCGAGACTTTTCCGGAAACCAAACTGGGACTTCCTATATATGAATCTTTACCTCCGGACCATTACGGAGCTCCTCGTGACGTCCGGGATCTCATCCGGGACTCCGAACAAACTTCGGTCACCACCATACATAACTCTACACTACCGAAACGTCACCGAACCTTAAGTGTGCAGACCCTACGGGTTCGAGAACTATGTAGACATGACCGAGACACCTCTACGGTCAATAACCAATGGCGGGACCTGGACGTCCACATTGGTTCCTACATATTCTACGAAGATCTTTATCGATCAAACCTCTATGTCAAGGATTCAGTTAATCCCGTATAACGTTCCCTTTGTTCTTCGGTATGTTACTTGCCCGAGATTCGATCGTCGGTATCTCCATACCTAGTTCAACCTCGTTACCGGCAAGTCTCTTTACTCGTTCCGTAATACAAGATCCCGCAACTAACAATTAGTCACATTGCTTGCAAGGCTTATTGTGATGTTGCATTACCGAGTGGGCCCCGAGATACCTCTCCGTCACACGGAGTAACAAATCCCAGTCTTGATCCATGCCAACTCAACAGACACCCTCGGAGATACCTGTAGAGCACCTTTATAGTCACCCAGTTACGTCACGACATTTGATACACACAAGGCACTCCTCCGGTGTCCGTGAGTTACATGATCTCATGGTCATAGGAACATATACTTGACATGCAGAAAACAGTACCAATAAACTGACACGATCATATGCTACGTTTGTAGTTTGGGTCTTGTCCATCACATCATTCTCCTAATGACGTGACCCCGTTCTCAAATGACATCTCATGTCCATGGCTAGGAAACCTTAACCATCTTTTGATCAACGAGCTAGTCTATTAGAGGCATACTAGGGACATGGTTTTGTCTATGTATCCACACATGCATCTAAGTCTCCGATCAATACAATTATAGCATGGATAATAAACGATTATCATGAACAAGGAAATATGATAATAACTAATTTATTATTGCCTCTAGGGCATATTTCCAACAGCCCAGTGTTCCATTCTAGGATCACTTTGAAACCTTTCGGCCATACTTATGGCAAGGCTGACATCGGGTCTTGTGCATAGCATTGCATACATGATAGAGCCTATGGCTGAAGCATAGGGGATGACTCTCATCTTTTCTCTATCTTCTGGAGTCACTGGGTATCGAGTCTTACTCAACTTCACACCTTGTAAAACAGGCAAGAACCCCTTCTTGGACTGATCCATTTTGAACTTCTTCAAAACTTTATCAAGGTATGTGCTCTATGAAAGTGCTATTAAGTGTCTCGATCTATCTCTATAGATCTTAATGCCTAATATGAAAGCAGCTTCTCCTAGGTCCTTCATTGAACAGCTCTTGTTCAAATATTCCTTCACGCTTTCCAGCATTTCTATATTGTTTCCAATCAGCAATATGTCATCCACATATAATATTAGAAACGCTATAGAGCTCCCACCCACTTTCTTGTAAATACAAGATTCTCCATAAACTTGTATAAAGTCAAACGCTTTGATCACCTCATCAAAGCGCTTATTCCAACTCCAAGATGCTTGCACCAGCCCATAAATGGATCGCTGGAGTTTGCAAACTTTGTCAGCATTCTCTGGATCAACAAAACCTTCTGGTTGCATCATATACAACTCTTCCTCAAGGAAACCGTCGAGGAACGCCGTTTTGACATCCATCTGCCAAATTTCATAATCGAAATAAGCAGCTATTGCCAACATGATTCTGACAGACTTAAGCATCGCTACGGGTGAGAATGTCTCATCGTAGTCAACTCCTTGAACTTGTGAAAAACCCTTTGCCACAAGTCGAGCTTTATAGACGGTGACATTACCGTCCGCGTCTGTCTTCTTCTTAAAGATCCATTTGTTCTGAATGGCCTTTCGCCCTTCAAGTAATACTTCCAAAGTCCATACTTTGTTTTCATACATGGATCCCATCTCGGATTTCATGGCCTCTAACCATTTCTCGGAATCCAGGCCCATCACTGCTCCTCCATGGCTCGTAGGTTCATTTTTGTCCAACAACATGACCTCCAAGACAGGGTTGCCGTACCACTCAAGAGTAGTACGCGCCCTTGTCGACCTACGAGGTTCAATAGTAGCTTGATTCGAAGCTTCATGATCATCATCATTAACTTCCTCTTCTACCGTCGTAGGTTCCACAAAAACATCTTTCTGCGCTGTGCTACTTTCTGGTTGAAGTAAAGGTTCAATAACCTCATCAAGCTCTATTTTCCTCCCACTCAATTCTTTTGAGAGAAACTCTTTCTCAAGAAATGTTCCGTTCTTAGCGACAAACACTTTGCCTTCGGATCTGAGATAGAAGGTATACCCGACTATCTCCTTCGGGTTTCCTATGAAGACGCATTTCTCCGCTTTGGGTTCCAGCTTTTTAGGTTGAAGCTTTTTGACATAAGCATCACATCCCCAAACTTTAAGAAATGACAATTTTGGCCTCTTGCCAAACCATAGTTCATATGGCGTCATCTCAACGGACTTCGATGGTGCCCTATTTAAAGTGAATGCAGCTGTCTCTAATGCATAACCCCAAAACAATAGTGGCAAATCAGCAAGAGACATCATAGAACACACCATATCTAATAAGGTTCGATTACGATGTTCGGACACACCATTACGCTGTGGTGTTCGAGGCTGTGTCAACTGTGAAACAATTCCACACTGTCTTAAGTGACTGCCAAACTCATATTCACCTCCTCGATCAGATCGCAGGAATTTAATCTTCTTGTTACGATGATTCTCAACTTCACTCTGAAATTGCTTGAACTTTTCAAATGTTTCAGACTTGTGTTTCATTAAGTAAATATACCCATATCTACTTAAGTCGTCAGTGAAGGTGAGAAAATAACGATATCCACCACACGCTGTAACATTCATTGGACCGCACACATCAGTATGTATGATTTCCAATAAGTCACTCACCCGTTCCATTGTTCCAGAGAACGGCGTTTTAGTCATCTTGCCCATGAGGCATGGTTCACATGTGTCAAGTGATTCAAAATCAAGTGACTCCAAAAGTCCATCAGCATGGAGCTTCCTCATGCTTTTTACACTAATATGACCTAAACGGCAGTGCCACAAGAAAGTGGTACTATCATTATCAACTCTACATCTTTTGGCATCAATGCTATGAACATGTGTGTCATCACTATCAAGATTCAATATGAATAAACCCCTCACATTGGGTGCATGACCGTAAAAGATATTACTCATATAAATAGAACAACCTTTATTCTCTGATTTAAATGAGTAACCGTCTCGCAATAAACAAGATCCAAATATAATGTTCATGCTTAACGTAGGCACTAAATAACAATTATTCAAGCTCATCACTAATCCCGATGGTAATCGAAGAGAGAGCGTGCCGACGGCGACCACATCAACCTTGGAACCATTTCCCACGCGCATCGTCACTTCATCCTTTGCCAGCCTTCATCTATTCCGTAGTTCCTGTTTTGAGTTGCAAATGTGAGCAACCGAACCGGTATCGAATACCCAAGCACTACAACGAGAGATAGTAAGGTACACATCAATAACATGTATATCATATATACCTTGTTTGTCATTGGCTGCCTTCTTGTCAGCCAGGTACTTGGGGCAGTTCCGCTTACAGTGACCAGTTCCCTTGCAATGAAAGCACTCAGTTTCTGGCTTAGGTCCATGCTTGGGCTTCTTTACAGGAGTAGCAACTGCTTTGTCATCCTTCTTGGTTTTACCCTTCTTGCCCTTGCCCTTGCCGTTCTTCTTTAAACTGGTGGTTTTATTGACCATCAACACTTGATGCTCTTTCTGGATTTCAGACTCAGCAACATTTAGCATCGCAAACAGCTCGGCGACTGACTTGTTCATCCCGTGCATGTTATAGTTCATCACAAAGCTCTTGTAACTAGGTGGCAGTGATTGAAGAACTCTGTCAGTAATCGCCTCTGGCGGAAGGGCAATTCCCAACTCCACTAGACGAGTCGAATACCTAGACGTTCTGAGTATATGTTCACTGATAGACCCGTTCTCCTTCATCTTGCAAGCATAGAACTTATCGGAGGTCTCATACCTCTCGATTCGGGCATTCTTCTGAAAGATAAACTTCAACTCCTAGAACATCTCATATGCTCCATGACGTTCAAAACGTCTTTGAAGTCCCGGTTCTAAGCCATACAATATTGCACACTGAACTATTGAGTAATCTCCAGAACATGCCTCCCAAGCGTTCTTAACGTCTTCGGAGGTCATGTCTTCTGGTTGGTCACCAAGCGGTGCATCAAGGACATATGATTTCTCGGAAGCCTTGAGGATAATCCTCAGATTACGGGCCCAATCAACAAAGTTACTTCCATCATCTTTCAACTTAGCTTTCTCTAGGAACGCATTAAAATCCAGGGGTGCTACCGCGCGAGCCATTGATCTACAACATAAATCTGCAAAGGTTACTTCGACTATTGTTCAAGATAATGAGTTTAGTTAATCAAATTACTAAAGCTCCCACTCAAATTGACATCCCTCAGGTCATCTTAGTGTCACATGATCCAAATTCACCAACTCAAGTCCGATCATCACGTGAGTTGACGTGGTTTCAATGGTGAACATCATTATGTTGATCATATCTACTATATGACTCATGTTCGACCTTTCGGTCTCTTGTGTTCCGAGGCCATGTCTGTACATGCTAGGCTCGTCAAGTTTAACCCGAGTGTTCTGCATGTGCAACACTGGCTTGCACCTGTTGTATGCAAATAATAAGTGACATGATATGGCCATGAACTTGTGCTTTTGATCTCCATCTAGAAAGCACCGGCATGATCTCCATCGTCACCGGTACAACAGCATGATCTCCATCATCTTGATCTCCATCAACGTGTCGCCATCGAGGTTGTTGCGCCCAACATGCTTCTACTACTACTGCTACTGTTTAGCGATAAAGTAAAGCATTACATAGCGCTTAATGATTGACACGCAGGTCATACAATAATTAAAGACAACCCTATGGCTCCTGCCGGTTGCCGTACTCATCGACATGCAAGTCGTGATAATCTATACATCACATGATCATCTCATACATCACATATATCATATCATGTAATTGGCCATATCACATCACAACATACCCTGCAAAAACAAGTTAGACGCCTTCTAATTGTTGTTGCATGTTTTACGTGGCTGCTACGGGTATCTAGCAAGAACAATTCTCATCTACGCAAAAACCACAACGGTGATACACTAGTTGCTTTTAAACCTTCTCAAGGACCGCCTTTGTTGAATCCGATCCAACTAAAGTGAGAGAAACTGGCACCCACAAGCCATCTATGCAACAAGTTGCGGTTGAGGGAACCGGTCTCTCGTAAGCATATGAGTAATGTTGGTCCGGGCCGCTTCATCTCACAATACCGCTGAACCAAAACACGACCAAGGGAGGAAGCAATCTAAGCATCAACGCCCACAAACTCTTTGTGTTCTACTCGAGATCTCATCTACACATAGACCTAGCTCATGATGCCACTGTTGGGTAATGTTGCACGGGAAACAAAAAAATTCCTACGTTCACGCAAGACCTATCCATGGTGATGAGCATCTACGAGAGGGAGAGTGGATCTACGTACCCTTGTAGATCGCTAAGAGGGAAGCATTAAGAAACGTGGTTGGTGTAGTCGAACGTCTTCGCGATCCAAATCGCCGAGCGTCCCGCGATCCAATCACGATTCGTCCCGATCAAGCACCGAACGGACGGCACCTCCGCGTTCAACACACGTATAGCTTGATGACGATCTCTGCCTTCTTGATCCAACAAGAGGGAGCAGAGAGGAAGAAGAGTTCTACGGCAGCGTTACGGCACTCCGGCGATGGTGGTGGAGCTATTTCGGCAGGGCTTCGCCTAAGCACTGCAGAAATCCGATCTAGAGGAGAAACTATGCACTGGAGGAACGGGTAGCACGTGGCTGAAATTTTAGTGCAAAAACCCTAAAACCTCCAGTATATATAAGAGGGAGGGTGAAGAGGCCTTGGCGCAAGGGCCAAGCCTCCTTGGTTCGGCTGAAGTGGGGAGGAGAGGAGGACTCCTCCTCCAATCCTAGTAGGACTAGGATTCCTCCTTTTTTGCCTTTTTCCACCTTTTTCCCTTTGGGCTTTTCTTCCCTAGCTGCATGGGCCTTGTGTGGGACTTCCACCAGCCCACTAAGGGATGGTATTCACTCTCCCATAGCCCATGAAGCCTCTTGGGTCAAAATACCCCTCCCGGTGGTCTCCCGGTACACTACCGGCACTCCCGGTACACTACCGATGAGCCCGAAACTTTTCCGGCGACCAAAATAGGACTTCCTATATATGAATCTTTACCTATGGACCATTATGGAGCTCCTCGTGACGTCTAGGATCTCATCAGGGACTCTGAAAAACCTTCGGACACCACCATACATAACTCTATACTACCAAAATGTCACCAAACCTTAAGTGTGCAGACCCTGGGGGTTCGAGAACTATGTAGACATGACCGAGACACCTCTACGGTCAATAACCAATAGCGGGACCTGGATGCCCGTATTGGTTCCTACATATTCTACGAAGATCTTTATCGGTCGAACCTCTATGTCAAGGATTCAGTTAATCCCGTATGATGTTCCCTTTGTTCTTCGGTATGTTACTTGCCCGAGATTCGATCGTCGGTATCTCCATACCTAGTTCAACCTTGTTACTGGCAAGTCTCTTTACTCGTTCCATAATACAATATCCCGTGACTAACACTTAGTAACATTGCTTGCAAGGCTTATTGTGATGTTGTATTACCGAGTGGGCCCTAAGATACCTCTCCGTCACACGGAGTAACAAATCCCAGTCTTGATCCATGCCAATTCAACAGACACCCTCGGAGATACCTGTAGAGCACCTTTATAGTCACCCAGTTACATTGCGACGTTTGATACACACAAGGCACTCCTCCGGTGTCCGTGAGTTACATGATCTCATGGTCATAGGAACATATACTTGACATGCAGAAAATAGTAGCAATAAACTGACACGATCATATGCTACGTTTGTAGTTTGGGTATTGTCCATCACATCATTCTCCTAATGATGTGATCCCATTATCAAATGACATCACATGTCAATGGCTAGGAAACGTTGACCATCTTCGATTAACGAGCTAGTTCACTAGAGGTATACTAGGGACAAAGTGTTGTCTATTTACCCACACATGTAATGTGTTTCCAATTAATACAATTATAGCATGGATAATAAACGATTATCATGAACAAGGAAATACAATAATAAACACTTTATTTATTTCCTCTAGGGCATATTTCCAACACCTAGTTAACTAATTAGAGCTAGGTCTAGTTCCTATAATCCTCATAATTAGAAGTCGAGTGTGGTTCTAATCTCCTCCCTCTAATTCACCAGCGGTGATTAGCTCTGGATGACGAAGCATTGTCGAATCGTGAAGACTGTATGCTTACAATCTGTATAGAGACCGTGTCTTCGGTATTACATTCGAGGGACTCTTCGTGTGTGGTTCGCGAGATCATTCATCTATGGTTTGACAGACTCCAGGATCGATCTTCATCATCACACTCTTATTCCGCTGCTACTCTGTGACGGTAATGATCATGATCACAATCGTTTTATCTTCATAGTGTTCCTGGTTGATCATAGGGCATTTTTTTATTTTCTACTATGTTTCCTGATAGTCCTTCAAGATACATAGGTTCTTGTGTCATTCTACCCCCTAAAGTCATAACTCTAACAACATGATCATACAATTTATTATCCATTTCAGTAAGCAAATCATTTCGTGACTTAGCAACTTGTTCTAAGTAAGTGTGAACCATGGATGAATGCTTACCCAAACCTCTAACATCATTAGCAATTCTAAACATCAAGTCACTTAAGCAATCAATCATCATGGCATTTCGTCTTAATTGGCCTTTAACATACACATTGAAATGTTCTTGCTTAACAATGTAATTATCAAATTCATCCATGCATTGACTAGCAATTTTATTATAGGATATATCACCTTCATCAAATCTACGAAGATAATTTACCTCTACTATCTGCATAGGGATATCAAGTCCATGCATTTCTTCAATAGGTGGTACATTCTTGACGAGTTCAATTTTGATACCCTTTTCTTTCATAGATTTCTTAGCTTCTTGCATATCTTCTGGACTAAGGAATATAATACCTCTCTTCTTTGGAATTGGCTCGGGAGGTAGTTCCTCTCCAATCATTGGCATTATTCAAAATATTATTCAATAGTACTTCTGCTTGCTCAATAGTTCGTTTCCTCAAAACACAACCAACACAACTATCTAGGTAGTCCCTAGAAGCATTGGTTTGTCCACTATAAAGGATATCAAGTATTTCATTTTTCTTAAGAGGATGATCAGGTAGTAATTGGAGAAGCCTCCCCCAAGCTTGAGGGAGATTCTCTTCTTCAATTTGCACAAAGTTAAATATTTCCTGTAAAGCGGCTTGTTTCTTATGGGCAGCAAAACATTTTTTAGAGAAGTAATATATCATATCCTAGGGACTACGCACACAACCTGGAGCAAGAGTATGAAACCACTTCTTAGCATCACCCTTAGTGAGAAGGGAAAAATCTTAAGGATATATTAATAGAGAATTTTTCCTCATTGGCAAATAGGGAAGAAATATCATTTAATTTGGTGAGTTGTGCCATAGCCATTTCAGATTCATAACCATGAAAAGAATCAGATTCTACCAAAGTAATTAACTTAGGATCAATAGAGAATTCATAGTCCTTATCGGTAACACATGTAGGATAAGTAAAAAACTTAGGATCATATTCCGTTCTCTCCCTCATAGACATTTCTTTCAGTTTACTCAATAATTTCTTAAGGTCATCTCTATCATTACAGGCAAGAAAGTCTCTATCTATCTCGCTAACCATAACATAGCCATCAAGTAGATGAGACATTTCAATTCTAGTAGGAGATCCAGACATAGTAGGTGAATCATAGTTTTCATCAATTTCAGCATTCTCAAGTTCTCTAGACTTAGCAATTTGTTCATTAAGAAATCCACCCAGTGGCACAGATTCATCAAGCAAAGTACTAGCATCATCATGAGTTCCATTTAAAACAGAAGTAACATCATCAATTACTTGCGACATATCAGATTGAATAGCAGGTGGTGGTGTCGCAAGCTTACTCGAAACAGAAGGTGAATCAAGTGTAGAGCTAGATGGCAATTCCTTACCTACCCTCGTCCTATAGGGTACGATCTTGGTCTTAGCGTGTTTCAGATTCTTAATAGTGATGAATATATATCCCAAGTGAAGTCAATAAATAGAGCTATGCTCTTCGGCAACGGCGCCAGAAAAAAGTCATGATAACCCACAAGTATCGGGGATCGCGACTGTCTTGGAGGGTAGTATTTCACCCAAATTTGTTAATTCGACACAAGGGAAGCCAAAGAATATTTATGAGCCTTAGCAACTGGGTTGTCAACTCAACCACACCTGGAGATATCTTTTCTGCAGCAAAGTGTTTAGTAGCACAGTAACAATAGTGATGAAAATAGCGTAAAGTAGCAGTTTGTAGTGATTGTAACAGTAACAATAGCGAAAGTAGCTTAGCGAAGATCAATATGCGAAAAGCGTAGGCATCAGATCAGTGGTGGATATTTTGTTTGGATACCATTCATCATGTAACAATCACAACCTAGAGTGATATAGAACAAGCTCCAATTCATCAATGTAACGTAGGCATGTATTTCGTATATAGTAATACATGTTGATAATAAGAACTTGGATGACAACTTTTGTCCTACCCTCACGTGGCAGTGGGGTCCAAAGGGAAACTAAGGTATATTAAGGCCTTCTTTTAATAAAGAACCGGAACAAAGCATTAACACATGGTGAATGCATGAACTCCTCATACTATGGCCATCACCAGAGATGATCCCAATTTCTGTCACTTCGGGGTCCATGGATCATAACACATAATAGTTGCATACAACTTGCACGATAGGATCTGAAACACTCTCATATTCATAGAAACATAATAGGTTCAGATCTGAAATCATGACACTCGGGCCCTAGTGACAAGCATTAAGCATAGCAAAGTTATAGCAACATCAATCTCAAAACATAGTGGATACTAGGGATCAAGCCCTAACAAATTGACTCGATTACATGAAAAATATCATCCGATCTCATCATTGTCCAGCAAGCCTACGAAAGAATTACTCACTCCTAGTGGTGAGCATTATAGAATTGTAGATCGAGAAGGGTTGGTGATGACGATGGCAACGAATTCCTCTCTTCAGAGCCGCAAACGGACTCCAGATCGGCCCTCACGAGAAAAAAAAACAAGAGGTGGCAATGGTTTCGTCTTGTAAAATGTGATGATCGTTCTTTGTTATTTCTTCTAGGGCAGAAGACACCTTATATCAGAAGATGGGCGTCAAACGCCTACCAGGTGGCCCACAAGCCATCTTGGTGCACCTTGGGGTCTGCTTGTGGCCACCTGGTGGGCTTCTGTTGTTGGTTCCTTCACAAATATTATATATATATATATCAAAATAATTATCCGTCAATTTTCATCTCAATCCGAAAACTTTTATTTCTTCACAAAAACAACACCATGGTAGTTCTGTTGAAAACAACGTCATTCTGAGATAGTTTCATTCAAATCATGCAAATTAAAGTCCAAAACAAGAGCAAAAGTATTTAAAAAGATAGATACATTTGGGACGTATTATGTCTCTCGAGAAATAGAAACCCTCAACTAATCTCTCATGTTCCCGTAAGGCAAGTTTTCCCTAGATATTCGTAGAAAATCACGACACAATCCGAATTGATGCATGATTATGCATTGCGTAAATGGAGCGTCACGTCCCACCAGACTTGACTATGCCTCCTCCATGCCTTACGGGCCTGACCATGCTACACCTTCTCCCATTCTTCGATGGGTGCCGCATCTTCGTGTCGACGGCCTTCTCTAGCACGACGCATACCCATCGCCAGAGAGGTTGCATGGCCCAGCGACGCCGACCGCGGCGCAAATCAAACACAACACCTAGTCGAACGAGATGGGAGAGTCGTTGGCCTCCCCGCCAGCCTAAACTGACATGAAGAGTGAGGACACCATGGATGCTCACACGGTTGACCTTCTTCCAGGATGTGGGGGACCAACAAAGGTGCACGCAGGGGATGAAGCCTCTCCGTCACCAAGTAGGGACGCTTTATTGGCGGCAATGCACCGCAACCCATCGGAAACTGTCGCGACGATCAGAGAAGAAACGAAGGGGGGGTGAAATGGAGTGCGGGTAACTAAAGTAGACATGCGGTGCGGGGGTGGGGATGGGGACAATTCGCTCGAGGCCACGATGCGGGGAAGACGTGGCGGCTTCGGACGCTTGGAGATTCGTGCGCGTGCAGTGTATGGCGAGGGCGATCGCTTGAAATTGCCTTGTAACTTACGATAAGATTTCCGTTTTTATATTGGTATATATGATGTATATATGCTTTGAAGTTTATCTGCTGACCCGATGAATAAACAAAGGAATATGGAACCGTAGCCTTCACCTGTTGCTGTCCTAACTGAAAACAGTTTAATTTTACTACTCTTGCGGAATGAGATGAGATGACCGGCACAAGAGTGATGTGGTTGAATGGACCGACGTGCACCGTTCTGTTGAGTGGGCTCCATCTTGTTTTCCCATTGAGGATGATTCTCAAGCCGGATGTGGACGTGACAGGAATATTTGCCTTGGGCTTCAACGGCCTCGTCGACGTCGTGCTCTCCTGCTGCTAAACTGCAATCATCTCATTCTCATCTCTTTGTCAATAGGATTGTAGCCAAGTCGGGTGATGAGAGTGTCGTCACCTCTTTGTACTGGGAATCCATGACCCTCTTCTCGACAACGAGCACATAATCGATGATGCCACTAGCAAATGTCCAAGCTAGCTACTCAGCCACAACATGCATATAAAATATGAACTTTGCTTCGGTATGGTTGGTGCTGTTGATGGAAGTGACCACCGTATAGGGGGGCGGTAGGGGAATATATTGCAGGATGGTAAAGTACAAGAGGAAGGAATTGGTAAGTACAGTATTAGGAGGTGTTTGGTTCAAGGACTTTTTAGTCCCAGAGACTAGAAAAAGTTTCTTTCAGTTTCTTAGAAACTAAACAGAAGGGACTTTTTTTACAGAGACTAGAAAAAAACTCTATTGAAAAGTTTTTTTTTATTAGTCCCTGGGACTTAAAAAAGTCCCTTCCGTAAAACGCTGATTGATGGGATAGGTGCCTCCGCTGCTGTGTTAGTGTTGCTGCTGTGGGCTGCAAGGAGATTTGGATCATGCCCAACCCCTGATTATTATACTACTCCTAGTAGTAGTAATTGCTGGTACCTGTATCTAGATCACTCCTTTCCAGGCTCATCATAGAGTGTACTAGCAGCTTCCACTGAAAGACCATTGGTTGTCTGTCTGATTTGGCCCCCCTGTGTTGATGGCATTATGTGTGTGCTTATTCTAAGAACAAGTACAATAAAACTGAATTAACTGACTATAAAAAATAAATTAGTACTATATTTTTGCTTAGGGCCTTTTTGATTCACAGGATTCTCAAAATAAAGGAATAGGATTCTACACGATTTGAAAGAATATTTGATAGCTCAAAAAAAACAAAGAAATTCTAAAAAAGTTTGAGTGGATGAAAATTTTTCTCCAAAATGTAATACAAATGGATCTTATGAAAAAATTCCTAAGGATGTCAATCATATGAATCAAACGACCATCAAAGAAAAATTTCCTAAGGATCCAAATCCTTTAAAATTCCTATGCAATTCCTTTGAATTAAAGGAACCCTTAGTTGAAGGGAAAAAAAGAGAAGTAAAAAGGTAAGCAGGCTCTTGATGAAAAGCCAACTCTAACACAGTGCTCGTAGGCACTTTGTGAGAATAAAAAAATAATACACTTTTTTAATCAACTATTGTACATGTTGATATAAGATGAGCTATAGATGACATGACAATGGCTTATAGCCAGCAGGTGGCTATACTATTAACCATGCTCTAATCTCACTCTGCATCGGCATGATTTTTATGCACAAAAACAAACACAGCAGATGGATGTAGCATTTGTATTGAAGCCAGCCAGCCACATGAAAGTAGACTAGTGGGTGGGGCGGGGCGCGCCTCCTCTGCGTCACTGTGCACACAAGTCATGCTGATGTACTTGTGAACGTACATTGCAGTTAAGGTACAGTGAGTAGAATAGAACTGCAACAGAAGAGTTTTCATCTATAAACCAGAGCAGGCATATAGTAGTCTCATAGATGCTAATAGGTCTATATTGTTAGCCTGACGTATTCGTCTTTCCAAAGACGTGCTCAACTGCTGCGGCCATGTCTCACGGCCTTGCCAAGCCCTGCAGGTCACCTTATTGACCCTGCCAGACACCACCGTGTCGCTGCTATGATTGGCCCTCTCCTCCACCTCCGAAGACACGACGTCATCCAGCTCGGGTTGGCCCCTCCTCCTCGTCCACCTGCTCTGCAGCACACAGAAGAATCATGCCCACGGTTGTCAATCCATAGCATGGCAACCTCCGGAAGGTAGCACGGTCGATGAGCATCATCTGCATGAAACTGAACAACAACATCTTTAGGAGATTGAACCGCAAATCCAGAATGACACTAAGTGACCGAAACACGTCCATGTATTATCCCAACACACAGAATATATATGCCGCGCATTTTCCTTGAAGCAAAACAAAATGATCTTTTCAAGGGTAAGCAATTGATGAAAGCATATCTCTCTCTAATTTATCAAATTTGTTGCTTATCATTGAAGTATCCATCAAATGATTCAGAAGGAGAAAGTCGCCATTCCTTGAGATCATATATTCTATGTACTAAAAATGAAAAGGTTCAATCTTCCATAAAACTTACATGCCATTACCTTGTCCAAGTTGACATCTTTGCTGGACGAACCAATGAACCAACGAACCAACCCCTTTCTATATGCTACAGTGATGTGATCATGTATTACAAGAAAGTAGGCTAGTTCAGCCTCGAAATGACATCTCCTACAGTATTCAGAGTAAAATCAATACCATTAAGCATTTGGGTCAAATAGATTTGCATACAAAATAAATTTGGAGGTTGGCATATGTTGATAGCATGAGCTGGCAGCTGCACCCTGATGATGGTACAGAAATAGAAAGTGTGTAGTTTCAACTTTCAACAACTCTGAAGGATTAAGCTCAGGTGTTTCTTTTTGGCAAACACACACCTAAATGTGTGTTTCTTATATTTTGCTCAGGAATTTACATATACTGTAAAAAAAATACTAAAACTGAATTTATCCTCATCAAACTAAAGAACATTCTTACTCAATACTGTAAGAACCATCGTCTTGAAGCTCATGCATGTTCCCTGTTTTCAGTTCTAATTATAAATAAATCTATCATAGCTTTAAATAGTACCCACAATCTTGACATAAATACTATGTAATTCTTTTAGTCATCATACGAATTCTGGGAGAAGGGCATGTGCTGGATTGAACGTACCCTGACTTCCTCTTAGAGCTTCTTCTCCCTTGACTTCCTCGTAGAGCTTTTTCTCCTCCTTGTGGCTCTAGAAGAGCTGGAATGGCTCCGGCGAAGCTTCATGGATGCCAACTTGCTCGTTGCCGTCATCATCCTCGACATCCCCTCTCAGAGCAAGTTGACAGGGGGATAAATGTTTACCTTCCGTCCATGTATAAATAGCCAATGGTTCCAACAACAATAGCAGTTAAACCATAAGCACCAGCACCTGCAAGAGAATGAAGTCAATTTAGTCGGTATAAAAAATATATTCGATACCAATTCAATTCCTAGCAAGTTAACTTAAATTGTCAAACATGACAAATAAAGTATATTTTCTGATATTTGGGTTCACATAGGCAGACGCAACAGGGCACATCACATAGAACTTGTGTTGTGCCATCTAGGAAACACCCATTCTACAAAGCTAGGAAATAATCATCTCTGTATGTAACTTTGTAGGGATCCCATTCGATCCACTGAACTATGTCCTAGATTTGGTATATATATTAATTATTTAATAATTTCAGCTTCTGGATTTCTCTCATAAAACATGTTATTCAAATTGACAACAGTCCATTTTGTTATAAATGGGACACACAGATGAACTAAAGCAAATTCTATGTAAATATGTTTGGACCAAGTAATAGCATTTCAATGATTTAGTAACTACTATATGTAGCTAGGGTTTTGACGGATATAGCAGTGTCATGGTATTATACGCAATCCACTGCCAAAAGGCTTCACTATTTTTCTACCAAGATTTTTCACGAAGTAATGTATCTTTCGTTTTTAGACGGTACTTCTACATGTAGCATCTTACTCTAATACTGAGTGGTTAACCTGCTTCCTTTCATGAAATATACAATTGCACTATTAGTGGTAGTACTGGCTAATATATGTCATTTTCCTGTAATCCCTAAAGACTGAATCAATGATCGATGCATACAAATCTTGGTCCGAAACTCCAAGCAATACAAAATCATGACTATGATCAGTTCTGCATACATATATAGTGCATGCTACTGATATTCTTCCACAAGTAATCTTGTATCAGCCAAATATAAAAAGATTAGTAAAAGCAAATCCTACATGCATAATCAACAGGAATATACTTAAAGAATAAAAGTACAATCCTCAGGACAACATTGAACAATCTAAAGATACTTCCAAAGCAATTAGTCCCACTCCTGCATCTAAGCAGACTGTACGTATTTGCCTCTTTGGCCATGCATCCAGTCCCTTGTTTCACTCTGAAATTGACCGATAGAATTAATCGCCACAGTTTTGGCACACATTATATGATCTTCCAGTTATGATACTCGGACCAGTTCAAAGAGCAGCGGTAATCAAGAGACTTACCTATTTCCATCATTTGCTGCTTCATCATGCTAATATCTAAGTCTCCAGCTTTGTCTCTTTTATCTGATTGACAACAAAAGTATTCCCTCTGAAAAAATATTACAAGACCAAAATATTAAGATGTAGAAAGGTGCTAAATCAATTGCAAAGGAAGTCACCAATGAAAACCTAAGGTAGCGAATCTTACCGTCTCCTTGTCACTTCTACCATGGTCCATCTCAAGCCAGGTGTATTTCTTTGAGTAACACCTGAAGTTGTTGCGACGGACCATTCATTATTAGTTTTATGCCAAAACTTGAATTCAAATACACGAATCAATTTGTACCGTGGGATGGAGCCGAGCAGCTCGCTCCGACCTTGGTGCCCTACTCTGCCATATTTCCAGTAAACCGAGAAGCCTCCACCATCGTCAGATTCTACAATTAACAGGCAACAGTTAGCGATTCGGGTGGAGACGTTGTCGTTAGTGTTCTTTTGAAAAGAGATATCAAGAGGGACGAAGAAGCAAGCATTAGCACTGCTAACTTCACCTCTCCACAATGGCTTCCTAAGCAAATATCAGGCTGCAAAACCAACTGTAAGAGGAAGGGTGACACCCACAAAAATACAAGTGCAGAAAAATCATATGTTGTACATTTATATTATCATTGCTCCTGCTAGCAACTTGAGCCTCCACCACATATTATTGCTCCAGCTTATTTGGAAGTGCAATCGATAACCAGGCAAAAACGAAACAACATCCCCATATTCTGTTTCCTTCATTGAATTGAGACAAATTATCAAAACAAGCTAATCTCAATTAATTTAACCTAGGCATTGTGAATTCTCACCATCCAAAGAACCAATTTGAGAGATAAAATAATGACTAAGAGAAATTTTTGACATGTGCTTCCTTTAGCTTTGTCAAATCAGAAGGTAGTCCCACTAAACATCAGCGATTTCCTTTCTTCCTCACCAGAACGTGAACAAGATAGCACAAGCATCATCTCACAAATTTGTACATTATGTGCGGTCCAACTATTCCATACCAGAGGAGACAGGGGAGTGGCGATCTGTACCTGAGTGGAGATGTAGGGCCGGCTAACATGGAGCGCTCGTGGCATGGGAGTGGCGTGGTCGGCAGCTTGCCGGTAGCACCAGAGAAGACGTGGCAGTGGCTCGAACAAACAGATCGGCGGAAGATCCGCCTCGCAGACCTCCACCTCCGCTGCCTGTACAGGCTGCCAGGCGACGGTCGAGTCACCTCCAGTATGTCCCTGCCTGAGACCGCCGTCTGCACTACCACCTCCAACATCAATCCGCCACCGCTGCTCCCGCTAGGGTTTCACACCGGAAAGTGAAGCCATGTCGGGGAGAAAGGCGTGGCGAGGATGGATTGAAGACGAGAGAAGGTTGCGGGCGGCGGGCGGGTGGCGCCACCTACGCGATGGGCGGTGGTGGCGACGACGAATGGGCGGGCGTATCTGGCGAAGGTGGGGGAGGAGGCCGCGTGCGTCGGCGGCATCCTCTTCCTTCCTCTCTCTATCTTCTGTATGAAGGAAACGACTACAGCGTTTTTTATGACAAGGAAAACAGTACCCACCCAGTGTGGACGTGGCTATCGCGAGGAGAGCCCCAGCGTTTCGCTCCTGATGGATGTAATGGACTGCAACAAGATGAAAGATCACAGGAAAGGCTCCTGACATCCATCTGCCAAAACAGAGTTTCTCAGAGGACGATTATCAACAACAACAAAACTAGCAAACGATGTAGAGGTGAACAAAAGATAAAAATCCTTCACAATGTGACAAACCATTAGACAACAAAATCAAGCCTATCCAAATTGTCATGCAGAATTATGAAACCTTCTCCCCTCCTTCCTCACTACTCCCTATACAAAAGCATAATAATAGTACAGTAATAAATTAGAGTCAGTGTTACATTCACTGTCATTCTGTGGCTTGCAACAAATTAACTAATACTGTAGCTACCAGTTACAATGCTTTGATGCGATGACCAAGCACGCACAAAAACTCCGCAGTTCACAGTTCCAATCAGCTCTCCTCAACCTGAATAATTTGACAAACTAAGGTGGACTAGACTTGGAGTAAAATAGTGGCGACAAGGGCGCCAAAGCAGACGGCTAGGCTAAGCTCCAGTCTGTTGTGGTTGACACCTGAAAACAAAAGGGATCGTCACTTTTACAGGCTCCAAGATGCGCCAGAACGGAGAAAGAACATTTGAGCTTACCATTCGCCGATGTCGCTGCAGGCCTCTCTGGGATTGTAGGACCAGGAGCAGCAGCCGCTGAGAAAATGACCAAAAGTTAAGTGAAAGCCTAGCATCAATAAAAGAAACAAAAACCGCAGGAAGCTTGTGACGGGTTGCAACTGTCAAGGCACATTTAAGTACTCCAATGCCGCAACTACTTGGATCAGCTGTTCGTAGCACACAACTTTACAGGCCAGATGAAAGTTGTATAGGTACAAGCAATTTATAGTGTGAAAAAGGCATAATGATAATGATTTCATTTCACGTTATTTCAGCAAAAGAGAGATAAAATACTGCAGCAGATTTAGATACAGTAAGAAGATTTCAATTTGTAAGTAGCCTACCCTGCTGAATAGTTAAAATTTTCAGAAACAACCAGAAGAGATAAAGTATGTAAATAATTGCATAATCAGCACCGTAGGTGGATAACATAACATACATTTATTGCATGTCGAAGCCGATGCTTGCAAAGAAGGCGACCATGGGGCAGCTATGTTATCATTCAGATCGCATGTGAAACTAATCCCAGAAGAAGGGTCAAAGGATGCATCAGAAGGCATACTTGGAAGAAGGCATCCAGATTCTGCATCCAACCACAAAGCACGAATCAGCAACAATGAAATGAATCAAGCCTAGTCTCTCATGCTGTTTTCAAACTTATGGTATGAAATTCAATGTAACTAGTAAGGCCTAAAAGTGACATCTCAACCAGTTTCGGCAATATAACAAAACTAACTGGCAGCTATGCGAAAATGCACATCACAGAACTAATAGGTAATGAAGAGCTGTATTGGTTTCTTCTTAGGGCCTGTTCGGGACCGCTCCGCTCCAAAAAAATGCAAGCCAAACGTGTAGCTCCACGATATGCCGCTCTGCAAAAAAACTAGAATCTGGGATACAACTCCCTGTTTTTTGTGAAGCTCTTCAGGGGATGCTCCAGAAACTCTAGAAGCTCGAGTTGGGGGAAAATTACCCACCAATGCCACCAGTAACTGGATAGCCCTTCAACTTCTATATGTCCTTCCATCTCTCGATGGTGGCAATTGGAGTCCTCTCCCCAACTGATTTGGGACTAACAACAATTCCGTATTGAAATGATTCATACTGCTCTTTTTAGTCAGAACTAATTCATATCGCTGATTACAACAACAACAAGACGTTTGGGCAGGCTAGAGTTGAAACCCATAAGATCTTGAAACCAGATCATGGTTCTGGCACGTGGATAGCTAACTTCCACGCACCCCTGTCCATGGCTAGTTCTTTGGTGACATTCTAGTCGTTCAGATCTCTCTTTACAGACTCCTCCCATGTCATGTTTGGTCTACACCGACGTCTCTTGACATTATCAACACACTTTAACCGTCCGCTGTGCATTGGTATTTCTGGAGGTCTGCGTTTTATATGCCCAAACCATCTCAGACGATGTTGGACAACCTTCTCTTCAATCGGAGGCTTTTGTGGCACTTTCTTGTCACAAAGGACACCAGAAGCTTGGCGCCACTTCTTCGATCAACTTTGATTCGATGGCTCACATCTTCATCGATATCACCATCCTTCTGCAACATTCACCCTAAATATCGAAAGGGTCCTTCTGAGATACCACCTGCCCATCAAGGCTAACCTCCTCATGCCTAGTAGTATTGAAATGGCACCCCATGTACTCAGTTTACTTCTACTAACCCTTAAACCTTTCGATTCCAAAGTCTGTCTCCACAACTCTTAACTTTCTAATGACCCACATCTGCCTATCGTCGTCTAGCACCACATCATCCGCAAAGAGCATACACCATGTGATATATCCTTGTATATCCCTTGTGACCTCATCCACCACCAAAGCAAAAAGATAAGGGTTCAAAGCTGACCCTTGGTGCAGTCCTATTTTAACTGGGAAGTCATCAGTGTCACCATCACTTGTTGGAACACTTGTCACAACATTATCCTACATGTCCTTGATGAGGGTAATGTACTTTGTTGGGACTTTGTGTTTCTCCAAGGCACACCACATGACATTTTGCGTATTTTAATGTAGGCCTTCTCCAAGTCATTGAACACCATATGCTGGTCCTTCTTTTGCTCCCTGTATCTTTCCACATGTTGTCGTACCAAGGAAATGGCTTCCATGGTCGAGCTCCCATGCATGAACACAACTGATTTTTCGTTACACTTGTCATTTTTCTTAAGTGTTGATCAATGACTCTCTCCCATAGCTTCATTTTTTGGCTCATGAACTTAATTTCATGGCAATTAGTACAACTATGACCCACCCTCCCACCCTCGTTCTTGAAGATTGGTGCTAATATACTCCGCCTCCATTTTCGGGCATCTTTATGATCGCAAACATTTTCCAGTTATTAGGTTACATCATTATGATCGCAAACATTTGCTACGAGTTGATCAATCACATTTCCTCATTCTAATTTCCACCTTGAATCATGGTTTACACCCTTAGAAAAATTGTGGCATGGGTCATGGGTGGCGGCATACCCTAGGGATAGGCTCCCCACCTACTTCGCCTTAGGCATGGTTTAAGTCTAGGAGTATAACTTTGCTAGATGCCGGTTTTTGATTTCCGTCTTGTGTGTTTGTGTAGTCGTGTGCATCCTAGCTATGCAAAGGCTGGATGCATTTCATTTTGATTGTCTTTCTTGAAGCGACAATATGAGTTCATAAAAAACCCTTTATTGGGAAAAAAGAGAAAACGTGACGACTTCAAATTCCTATTGCTGACCTCCAATTAACATACATATTTCTTTGGCACAATGTTCAACACACATTGTTATTTTTTATTAGACTCGGTAGTTTGAAAATACAATTATGGTGAACAGTGAACACTGAATACACAACATTAGCCACGTTGCAAGTAACACCGTATTCGTCAAAGCATAATCAAAATGTGGTATGACGCGCAAAAAAAAACGTTAATATTTTTCTGAGAACAAAAAAATGCACACTGGCCAAAATAGATACAAAACAACTTGAAATGCCAAATTACCTTGAGATCCAACTGCATGCCAAATCATTGGGGAGTCGGTCAAATGCACATACACAAAATAAAACCAAAAAGATCAAGAATTCAGTTATTACAGGTAGATAAGGTGCAAATTCAAATAGGACTCTACTGCAAGTATCTAAGTAAAATATACTGCCTAACTTACCTTGAAGTGAGAAATCCTTCAATGTTATTTGGCATGAGCTATAAACATTCGTGCTGACATTCATAGCTTGCAATTTTGCCCCAAGGACTGAGGCACAATTCAAAGCTTGCAAATTTGTTATGAAACTTTGCTTTTGCAAGTGAGATACATAACTGCCCATCGCCTTGCAGCATACAGTAATGTTTTTAACTGTACCACCACATTCTTTTGCAACCTTAGTTGTGTCTGGGAAGCTTAGTGGGCAAACTGGAAGGTTCAAATGAAAAAAAAATCTCAGTATAAATGCTGCTGCCAGTGCGAATGAGAATAAATATCACATATTTGTAAATAAATTAAAAACTAGATGCAAATATCCAGGATCTTCAAAAGGCAGAGTACAAGAAACATTTATAATCTGGCAATTATACATTCATGGCAATTCTGATGCACTAGCGCCCACACGTGTGGGCATTTTACAACTCGCCCACACGCGTGGATGGTTGTTAGTGTGTGTTTGCACGAATCTTGACAACTTTTGGCAGACTTTTTGTGCCACGTAGGAAAGGGTTGGTGTGTGGGCTTTCACCAGTCCGCCCACACGCCGTTTCATGCATGCAGACCTTGCGCTGCCAACCCGACATGTGGTGGATGTAGCGTCGCGCCCACACACCCGCACGCCCCCCAGTTGCCATGTCTTTCCAGTGTTACATGGCAACTGAGTCAAACTGCCGTCGCGCACCCACACGCTATCAATTGCCATGTCTTTTCCAGCGTTACATGGCAATTGGGTGGAACTGCTGTCGCACGCCCAAACACTTGGCAGTTGCCATGTTTTTCTAGTGTTACATGGCAATGCAGTTGTTCAGACATGGCGATTCCAGTTAAGCAACCATGGCAACTGTAGTTGTTCAGACATGGCAACTGTAGTTGTTCAGACATGGCAACTGCAGTTAAACAATCAGATGTCACGGTTTTAGCAAGCATGGCAACTGTCAAGCAGGGGCACGCGGGACCGCGAGGTGGCAGGCTGGACGTGCGGGCCGCGAGGACAGGAGGCCGGACGTGTGGGCGTTAACTGTTTTGCCCACACATAGACGTGTGGGCTGTTTCTCTTACACACCACACAGGGCGTGTGGCAAGACTCCCTTAACGCCCACACGTGTGGCAGTTATCGTCGTCCTTTTATTCTTTCGGTCTAATCCCCTCCGTTCCTCTATATAAGGTGTATTTGTTTTTTGACAAATTCCAGAATGTAAGGTGCATTTCTTCTAATTCCCTATAATTCCTTTGTTAGCCCTCTTAAAAAAGGAAAGTATCTCTTTTCTGATTGCATGTACCTCTCCTTATAGCAAAAGAAGGAAACTATCTCTTTGTCGATTGCATGTATCTCATACTTTTCCGGACTAATTGATTCACTTTCCACTAGCCAACAAATTTGCTAAGGGTAATTTAGTCTTAACAGGTCTATAATTATGTGCCTTGGTCACCGTGCCAAAAATAATACACCTTACATAAAGGAACGGAGGTTGATATGTCCAAGCCCTGTCACACCCAACATCTTGCTGGTAATGGCTCACATATTGTGAGAACGTTGCATATTGCTAACATGAACATTGAACTGAAAAACTCAAGCTCCTACTAAGTCATATGCCTTAGCGCAGTCAACTTCATATAGGAGCAAAGCATTCCAATTATCCGCTCCCATGTACACAATATTTAAGCTCGTTCTAAAAGAGTCAAATGCACTGACTGATGGGATGATAATTCACATTTAAGCAAGTTATTAGCTTGAATGTGCGTACCTCCATTGACATTACAGTTTGATATCTGCCTGAGCATTTTGGTTGCGGATGCTGGCTCAAGCCTGCTGGATAACCATCTTAGTACAACGTTCCTGCAACTGTCGACTTTGGGACTGGCAGTGTCGCTTGTCAGCACGGCGTCCTTGGAAGAGATTTTGCGGGCAGCATCACTTATAGCGCTCTGGCATGTCTGGCTGCAGCACTCGTTAACAGGGTCGACCTTCCGGCAGGCTTCGAGGAGCTTTGATGAGTCGACGACGCTCTCAAACGCATCGACGGTGCTAACGGGGCACGTTCCCTCGGTGGCATTGGAGAGGTGGACGGAGCAAATGCTGTGGAGATCATCACTGGCACCCTGGCTCATGAGCAGCTGCTGGACGTCAGAGAGACAGTAGTTGGCAAGAGTGGGATCCAAAGCGAGGGACCCCGTCTGCTTGCTGGACTGTCCGATGAGGATGGCGAGAGTGGCCTGGAGCTGGGGACAGCAGATGACATTGGCGAGGAACGGAGCGAATGAGGCGAAGCAGTCGACGGCCGTGGTGGTCATCAGGCCATTGATGGCGGTGAAGTTCAGTGAGCATTTGCCTGCATTGGGGGGGAGGAACTCGGTTCACACCTTAAACTGACACTGACATATGAGTACTGCTACTGTCATAGATAGTAGAAATAGAAATGTATACTAGAGTGAGTTGAGACCTGAGAGCTTGGGCGTAGAGTTGTTGTAGAAGGGCGCGAGAGGGGCAGGCGCGAGGAAGGGGACGAAGGGCTGGGGGGAGCCGGTGGGCGAGAGCTCCGGCAAGAGGCCGCCGCTGTCGTCATCTTCCTCTGCGTGGTCGATCCGGTGGAGCGCCGGCGGGCTCTGAGCAAATGCGTGGCCGGGATTCCCCAACAGCCCATGTAAACCTGCACATTGACAAATTGGCAGCCGAAATCAGTCCCCCGCTTGTTCCCGCAGCCAGGATTTCCGCAAACCCCTCCTTCCATGACAGATCAAAATCGAGAACCAGCATGGAGGCAGAGCCAGCGCTGGCTAGGACCAAAGCATTCGTACGTCCGGCGGCTGGGTACTCGCTTCAGTAATTTTCAAGAAAGGGGAGAATCGGAGTCTGGCTAGGCAGCAGATCAGCAGAGAGCTACTCACATAGGCAGGAGAGGAGAGCGGCCGCCACGGACAGCCGACATGCGGTTCCCATCCGCCGGCCGCAGCGCACGGAGAAGGCGGGGCGGAGGCGGCTGCGGCGACGAGGAGGACGAAGAAAGAAGAGAGGCCGGAGGGAAGGAGGGAGCCGCTGCTTGTGTGTGAGTGTGAGAAAAAAGGGAAGTGGAGAAAGTGGACAGCTAGGGGAGAGTCACGTATTGCTACGTACACCCGGAATAAGATCTGCTGGAGCATTTACCTTCTTGTTTCTTTCAACGCTAGTACAGAAAGACGAGAAATTCAAGATAGCAAACGTATTTTTATTTTATTTTTATAAGGAAAAAATCTTATAAGGTGGGCCAGGAACAAGTTTTGTCAACTTCTCCATGAGTCAACGCTTGCTTAAGTCGGCCGCTTCGAGTCTCTCTACTTTATTCCTTAGGCGACAAGTTGAGTATGTAACAATATGTGACAAGAATATATTGTTCTACATGCCATGTGTTTCTTTGTATCGTTTGACCACAAAGATCCTGTTTGCTATTATAAATGAAGTAAATTGGGAAATCCAATTTGGCAACTGCGTGTGAAAAATAATTTTTGAAATGTCAAAAAATTTATGTACTCATAGTCACATTCAAGTGTTACCTGCAAATTTTTAAGAAAAAGTTAAAACATTTTGGCCTGTGTAAAAATAACAAGTTTGAACATCAAATGTTACCGCATAATTTCACCTTAAATTTGTGTTTTCACGGATGAAACAATACTACTCTGTTTCACATTAAATTGTCAAGCATGCTTGAGACACTTACACGAACATTCACAAAAAACTTCAGAATTTTTTGAAAACATTTTACCACTTCTTTGATGCTACCGTTCATCCGGAGGCAAATGCTCCCGGAAGCCAAAACGCTCCTCCCAGATTGGGAAATCACAATTTTTGCCCTAAGTATCATGTTGTGACAAAATACTCCATTGCGTAGAGTTTTCATATTTTACCCAATTTAACCAAACGTGGCCATATAACTGGACACCCCGACCGTCGCGGCACGCCACACATGGGTCCAATAGAAGATGTGCTAAAAATCCAAACCCAAACACTGACCGGAGTAATTAAGTCATGTACATATCAAGTCGGATTGGCGCTGAAACATGGGGCCGACTTGTCAGATTGGAAAAAAATAAAAGAGATAGAAAGTGACATCAGATCGATTAAATTAGGCAAAATGTGAACATTCTGCTAAGTAGAGTATTTCTCATCATAAACATGAATTTAGGGGTAAAATGGGATTTACTCTATTAATTGATATGTTGTTGTTTCCTTTTGGTGATAGTATGGCCGGATATATGCTAAAAAATGATATACTATGAATATCCATGACATGTTTTTGCAGGTTATTTCTTGAAAAGGGGACAAAAGCTTTGTCTTTTTTATTAATTATAAAAAGAAGATACTTGCCCAGTTATTTGTTGGAGAACTGACCGAAAACCAATACATCCGGGACCAAGCTCACACTAAAACTAAGCTCAGGTTATCAATGATCATGTTGGCATCGCATGATTGTAAGGCTTTTACCTGTGAAATTTATAACGACACCGTTTAGTGTCGTGGCAAATGCAACACAATTAACTTCCTACAAGACTGAGATAGTCTATACTCCGTTTTGAAACAAGAAGAATGATTGAATGGTTTGATCCACCATGGAAACGGGGTGTTTTGGGGTACATGTGTTGGAGTAGACGTGAGGAAAGAGGAGTTGGGGGTGCTGGGAATTGAATATCAGCATCAATGCTCTTCAATACGCCCTGCCACCACGTTGCCTTGTCGCTGACGTATGGGGCCGTGCACGCGCAGTGAATTTCCCGCAGTCGCCACCCGTTGATCGGTTTAGATCATGCCCGCAATTACTGCTCGCAGTTGCGACATGAGGCATGTCCCTGACAGCCGGTACCCACTGCCTTTTTAACTTGGTGCTAACGTACCGGTTGGATGTTTGATGCTTCTCGATGGGGGAGCGAGGATACATATAGATACACCCATGGAAGTCAGCGATGACTCGCGACTAATGGACGTAACCGCTTGAGTGCCTTCAAACCAAATCAACAAAATGGCCTTTTTACGGCAATATTTCTTGAATGTTGATGTGGATGATATTGACAAAAAAAGTTTTCCCCTATCTTCGAAGCCGCTCGCGCACAAACCCTAGCCTGCGAGCGGCCCTTCCCTGTGGCGAACGAGGGGAGTGGCATCAAATGGGCAGCACGATGGATCAAACTCTTGAGGCGACGGGTGACGAGGAGCACACGGTGAGGCGGAGCACAGGCGTGGGCTCGTTGGGGTGGTGCTGATGCACAACGGTCCTTCTGGGAGCGCCTAGTGGACGTCGAAGGGGACGACGTGCTCAGGTCATGGAGGCGAACGATCTCAGCCTGAGGAATGCACAGGTGGCGGTCAGAACCTCCTACGGTGGGTATGGCATGCGGTTTGCCTCCTGATGTATCCAGCATGAGTGGTGGCGTCGTGGGAGAGGGTGGTGACGGTGCGTGTTGGATCAGGCTGGTGCGCCCGGACCTATGGCCCTATGGCCCTTAACGGGGAGCTATGTGTAGTGGTGTGTGCATTCATGGTGGAGGCTCTCGTAAGAAGAAGACTCCACTCGCATCCTACTCTCCCCTCTCCTCCCTTCTCCCCCTTGAGAGTCGCTCCGCGGGGCAGGCCTGGCTCGGGCCCCTCTCGTGTCCGATGGCGTTGTCGGACGGATATGGAAAGGGAGAAGAGCTTGGGCTCCTGTACAGAGTAGTAGTTTAGTCGACTTTAGGTTTGGCATTATGCCGATGGGGAGACTGTGGCTGGTGCAGGCGAGTCGTATCCAGTGGCTGGCGGTGGTGAGGCTCGGTTTCGTGGTGCTCTGTGGTCAGAGCCGGAGGCGGAAGGAGCTCTTACCGGCGTTCCTCCCCCAATAAGCTCGTTGCTTCCTCAGATCTGGTGCTTGGTCTCGTCCTTCTTTGCTTCTCTTTGAGCCGCCATGGAGGTGAACAGGAAGAGAAGGGGGGAATGGGGATGAGCCACCGATTCATCTACGTGAGTCCTTGGAGCCCAATTTCTGCAACATCTTACAGGGGGATTCAGATCCGAGCCCCTTGAGGATTTCTTCATTGTGTTGTTGCATCTTATGGTCGAAGGGTGACCTCTCGGAGTTCCGGCGATGCAGCCCGGCTCCATGATTTCCTCCTGACCGTTGTGCCAAAAGGGAGGCAGATTCTAAGGTGCTTCGATCTAGTGTTTCCTCTGTCTACCTCCGGTGCTATGCTGGTGGTGCTATAGCCATCCCTCTGCCCCGAGTGGTCTCGACAGCGGTGGGATCGGTCCAGGTTCGAAGCCGGCGACAAGGACTCGATGGCGTTTCAATCTTGTCTTATGAGGTCCTTTCTGCAATATGTTTGGACTATGTTGTAACTTTCTTTTTTTGTTGGGTCCTTATGTAAAATGTTGCATGGTTCCTTATCTAATAGTATAAGTCTGGATCCTTCGGGACCCTGTTAAAAGATGGCGAAGGCTCTCTCCTCGTGGATTCCAAAGCCTCAGTCGTGCGTGGTTGTCCGAGGTGGTATGTGCATTGCATCCGTTGCTTGCGGCTCCAATGGCCTTTGGTTGTGTTTGTTTTGGTTGGTGGTTTGGAGTAAACCTGGGCATAGTCCGCCTCGGGCCGGGTTTCGGGTCGGGCTTAAAAAAGGCCGAACGGGAAAACTCAGGCCCGAGCCCGGCCCGGTCGTCGAGCCTAACAAATCGGGCCCGAATCCAGCCTGAACATGCAAAGCCCGGTAAAGCCCGATAGGCCCGGCCCAATGTAGGCTTAAAAATTACGTTTTGTAAGCCCGAGCCCGGTCCGGTCTGCTTTTTGGGCTCACTTTCCAGGCCCAAGCCCGGCCCGATGGCACGATCAGGCCCGGTCCGGCCCAGGATTTTTAGGCCAGGTCGGGCCGTGCTGCTCACGCCCAGATTTAGTTTGGAGCTATTCTTCTCCGGTCATGCAGGAGGTGGTAGATGGACTACGCAGGAGGTGGTAGATGGACTACGTGTCCTCAGCCATGCAGGGGTCTGTGTTTTGCGACGCTATTCATTATTGCGAGGTGCGGCGGCGGCGATGTGACCCATTACAAACAAGTGGCTTCAAATTTTTGGATGTAATTCTAAAATTTGTAGGTCATGTGATGATTTAGTCTTAAAACTTGTAAAAATAGACTAACTGGTCTTAAAACTTATCCCAGGGGTGTAAGTTTATAGTCCTAGACGAAACAGACGCAGCCATTTGACGCCAGCGTAGCGGAGACAGTCAGCGATGGCGTTTTTGCACATACCCCCTGTCGTTTCTCTTATTCAACCCGCAGTACACAACACCTGAATTAATTTCGCTGTTGTAAATTCAAACGTTGGTTCACAGAATAGCAGCGTGGCGGTTTTGGTATCCATTCTCGCGCCAAAACGCGGTCATCATCAGTCAGTAGATTGGCCCTGGCCTGTCCAGCCAACGGCGACCCAGATTTCTCTGGTTTAGCCACATGCATGGCTCCCGGCCTCCCGCCCTATCCCTGCCTGGGTCTGGATCTGTCTACCAGACATTCAGAAATATCCAGTGTAGTCGTATCTCGGCTAACACGGTACACCACTATATACGTAGGGCTTAGGGGCTGTCAATGACTTCATTCATTGCTAGTCAGCTGGTCTGAGTATGATCCTGTTTCTCAAACATTCACTCCAGTTTATCGACAGCTTGGTTGTGCAATGCAGTGGTATGATTTTCATGTCCAGGAAGGGAAAGATGGATAAGACTAGTTTATCGACAGCTTGGTTTTGCAGTGAGTGGTATTATTTTCATGTCCAGGAAGAGAACGATGGATAAGACCAGTTTATCGACAGCTTGGTTTTGTAGTGCAGTGGTATGATGCAGTGCAAATGCTGAGTCAAGATATGCAGTGCAGTCAGTACGTAGAATTCTCAAGTTCCAGGGTATAACAGGCTACTGGCTCGTCACTGTCAGCAATTGTATAGCAGATAAAACTAATTGCGTACATGTCAAACAGAAAGAATGGGCATACCACGTTCATCCTGGTTCACAGAATAGCAGTGATCATTACTTGTTTTTTAACAGGCATCTTTTTGCCACGTCTGGAAAGGAAAACCCTTCTGTTGTAACTTCAGGATCAACTTTGGCCTGACTAACAAAAAAAAGACAACTTTAGAATGCTCATATGAGCAAAGAATACACACATCAAACTTGCAATAACTGGATAGCAGATGACACAAGTTATACCAAAGAGACTAAACTCGCTCAGAACAAAATGCAAGTAAAACTATTATCTAAGGAAGAATATTACTCAATAATAGCACATCCAAGGACCCAAAAAAGGACTCCATGAACTAAGGCCAAACAAATTTCTCTCAAACTGATGTTTGAACGTGCTGGGAGAAAAAATCCCCACCCTCCCACGTCGCCCCCGCGAGGCGACTGGGAGGCGCCGCCAATCCCCACCGCCGGTCTCTCCCTGGTCCTCCCGTCCCTCACCGCCGCCAGTGGGCCTGACCGGGCAAAGCCTGGCTAGCGCCGACGGCGGCGGGGCATCCTTCGCTTCCTCGTGCAGCGCCTCGACGCGAGCGAGCGTGCCTGCTCCGGGATGCGGTGCTGGCACAAGGCGCCACAGCACGGCGGCACTTCGACGTGGGTACACGTCGGCGTGCTGGCCTCGTGGCTGGGTGTGCAAGGCGCCTGGGAGTGTGCGGTGGCCTCTGCGTCTGGCCCTGGTTGGTCCTCTGGATCTGGACCATGGCGGATGTGGCAAGGCGCCTGGGAGTGTGCGGCAGCCTTCGGGGCGGGTTCCTCTTGCTTGCGGGCGTGCTACTCCCCGTCTCCTGGCCTGGGGTGGTGAGCTGCTTTCGCGACTTTCCCTTGGGGTCGGGTCGATCTGGTTCGGCCGGATCTGGCCACCCGTGAGGTTGGGAAGGGCGGTCTCGTCCAGATCTGACCTCGCGGCACCACGACGCGTGCCCTGACCGGGGCCCTCTCTGTTGGTCAGGGTGGGTGGTGGCACCGGTCGGCGGACAAAGGTTGCAGCTTGCGGTGGTGGCTGGCTGACGGCAACTAGGTGCGGGTAGTGGTGGCGCCTCTCTTCTTCCCGGTTCGGGCCGGCGGGATGGTCTTGATAGGGAGCTCGTGCTCGGGCGAACCAGTTTTGAACCCGGGACGGGTCGGAGCTCTGCTCCGAGTAGACGATGGTGGGATCGGTCTTGTTGGTGCTCCGGGAAGAAGAAGAAGAAGAAGAAGAAGAAGAAGAAGAAGAAGAAGAAGAAGAAGAAGAAGAAGAAGAAGAAGAAGAAGAAGAAGAGGAGGAGGAGGAGGAGGAGGAGGAGGAGAGCAATGGGGAGGAGTACGATGAAGATTACGGACCTCCACCAACTCAACCATCTCAGCTTCCGAAGAGGAATAAGCCAAATAACGATTGACAGAGTCCATCCCCATTCCAGAAATCGATTCCTCGAGGAGGGCGCAAGAAGAAGCCCGAAGAGACTCGTTCAAAGAACAACGAGGACCGTACCTCCAAGAGGGGAAGAAGCAAGTAATTGTGGTCTTGGCTTGTTAGCCTACTTGTTTTAGTTGGCTTTGTGAAACTACTTATGTTGGTTGGGGTTGTCAAACTATGTGGAACCATTTGCTATTTTCTATTTGTGAAACTACGTTGAACCGTTTGTTATTTCCTATGTGTGACATGTCTATTAGTTGAACCTTTATTAATATCTCGAGTGTGATACATGTTATATTGTGTGAGATCTACATATTTCAGGCTCTTAAATATATATTATATTGTATTATTTTCTGTGATAGAATTTTAGAAAAGAAACTAGCATTAAAACTTACAAAAAATGCAAAACCAGTACCCTACCGCCACAGGGCTCGGTGGTAGGGTCCCATAACCTACCGTCAAGGCCGGTGGTGGTAGGGTTGTGTGTTGGCCATTAGTTGACGGATGTGGTCGTCTTTGCTATCGCCAGGTTACCTGACGGTAGGTTGCCTGAACATACCGCCGAGCCCCGTGGCGATAGCAAAAGGTTCAAATCTCAAAAAAATAACTAGGGTCAGATCCTGAAAATCTTTGCTAAAAGTGTCAAAACACGAAAATTTGCCGCCACGCTGGCGTTGTACTTGTATCTGCTTCGTCTATGACTAAACATGCACCTTCAAGACAAGTTCTAGGACTAGTTAGTCCACTTTTGCAAGTTCTAGGGCTAAGTCATTGCATGCCCTGCAAGTTCTAGGACTTGTGGTGTTATTACCTTAAATTTTCGTTAGGGTTAGGAGGTGGGCGATGTTACAGATGAAAACCATGCCCGTGTTCTCTCAGTGTTAGTGACAACGACACTTGTGGGTATCCTTTCTCCTAGGAGGCGCCGCTACGGTGTGTCGGCATATCCCCTTCTTGTTTGGATTGCAGCCTTTAGGCGGAGGCCTACGCTTGCACCGGCGATGGCGATTGTCGGAGCTAAAACATGCAGATCTTGGGTAGGAGGTCTTGATGAGATAGCCTTGGAAAGATGGTAAAATGAGACATGGTGTTTTACCCAAGTTCAGAATCTTTCGAAGAGATAACATCCTATGTCCTGCTTTTGTTTGTATTGATTGTGGATGGGGTACAAAGTACATGTGTTCCTACTTTCTACCATGGGATTGTTGTGTAAGATTCTAATGATCTATTGACTAGCCTAGGCTCGATTTATAAAATGTACCTGAGGCCTAGGATAACAGGAATCCTAGTCAGCTATGTTGGTGGAGTGGAGTCCTCGTCTTTTGTGCCAAGTCTTTTGAAATCTCCCTTGTATGCGTCATGGGCTGGCCGATGTGGCCCAAGACAGAATTGAAAGGGGAGGGGGGTCCTCGGCCCCGCCCACCTAGACAGAAGTCGACATGGTACATATCCTCTAATATGGATCATCATCAGTAGCCTGTGAACCATTCTTCAAGTCGGGGACGCTCCTCAGTTCTTCTGAAATGCTCCTCATATTCAGTTGTCGGTCTTGAAAGTTGGTTCAACAAATCCTCCAATCTACGTCCTTGTGGGTCGCCGAAGTACGTCTGAGGAGTATACACGTGCATCCGAGGAGCCCATTTAAGTTCTCGGTCTTTATCGAATGCCTTTTTATTTTCACACCACACATCGGGTTTGAAGTTTTTCCCGCGTGGTGCTGCTTTTTTGCAGTCGAGCTCTGACACTGGACTGCATCTGAGGTGATGTAGACTACCCCGTTCTTGAAAAGTTGAAGGAGTTTAGTTGTGCTTCACAAGGAAAAGTCTCCTGCGCAGCAAGCCGCTTTTCACCGGGCTCCATGTCAGACTTCTTTCGAAGTGGTGCAACACCTCGGTTTTGAGTTGTTGATGTAGTTGGTCATCCTCCTGGGAAAAAAGTTTTCCGCCAAGATGGTTTTCGCGCGGATTTTTTTTTGTGAAATGTTTTTTATTGGTGTAATTTATCCAGCTTTGCTAGAAATCAGTCGACTTAGACTTTGCAAAGTCTAAGTCGATACTATAATCCGTTGATCTTGCATCAAGATTCGTGCAAACATTTTATTTTTAGTTTTTTTCCTTCTTGCATACTATATTACTTGAGTGGGACTTTGCGAAGTCTTAGTCCACTGAGACCTAGACACACCCTAATTTATTCTCTACCAATACGAATAGCCAGTAGCCCTCAAGATGTGTGTCGGCCTAAAATCTGGGATGCATGTGAAGGATAACATTAAAAAATGATGATCTCGGTAGCCCCGAGACTTAGGTTGATTCAGTAAATCGGCTCGAGGATAGATACTTTCTTGGCAGCATAGTTTAGGGGGGGGATATTGGAAATATGCCCTAGAGGCAATAAATAAAGTGTTTATTATTGTATTTCCTTGTTCATGATAATCGTTTATTATCCATGCTATAATTGTATTAATTGGAAACATGGATACATGTGTGGATACATAGACAACCACAATGTCCCTAGTGTGCCTCTAGTGAACTATCTCGTTGATCGAAAGATGGTTAAGGTTTCCTAGCCATGGACATAAGATGTCATTTGATAACGGGGTCACATCATTAGGAGAATGATGTGATGGACAAGACCCAAACAACAAACATAGCTTATGATCGTGTCAGTTTATTGCTACTGTTTTCTGCATGTCAAGTATATGTTCCTATGACCATGAGATCATGCAACTCACAGATATCAGAGGAGTACCTTGTGTGTATCAAACGTCGCAACGTAACCGGGTGACTATAAAGGTGCTCTACAGGTGCCTCCGAGGGTGTCTGTTGAGTTGGCATGGATCGAGACTGGGATTTGTTACTGCGTGTGACGGAGAGGTATCTCAGGGCCCACTCGGTAATACAACATCACAATAAGCCTTGCAAGCAATGTGACTAAGTGTTAGTTGCGAGATCTTGTATTACGGAACAAGTAAAGAGACTTTCCAGTAACGAGGTTGAACTAGGTATGGAGATACCGACGATCGAATCTTGGGCAAGTAACATACCGAAGAACAAAAGGAACATCATACGGGATTAACTGAATCCTTGACATAGAGGTTCGACCGATAAAGATCTTTGTAGAATATGTAGGAAACAATGTGGACATCCAGGTCCCGCCATTGGTTATTGACCGTAGAGGTGTCTTGGTCATGTCTACATAGTTCTCGAACCCGTAGGGTCTGCACACTTAAGGTTTGGTGACGTTTTGGTAGTATAGAGTTATGTATGGTGGTGACCGAAGTTTGTTCGGAGTCCCAGATGAGATCCTAGACGTCACGAGGAGCTCCGGAATGGTCCGTAGGTAAAGATTCATATATAGGAAGTCATGTTTTGGTCGCGGAAAAGTTTCAGGCTCATCGGTAGTGTACCGGGAGTGCCGGTAGTGTACCGGGAGACCTTCGGGAGGGGTATTTCGACCCAAGAGGATACATGGGCTGTGGGAGAGTGGAAACCAGCCCTTAGTGGGCTGGTCGAACAACCACAAGAGGCCCATGTGGCTGGAGTAAGAAAAGCCAATAGGAAAAGGTGGAAAAAAAAGGCAAAAAGGAGCAATCCTAGTCCTACTAGGATTGGAGGAGGAATCCTCCTCTCCTAGTAGGTTCGGCCGAACCAGCTAGCCTTGGAGGCCAAGGCTGCCTCCTCTCCTCCTATCCTCTTATATATAATGGAGGTTTTAGGGGTTTTGCACTAGATTTTCAGCCACGTGCTACCCGTTCCTCCAGTGCATAGTTTCTCCTCAAGATCGGTTTTCTGAGTGCTTAGGCGAAGCCCTGCCGGAATTGCTCCACCACCATCGCCGGAGCGCCGTCAGGCTGCCGAAGAACTCTTCTTCCTCTCCACCCCTTCTTGCTGGATCAAGACGGTGGAGATCGTCATCAATTTGTACGTGTGTTGAACGCGGAGGTGCCGTCCGTTCGGTACTAGATCGGAAGGATCGTGATCAAGTTCGTGGGACCGATCGTGATCAAGTTCATGAGACGGATCATGATCAGATCGCAGGACGGATCATGATTGGATCGCGCAATGCACGGCGATTTGGATCGCAAAGACGTTCGACTACACCAACCGCGTTTCTTAACGCTTCCCGCTTAGCGATCTACAAGGGTATGTAGATCCACTCTGCCTCTCGTAGATGCTCATCACTATGGATAGATCTGCGTGTGCATAGGAAAAAAATTGTTTCCCATGCAACGTTCCCCAACAGTGGCATCATGAGTTAGGTTTATGTGTTGATGAGATCTCAAGTAGAACACAAAAGGTTTGTGGGCGTTGATGCTTAGATTGCTTCCTCCCTTGGTCGGATTTTGGTTCAGCGGTATTGTGAGATGAAGCGGCCCGGACCAACATTACTCGTACGCTTACGAGAGACCAGTTCCCTCGACGCAACTTGTTGGCTAGATGGCTTGCGGGTAGCAGTTTCTCTCACTTTAGTTGGATCGGATTCGACAAAGGCGGTCCTTGAGAAGGTTGAAAAGCAAATTATGTATCACCATTGTGGTTTATGCGTAGGTGAGAATCGTTCTTGCTAGAAACCCGTAGCAGCCACGTAAAACATGCAACAACAATTAGAGGACGTCTAACTTGTTTTTGCAGGGTATGTTGTAATGTGATATGGCCAATTACATGATGTGATATATGTGATGTATGAGATGATCATGTGATGTATAGAATTTCATGACTTGCATGTCGATGAGTACGTCAACCGGCAGGAGCCATAGGGTTGTCTTTAATTATTGTATGACCTGCGTGTCAATCATTAAGCACTATCTAATGCTTTACTTTATCGCTAAACGATAGCAATAGTAGTAGAAGCATGCAGGGCGTGACAACCTCGATGGCGACACATTGATGGAGATCAAGATGATGGAGATCATGGTGTCGTGCCGGTGACAATGAAGATCATGCTGGTGCTTTCAAGATGGAGATCTAAAGCACAAGTTCATGGCCATATCATGTCACTTATGAATTGCATGTGATGTTAATCCTTTTATGCACCTTGTTTTGCTTAGTACGACGGTAGCATTATAAGGTGATCCCTAACTTAATTTTCAAGATAAAATTGTGTTCTCCCTGAGTGTGCAACGTTGCGAAAGTTTGTCGTGTTGAGACACCACGTGATGATCGGGTGTGATAGACTCTACGTTCACATACAACGGGTGCAAGCCAGTGTTGCACGCGCAGAACACTCGGGTTAAACTTGACGAGCCTAGCATGTACAGACATGGCCTCGGAACACAAGAGACCGAAAGGTCGAACATGAGTCATATAGTAGATATGATCAACATAATGATGTTCACCATTTAAGCCACCTCAACTCACGTGATGATCGGACTTGAGTTGGTGGATTTGGATCATGTGACACTCAGATGACCTGAGGGATGTCAATTTGAGTGGGAGCTTTAGTAATTTGATTAACTAAACTCATTATCTTGAACAATAGTCTAAGTAAACGTTGCATATTTATGTTGTAGATCAATGGCTCGCGCAGTAGCACCCCTGAATTTTAATGTGTTCCTAGAGAAAGCTAAGTTGAAAGATGATGGAAGTAACTTTGTTGACTGGGCCCGTAATCCGAGGATTATCCTCACGGCTTCCTAGAAATCATATGTCCTTGATGCACCGCTTGGTGACCAACCAGAAGACATGACCTCCGAAGACGTTAAGAACGCTTGGGAGACACGTACTGGAGATTACTCAATAGTTTAGTGTGCAATATTGTATGGCTTAGAACCGGGACTTCAAAGACGTTTTGAACGTCATGGAGCATATGAGATGTTCTAGGAGTTGAAGTTTATCTTTCAAAAGAACGCTCGGATCGAGAGGTATGAAACCTCCGATAAGTTCTATGCTTGCAAGATGGAGGGGAACGGGTCTATCAGTGACCATATACTCAGAATGTCTGGGTATTCAACTCGTCTAGCGGAGTTGGGAATTGCCCTTCCGCCAGAGGCGATCACTGACAGAGTTCTTCAATCACTGCCACCTAGTTACAAGAGCTTTGTGATGAACTATAACATGCACGGGATGAACAAGTAAGTCGCCGAGCTGTTTGCGATGCTAAAAGTCGCTGAGTCTGAAATCCAGAAAGAACATCAAGTGTTGATGGTCAATAAAACCACCAGTTTAAAGAAGAATGGCAAGGGCAAGGGCAAGAAGGGTAAAACCAAGAAGGATGACAAAGCAGTTGCTACTCCTGTAAAGAAGCCCAAGCATGGACCTAAGCCAGAAACTGAGTGCTTTCATTGCAAGGGAACTGGTCACTGGAAGCGGAACTGCCCCAAGTACCTGGTTGACAAGAAGGCAGCCAATGACAAACAAGGTATATATGATATACATGTTATTGATGTGTACCTTACTATCTCTCGTTGTAGTGCTTGGGTATTTGATATCGGTTCGGTTGCTCACATTTGCAACTCAAAACAGGAACTACGGAATAGATGAAGGCATATTATATGTGGATGACATATTGTTGATTGGAAACAATATAGAAATGCTGGAAAGCATGAAGGAATATTTGAACAAGAGTTTTTCAATGAAGGACCTAGGAGAAGCTGCTTTCATATTAGGCATTAAGATCTATACAGATAGATCGAGACGCTTAATAGCACTTTCACAGAGCACATACCTTGATAAAGTTTTGAAGAAGTTCAAAATGGAACAGTCCAAGAAGGGGTTCTTGCCTGTGTTACAAGGTGTGAAGTTGAGTAAGACTCAATGCCCAGTAACTGCAGAAGATAGAGAAAAGATGAGTGTAATCCCCTATGCTTCAGCCATAGGCTCTATCATGTATGCAATGCTATGCACAAGACCCGATGTTAGCCTTGCCATAAGTATGGCCGGAAGGTTTCAAAGTGATCCTGGAATGGAGCACTGGCAAGAGCTCAAGAATATCCTTAAGTACCTGAAAAGGACTAAGGAAATGTTTCTCGTTTATGGAGGTGATGAAGAGCTTGTCATAAAAGGTTACGTCGATGCAAGCTTTGACACTGATCCGGACGACTCTAAGTCGTAAACTGGATACGTATTTATTCTTAACGGGGGAGCGGTAAGCTGGTGCAGTTCCAAGCAAAGCGTGGTAGCTGATTCTACGTGCGAAGCAGAATACATCGCAGCCTCGGAGGCGGCAAAGGAAGGTGTCTGGATGAAGCAGTTCATGACAGATCTTGAAGTAGTGCCCAGTGCACTGAATCCAATGAACCTGTTCTGTGACAACACTGGTGCCATTGCTCTGGCCAAGGAACCAAGGTTTCACAAGAGGACCAGACACATAAAGCGATGCTTCGAATCCATCCGCGATTACATCGTGGAGAAAGACATAAATATTTGCAAAGTGCACACGGATCTGAATGTTGCAGACCCATTGACTAAACCTCTTCCAAGGGCTAAACATGATCAACACCAGAACTGCATGGGTGTTCGATTCATTACAATGTAAATCACATAGTGATGTGAACTAGATTATTGACTCTAGTGCAAGTCGGAGACTGTTGGAAATATGCCCTAGAGGCAATAAATAAAGTGTTTATTATTGTATTTCCTTGTTCATGATAATCGTTTATTATCCATGCTATAAGTGTATTAATTGGAAACATGGATACATGTGTGGATACATAGACAAACACAATGTCCCTAGTGTGCCTCTAGTGAACTAGCTCATTGATCGAAAGATGGTTAAGGTTTCCTAGCCATGGACATAAGATGTCATTTGATAATGGGGTCACATCATTAGGAGAATGATGTGATGGACAAGACCCAAACAACAGACATAGCTTATGATCGTGTCAGTTTATTGCTACTGTTTTCTGCATGTCAAGTATATGTTCCTATGACCATGAGATCATGCAACTCACAGACATCGGAGGAGTACCTTGTGTGTATCAAACGTCGCAACGTAACTGGGTGACTATAGAGGTGCTCTATAGGTGTCTCCGAGGGTGTCTATTGAGTTGGCATGGATCAAGACTGGGATTTGTTACTGCGTGTGACGAAGAGGTATCTCAGGGCCCACTCGGTAATACAACATCACAATAAGCCTTGCAAGCAATGTGACTAAGTGTTAGTTGCGAGATCTTGTATTACGGAACAAGTAAAGAGACTTGCCAGTAACGAGGTTGAACTAGGTATGGATATACCGACGATCGAATCTCGGGCAAGTAACATACCGAAGAACAAAGGGAACATCATACGGGATTAACTGAATCCTTGACATAGAGGTTCGACCGATAAAGATCTTCGTAGAATATGTAGGAACCAATGTGGAAATCCAGGTCTCGCCATTGGTTATTGACCATAGAGGTGTCTTGGTCATGTCTACATAGTTCTCGAACCCGCAGGGTCTGCACACTTAAGGTTTGGTGACGTTTCAGTAGTATAGAGTTATGTATGGTGGTGACCGAAGTTTTTAGGAGTCCCGGATGAGATCCCAGACGTCACGAGGAGCTCCGGAATGGTCCGTAGGTAAAGATTCATATATAGGAAGTCCTGTTTTGGTCGCCGGAAAAGTTTTGGGCTCATCGGTAGTGTACCGGGAGACCTCCGGGAGGGGTATTTCGACCCAAGAGGATACATGGGCTGTGGGAGAGTGGAAACCAGCCCTTAGTGGGCTGATGGAACAACCACAAGAGGCCCATGTGGCTGGAGGAAGAAAAGCCAATAGGAAAAGGTGGAAAAAAGGCAAAAAGGAGCAATCCTAGTCCTACTAGGATTGGAGGAGGAATCCTCCTCTCCTAGTAGGTTCGGCCAAACCAGCTAGCCTTGGAGGCCAAGGCTGCCTCCTCTCCTCCTATCCTCTTATATATAATGGAGGTTTTAGCGGTTTTGCACTAGATTTTCAGCCACGTGCTACCCGTTCCTCCAGTGCATAGTTTCTCCTCAAGATCGGTTTTCCGCAGTGCTTAGGCGAAGCCCTGCCGGAATTGCTCCACCACCATCGCCGGAGCACCGCCAGGCTGCCGGAGAACTCTTCGTCCTCTGCACCCCTTCTTGCTGGATCAAGACGGTGGAGATCGTCATCAAGTTGTACGTGTGCTGAACGCGGAGGTGCCGTCCGTTCGGTACTAGATTGGAAGGATCGTGATCAAGTTCGTGGGACGGATTGTGATCAAGTTCGTGGGATGGATCGTGATGCGGGACGGATCGTGATTGGATCGCGAGACGGATCGTGATTGGATCACGGGATGCACGGTGATTTGGATCGCGAAGACGTTTGACTACACCAACCGTGTTTCTTAACGCTTCCTGCTTAGCGATCTACAAGGGTATGTAGATCCACTCTCCCTCTTGTAGATGCTCAGCACCATGGATAGATCTGCGTGTGCGTAGGAATTTTTTTGTTTCCCATGCAACGTTCCTCAACAGGAACGCGGTGTGCAGTAACACCAAGATTCAGATCGGGTGTGGCCGATCGACCTGGGTACTAGATCAGAAGGATCGTGATCAAGTTCGTCGGACGGATCGTGATCAAGTTCGTGGGATGGATCGTGATCGGATCGCGGGACGGATCGTGATTGGATCACGGGACGCACGGCGATCTGGATCGCGAAGACGTTTGACTACACCAACCGCGTTTCTTAACGCTTCCCGCTTAGCGATCTACAAGGGTATGTAGATCCACTCTCCCTCTCGTAGATGCTCATCACCATGGATAGATCTGCGTGTGCGTAGGAAATTTTTTGTTTCCCATGCAACGTTCCTCAACAGGAACGCGGTGTGCAGTAACACCAAGATTCAGATCGGGTGTGGCCGATCGACCTGAGATAATAATCTCCTTGGAAACTGTATTGCACTTAAATTTTCTACATTGAATCATCAATGCAGTAGCCCCGAGACTTGGGTTGGGCAACATGGCTGACCCTAGGATCGTATCTCATCGGGGAACTAGCTTAGCCAATGTTTGTTTCACCATCATTGAGGTGCAGCTTGGTCGGGAAGATGTTGAACTGCGGGTCGGAAAAAATCATTCCTACGAAAAATTACAACTCAATACAATCCATACCTATTCTGTGGGACCCGTCGGTCCACCTGCGAGATGCTTACTTGGAAATTCTGCTTTAACAGCCTCGAGGCTAGCTCTACGGGGCCAGTCGATCGACCTGCGAGATGTCGGTGTGGATTTTTTTTGCATTGAATCATCAATGCAGTACTCCCCGAGATTTGGATTGGGCAACATGGTCGACCCTAGATCTCATCTCCTAGTGAACTTGTTCAGCCGAATACAACTGTGCGTGTTTTGCCATTATCGAGGTGAATCTTGGCACGGAAGATGCCAAACTACGGGTCAGGTAAGAAAAGGTACAATTCAGTACAAGTCGGGTCGGTTTTGCAGGACTCGTAGGTTTGCATGCGAGACACCGATGTGGAAACAATTTAGCCGTCAACGGCGTGATCTTTAAAACTCACATGTCAACTCTATGGGACCTGTTAGTCAACTTGCGAGATGCCGACATGGAATTATAAGGCATCTTCATAGCCTAATGATTAGTTGCATTGATGCAAGACTTTATTCCACTTGTTGGCTTCTTAAATCTCCATCATCATTCTATTTTCAATTTAAGTGCAAATATCAAGGCTCGGCTCGAGTATTGCATAAGTTATTGATTGACAAAGATATGAGGTTATGTTGCTGGTTCGCTTGACCGACAATATGGTTGGTAATATGGTCGGTTTATGATAAATTGTCTATTGATACGGTGAAGATTTAACACTATGTTTTCATGATACACCTAGCATTATCTCTCTAATATTTTGACATAAAAGTGTTGAGCCATGAAAAGCGAGAGTGATTTTAGCTATACATTTTTAGGTTACTTGCTTTGTATCAATTATAGACTATTGTAATGCATTGCTATACTTTAAAGTCATATGTAATTACATCAGGATGATTATACTTTATGTTAGTAGCATTTACAATAAAACATATTTTGTTATCATCTAATTACTCGTGTCTGAGTAGGGATTAAGCTTAGGGATGCTCATACGTCTTCAATCCATCTATATTTTTTTTTCATGCTTTGTCAACATTTTTTGGCAATATTTTCTGTCCATTTTCTAGAGTAACCTATTAACTCGGTGCCAAGTAGTAGTAGTTGTTTTCTAAATGTTTTTGGATTACATGAAAAAAAATATGGAGCTAAAAAAATACCCAAACGGTTACATATTTTTTTCATCGGGAAGCTTTTGGAGGGCGTATGAGCCACAGAAGGGGGGGGGGCAACAACCTCCATGCAACCGGGGACGAAAGTAGCCCCCTAGACCTCCTCTCCACCATCTTTTGAAGCCTATATTATTCTTCCGCTCTAAAAACCCTAAACATTGAGGAGTTATGATGTTTCGCCACCGCACCTCTTTGTTCCTTGATGACCAGGAGGCCTTTTTGTTACTCTGTCGGAGTGGGAGTCATTATGGTGGTCATATGCATCAACTTGGAGGTCGCCATGATCGCCCATGAGTAGTTTCATTTGGACTAAGGGACCATGGTAGTAGCTAGTTGGTTTTCTCTCCCATGCCTCTCAATACAAAGATCACATAAGCCAACCTATATGATTGTGATCCATGTGATGTAATCTATTTGTGTATTTGTTGTGGTGTGATGAATTATCACTTTATGATCAGCTTTATCCATGAATCTTTTAATTTCTATTTTTTGTCGCATTATTTGTATTGATATATGTTCTTCGATCTATTTGTTTTTAATTGGCAAAGTTTGATGAGTGATGTCCAAGAGGGATTTTTATATGATAGTTGGGTTCAATCTTGCAAGTAATCTACCATGGTGACACAAAGTGGAAAAGACTTGTATCGTGTTGTTGCCACTATCGATAAAATTATGGTTGCATGGTTTTCCTTTGAACACAAGGTGAAGACAATATATTATCTACTTCATGTCATCATACTTAATGCAATACTCTATTTTTTACGGTCTTGGATGGAGGATTAGATATAGATGTAGTTAGATAATTAATGGTCTATATATGTTTGGATGTGATGCTCATATGTCGATTATGTCATAGATGGTCATAGTTAAAAAAAACTGCAATTTAATCTATACGCAATTGTAATTTGTTCGCCACACCATGCTACCTTTTGGAGATAAACCACTAGTGAACCTATGGTTCCCAACACATTTTCTTCCTATTTCTTTTAGTCTCGATCAAACACTCTCTTTAAAATTCCTTGTTTTACTTTTTTGCTGCAATAAAATATTTCATACACATGTGTATTTAATCCTTGTAATTAGCAACGCTAGTGAGACTGACAACCTCGCTAGTTTTGTTGGGGGCCAAGGTGGTATTTTTTTTATGTGTGTAGGTACTGTTAATTGGTCATTCTGTAACTCCTATTGGTTTGATACACCTGAAGGTCATCCACTTGAGGAAAATTGTTGTTTATTACAAACCCTTGCACTTGAGGGCCCAACAACTTCCTAGTTCAGAGGAAGCGGTGTTGCATGTCAAATGGAACACGTGTGCCAATTAAATAATGACATGTGGCACGGTCCAATATAGGTCTTTTTGGTTAAAAAGGCCAAACTAGTCCAAAACTTAGTAGATCTTACCCATGAAAGCCTTGAAAAACATGCTTGCATATAGCCCATTCATGGCCCCGGTCCACACGTCCCATTAGGACATGCATGAATTTAGCCCATTACCAACATGTCGGACATGCAGCATGGTTCCAGACCATTGATATGTTCGGCCCATGTGGGGCCCGCGACGTCTTTTGGTCCATATGTGACCCATTGTGCGGGATCATTAAAGACACATGGTGCTTTAGGCACATCTACAACTATGATGCCTTTCAGCCCATTAATGGCTCGTGATGACTTTCAGCCCATTAGCGACTCGCGACGTCTTTGGGTTATTGATGCCTTTAGACCATTGTTATATTTTTGCCCATTAGTGGCCCATCGTGTCTCTGGGATATTTTCGCCATGTGAGGTTGAAAGCACAACTTCTCCCTAGGTGGTTTTGGTAATTAATAACAACATATATTTCATTGGACTAATGTTTCCACCAAGTGTTTCTTAGGAAAAAGTTCAATCAAGAGTTGGCTAAAGGCCTATGTGGAGAAGCTCCCCAAGGAAAAGAAGGAATAGGATTGGCTATGCTTCGAGATTGAGGACCCTACATTTTACATTTTGTGAGAAATCACTTTTGAGTCCATAGGAAAGCCAATACTATTAAAAGGGGATGAGGTATGTATGATGATTTGGTTGCTTGCTTAGAGATTAGCCACCAAAAATACTCACCCACTTTCCCACAAAAACCTTCTGTCCTAAGACAAAAGTCAAAAATCGATGACACCAATATTTCCCATTTGGATCCACCGGCTTTTAACCTAGACAAAAACCCAGCCAAACCCTAGAATCTCAGTACTACCAAGTCTTCATTTGGTGCAACCAAACGCCAATGACCAACTTTCTGTTAACCAATTTCCTAAAGTAGGTCCCACCGAGTTTGAGGAATCGGTGACACAAAGATTTGGAAACTGCCTAGGTCACCCATATCGGTACCACCGAGATTTATATATCGGTCTCACCGAAAAGGCCAAAGTTCCCACATTTTGCACTAGTCGGTGCAACCTAGTTTTTACTCCGGTTTCACCATGTTGGGCAATAATGTTGTAATTATTGGATTTTTGGAGATGCCTATATATACCCCTCCACCACATCCCACTCGCAGGAGAAGCACTCAGAACACACACACACTTTCCATATCCAACTTTTTGAGAGAGAACCACCTACCCTTGTGTTGAGGTCAAGATCATCCACTCCAACCATATGGATCTTGATTTCTAGCCTCCCCAAGTTGCTTTTCATCCAATCAATCTCTTCTACCCATGCCAAACCTGCGAGAGAGTGATTGAGTGTTGAGGAGACTATCTTTTGAAGCACAAGAACAAGGAGTTCATCATACTACCGCATCCATTATCTTTTGGAGGGTGGTGCCTCCAAGATTGGTTAGGTGTCGCTTGGGAGCCTCCTTCTTCGTGATTGTGGAGTTGAACCAAGAAGTTTGTAAGGGCAAGGAGATCGACTACTTCGTGAAGATCTACCCCGAGTAAGGCTAGTCCTACGTGGACGTAGGCCATCATGGAATAGACAAGGTTGCTACTTTGTGGAGCCTTCGTGGGTGGAGACCTTCGTGGACTCTCGCGACCATTACCCTCCATGGGTTGAAGTCTCCATAAACGTGGATGTATGATAGCACCACCTATCGGAACCAAGGAAAAAAAATCATTGAAGCGCCCTGGTGGAACGTGCTCACCCAGGCCCACCTCCGGAGCTCATCTTTTCCTATAAATTCCCAAAAAACCTAAAAAAATAGAGAGAGGACTTTCAAGACGAAGCGCCACCACCTCGAGGCGAAACTTGGGCAGGAGCACTTTTGCCCTTCGACGGAACTTCCCTCACGGAGGGGGAAATCGAAGCCATCGTCATCACCAACAACCCTCTCATCTTTGGGAGGCCATTATTCGTCAACATCTTCAACCGCACCATCTCCTCTGAAACCCTACTTTATCTCTTGTGTTCAATCTTTGTACCGGAACCTCCGATTGGTACCTGTGGGTGACTAGTAGTGTTGATTACCATGTGTAGTTGATTACTACATGGTTTATTTGGTGGAACATTATATGTTCAGATCCATTATGCTATTCAATACCCTATGATCTTGAGCATGAATATTATTTGTGAGCAGTTACCATTGTTCTTGAGGTCACGTGAGAAGTCATGTTGTAAGTAATCATGTGAATTTGATATGTGTTTGATATTTTGATGATATGTATGTTGTGATTCCCTTAGTGGTGTCATGTGAACATCGACTACATGGCACTTCACCATCTTTGTGCCTAAGGGAATGCATTGTGGATTGCTTATTAGATGATGGGTTGCTAGAGTAACAAAAGCTTAAACTCTAGTTTATGCGCTACTTCGTAAGGGGCTGATTTGGGTCCACATGTTTAATGCTATGGTTAGACTTTGTCTTAATACTTTTCTCGTAGTTGCGCATGCTTGTGAGGGGGTTAATCATAAGTACGTTGTTAATTAAATTAAGAACAACACTTTAGCACCGGTCCACCCACATATCAATTTGTCAAAGTAGCGAACACGAATCAAACCAACATGATGAAAGTGAATAGATGAAATTCCCGTGTACCCTCAAGAACACTTTGCTTATCATAAGAGATAGTTTTGGCCTGTCCTTTGCCACAAGGATTGGGCTACCTTGGTGAACCTTACTTATTGTTACCGTTACTTGCTCGTTACAAATTACCTTGCTATCAAACTACTTGCTACTTATAATTTCAGTGCCTGTAGAAATTACCTTGCTGAAAACTCCTCGTTGGGTTCGACACTCTTACATATTGAAATGACTACGATTGATCCCCTATACTTGTGGGTCATCAGTAACCAATGAAGAGATAAGCCTCGTGGTCAAGAAATTCAACAAGTTCTACAAGAATAGAGGCAAAGAAAGAAACTCCAACTCAAGATATGAAGATAAGCGTTCATCTAGTTGTGACTGGAATTGTTACAATTGTGGAAGGCCGGACACTACAATGAGTGCACCCCCCCACACACACACAAAAAGAAGGGAAGAGTCACCTAGAAGAAGGAGCTCAAGAGATGAGTCACCTCGAAGGGAGAGAAGGAGTAGAGATGATCGTTATGAATGAAGACCCTCTAGGATAAGTAAAGACTCGAAGAAGAAGGAAAATTACACCAAGAGCTACACAATAAGAAGACATCAAGCTTATGTTGGTGAATGGGTTTCCGGCTCCGAATTGGACAACCACTCTGAGAGAAGCTATCACTCGGACTTTGACTATAGTCAAGATGAAGGTGTTGCCGGATGAGGGAGTCCTGGTTTCAGGGGTCCTCGGGTGCCCGACCTATTTCTTATGGGCCGAACTATATGGGCCACTTACCGAACATTGGATTGATCGAGGGCCCTATCTCTAGGAAGGAAGCTTCGGGAATCATGGTGTATCCTCCACATTTGGAGTAGTGAATAGGCATGTTTATCCCTTCGACGTGTAACCGACCATGTGTAAACCCTAGGTACCCTCGGTGTCTATATAAGCTAGAGGGTTTTAGGTTGTAGATGGAGGACAACTCATCTAGGGTTTAGCTATTCGATCTGAAGGTAGATCAACTCTGTAATACACATATCATCAATACAATCAAGCAGGGCGTAGGGTATTACCTCCATAGGAGGGCCCAAACCTGGGTACACATCGTCTCCTTCATCTCCTATTACCATCGATCCTAGTCTCACAACTCGGGACCCCCTACCCAAGATCCGCCAGTTTTGACACCGACATTGGTGCTTTGATTGATAGATTCCACCGTGATCGCCAAAGGAATCGATGGCTCGCGTTCTCATCAATGAAGAAGTACGCACCATGGACACTTTTGTCTCCGGACAGATCTTTGCTTTCGGCAGCATCATGTTGCATGCTGACCCGACCGGCCATCTAGGTCGGGTCGAAAGTCTTGCCACTGGTCAAGAGGTCATATTCGGAACCTAGAGTTCTCCGTAGACTCTCAGGGCGGTCTTCCGCTAACCGGGCTCGCAACCTCGCCTGCCACGCCCGAAGACTCTCAGGCTTTAACCTCGGATCCCTCTTTTGGTCACGCTCGCGTGATCTACCCCGGTGATGACCTGACTCTTAGTCCGGATCCGGCCATAGTGCCATATGACCGGATACCTATTCTTGCCGAACACTCCCATAGCACAGACACAATGGAGGTCAACTCTGAAAGCTCCGAGCAGGTTGACCTGATCGAGCTATCGGTACTCAACGAGGCCCTAGATCGGATCTCGTCGATGAAGATTACCAACGACCCAACCCTGATCAATTCTCAGATCGGTCTCAAGGCGGGTTAAGACGAATTTTTCGTCCCACCCACCACCCACTTGATAACCACATTCTAAGATTTAACCGACATGTTGGACTATGCCTCTGAGGAGGCAGAATACATGGACAAGGAGGATTGCGCTCCCACCCCTGTTAACACCGGGCGATGGGTCACCACCTCCATGTATGACGTCTACATGGTGTACACTCCAGCCGCTAATGATGAGCACATGCCTAAAAACGATGGCGACAAGTCGGGTGAAGCACCGTCAAGGTGCCGGAAGCCACATAAACGGTCAAAAGGCAAAAAGGGAAGGAAATCTATCATCGGCACCAGGGATGGAGATACCCCGGAAGACCTCGGCGATCCCTATATCCCCAGACACCCGCTAGAGGGTCAAGAGAGGCCTAAAGATCAGCGCAACCCCGATGACCTAAACGATACCAAGGACGACAATTACCTCCCCCTATCGAGGAGGAGGACATCCTGAAATCCAATGACTTTGCCATCCCCGATAATCTGGAAGATCAAGAACTGTTCAGGCAACAGGTTATAGCCATGACCTGCAGCCTGAAAGCAAAAGAACGGCAGCTTAAGGCCGAATAGGACAACCTCATTGATCGATGGACGAGAGTCCTCTTAGCTGAGGAGGGATACGGTATGGGTCTATCGGACCAACCTAAGAGCTATCCACACAGAAGGCTGCTGCCACAATTCGACGACGAGCTCACTGATACACCGTCTCTCAAACATACTATTAGAAATATGCCCTAGAGGCAATAAATAAAGTGTTTATTATTATATTTCCTTGTTCATGATAATTGTTTATTATCCATGCTATAGTTTTATTGATTGGAAACACATTTCATGTGTGGATATATAGACAACACTTTGTCCCTAGTGTGCCTCTAGTAGACTAGCTCGTTGATCAAAGATGGTCAAGGTTTCCTAGCCATTGACATGAGATGTCATTTGATAACGGGATCACATCATTAGGAGAATGATGGGATGGACAAGACCCAAACTATAAACGTAGCATGTGATCATGTCATTTTATTGCTATAGTTTTCTGCATGTCAAGTATATGTTCCTATGACCATGAGATCATGCAACTCACGGACACTGGAGGAGTGCCTTGTGTGTATCAAACGTCGCAATGTAACTGGGTGACTATAAAGGTACTCTACAGGTATCTGTGAGGGTGTCTGCTGGGATGGCATGGATCAACACTGGGATTTGTTACTCCGTGTGACGGAGAGGTATCTCAGGGCCCACTCGGCAATACAACATCACAATAAGCCTTGCAAGCAATGTGACTAAGTGTTAGCCACGGGATCTTGTATTACGAAACGAGTAAAGAGACTTGCCGGTAACAAGGTTGAACTAGGTATGGAGATACCGACGATCGAATCTTGGGCAAGTAACATACGGAAGAACAAAGGGAACATCATACGGGATTAACAGAATCCTTGACATAGAGGTTCGACCGATAAAGATGTTCGTAGAATATGTAGGAATCAGTATGGGCATCCTGGTCCTGCTATTGGTTATTGACTGTAGAGGTGTCTCGGTCATGTCTACGTAGTTCTCGAACCCGTAGGGTCTGCACACTTAAGGTTCAGTGACGTTTCAGTAGTATAGAGTTATGTATGGTGGTGACCGAAGGTTGTTTGGAGTCCCGGATGAGATCCCGGGCATCACGAGGAGCTCCGAAATAGTCCAGAGGTAAAGATTGATATATAGGAAAGTCGTGTTTGAACTCTGAAAAAGTTTCGGGCATTTCCAGCATTGTACTGAGAGTGACGAATGGGTTCCGGGGACCACCAAGTGGGGCCCACTTACCCCAAGGGGCCACATGGGCCTTAGAGGGGGCGCACTAGCCCCTGGTGGGCTGGGCAAGCCAGCCCAAGAGGTCCCTGCGCATGGAAAAGGAGATAGAGTAGGGGCCAAGATTGGGAAGGAGTCCCACTTGGAATCCACCTCCCTTGTGGGAGGTGGACTCCTTCCCTTGCTTCGGCCGAACCTCTCCTTGGAGGAGAGGCTAGGGCTGCCTCCTCTCCCCTCCCTCCTATATGTACTAGAGGATCTTGAGGGCAGCCCCAACCCTAATTCTACCAAGTGCTGCCCTCTTCTTCCTCTAGATCGTTTTCTCCTCTAGATTGGTTTTTAGCAGTGCTTAGGCGAAGCCCTGCTGGAATTGCTCCACCACCATCGCCACAACGCCGTCGCGCTGCTGGAAACTCGTCTACCTCTCCGCTCCCTTTTGCTGCATCAAGAAGGCGGAGATCTTCACCGAGCTGCACGTGTGCTGAACGCGAAGGTGCCGCCCGTTCGGTACTTGATCGGGAGTTTGTGGGACGACTTGCGATTTGGATCGCAGAGATGTACGACTACATCAACCGCGTTCTTTAATGCTTCCGCTTAGAGATCTACAAGGGTGCGTAGATCCAATCTCTCCTCTCATAGATGCTCATGTCCTAGATTGATCTTGGTGAAGTGTAGAATTTTTTTTGTTTCCCATGCAATGTTCCCCAACACATACCCCATATGACAAGCTAGACCGCCCTCCTCGAGGACGAGACAGGACGGCTGACGACGCCGGTTATAGGCCGACGATACCCCGAAGACAGGGAAAAGAGCCAATAGAGCCCGATGATAGGTTCGACCTATGACGCGACCTGGACTACAGATCAGGTCGTATGAGATCCATCTACGGATCCAGAGGGTACTCACCTGATAGACGGGAAGGCTACCGGCCCTGGCTGGACCGCAAGAATAGGGGCCGAGAACGAAACCGAGCTAGAACATACGTAGATTACCGGCACGACATAGCTCGGGTCAGAGGCGCTGCCCACCCACTATGCTTCACGGATGAGGTGATGCAACATCAGTTCCTAGAGGGGTTTAAACCCGTAAACATAGAGCAGTACGATGGGACAACTGACCCAACCGTATGGATTGAGGATTTCCTCCTCCACATCCACATGGCACGAGGAGACGATCTCCACGCCATCAAATATCTACCCCTAATCTTAAGGGGCCAGCTCGGCACTGGTTAAACATCCTCCCCGAAAACTCCATCAGATGTTGGGAAGATCTAGAGGATGCATTCCGATCTAACTTCCAGGGCACCTATGTTCGGCCGCCAGACTCCTTCGATCTGAGCAACGTCGTCCAGAAGCTAGGAGAGTCCGCACGGAAATTCTGGAACCGGTTCTTGACCAAGATAAACCAGATTGTTGACTCCCCGGACACCGAGGCAATAGCCTCCTTTCGGCACAATATTCGGGATGAATGGTTTGCCCGCCAGCTCGGCCGGGATAAACCTCGGACAATGTCCGCCCTTACATCCCTCATGATCCACTTTTGCGCGGGCGAGGATAACTGGCTCGCAAGACGGAACCACAACCCCGAAGACCCCAGAACCTCCAAAGTTCGGGAAGGAAACGAGAAACCAAAGCACAACAAGAATAAGCCCAGGCGGAACAATAGTGATGCCGATGACACGGCCGTTAACGCCGGCTTCCGCAACTCCCGACCAGGGTAGCGGAAAAAGCCCCCTAAAGGCAATCGCGACGGACCCACCCTGCTGGACAAGATCATGGAGAGGCCTTGCCAGATCCATGGCACTCAAGAGAAGCCCGCCAACCACACCAACCGTAACTGTTGGGTATTCAAACAAGCCAGCACGCTCGCATCCGAGGATCAAGGCAAAAGCCCATGTAGCGAGTACGAGGATGAGCCTTGGGGTCCAGTCGGTGGCGGACAAAAGAAGTTCCCTCCAGAGGTGAAAACAGTAAATATGATATACGCCACCCATATACCCAAGAAGGAGAGGAAGCGCGCCCTTCGAGAGGTCTACACCGTAGAGCCGGTAGCCTCGAAGTATAACCCATGGTCGGCGTACCCGATCACCTTCAATCGACGTGACCACCCGACCAGTATCCGTCATGGGGGTTCGTCCGCCCTTGTCCTAGACCCCATCATAGACGGGTATCACCTCACTAAAGTCCTAATGGACGGAGGAAGTAGCCTTAATCTGATTTACTCAGACACGGTGAAAAAGATGGGTATAGGTCCGTCAAGGATCAAACCTAGCAACACTACCTTTAAAGGAGTGATTCCAACTATCGAAGCCCAATGCACAGGCTCTGTAAGCCTAGAAGTAGTGTTCGTCTCGCCCAATAACTTCTAGAGCAAAGACTTGATCTTTGACATTGTACCTTTCCACAACGGCTATCATGCCCTGCTCGGGCGCACAATGTTCGCTCGCTTTAACGCCATCCCACACTATGTTGGGGAACGTTGCATGGGAAACAAAAAAATTCCTATGCGCACGCAAGATCTAGCCATGGTGATGAGCATTCTACGAGAGGAAGAGTGGATCTACATACCCTTGTAGATCGCTAAGCGGGAAGCGTTAAGAAACGCGGTTGGTGTAGTCGAACGTCTTCGCGATCCAAATCGCCTAGCGTCCCGCGATCTCATCATGATCCGTCCCACGATCCAATCACGATCCATCCCGCAAACTCATCACGATCCGTCCCACGATCTCATCACAATCCGTCTCGCCTTCTTGATCATGGTCCTTCCGATCTAGCGCCGAACGGACGGCACCTCCGTGTCCAGCACACGTATAGCTCGATGACGATCTCCGCCTTCTTGATCTAGCAAGAGGGAGAGGAGAGGTAGACGAGTTCTCCGGCAGCGTGACGGCGCCGTGGAAATGGTGGTGGAGCAATTCCGATAGGGCTTCGCCTAAGCACTACAGAAAACCGTTCTAGAGGAGAAACTGTGCACTAGAGGAACGAGTAGCACGTGGCTGAAAAAACTAGTGCAAAAACCCTAAAACCTCTAGTATATATAATAGGAAGAGAGGAGGAGACTTGGCACAAGGGCCAAGCCCTCTAGGCTTCGGCCGAAGTGGGAGGAGAGGAGGAATCCTCCTCCAATCCTAGTAGGACTAGGACTCCTCCTTATTTTGGTCTTTTTGCCTTTTTCCACCTTTTTCTCTTTGGGTTTTTCTTACCAGCCGCATGGGCCTTGTGTGGGACTTCCACCAGCCCACTAAGGGCTGGTATTCACTCTCCCACAGCCCATGTAGCCTCTTGGGTCGAAATACCCCTCTCGATGGTCTCTCGGTACACTACCGGCCCTCACGGTACACTATCGATGAGCCCGAAACTTTTTCGGCGACCAAAATAGGACTTCCTATATATAAATGTTTACCTCCGGACCATTCCGGAGCTCCTAGTGACGTCCGGCATCTCATCCGGGACTCCGAACAACCTTCGGTCACCACCATCCATAACTCTATACTACCAAAACGTCACCAAACCTTAAGTGTGCAGACCCTGCGGGTTCGAGAACTATGTAGACATGATCGAGACACCTCTACGGTCAATAACCAATAGCGGGACCTGGTTTCCCATATTGTTTCCTACATATTCTACGAAGATCTTTATCGGTCGAACCTCTATGTCAAGGATTCAGTTAATCCCGTATGATGTTCCTTTTGTTCTTCGATATGTTACTTGCCCGAGATTCGATCGTCGGTATCTCCATACCTAGTTCAACCTCGTTACTGGCAAGTCTCTTTACTTGTTTCGTAATACAAGATCCCGTGACTAACACTTAGTCACATTGCTTGCAAGGCTTGTTGTGATGTTGTATTACCGAGTGGGCCCTGAGATACCTCTCCATCACACGGAGTAACAAATCCCAGTCTTGATCCATGCCAACCTGACAGACACCCTCGGAGATACCTGTAGAGTACTTTTATAGTCACCCAGTTATGTTGTGACGTTTGATACACACAAGGCACTCCTCCGGTGTTAGTGAGTTGCATGATCTCATGGTCATAGGAACAGATACTTGACATGCAGAAAACAGTAGCATTAAACTAACACGATCATATGCTATGTTTGTAGTTTGGGTCTTATCCATCACACCATTCTCCTAATGATGTGATCCCGTTATCAAATGACATCTCATGTCCATGTCTAGGAAACCTTAACCATCTTTGATCAACGAGCTAGTCTATTAGAGGCATACTAGGGACATGGTTTTGTCTATGTATCCACACATGCATCTAAGTCTCCGATCAATACAATTATAGCATGGATAATAAAAGATTATCATGAACAAGGAAATATGATAATAACTAATTTATTATTGCCTCTAGGGCATATTTCCAACAGTCTCCCACTTGCACTAGAGTCAATAATCTAGTTCACATCACCATGTGATTCGCATTGTTATGAATCTAACACCCAATGAGTTCTGGGGCTCGATCATGCTTTGCATGTGAGAGAGGTCTTATAGTCAATGGGTGTGCGACATTCAGATCCGTGTGTACTTCGCAAATCTCTATGTCGAACCATAAACACTGCTACCACACTCCACTTGGTACTATTCCAAATGGCTGCTCCACTATACGTATCCAGATTGTTACTACGAGTCATTCGGATTGGTGTTAAAGCTTGCATAGACGTAACTCTTTACGACGAACTCCTTATCACCTCCATAATCAAGAAACATCTCCTTAGTCTTTTAGTTACTAAGGATAATCTTGACCGCTGGCCAGTGATCTACTCTTGGATCACTTTTGTACCCCTTGACAGACTCATGGCAAGGCACACACCAGGTGCGGTACACAACATGGCATAATATAGAGCCTATGGCTAAGGCATAGGGGACGACGTTCGTCCTTTCTCTTTATTAATCTGTTGTCGAGCTTTGAGTCTCACTCAACTTCACACCTTACAAATCAGGCGAGAACTCTTTCTCTAACTGATCCATTTTGAACTCTTTCAAAATCTTGTCAAGGTATATACTCATTGAAAGTCTCATCAAGCATCTTGATCTATCTCTATAGATCTTGATGCTCAACAATTAGGTAGCTTTATCCAGGTCTTCCTTTGAAAAACTCTTTTCAAACAACCGTTTATGATTTCCAGAAATTCTACATCATTTCCGATCAACAATATGTCAACCACATATGCTTACCAGAAACTCTATAGTGCTCCCACTCACTTTATTGTAAATACAAGTTTCTCATAAACTTTGTATAGACTCAAAAACTTTGATCGCCTCATCAAAGTGTATATTCCAACTCCGAGATGCTTGCTTTAGTTCATAGAAGGATCACTGAAGCTTGCACAACTTTTAGCATCCTTAGGATTGACAAAACCTTCTGGTTGTATCTCATACAACCTTCCCTTAAGGAAGGAAACGATGTTTTGGTATCCATCTGCCAGATTTCATAATTGAAAAATGCAGCAATTGCTAACATAATTCCAACAGACTTTAGCATTGCTACGAGTGAGAAAGTCTCATCGCAGTCAACTCCTTGAACTTGGCGGAAACTTCTTTGCGACAAGTTGAGCTTTATAAATGGTGACATTCACCATCAGCGTCTGTCTTCATCTTAAAGGTCCATTTGTACTCAACAACCCGCCGTCCAATGAGCAAGTCTACCAAAGTCTATACTTGGTTTTCATACATGGACCCTTTCTCAGATTTCATGGCCTCTAACCATTTGTCAGAATCCAGGCCCATCATCGCTTCTCCACAGCTCGTAGGTTCATTGTTGTCCAACAACATGACCTCCAAGACAGGGTTATCGTACCGCTTAGGAGCGGTACACATCCTTGTTGACCTACGAGGTTTGATAGTAACTTGATCCGAAGCTTCATGATCATCATCATTTACTTCCTCTTCAACTGACATAGGTTCCACAGAAACATCTTTCTACGCTGCGCTACTCTCTGGTTGAAACAAAGGTTCAACAACCTCATCAAGTTCTATCTTCCTCCCACTCAATTCTTTCAAGAGAAACTTTTCCTCAAGAAAGGACCCAGTTTTAGCAACACTTTATGCTTGGATCTGAGATAGAAGGTTCACCTAACTGTTCTTAGGGTAATCTATGAAGATGCATTTGTCCGCTTTGGGTTCAAGCTCATTAGGTGAAAACATCTTTCCACACAAGCGTCGCAGCCCCAAACATTAATAAATGACAGCTTAGGTTTCTATCAAACCATAATTCACATGGTGTCATCTCAACGGATTTAGATGGTGCCCTATTTAAAGTGAATGTAGTTGTCTCTAATGCATAACCCCAAAATTATAGTAGCAAAACGATAAGAGACATCATAGCACGCACCATATCCAATAGAGCACGACTATGACGTTCAGACACACCATCACGCTATGGTGTTCCAGGTGGCGTGTGTTGTGAAACAACTTTCACATTGTCTAAAGTTGTATGCCAAACTCGCAACTTAGATATTCACCTCCGCGATCATATCGTAGACATTTCTTCTTGTCATGATGATCTTAAACTTCACTCTGAATTTGCTTGAACCTTTCAAATGATTCAAACTTGTGTTTTATAAAGTAAATATACACTATATCTACTCAAATCATCAGTGAATATAAGAAAATAACGATATCCACCGCACGCTATAAGACTCATTGGATTGCATACATCAACATGTATCATTTCTAATAAACCACTTGCCCGCTCCATCAAACCAGAAAACAGGGTCCTTAGTCATCTTGACCAAGAGGCATGGTTCGCATGTCTCAACCGATTCGAAATCGAATGAGTCCAAAGGTCCATCAACATGGAGTTTCTTCATGCATTTTATACCAATATGAAATTTAGCGGTAGTGCCACAAGTATGTGGTACTATTATTATTAACTTTGTATCTTTTGGCATCAATGTTATGAACATGTGTATTACTACGATCAAGATTCATCAAACCATTCTCACTGGGTGCATGACCATTGAAGGTATTATTCATGTAAACAGAATAACCATTATTCTCTAACTTAAATGAATAACCGTGTTGCAATAAACACGATCTAATCATGTTCATGCTCAACGCAAAACACCAAATAACATTTATTTAGGTTCGTCACTAATCCCGAAGGTAGAGAGAGCGTGCGATGTTGATCACATCAACCTTGGAAACATTTCCAACACACATCGTCACCTCACCCTTAGCCAGTTCTCCGTTTATTCCGTAGCTTTTACTTCGAGTTACTAACATTTAGCAACCGAACCGGTATCCAATACCCAGGTGCTACTAGGAGTACTAGCAAGGTACACATCAATAACACGTATATCAAATATACTTCTGTCGACTTTGCCAACCTTCTTATCTACCAAGTATCTAGGGTTGTTCCGCTTCAGCGACCGTTCTCCTCATAATCGAAGCACTTAGTCTCGGGTTTGGGTTAGACTTTGGGTTGCTTCACTGGAGCTGCAACTGACTTGCTATCCATGAAGTTTCCCTCCTTGCTCTTGCTCTTCTCGAAACTAGTGGTTGTGACTAACCATCAAAACTTGATGCTCCTTCTTGATTTCCACCTTCGCGGTGTCAAACATCGCGAACAACTCATGGATCATTATTCTATCCCTGACATTTTATAGTTCATCACCAAGTTCTAGTAGCTTAGTGACAGTGACTTGGAGAACTATATCAATCACTATCTTATCTGGAAGATCAACTCCCACTCGATTCAAGCGATTGTAGCACCCAGACAATCTGAGCACATGCTCAATGATTGAGCTATTCTCTATCATCTTGCAGGCAAAGAATCTTGTTGGAGATCTCATATCTCGCAACACGAGCACGAGCCTGAGATCCTAATTTCAGCTCTTAGAACATCTCATATGTTCCGTGATGTTCAAAACGTTTCGGAACCTCAATTGTAAGCCGTAATGCATGACGCACTAAACTATCAAGTAGTCATCAGAACATGCCTGTCAGATGTTCACAACATCTACAGACGACGCTAGAGGGGTTGGCGCACCGAGTGGTGCATTAAGGACATAAGCCTTCTATGCAGCAATGAAGACAATCCTCAGATCACGGACCCAGTCCGCAATATTGCTACCATCATCTTTCAACTCTATTTCTCTAGGAACATATAAAAATTTGAGGGAGCTACAACGTGAGCTAGTTATCTACAACATAATTTTGCAAAGACACTACTGACTATGTTCATGATAATAAGTTCAATTAATCATATTACTTAAGAACTCCCACTCAAATTGACATCCCTCCGGTCATTCGAGTGATACATGATCCAAATTCACCAACTCAAGTCCGATCATCACGTGAGTTGAGGTGGTTTCAATGGTGAACATCATCATGTTGATCATATCTACTATATGACTCATGTTTGACCTTTCGGTCTCTTGTCTTCTGAGGCCATGTATGTACATGCTAGGCTCGTCAAGTTTAACCCGAGTGTTCTGCATGTGCAACACTGGCTTGCACCCGTTGTATGTGAACGTAGAGTCTATCACACCCGATCATCACGTGGTGTCTCGACATGATGAACTTTCGCAACGATGCACACTCGGGGAGAACACAATTTATCTTGAAATTAAGTGAGGGATCACCTTATAATGCTACCATCGTCCTAAGCACAACAAGGTGCATAAAAGGATTAACATCACATGCAAATCATAAGTGACATGATATGACCATGAACTTGTGCTTTTGATCTCCATCTTGAAAGCACCGGCATGATCTCCATCGTCACCGGCATAACACCATGATCTCCATCATCTTGATCTCCATCAACGTGTCGCCATCGGGGTTGTCGTGCCCACCATGCTTCTACTACTATTGTACCGTTTAGCGATAAAGTAAAGCGTTCCATAGCGCTTAATGATTGACACGCAGGTCATACAATAATTAAAGAGAACCCTATGGCTCCTGCCGGTTGTCGTACTCATCGACATGCAAGTCGTGATATTCTATACAACACATGATCATCTCATACATCACATATATCGCATCATGTAATTGGCCATATCACATCACAACATACCCTGCAAAAACAAGTTAGACGTCCTCTAATTGTTGTTGCATGTTTTACGTGGCTGCTAAGGGTATCTAGCAAGAACAATTCTCACCTACGCATAAACCACAATAGTGATACATAAGTTGCTTTTCAGTCTTCTCAAGGACTGCCTTTGTCGAATCCGGTCCAACTAATGTAGGAGAAACTGCCACCCGTCAGCCATCTTTTGTGCAACAAAGTTACACGTTAGCCGATGGAACCGGTCTCTCGTAAGCATACGAGTAAGTTTGGTCTGGGCCGCTTCATCCCACAATACCGCTGAACCAGAACACGACCAAGGGAGGAAGCAATCTAAGCATCAACGCCCACAAACTCTTTGTGTTCTACTCGAGATCTCATCTACACATATACCTAGCTCATGAAGCCACTGTTGGAGAACGTTGCATGGGAAACAAAAATTTTCCTATGCGCACGCAAGATCTATCCATGGTGATGAGCATCTACGACAGGGAGAGTGGATCTACATACCCTTGTAGATCGCTAAGCGGGAAGCGTTAAGAAACGCGGTTGGTGTAGTCGAACGTGTTCGCGATCCAAATCGCCTAGCGTCCCGCGATCTCATCATGATCTGTCCCGCGATCCAATCACGATCCGTCCCGCAAACTCATCGCGATCCGTCCCGCGATCTCATCACGATCCGTCTCGCATTCTTGATCACGGTCCTTCCAATCTAGAGCCGAACGGACGGCACCTCCGTGTTCAGCACACGTACAGCTCGATGACGATATCCGCCTTCTTGATCCAGCAAGAGGGAGCGGAGAGGTAGATGAGTTCTCTGGCAGCATGACGGCGTCGCGGAAATGGTGGTGGAGCAATTCCAGCAGGGCTTCCCCTAAGCACTGCAGAAAACCGATCTAGAGGAGAAATTGTGCACTAGAGGAACGAGTAGCACGTGGCTGAAAAAACTAGTGCAAAACCCCTAAAACCTCTAATATATATAAGAGGAAGAGAGGAGGAGACTTGGCACAAGGGAAAAGCCCTCTATGCTTTGGCCGAAGTGGGAGGAGAGGAGGAATCCTCCTCCAATCCTAGTAGGACTAGGACTCCTCCTTATTTTGGTCTTTTTGCCTTTTTCCACCTTTTTCTCTTTCGGTTTTTCTCCCCAGTCGCCTGGGACTTGTGTGGGACTTCCACCAGCCCACTAAGGGCTGGTATTCACTCTCCCACAGCCCATGTAGCCTCTTGGGTCGAAATACCCCTCCCGATGGTCTCCCGGTACACTACCGACACTCCCGGTACACTACGATGAGCCCGAAACTTTTCCGGCGACCAAAATAGGACTTCCTATATATCAATCTTTACCTCTGGACCATTCTGGAGCTCCTTGTGACGTCCGGGATCTCATCCGGAACTCCAAACAACCTTCGGTCACCACCATCCATAACTCTATACTACCGAAACGTCACAACCTTAAGTGTGCAGACCCTGCAGGTTCGAGAACTATGTAGACATGACCGAGACACCTCTACAGTCAATAACCAATAGCGGGACCTAGATGCCCATATTGGTTCCTACATATTCTACGAAGATCTTTATCGTTCGAACCTCTATGTCAAGGATCCAGTTAATCCCGTATGATGTTCCTTTTGTTCTTCGGTATGTTACTTGCCCGAGATTCAATCGTCGGTATCTCCATACCTAGTTCAACCTCGTTACCGGCAAGTCTCTTTACTCGTTCCGTAATACAAGATCCCGTGACTAACACTTAGTCACATTGCTTACAAGGCTTGTTGTGATGTTGTATTACCGAGTGGGCCCTGAGATACCTCTCCATCACACGGAGTAACAAATCCCAGTCTTGATCCATGCCAACCCAACAGGCACCCTCGGAGATACCTTTAGAGCACCTTTATAGTCACCCACTTACGTTGCGACGTTTGATACACACAAGGCACTCCTCCTGTGTCAGTTGGTTGCATGATCTCATGGTCATAGGAACAGATACTTGACATGCAGAAAACAACAGCATTAAACTGACACGATCATATGCTACGTTTGTAGTTTGGGTCTTGTTCATCACACCATTCTCCTAATGATGTGATCCCGTTATCAAATGACATCTCATGTCCATGTCTAGGAAACCTTAACCATCTTTGATCAACAAGCTAGTCTATTAGAAGCATACTAGGGACATGGTTTTGTCTATGTATCCACACATGCATCTAAGTCTCCGATCAATACAATTATAGCTTGGATAATAAACGATTATCATGAACAAGGAAATATGATGATAAATAATTTATTATTGCCTCTAGGGCATATTTCCAACACACTACGCATACCTCAAGATCAAGATGCCCGACCCCAAGGGGGTCGTTACTGTCAACGGCAACACAGAGCGCTCCCTGTGAACCGAGGAACATGCGTTGGCCCTGGCGGCCGAATTTCATTACAATGATGATCAACAAATGCCAACATCTGCCGTAAAGGCACCTAAGGCTAGGAAGCGAGCTCGGTTTCAACCCAAACTCTCAGAACCTTCTTCTCTCTGTAAATAGCGACTCGCCCCCATAGCACAACCCTAGGACCAGCAAAACACGTGCCGAGAAGGCACAACTTTGCGCTCAAAATTCCATAGGCAGCGGTGGGGAAAACATCAAATGGTAAGTGTTCAGCTAGACCGAACTACTACCATTAAGTGTCTTTGGACGTACTGCAGGTACCATCAAGGGCATGCTAAAAGTTTAAAGCTCATATACACTTCAGTGACTTCTCAAGATTTTCTTTCCAAAATCTGCTCGCCGAACAACAACACCCATAGAGGTATACAACTCCCTAGGAGGCACAAGAGCGGACAAGCGACAAGGCACATCGAAGACGTCAAGTCACCCATCAAAGACCCATGGTACAACCACTCTTGTAAAATTTACATTTCATTTTCGAATACCTGTAACCAGTTGCCTCTGCAGTTTGAGCAATAAGAGTTGTTGAGCAAAATATTAAACCATTATACATGGTTGTTTCACTGTCTTTTTTGGCACATACTCTCTTTTCTCCCTCTTCTTGCGAAACTGTTCGGTACACATTATGATGCAACCGGCTAATAGACCGGGGGCTCTAGTTTAAAAAAAATCGCCCTATGCATAATTGATTATGCGTTCGGCGTCTTGGAATTTGCTTTATATGCATCGGTTCCGAACTATGTCTTGGATCAATAGTTGGGTTGCCCGGCTCCTGTGCTTGCCCCTTTATGTTCCGCTTGTTTGACTAAAAGAGCAGAGGGAGAACCACTACGATTGTGTTTCCAGCTAGCCTGGTCAAGCACAACAGGGGAGAAAGCCAAAAACTGAATGTCATAGTATGCGAGAACCGGTCTGCGAATCCGAGGTTAAATGTAATACTAAAGACCTCGTTAGAGGTTATTCCATGTCATACATTGGGTTTGGTATTCGTCCAAACCATGTGATATCAACTTTAGCCGTGGTTCATCCGAATATCACAATTCACCGGGGGCTAGTCATCAGCTCCCCGCATTCCCTTTCGCGCTCCTATGGCTAAGTGAAATCAATAAAGCACTATGGTTTGATTGCCTTGTCCTCCTCACACTACCGCCTCCGAGTATCGATAGTTGGGCTAAGGGTTACAGTGCGGAGGAAGAGACACCTCGTGTAGTATCTACATGGGGGCTGAAGCCAACGACTCGCAACTTTCAGTTTCAACTGCCACACAGGAGTTATAAACGAATGCAAAATAGAACAGACATGATAAACCATGCATCATAAATATACAAGCGTGCAAAGGTCTTCGGACATATCACAACACATTTAATTGTACATGTTCACTTTCAAACAATACGACTCTATCGCCCGAGCACCCTCCATTACTATGGACAAGTATAGCTCAGGGCACCTATGCTCCTTTCCAGGCGACGGAGGGGCGGTGCCTATCTTCATCGGATCAAGCCCCGACTAGTGCACCTTGGCCTTCGCAAAGGTCATCTGGGCTCCCTTGATACAGGAGGAATGCCTTAGCGTGTCGATCCGAGGCGAAGCGTCGCTTAGCTTCTGCACTAGGCCGAAGTAGCTGCTCGGCAAGGGCTCGTTGGGCCATAGCCGGATGCACAGATCCTTCATGGCTGGCTCTGCTGTTCGGTGCAGCTCCATTAGCTGCTTAAGCTGCTCGACAAAAAGAGGAGAGCGCTCGGGGGCTTCAAATTGCGCCCAGAATAGCTGAGCTTCATCTCCTTCTCCCCGCGAAGCGTAGCATCGATTCGCATCCGCTATGCTCTTTTGGAGATCCAAGCAGGCGCCTAAGGAATGCCACACTTGGGTGAGCAATGCGAACCTGCTATCACCGAAGACACGCTGCAATAAATATGGCTTACCATCCGTGATATCCTTAACTTGGCGGACTTGCTCTTGAAAGAACCGTCTATCCACCCGCTCCTTTTGGAGATCGGATTTCAGGGTGGATAGTTCAGAGGCCTCCTCCTTGCCTTTTTGCTCAAGGTCCTCGCACTTCTGGCCGGCGTCCTTGAGATCTTGCTAGATTTCCTCCACCCGAGCTTCATGCTTGGCACTCGTGTCTTTTAGAGCGGAAAGTGCGGCAGCCGCTTGTTCGGCCGCCGCCTTCTCGGTCGCAGCCTCTTGCTTAGCCTTCTGAAGCTCGGCCTTGAGCTTCTCAATTTCCTTCGCCGAGGCTTTATAAGTATCAAAGATGTAAGCATGTTGCGTCGAAAGTACAAATCATCTAGTGATGACAAATTTTGATATTATAATTCAGCTTACCTTGCGCATCGTCGAATCTCTTATTCAGAGCGTCAAGCTCATCCTCGGAGCTCCTGAGCTTCCGATTTAGCTCGTCTAGCTTAGCGGCATTAGCACCGCCACCTATGACAAAGCCTACAAATAACAAACCACTAGCAGGTTATATGGGTTCAACCCTCCGAACTGTCATGAATGTGATCCTATGTCCGGTCCTCTTAAGGACTATTAGAACATTCCAAATAGATGTACTTTTGTACATTGTCCGGACAAAGTATGATTGATCCCCAGGTGAGTTTTTCCAAACTCATCTAGGACTTGGGGGCTGCCATGTATATAATGATAACACAAAGAAATTAATATTTCACAAATAGAGCATTACGTGGCTCACATGATAGCTCGTCAGGAGACCATTCAAGGCCTCCTTCAGTCCGCTGTCAATGGATTGAATGCTCTGCAATACCACACCCATAAGGGTGCGGTGCTCCTCGGAGATGGAGGCTCTTGATAGAGCCTCCCCCATAACCGGCCACCCATTGGTCGGTGGCGCCAGTGGTGATCAGTTAACCCGATCTCCAACCGGAGATTGAACCGGTGCCTCCGGAGGCATGGTACGCTCCGGAGATGACCTTGGAGGGGACTGAACATCCCCTCGTCCAGTCTCCTCAGTATCCAGGCAGGGCTCTTCCTCCCGATCTTTGGTGGCCGAGGCGTTAGCCTCGACCATGACGTCGTCACCCCCACCGCAGGTGTTCGGCTCCAAAGGAGCCTGCTGGGATGACACCTCTATGGCGTCCTTCGCAGTGCCTGGAGGAGTGGGATGAGATGCGGTCTTGCTCTCCGCTAGCTCGGCGGGTGGGGTCTCCCCGTACGAAACTTGGTCGGTGGGGAGTAAGCGTGGTGGGCTTCAAATTAATGGGTGCTCACATGATTTTAACATTTAGAAAAAAACTTAGCATTAACAGCTCAGGAACTCTTTGGATCCTTACCTTCGAGCTGGGGGCTTGACCCTTAGGTCCTTGGAACCTTCTTGAAGTCCTCGGACTCGGTATCCAAGTCCAAACTGTCATCGAACAAAATCAACTGTGTTCGATGTGCTTTCTTCGGGGCAGGAGGAGGTACCTCCTCTGTGGCGTCTGATGACACTGCCCTCTTTCTTTCGAGGGCGGAATTGCCTTCCCCGCCGTCGTCATGCTCCTGCTCCTCCTGATTGGATGAGGCATGGGTTTCCCCGGACACAACGTCGGGTTGGTCCTTGATGCGGAGGCCTCCTTGGCATGTCCTCTTCTTCTTCTCCTTCTTTTCTGGCGCCTTGTAAGGAGCCACGACGAGCATCCCCGACAACAGCTTGGACCTTGGGTCTTCGGGCTGTGGTGCCAGGCAGTTGATACCTGTGGCTTTGCTCATCCACTTCTGCAAAGGTGACCAGAAAGGTGCTTAATTTTTCTTCCGGATAAACAGAGCCGATCAAATAAAACTATGCTATACCTGTGAAGGAGGGTTATCGGCGTGTAGACCCTGGTCCTCCTCCTCGACTGGCTAGTTCTCCTGCGCCTTGAACAACGCCTTCCACAGCTTCTCCCGCATGGTGCGGAAGAGCCGAAGGATAGTAGGCTCATCGACAAGCCGATAAGCCCACATGGGAGAGTCCCGGCACTGGCAGGGGAGGATGTGCCGCCAAAGCATAATCTAGACCACGTTGGCCAGCTCGATCTCGGCTTTGATCATTGAGGCGATTCGCCTCTGCATGTTGACCACCTCTGTGTCTGACCCCCAGTTGAGGCCCTTTCGGAGCCATGAACTCAATCTGGTGGGGGGACCGGACCTGAATCCGGCCGGAGCATGTCGGCCTTCCTCCCTTGGCTCAGTGATATAAAACCACTCTTTTTGCCAGATCTTGATGGTGTCGATGAAAGTGCCAGATGGCCACCCAACGCGAGGGAGTTTGTTGATGACTGCCCCGCTGCAGTCTGCGTGTTCGCCTGCGACACACTTTGGCTTGATATTGAATATCTTAAGCCACAGTCTGAAGTGCGGTTTGACCCGCAAGAAGGTCTCACAGACGATGATGAAGGCCGATATATGCATAAAGGAGTTTGGCGGGAGGTCGTGGAAGTCAAGGCCGTAGAAGAACATGAGTCCCCTGACGAAGGGGTGGAGTGGGAAGCTCAATCCTTGGATGAAGTGGGGGATGAACACCACCCTTTCGCCTGGCTTGGGACTAGGAACCACCTTGCCCTTCTTCAGCGCACGGTGGTAGATGTTGGTGGGGAGGTATCCAACGTCCTTCAGGTCCCGGATATCTTGGCCAGTAACCATGGAGGCATCCCACTTGCCGTTGGAACCAGAACCCACCATGGTCGAGCTTGGAGGAGGAAGGGGGTGGAAAACTAGATCTAGGCTCTGGAAGCTTAGGAGATTGGGGAAGCAAAGGATGCGAATGAGGAGCGTGGTTGTGCCTTGGTTTTTTCCCTTCTTATGGGGCTGGACGCTGGTTAACCTCCCTCTACTACGCCGCATATCTCTCCGCTTCCCAAGATGCGTGTGCCATTATGCGCGCATGATTAAACATATCCCATGTGAAACGGAGCATGATCTGTGCATTGATGGATCGTGTTGATGAAAACGGCCTCGAACCGTGGTTCAAGTTTTTTGCAACTGGTCCGATGGTCATGGTGGGCCGCGACCTTTCATTAGAAAGGTTCTCAGGGAATTCTATTTGCTCCTTGACACTTGGCATTCGGGGCTAAGCTATTCATAGTGTTCGAGCGATTCACAGATCGGGGAAACTACATGCCATCGGAGGCCGAACTAAACCCGACCGATCACGGATTGAGGAGAAGAACTTGCCTCGCAAGCCGAAGACTCTGATCGAGCAAAGCTAGAGCTAAGACCCTTGGTTGGAGGCTAGTTTGGGGGCTACTGAGGGAGTCCTGGTTTCAGGGGTCCTCGGGGGGCCGACCTGTTTCTTATGGGCCGGACTATATGGGTTGCTTACCGAACATTGGATCGATCGAGGGCCCTGTCTCCAGGAAGGAATCTTCGGGAATCGTGGTGTATCCTCCACGTTTGGAGTAGTGAATAGGCATGTTTATCCCTTCGATGTGTAACCGACCATGTGTAAACCCTAGGTACCCTCGGCGTTTATATAAGCCGGAGGGGTTTAGGTTGTAGACGGAGGACAACCCATCTAGGGTTTAGCTATTCGTTCTCGAGGTAGATCAACTATGTAATCCACATATCATCAATACAATCAAGCATGACGTAGGGTATTACTTCCATAGGAGGGGCCGAACCTGGGTAAACATCGTCTCCTTCATCTCCTGTTACCATCGATCCTAGTCTCATAGCTTGGGACCCCCTACCCAAGATCCGCCGGTTTTGACACCGACACCGGACTTTCACTCGTTTCCTCCAACTGCTATGAAATATTTGATTCACAAAATGAAGGGAGTGGAAGTTGCTTCATGGCTAAAGGCCCCAAGGTATCACACCCGAATACATTGACTTTAATAGTGACGAGGATAACTTACTTGGAGATGATGACTTGTTATTCGACAAATCAAGATAAGTCGTGTGATGATGATAAGAAGGAAATAGAGAGACTAACTATAGAATTAAGCACTATTAAGTTAGCCCATGAATCTACTCTAGAAGATCATAGAGAGCTTGTAAGAACTCATGAGAAGCTACGCTTCGAGAAGCTCAATTTGGAGCAAGAACATGAATTCTTTAAAGCTATAAATGATGATCTTCAAAAGAAGACTTCCTCTTATCGAGACAAACGACTATTCGTGTCGACATTCATTACACAAGTTAAGTCTAAACAAACCAGTAACAAAGGCAAGAAAGGTTCTTCAACTAGTAGCAATAAAATGAAAAATCCAATGATATAGCCTCTAGTAGTTCTATTGATTCCACTAATGATTCTCTTAGCCAAGTTACACTTGAGCAAGAAAATGATGTATTGAAAGGGATTATAGAAAAGGGCGTCTACAAAAGTCTTGCGGGATGTAAGCAATTTGAGGAAATTGTACGCAAGCATGGAGGATACCGGAAGAACCATGGCATTGGATACTGAAACGCTAATGGATTTGAATGGGAAGAAGGTCAATACCCTAAGCCGAAGTTTGTTCCCCAAAGGAGAAGTATGAACATACTCTTCCTAAGGGAACAAAAGCTCAAGATGACCTTCCACCACAAGACCACAAGACCACAAGCTCAAGGGCAAGGACAAGCTGACTAATATGAAGATGAATAACAAGGCATGGTCAAGTGGGTTTCTAAGGCTACTACAAGCTCAACTTATACAAGTTCTACTTCAACTCCAAGGATCCCCATCAAGTTTATGTGGGTCCCAAAGAATAAGAACTAGAGAAGTTCTTGAGGGGTGAATCCGCCAACAAAAATCACTCACATTAATTTTTGGCAAGGACTATTTGCACTCAACATAAACCTTATGCAATAGTTCAAGGAGTCACATATTCCCTCAAAGCTAAGCAAGGGACAATGTAATGAATGAATCCATGGAAATCATCATGTATGCTTTACACTTCATGTCCATAGATATCCTTCTATCTGTCTCTTGTGTGGGATTAACCCATGTAGGTGAGAAAAGTAAGAAATGACAAGGATTGCTCCCAACTCAAGATGATCTTCATCAACTATGAGCATCCACCACTACATCACCTACATGAAGTCTTCTACGATGAAACCCAAGGTTAGTTTACCCCCCTTAGGGGGATGTCACATCAAGGGGGGATTTACTCTAAGACTTGAGTTAAAGCACCTCTTAAAGATGTGAACACATTAAATGCTTTATGTAAAAGTGGTAACCCCACTTGTGCTTAAACGATGAGTATGACCTATGATCAAGTATTCTTGCTTGGCTCCTAAGTCAATATACTCATATATAGATGACTCCGTCATCGCCAAAGTGCTTGGTAGATACTAGAGTGGTTCTACATGTTTGCCATATTTCATTTGACATCTTATTCTGTGAGCATGTTGGTATGCATATCTTTTATCATCCGAGGATATCCAATTGTTGTTATTTGGCTTTCATTTTTTGTCCAATTGGATATGCAAAAATGCCTAAGTACCCCTCTCTAGCTATCTATGCTTTCTCGTCTCAAATTCTATTCATGCTTCATCACAAAAAATTGAGCAAGCACTTCTCGAACCCTCTGTGTGAGGAGCACTCGGAGTTCCTATTCGTTAAGAGCTGACTTCCAAAACCTCCCAAGTGCATCTCGGTTTAACCAACCTCAAAATCTCGGTTCCACTGAAGCCTAGGGTTGATCTGGTATTATCATCTCAGTAACACCGATTCCATAATCTCGGCTTCACCGAGTTTCCCTCACAACTAACAGTAGAGGAACTCAGAGATAACCCACAAGTATAGGGGATCAGTTGTAGCCTTTCTCGATAAGTAAGAGTGTCGAACCCAACAAGGAGCTAAAGGTAGAAAAAATATCCCCTCAAGTTCTATCGACCACCGATACAACTCTAGGCACGCTTAACGTTCGCTTTACCTAGAACAAGTATGAAAATAGAATTACTTTGTAGGTGTAACGGTATAGGTTTGCAAGATAATAAGGAGCACGTAAATAAAAACTAGGGGCTGCTAAGATAAATAAACAACTAAGTTAATCTTAGTATAGAGCTTTTTGTCACAAGAAAGTTATTTGTCCCTAGGCAATCGATTACTAGACCGATAATCACTATTGCAATTTTATATGCGGGAGAGGCATAAGCTAACATACTTTCTCTACTTGGATCATATGCACTTATGATTGGAACTCTAGCAAGCATCCGCAACTACTAAAGACCATTAAGGTAAAACCCAACAATAGCATTGTAAGGTATCAAGTCCTCTTTACTCCCATATGCAACAACCCACATACTCGCGTTTATGCTTCTATTAGTCAAGCAACTCACCATAGGCAAATCATGAACACATTGCAACACCCTACATCGAGGATCCCTCATGCCTGCGCGACATGGAGAGAACCATAGGACAGCACCAATAATAAACATGCAACTCAAACCAATCATGATCATCAATCAACCCATAGGACAAAACGGATCTACTCAAACATCATAGGATAGCCATACATCATTGGGAAATAATATATAGCGTTGAGCACTATGTTTAAGTAGAGATTACAGTGGGGAGAAGAGGTGTTGAACCGCTGCATAGAGGGGGTAGAGGTGGTGATGACGGGGGCGAAGTTGTTGGTGTAGATCGGTGTCACGATGATGGCCCCGACGGCATTCCGGTGCCACCAGGAGAGAGGGGGAGGGAGACCCCCTCCTTCTTCTTCTTCCTTGAACTTCCCCCTAGATGGGAGGATGGTTTACCCTGTGGTCCCCTCTGAGATTGAATCTCACTCTTTGTTTCTACATTCCCATATTTTGGCCTTACACTATTTCTTAAATTCCCGGAGATCCGTAACTCCGATCGGGCTGAAATTTTGAGGGGAGTTTTATCCAGATATTAGCTTTCTTGCAGTGAAAGAAGGGCACCAACCTCCTTACAGTGTGATCACAAGGGCTCAGGGCGCTGCCAGGGGGGTAAGCCGTGCCCCTGGCTTGTGGTCACCTTGGACATCGTCTCACGTTGATTCTTTTTCCCAAAAGTCAAGTATATTCCAAAAAAAATCTCTATAAGTTTTTATCGCATTTGGACTTCGTTTGGTATGGATATTCTGCGAAACAAAAAACATGTAACCAACAAGAACTGGCATTAGGCACTCGATCAATATGTTAGTCCCAAAAATAGTATAAAAAGTTGCCAAAAGTATATGAAAGATGTAGAATATTGGCATGAAACAACCAAAAATTATAGATACGATGGAGACGTATCAACATCCCCAAGCTTAATTCCTGCTCATCCTCGAGTAGGTAAATGATAAAAAAGATAATTTTTGATGTGGAATGCCACCTAGCACAATCTTGTCCATATAATCTAATCATGGCACGAATATTCAGATCCATAAGACTCAAAACAAAAGCTTAATGTTGACATAAAAACAATAATATTTCAAGCATACTAACAAAGCAATTGTATCTCTTCAAAACATAATGGCAAAAGAACGTTATCCCTACAAAATCATATAGTCTGGCTATGCTCCATCTTCCCTAGACAAAGTATTTATATCATGCACAACCCCGATGACAAGTCAAGCAATTGTTTCACACCTTTTATGTTCTCAAACTTTTCAACTCTCACACAATACATGAGCATGAGCCATGGATATAACACTATATGTGGAATAGAATATGGTGGAGGTTGTGAGGAAAAGGAGAAGATAGTCTCACATCAACTAGGCGTATCGACGGGTTATGGAGATGCCCATTAATAGATATCAATGTGAGTGAGTAGGGATTGCCATGCAACAGATGCACTAGAGCTATAAGTGTATGAAAGCTCAAAAAGAAACTAAGTGGGTGTGCATCCAACTTGCTTGCTCATGAAGACCTAGGGCAATTTGAGAAAGCCCATCATTGGAATATACAAGCCAAGTTATATAATGTAAAATTCCCACTAGTATATGAAAGTGACAAAATAGGAGACACTCTATCATGAAGATCATGGTGCTTCTTTGAAGCACAATTGTGGTAAAAAGATAGTAGCATTGTCCCTTTTCTCTTTCTCTCATTTTTTTCTTTTTTTCTTTTTTTGGTGGGCATCTATGGCCTTTTTTATTTGGGCTTAATTGTCCTCTTTTATTTTTCATAAATTCCGGTGTCTGATCCCAACTTGTGAGGGAATCATAGCTTCCATCATCCTTTCCTCACATGGGACAATGCTCTAATAATGATGATCATCACACTTTTATTTACTTACAACTCAATAATTACAACTCGATACTAGAACAAAATATGACTCTATATGAATGCCTCTGGCGGTGTACCGAGATGTGCAATGATATAGCGTAGCAAATGACATCAAAAAACAGAGAAGCCATGAAAACATCATGCTAGCTATCTTATAATCATGCAAAGCAATATGAAAATGATGGTGTGTGTCATAATAAACAGAATGGTGGAAGTTGCATGGCAATATATCTCGGAATGGCTATGGAAATGCCATAATAGGTAGGTATGGTGTATGTTTTGAGGAAGGATATATGGTGGGTTTAATGCACCAGCGAAAGTTGTGCGGTACTAGAGAGGCTAGCAAAAGTGGAAGGGTGAGAGTGTGTATAATCCATGGACTAACATTAGTCATAAAGAACTCACATACTTATTGCAAAAGTCTATTAGTCATCGAAGCAAAGAATTAGACGCATGTCCCTAGGGGAGAGGTTGGTAGGAGTAAACCATCATGCACTGCCGACCCTCACACAAAGGTTGACAATCAATAAACAAATCATGCTCCGACTTCCTTACATATCTGTTCACCATACGTGCATGCTACGGGAATCACAAACCTTTACACAAGTATTTTTACCAATTCAAAATTACTTCCTAACATGACTCTTAATATTACCATCTTTATATCACAAAACTATTACAAGGAATCAAACATATCATATTCAGTGATCTACAAGTTTATGTAGGATTTTATGATTAACCATGTGAATGACCAACTCCTGTTAACTCTCTAAATAGATATAAGTGAAGCATGAGAGTTTAATTATTTCTACTAAAGATATGACCACACTCTAACAAATATAAGTGAAGCAAAATAGCATTCTACAAATGGCGTTTTTCTATGTGTGAGAAACAGGCAATCCAAACTTCTAATGATATACGTGAAGCACATGAAGCATTCTATAAAGCCATACTCAAAAGATATAAGTGATGTGCAAAGAGCCTTCTATAAATCAACCAAGGACTTTATCATACCAGCATGGTGCATTATTAAAATAAAAATAAAAAGCACACGATGCTCCAAGATTTATGCATATCATGTGACGAATAAAAATATAGCTCCAAGTAAAATTACCGATGGTTGTTAGAAGAAAGAGGGGATGCCTTCCGGGGCATCCCCAAGCTTAGTTTCTTGGGAGTCCTTGAATATTACCTTGGGGTGCCTCGGGCATCCCCAAGCTTAGTATCTTTCCACTCCTTATTCCCTCATCCATCGTGATCTCACCCAAAACTTGAAAACTTCAATCACACAAAACTTAACAAAACCCTCGTGAGATACGTTAGTATAATAAAGCAAATTACCAGTTTAAGTACTGTTGCCAACCAATTCATTTTTTTTGCATTGTAGATACTGTAATATAACTTTTCCATGGCTTATACCACTGATACAATCGATAGTTTCATCAAAACAAGCAAACCAATGCATCAAAAACAAAATCTGTCAAAAATAGGACAATTTATAGTAATCTGAACATTAACCATACTTATGTAACTCTAATAATTATCACAAATTAGGAAGTTTTCAAAATTTTGTATAACAGTATTGAGTAAAAAATTCAGAATATTTTCACACTACAGTAAAATATAGAAATTCAAACACTACAGCAAAAGTTTCTGCTTTTACACAACACAAATCAAACAAGCAATTTAAACACCCTAAGGTAATTCTTGGCACATTATTTTTATAATACAATGTATTTTTACAAGGGTATAATTATTTTTGTTGAAAAGTTTCTGAAATCAAGATTCACAAAGTTTCCATGGGCACGAACAAAGTTCAAGGCTAGCCCCCACTTCAACGTTGCTCATCTTTCTCACTTTCACTTTTCTTTTTGAAAAAGTTTTAGGTTCCCCTCTTTATTTTTTTGTTTTTTAACTATATGAAATCACACAACAGAATAAAATGACTCTCTAAAACTTCCGGGTTGTCTCCCTGGCAGCACTTTCTTTAAAGCCATTAAGCTAGTCATAAAGTGCTTAAGTAATGGATACACTCGGATCGCAAGGTATATAAAAGCCAATTTTAATTAAAAATGATTTGTAATTTAGTAGTGATCACAAAGTAAAATATATCACGCAAAAATGAAGTCTAAATCTCTTCCTATGTATCGGCATGTCATAAAAGAACAATTCCTGCACACAAAGTAAAGGCCAATGCATAGTATAAACAGTCTCTTGCAATTTTATCATATTGGAAACATAGAGAGGTGAAGATGTAGTTCCTCTCTCATAATAATTGCAACTAGGAGCAGCAAGCACATGCATATTATATTCATTAAAATCATCATGTGCAATAGCAAAACGCAACCCATCAATATGATCCTTAATAAGCGAAAACTTCTTCGATATAGTGTAGTTTGGAGAATTCAAAAAGATAATAGGACTATCATGTGTGGGTGCAATAGAAACAATTTCATGCTTAACATAAGGAACTATAGCAAGTTCATATTCATAAGCATAATTCATATTGGCATCATGGCCACAAGAATAGCAAGCATCAAGTTCATCAAATATGGATATTTTAAAAAAATCCAAGGGATCATAGCAATCATCATAGCATTCATCCTTCGGTATGTGCGGAGGCTGATTAAACAATGTATGAGTTAAAGAGTTACTCTCATTAGAAGGTGGGCACGGGTAGCTAATCTGCTATCCCTCCTTTTGTTCTTCGTTCTCCTCCTCATCCTTTTCATCTAATGAGCTTACAATTTCAGCAACTTCCTCTTCCATAGATTCCTACAAAATATTAGTCTCTTCGAAGGTAGCGGTCATTCTTTCTATAAACTCTTTAACATAAGAATTAGAAGCATAGTTTTCATAGCAATATTTAAGTATGGCAATAGTTTCATATTTGTAAAGAGTAGCATCATACTTTTTAATACAACAACAACAACAACAAAGCCTTTAGTCCCAAACAAGTTGGGGTAGGCTAGAGGTGAAACCCATAAGATCTCGCGACCAACTCATGGTTCTGGCACATGGATAGCAAGCTTCCACGCACCCCTGTCCATGGCTAGTTCTTTGGTGATGCTCCAGTCCTTCAGATCTCTCTTTACGGACTCTTCCCATGTCAAGTTCGGTCTACCCCGGCCTCTTTTGACATTATCAGCATGCTTAAGCCGGCCGCTGTGCACTGGGGCTTCTGGAGGTCTGCGCTGAATATGCCCAAACCATCTCAGACGATGTTGAACAAGCTTCTCTTCAATTGGCGCTACCCCAACTTTATCTCGTATATCATCATTCCGGATGCGGTCCTTCCTTGTGTGGCCACACATCCATCTCAACATGCGCATCTCCGCCACACCTAACTGTTGCACATGTCGCCTTTTAGTCGGCCAACACTCAGCGCCATACAACATTGCGGGTCGAACTGCCGTCCTATAGAACTTGCCTTTTAGCTTTTGTGGCACCCTCTTGTCACAAAGAATGCCAGAAGCTTGGCGCCACTTCATCCATCCGGCTTTAATTCGATGGTTCACATCTTCATCGATATCCCCATCCTTCTACAACATTGACCCCAAATATCGAAAGGTGTCCTTCTGAGGCACCACTTGCCCATCAAGGCTAACATCCTCCCCCTCCTCGTTCCTAGTAGTACTGAAAGCGCACCTCATGTACTCGGTTTTAGTCCTACTAAGTCTAAAACCTTTTGATTCCAAGGTTTGCCTCCACAACTCCAACTTCCTGTTAACCCCCATCCGGCTCTCATCGACTAGCACCACATCGTCCGCAAAGAGCATACACCATGGGATATCTCCTTGTATATCCCTTGTGACCTCATCCATCACCAAGGCAAAAAGGTAGGGGCTCAAAGCTGACCCTTGATGCAGTCCTATCTTAATTGGGAAGTCGTTAGTGTCGCCATCACTTGTTCGAACACTTGTCACAACATTATCATACATGTCCTTGATGAGGGTAATGTACTTTGTTGGGACTTTGTGTTTCTCCAAGGCCCACCACATAACATTCCGTGGAATCTTATCATAGGCCTTCTCCAAGTCAATGAACACCATATGCAGGTCCTTCTTTTGCTCCCTATATCTCTCCATAAGTTGTCGTACCAAGAAAATGGCTTCCATGGTCGATCTCCCAGGCATGAAACCAAACTGATTTTTGGTCACGCTTGTCATTCTTCTTACACGGTGCTCAATGACTCTCTCCCATAGCTTCATTGTATGACTCATCAGCTTAATTCCACGGTAATTAGTACAACTCTGAACATTCCCCTTGTTCTTGAAGATTGGTACTAATATACTCCGTCTCCATTCTTCTGGCATCTTGTTTGCCCGAAAAATGAGGTTGAAAAGTTTGGTTAGCCATACTATCGCTATGTCCCCGAGGCCTCTCCACACCTCAATGGGGATACAATCAGGGCCCATCGCCTTGCCTCCTTTCATCCTCTTTAAAGCCTCCTTGACCTCCGACTCCTGGATTCGCCTCACAAAACGCCTGCTAGTATCATCAAAGGAGTCATCCAGATCAATGGTAGAGCTCTCACTCTCCCCATTGAACAACTTGTCAAAGTACTCCCGCCATCTATGCTTAATCTTCTCGTTCTTCACCAGGAGTTGATCTGCTTCGTCCTTGATGCACTTGATTTGGTCAACATCCCTCGTCTTCCTCTCTCGGCTCTTGGCCATCTTATAGATGTCCCTTTCGCCTTCCTTCGTGTCTAACCTTTGGTAGAGGTCCTCATACGCCCGACCCCTTGCTTCACTCACAGCTCGCTTTGCGGCCTTCTTTGCCATCTGGTACTTCTCTATGTTGTCTGCACTCCTATCCAGATATAGGCGTTTGAAACAATCTTTCTTCTCCTTGATTGCCTTCTGGACAACATCATTCCACCACCAGGTATCTTTAGCTTCTCTTCTACTTCCCCTGGACACTCCAAACTCCTCTGAGGCCACCTTACGAATGCAAGTCGCCATCTTCATCCACATGTTGTCTGCATCACCTCCTTCCTCCCAAGGGCCCTCCTTAATGACCCTCTCCTTGAACACCTGAGCTACCTCCCCCTTGAGCTTCCACCACTTAGTTCTAGCGACTTTGGCACGCTTGTCCCGCTGGACACGAATCCGAAAACGGAGGTCAGCAACCACAAGCTTATGCTGGGGGACAACACTCTCTCCAGGTATCACCTTACAGTCTAGGCATGCACGCCTGTCTTCTCTTCTCAAGAGGATGAAATCAATCTGGCTAGAGTGCTGCCCACTACTGTAAGTCACTAGATGTGATTCTCTCTTCTTAAAGAAGGTGTTAGCTACGATCATGTCATAGGCTAACGCAAAGCTTAAGACATCTTCTCCTTCTTGATTCCTGATGCCATAGCCAAATCCCCCATGCACCCCTTCAAAACATGTGTTAGTTGTGCCCACGTGGCCATTGAGGTCTCCTCCTATGAAGAGCCTCTCGCCGATCGGTACACTCCTAACCAAGTCCTCCAGGCCTTCCCAGAACTCCCTCTTGGTGTTCTCATTGTGGCCTACTTGTGGGGCATATGCGCTGATAACGTTGAGGACTAAGTCCCCAACTACCAGCTTGACCAGGATAATCCGGTCCCCACGTCTCTTAACGTCTACCACTCCATCCTTGAGGCTCTTGCTGATCAAGATGCCTACTCCATTTCTGTTTGCAACCGTTCCCGTGTACCACATCTTGAAGCCGGTACCCTCCACCTCCTTCGCCTTCTGTCCCCTCCATTTGGTCTCTTGGACGCAAAGGATACCGATGCCTCTCCTCACCGCTGAATCAACTACCTCCCGAAGCTTACCTGTCAAAGACCCTACGTTCCAGCTACCTAATCGAATCCTCCTAGGCTCGGCTAGCTTCCTTACCCTTCGCACTCGTCGAGTCAAATGCGAAGACCCTCGCTCATTTTCCACTACACCCGGGCGCTGATGTAGCGCGCCACTAAGGATGCGACGACCCGATCCTCGCTCACTTGCGACCGTATCCAGATCACGATACGGCGCGCCACCTGGGGGGTGACGGCCCGGCCCTTGCCCATTTTCCACCACACCCGGGTTCCGATGTGGCGCGTCGCTGAGAGGGTTACGCCCCAACGAAAATCTTTTGGGTTTCATCTCCATAAGAGTGGCTGGGTTTCACGTTGGCTCGCCAAGCCTATCACAACCCTCCTCCTTTACCCGGGCTTGGGACCGGCTATGTTGAGACAACATAGGCGGAGTTAGCATCATACTTTTTAATGAGAGAAGCAATTTCATAGGCACCCTTGAAAGCAAAAAATTCTTCAATTTGTTCAACATCATTATAGCAATAGACCTACTTGGCATAAGAGGATAATATTTCATTAGCATTAAACACACATTGGTAGGGAAGGTGTTTTTTAGCTTCTTTAGAGCAACAAGTAAAGTCATAAATTTCACATAGATTCCAAGCATAGCAACACAAAGTATTAATTTGATGCCACAAGAGTTTCCCTTTTTGAGATATGCGGTGTCACACATAATGAGCATGCTCATTTAATGAATTTCCCTGAACAAAGGTAGTTGGGTTTTTAGCATGAGCACAAGTGGATCGAAGATGACCCAAGTAATATTCTTCGGTGGTACTGAACACTACTGGTTCCTCAACTTTTGGAGCAGCAAGTACATCTATTTTTTTGGTATTTTGGTTTCCTACCCATATCTAAAGATAGAAAACAAGTTAAAACAGCAAATAAAATCTACTTAGTGATAAAGCAAACAAGCACATACGAGAATATTCACCTCACGCTATTGCTCCCCGGCAACGGCGCCAGAAAAAGGTCTTGATAACCCACAAGTATAGGGGATCAGTTGTAGCCTTTCTCGATAAATAAGAGTGTTGAACCCAATGAGGAGCTAAAGGTAGAACAAATATTCCCTCAAGTTCTATCAATCACCGATACAACTCTACGCACGCTTAACGTTCACTTTACCTAGAACAAGTATGAAAACAGAATTACTTTGTAGGTGTAATGGGATAGGTTTGCAAGATAATAAGGAGCTCGTAAATAAAAATAGGGGCTGCTAAGATAAAGAAACAACCGAGTTAGTCTTAGTATAGAGCTTTTTGTCACAAGAAAGTTATTTGTGCCTAGGCAATCGATAACTAGACCGATAATCACTATTTCAATTTTATATGAGGGAGAGGCATAAGCTAACATACTTTCTCTACTTGGATCATATGCACTTATTGTAACTCTAGCAAGCATTTGCAACTACTAAATACCATTAAGGTAAAAACCCAACCATAGCATTATAAGGTATCAAGTCCTCTTTAGTCCTATATGCAACAACCCACCTACTCGGGTTTATGCTTCTGTTACTCAAGCAATCCACCATAGGCAAATCATGAACACATTGCAACACCCTACAACGAGGATCCCTCATGATTGCGCGACATGGAGAGCACCATAGGACATCACCAATAATAAAACATGCAACTCAAACTAATCATGATCATCAATCAACCCATAGGACAAAACAGATCTACTCAAACATCATAGGATAGACATACATCATTGGGAAATAATATATAGCGTTGAGCACCATGTTTAAGTAGAGATTACAGTGGGGATAAGAGGTGTTGAACCGCTGCATAGATGGGGAGAGAGTTGGTGATGACGGCAGCGAAGTTGTTGGTGTAGATCGTCGTCACGATGATGGCCCCGACGGTGTTTCGGCGCCATCGGGAGAGAGGGGGAGAGAGCCCCCCTCCTTCTTCTTCGTCCTTGACTTCCCCTAGATGTGAAGAGGGTTTTCGCTGTGGTCCTTGGCCTTCATGCCGTCGGAGGGGCGGGAGCCCCTTCGAGATTGGATCTCTCTCTCTCTCTGTTTCCTTCTGTTTTTGCGTTCCCAGATTTTGGCCTTTCACCGTTTCTTAAATGACAGAGATCCGTAACTCCGATCAGGATAAAATTTTGAGGGGATTTTTAACCAGATATTAGCTTTCTAGCGGCGAAAGAAGGGCACCAACCGCCTTATGGGGTGACCACAAGGGCCCAGGGTGCGACCAGGGGGGTAGGCCTCGCCCCTGGCTTTTGGTCACCTCGGGCATCGTCTAACGTTGATTCTTTTTACCAAAAATCAAATATATTCCAAAAAAATCTCCGTAAGTTTTTATCACGTTTGGACTTCGTTTGGTATGGATATTTTGCGAAACAAAAAAATGTAACAAACAGAAACTGGCACTGGGCACTGGATCAATATGTTAGTCCCAAAAACAGAATAAAAAGTTGCCAAAAGTATATGAAAGTTGTAGAATATTGGCATGAAATAATCAAAAGTTATAGATACGACGAAGACGTATCACTCAATGGCACCAATATTTTAGAGCCGATGTCACCAACAGTTACGGGTATATATTCTGACAAAACCGCTTTTTTAAATCACTTCTTCAAACGTAGTGGTACCTGCAAACCCTAGGTACCGCTCAACATCTCTGGACTTCGCCCTTGCTCCCGTGCGTCTGCACCACCGGAGTTCCTCGCCGTCGACCGCAATCATCCCCGTCGCCACCACCGTAGGAGGTCATCTCCAAGTTAGGGTAACGCCTCGGATTCTTGCACTCCTCAGCCAACTGTTGTGCAATATATCAATTCCCATCTTCTTGCCACCGTGTGCACTTGTTCCATCCTCTAAAAGTTCCATTAGATTTGAGAGCAATGAAAATTTAGGTTTAATCGTTCGCAATCTAAATCTCCGTGTCACCGAGTCGTAAAAATCGGTTCTACCGATTTTGGTTTTAGGGCCACTGAGAACAGTCTCGGTGAAACCGAGTAGCCACTTTCGGTGAAACCAAAGTGGTTGCCAAGTTTCTGTTAAGGAGGTTGTGTATGTCGGTGGCTCCAACTTTTGTGACTCGGTGGTACCGAAATCCTTTTTGCTGAAGATTAAACTTAAGATTCCGAGTTCAATTTTTGATAAAACATTCTGAATTTCTATGATGCTCAATCCCTCTCCTCTTCTATACTCTATTCACAAGGTCAACATGTAAGGGTCTGATGATAGCCATAATGACTTTAGGGATAGAGATGTGGACATCATATCAGGCACTAGCCTAGATGTCGGTTCTTCTTCTTGAGAAGATCCAGGCACACCAAGTACACATGGGCTTCCCAAGGATGCCACTAGGGGAAGAAGGAAGCTGAACTCATATGAGGAGGACTCGGACTTTGTGCCAGAGGAGGTTCTAGCAAAGAAGTAGCAAGAGAAGAAAGAGAGAGCTCCCAAGAAACCTGCAACAGAGGCCTCTTTTGCTAAGAAGCCTACAAGGAAATAATATGCTAGCTCTGAAGCAATGAGGGCACCTGAGAGTGCCAAGGCCAACACTTCACTTTCTGTTGAGCCTCCAAAGAGCTCTATGCCTAAGAAGGCATGTGAATAGAATAGAGCCAGGAAGAGAATTGCGCGTGTCATTGGAAGGCCCACTTCCATGTATGAGGACCTAGCTGAGGCTGAGGAAGAGGAAGTGGAGGAAGAGCCAGTTGCCCAAGCTCCTCCTTCCAAGAATAAGAAGCTACTTGCAAATGCTATGCCAAGCAAGATCCATCAAAGAGCAAGCAGTCTGCACCCAACAAGCCAATATCTCCCAAACCCAAGAGGACCACCAGAGACATCCCTCTTGTAGCAAAGAACAAGGGTTCTACTTCCAGAGATGATGAGTGATATGTATCCAATGTATCTATAATTTTTGATGATCACAATGCTATTATATTATCTGTTTTGGATGTTTTATATGCATTTATATGCTATTTTATATTATTTTTGGTACTAACCTATTAATCTAGAGCCTAGTGCCAGTTTCTGATTTTTCCTTGTTTTTGAGTTTTGCAGATATGGATTATTAAATGGAGTGCAAACGAAATAAAACCTTCAGAAGGAATTTTTTGGAAGGAAACAAATCGATCAAGCTTGGAGTGCACAGCGGGGAGGTGCCAGGGAGCCACAAGCCTGCTAGGCGCATCCCCTGGCTGCGCCTAGCAGGCTTGTTGCCTCCCGGCAGGTCTCCTAACCTAATTCTTGGCCTATAAAATCCCAAATATTCCCCCAACACCAGAGGGAGCCACGTAAATACTTTTCTACCACCGGAAGCCTCCATTCCCGAGAGATCCAATATTGGAGCCTTTTCCGGTAACCTGCCGGAGGGGGTTTCGATTACGGAGGGCATCTACATCAACTCCATTGCCCCTCCGATGATGCGTGAGTAGTCCACCATAGACCTACGCGTCCTTAGCTAGTAGCTAGATGGCTTCTTCTCTCTCTTTGATCTTCAATACCATGTTCTTCATGATCTTCATGGAGATCTATCCGATGTAATCCTCTTTTGTGATGTGTTTGTCAAGATCCGATGAATTGTGAGTTTATGTTCAGATCATCCATGAATCTTATTTGAATCTCTTTTGAATTCTTATTTTCATGATTTCATATCCTTGCAAGTCTCTTTGAGTTATTGGTTTGGTTTGGCCAACTAGATTGGTAATTCTTGCAATGGGAGAAGTGCTTGGTTTTGGGTTCAATCTTGCGGTGTCCTCACCTGGTGACATAGTAAGGGTAGCAAGGCACGTATTGTATCGTTGCCATCAAGGGTAACAAGATGGGTTTTTCATCATATTGCTTTAGTTTATCCCTCTACATCATGTCATCTTTCTTAATGCGTTACTCTGTTCTTCATGAACTTAATACTCTAGATGCAGGCAGGAGTCGGTCGATGTGTGGAGTAATAGTAGTAGATGTAGAATCGTTTCAGTCTACTTTTCACGGACGTGATGCCTATATGCATAATCATTGCCTTGGATATCATCATAACTATGCACTTTTGTATCAATTGCTTGATAGTAATTTGTTCACCCACCGTGTTATTTTCCTTCAAGAGAGAAACCTCTACTGAAACCTATGCCCCCTGGGTCTATTTTCCATATTACATTTTCAGATATATATACCAAAAATAACAAAAATACCTTGCTGCAATTCGTTTACCTTTTTACTTCTCGCAATCTATCCTATCTATGTCTATCAGATCTAATCCTTGCAAGTAACCGTGAAGGGATTGACAACCCTTTTATAGCGTTGGGTGCAAGTGTTTGATTGTTTGTGTAGGTGCATCTATTGGTGAGTTGCTTGTTCCTCCTACTGGATTGATACCTTGGTTCTCAACAACTAAGGGAAATACTTGTCTACTTTGCTGCACCACCCTTTCCTCTTCAAGGGAAAACCAACACACGCTCATTTTGGTCTAAATGACACGGACATGATGCCTATATGCATGATCATTGCCTTGGATAACTACATGATTATTCACTTTTCTATCAATTGCTTCATAGTAATTAGTTTACCCACCATGATATTTGCCTTCAAGAGAGAAGCCTCTAGTGAAATCTATGGCCCCGGGGTCTACTTTCCATAATATACTTTCAGATCTATAAACCAAAATACCAAAAATACTTTGCTATAATTTATTTACCTTTTATTTTCCGTTCTTGTTTACATCTATATATATGGGATCTAATCCTTGCAAATAATCGTGAAGGGATTGACAACCCCTTTATAGTGTTGGGTGCAAGAGTTTGATTGTTTGTGTAGGTGCAACCATTGGTGACTTGCTTGTTCCTCCTACTGGATTGATACCTTGGTTCTCAACAACTAAGGGAAATACTTATCTGCTTCACTACACCACCCTTTCCTCTTCAAGGGAAAACCAACGCATGCTCAAGAGGCAGCAAGAAGGATTTCTGCCGCCGTTGCTGGGGAGGAAACATAACACGTCAAGACAAGATCTCTCCCGTCAACTTGCCAATTTCTGGCGCCGTTGCCGGGGAGGATACACATCAAGCCTACCAAGTACCCATCACAAACTCATATCTTGCATTTACATTATTTGCCATTTGCCTCTCGTTTTCCTCTCCCCGCTTCTAAAACGATTTTCAGAAAATACCAAAAAGATTTGCCTTTTTGTTCGCCCTTCTTTCATTTGCCTTTCGTTTGCTTGTGTGTTTGATTGCTGGCCTTGTCACGCTGTTTGAGAATACCAAGTTGTGTGGCTTTTCTAATACTAGTAATAATGATTTTATTAATACTCCTATTGCTCCCGCCACCATTGTGGAATCTTATGAAATCAATGCTGCCTTGCTTAATCTTGTTATGAAAGAACATTTTTTTGTCATTCATAGTGAAGATGCCGCATCCCATCTAAATACTTTCATTGAGTTGTGTGATATGCAAAAGAGAAAGATGTGGATAATGATATTGTGAAATTCAAGCGATTTCCGTTCTCACTACAAGATCATGCTAAAACTTGGTTTTCATCTTTGCCTAAAAATAGTACTGATTCTTGGAATGAGTGTAAAGATGCTTTTATCTCCAAGTTCTTTTCGCCCACTAAGATCATATCCCTTAGGAACGATATAATGAATTTTAAGCAACTTGATCATGAGCATGTTGCACAATCTTGGGAGAGGATGAAATTCATGATTAGGAATTGTCCCGCACATGGTTTGAGTTTATTAATGATTATACAATTTTTTATGCGGGATTGAACTTTGCTTCTAGAAATCTTTTAGATTCGGCCACTGGTGGTACTTTTATGGAAATCACCTTAGGAGAAGCTACTAAACTCCTAGATAATATTATGTCAAACTACTCTCAATGGCACACTGAAAGATCTCCTACTAGTAAAAAAGTGCATGCTATTGAAGAAATAAATACTTTGAGTGAAAAGATGGATGAATTGACGAAATTGTTTGATAGTAAGAGTGTTCCTATTGATACCAATGATATGCCTTTGTATTCTTTGATTGGAAATAATAATGAATCTATGGACGTGGATTTTGTTGGTAGGAACAATTTTGGTAAGAACGTGTATAGAGGTAATTTCAACCCTAGGCTGTTTCCTAGTAATTCCTCTAATAATTATGGTAATTCCTACAAAAATTCCTATAGTTGATAGTAATGATGAAGATCTTACAATGATTGGTGTGACTACTATTGAATATTTGTTTTCCAAATATAAATCTTGATAATGATGGGACCGCAGATAAGTCAACTTTAGTTAAAAGGAGTCCCAATGATTCAGAATCTATAGGTCTTAATGCTAAGATTGATAAAAGTGGGATTGAAGAGGTCAAAACTTTAAATAGTAATGAACCCACTCTTTTGGATTTCAAGGACTTTAATTACGATAGTTGATCTTTGATTGATTGTATTATCCATCATGAATTCTCCTCATGCTTATAGTCAAAATAAGGTTTTTACTAAACATATAGCTGACGCTATGATGAAATCTTTTGAAGAAAAACTTGAGTTAGAAGTTTCTATCCCTAGAAATCTTCATGATGGGTGGGAACCTACTATTAAGATTAAAATCAAATATTATGAGTGCCACGCTTTGTGTGATTTCGGTGCTAGTGTTTCCATGATTCCGAAAACTTTATGTGATGTGCTAGGTTACCATGATCTTGATCATTGCTCTCTAAATTTGCATCTTGTGGATTCCACTATTAATAAACCTATGGGAAATATTAATGATGTTATTATTGTTGCAAATAGGAATTATGTGCCCATATATTTCATTGTTCTTGATATATATTGCAATCCTACATGTCCTATTATTCTTGGTAGACCTTTCCTTAGAACGATTGGTGTAATTATTGACATGAAAGAAGGAAACATTAGTTTCCAATTTTAATTAAGGAAAGGCATGTAAAAATTTCCTAGAAATAAAATAAGATTACCTTATCAATCTATTATGATAGATACTTTTGGATTGCATACCAAAGATGACAATACCTAGATCTATTGCGTTTTGCCTAGCTAGGGGCGTTAAACAATAGCGCTTGTTGGGAGGCAACCCAATTTTATTTTTGTGTTCTGTTTTTGCTTATGTTTTTGAGTTTTTAACACATTATTAATTATTTAGTAATCATGTTTTGGTGTTTTAGTTAGTGTTTGAGCCAAGTAAAACCTTTGGGGTGATCTATGGTAGTTGTTGATTTGATCTTGCTGAAAAATAGAAACTTTTGCGCTCAGTCCAGGAATTTTCTAAATTTGTCAGGGCATCGAATAATTCTGAAGTTTTTACAAAAGATTTATATGTAAATTTCCCAGGTTTTCCTAAATTGTTAGAAATTTTTGAGTTACATAAGTATACAAAGTTTTCAGATTTCTACAGACTGTTCTGTTTTTGATAGATTCTATTTTCTTTGAGTTGTTTGCCTATTTTGATGAATCTTCGGGTTGTATCATGCGGTATGAACCATGGAGAAGTTAGAATACAGTAGTTATAACACAAATATAAATAAATAATGAGTTCACAACAGTACCTAAAGTGGTTATTTGTTTTCTTATACTAACGAATCTCACGAGTTTTCTCTTAAGTTTTGTGTTGTGAAGTTTTCATGTTTTGGGTAAAGATTTGATGGACTATGGAATAAGGAGTGGCAAGAGCCTAATATTGGGGATGACCAAGGCACCCCAAGTGATATTCAAGGATGCCAAAGATCCTAAGCTTGGGGATGCCCCAGAAGGCATCCCCTCTTTCGTCTTCAATCCATCGGTAAATTTACTCGAGGCTATATTTTTATTCACAACATGATATGTATTTTGCTTGGAGCGTCTTGTATGATATGAGTCTTTGCTTGTTAGTTTGACACAATAATACTTGCTGCACACATATTTTTAGAGGGACACGCTGAATCGTGAATTTTTTAGAATGCTCTATGTACTTCACTTATATCTTTTGAGTTGGGCAATTTTGCTCTGTGTGCTTCACTTATATTTTTTAGAGCACGGTGGTGTTTGCGTTTTATAGAAATAATTGAACTATCATAACTCACTTATATTGTTTTGAGAGTTTCTAAAACAGCATGGTAATTTTTATAGGTTATGAGTTTAGTCCTAATATGATAGACATCCAAGAGGGATATAATAAAAACTTCCATATTAAGTGCATTGGTTATTTATGAGAAGTTTGATTCCTTGCATAAAGTTTTGAGATATAAAGATGGTAATATTAAGAGACATGTTAGGAAGTAATTGTGATTTGGTAAAAATACTTGTGTAAAGGTTTGTGATTCCCATAGCATGCACGTATGGTGAACCGTGATGTAAGGAAGTCGGAGCATGACTTGTTTATAGATTGTCGACCTTTGTGTGAGGGTCGAGAGAGCGCGATGGTTAACTCCTACCAACCTCTCCCCTAGGAGCATGCGTTTAATACTTTTCTTTGATGACTAATAGACTTTTGCAATAAGTATGTGAGTTCTTTATGACTAATGTTGAGTCCATGGATTATACGCACTCTCACCCTTCCACCTTTGCTAGCCTCTCTAGTACCGCGCAACTTTAGCCGGTACAACAAACACCTTCCTCAAAAAAACCACCATATACCTTCCTCAAAACATCCACCATATATCCTTCCTCAAAATATCCTCCATACCTACCTATTATGGCATTTCCATAGCCATTCCGAGATATATTGCCATGCAACTTGCACCGTTTCCTTTTATGACTTGCACCATCACTTCCATATTGCATATAGAGTCATATTTTTCATAGGTATCGAGTTGTAATTCTCTTTTGAGTTGTAAGTAAATAAAAGTGTGATGATTATCATTAATAGAGCATGTCCCATGTGAGCAAAGGATGATGGAAGCTATGATTCCCTCACAAGTGGGGATGAGATTCTAGACTTTATGAAAAAAAAGGCCATCGAAGCCCAAATAAAAATAAAATAAAAAATGAATAAAAGAGGCCTTAGATGCCCACACAAAAAATGAGACAAAAGAGAGAAGGGACATTGCTACTACTTTTTTCCACACTTGTGCTTCAAAGTATCACCATGATCTTCATGATAGAGAGTCTCCTATTTTGTCACTTTCATATAGCTAGTGGAATTTTTCTTCATGGTGCACGCCCACTTAGTTTCTTTTTTAGCTTTCATACACTTATAGCTCTGGTGCATCCATTTGCATGGAAATCCCTACTCACTCACGTTGATATCTATTAGTGGGCATCTCCATAGCCCGTTGATACGCCTAGTTGATGAGAGACTATCTTCTCCCTTTCCTTGACAACCTCCACCACATTCTATTCCACCTATAGTGCTATATCCATGGCTCACACTCATGTATTGCGTCAGAGTTGAAAAAGTTTGAGAAAATAAAGGTGTGAAAGCAATTGCTTGACTTTTCATTGGGGTTGTGCATGATATAAATACTTTGTGTGGGGAAGATGGAGCATAGCCAGACCATATAATATTATAGGGATAACTTTCCTTTGCCATTATATTTTGAAGAGATACAATTTCTTTGCTAGTATGCTTGAAATGTTATTGTTTTTATATCAATATTAACCTTATGTTTTGAGTCTTACGGATCTGAATATTCATGCCACAATAAATAATATTACATGGATAAATATGTTAGGTAACACTCCACATCAAAAATTCTGTTTTTATCATTTACCTACTCGAGGACGAGCATGAATTTAGCTTGGGGATGCTGATACGGCTCCAACGTATCTATTAATTTTTATGATGGCATGCTATTATATTATCCCTTTTTGGATGTTTTATATGCATTAATATGCTATTTTATATTATTTTTGGGACTAACCTATTAATCTAGAACCTAGTGCTAGTTTATGTTTTTTCCTTGTTTTCAAGTTTTGCAGATATGGAATATTAAACGAAGTCCGAACGGAATAAAACTTTCGGAAGGAATTTTTTGGAAGGAAACAAATCGATCAAGCTTGGAGTGCATGGCAGGGGAGGTGCCAGGGAGCCACAAGCCTGCTAGGCGTAGCCCCCCTGGTCGCGCCTAGTAGTCTTGTCGCCTCCCGGCAGGTCTCATAACCCTAATTCTTGGCCTATAAATTCCCAAATATTCCCCCAACACCAGAGCGAGCCACGCAAATACTTTTCCGCCGCCGGAAGCCTCCATTCCCGAGAGATCCAATCTTGGAGCATTTTTTGGTAATCTGTCGGAGGGGGTTTCGATCACAGAGGGCATTTACATCAACTCCATTGCCCCTCTGATGATGCATGAGTAGTCAACCACAGACCTATGGGTCCATAGCTAGTAGCTAGATGGATTCTTCTCTCTCTTTGATCTTCAATACCATGTTCTTCATGATCTTCATGGAGATCTATCCGATGTATTCCTCTTTTGTGGTGTGTTTGTCAAGATCCGATAAATTGTGAGTTTATGTTCAGATTATCCATGAATCTTATTTGAATCTCTTTTGAATTCTTATTTGCATGATTTCATATCCTTGCAAGTCTCTTCGAGTTATTGGTTTGGTTTGGCCAACTAGATTGGTAATTCTTGCAATGGGAGAAGTGCTTGGTTTTGGGTTCAATCTTGCGATGTCCTCACCCGGTGACATAGTAGGGGTAGCGAGGCACGTATTGTATTGTTGACATCAAGGGTAACAAGATGGGGTTTTCATCATATTGCTTGAGTTTATCCCTCTAAATCATGTCATCTTTCTTAATGCGTTACTCTATTCTTCATGAACTTAATACTCTAGATGCAAGCAGGAGTCGGTCGATGTGTGGAGTAATAGTAGTAGATGCATAATCGTTTCGGCCTACTTGACACAGACGTGATGCCTATGTGCATGATCATTGCCTTGGATAACTGCATGATTATTCGCTTTTCTATCAATTGCTTGACAGTAATTTGTTTACCCACCATGATATTTGCCTTCAAGAGAGAAGCCTCTAGTGAAACCTATGGCCCCCGGGTCTACTTTCCATAATATACTTTCAGATCTATAAACCAAAAATACCAAAAATACTTTGCTGCAATTTATTTACCTTTTACTTTCCATTCTTGTTTACATCTATATGATCTAATCCTTGCAAATAATCGTGGAGGGATTGAGAACCCCTTTATAGCGTTGGGTGGAAGATTTTGATTGTTTGGGTAGGTGCAACCATTGGTGACTTGATTGTTCCTCCTACTGGATTGATACCTTGGTTCTCAACAACTGAAGGAAATACTTATCTACTTTGTTGTATCACCCTTTCCTTTTCAAGGGAAAACCAACGCACGCTCAAGAGGTAGCAGTGAGGAAGAGAACATGCCAGTTTTGAGGAAACTGAGGCCACATATGCCAGAGCATAATGATGCTCACCCCATTGCTAAGGATATGAATAAAAGGAGAGATTCAGGAATGAGGAAGTGGAGAGCAGATGACCTTTATGCCTCTAGGAGAAGGACTGTTGTGGATGATTCATTCTACACCAAGGAACATCAGCTCTTCTATGAGACTGTCCTTTTGGACAAGAGCCCAACAGTCACTGATATGACATACATTGAGTGGGCCTATATCAAGGCAAATGAGGACTACTTTCCCACTGTGCAAGAAAATTTCAGATGCATTGACATAGAGAACTTTGTTGGGAGAGAGTTCACAACATGGAACAATGAGATGGTCATGCAGTTCTACTCCACTGCCCAGTTCTATCCAGATGGTCGCATCGTATGGATGACTGAGGGAGTCGGATACTAGTCTACCATGGAGGAGTGGGCTACCATATTAGGAGCCCCACAAGTTGAGGATGGTGACTTATATGTTTATGCTGAAGCCAAGAGGAGTCACAACTCAATGGAAAATATGTACAAAACCATCCCTCCACCCATGTGCATTCACACAAGTTTGGCTTTGTCTATCATCTGCAAGATGGACTACCCACCACCAACACAATCTTAAGGTATACTTTGATGCCTAAGTTTGGATATGAAAAGATTATTAGGGGTTATTCCATCAACATGTTGCATCACATAGACACCCACACTAGATTCAGGGTGATGGACTTGATAGTTGAGACTGTGAAGAGGACAGTTGATGACTAGAAGAGATCTTGTGGATATGCACCTTACATTAAGATGCTCATCAACTCTAAGCTAGATAGGAATGTATATGCACTTGATTGTCCACATATTCCACTCCAGCCAGACTTCGAGGACAACGTTGTGGTGATGGATCCTAGTCATCCCACTTCATCTACTGCACATGTAGAGGTTGAGGCAGCCAGAGCCTCTAGTGCTCAGGTACCAAGGACCAAGAGTGAGTAGATGGATCTTCTGTTTAGCATTATATAAGGTATGCAGAAGGATATCAAGAACATCTTGCTTAATCAGCAAATCCTTGTGAGGATTGTAGAGGATATGTTCACTATGATGAACAACAGGGTGGATGGGCTGACTAAGACCATGGATGAGCTCAAGAAGGAAGTGGATGCAGTTCCCATTCCTCACTCCTCATATGATGATGATCATGATGATGATGACAGTCCATATCTCAGGACTAGCACTCAGTTCAAGACCCAGTCCAGGACTCCTACCCTTCCAGCTCCAGAGACAAGGCCTACTTCATCAACACCTGCCATAAATCCATCAGTTCCTCTTGCACCTCTAGTGTCTACTCCACCACCTCAGAGGACTTCAGTTGAAGCTTTCGTAGATGCTCTTCTCTCGACTCCTTCGACAGCCACATGAGCAGCTTCATTGTCTCATGGAGGAGACCATGCCAGAGCGACGATTAGCTCTATAGCTTTGAACTTTTTGGTAACTTGTTGCCAAAGGGTGAGAGGTTATAGATCATATGGCTTTAAGAGAGATAGAGAGTTGCTTTTTGATCTCTCTCTGAATTTAAAAACATTTGCTTTATCGTTTGGTTGAAAACTTTGTCGATGTTTGGTCATATACACTTGCGTGATGCTATTACTTTATTATCCTTCAGAAGTCTATATGATGATCATTCACTTAATGTTTGGTGTGATGTGCTTATGTAATTTGCTCATATTAATTTTTGCGCTCCACCAAGTTGTATGTGACATGGAAGAGTGACCCATGATCCTAATCACTGGTGCATTTGCATTCAAACGTAAATTTACAATAATGCACAAATTTAGGGGGAGCTCATTCTTATCACATACCTCTCAAAGTGATGATGCTATTCATTGATTATATTTTTATCGAAGCTTTGATCTATATGTTGTCATCAATTACCAAAAAGGTGGAGATTGATAGCACAACTTCTCCCTAGGTGGTTGTGGTAATTAATAACAACATATATTTCATTGGACTAATGTTTCCACCAAGTGTATCTTAGGAAAAAGTTCGATGATGGGTTTGCTAAAGGTCTATGTGGAGTACTGTCGGTGTCAAAACCGGTAGATCTCGGGTAGGGGGTCCTGAGCTATGAGACTAGGATCAATGATAACAAGGGACGAAGGAGACGGTGTTTACCCAGGTTCGGCCCTCCTATGGAAGTAAAACCCTATGTCCTGCTTGATTATATTGATGGTATGAAGGTTACAAAGTTGATCTACCTCGAGATCGAATAGCTAAACCCTAGATGAGTTTCTCTGCCCTACAATCTAGAACCCTCCCGATTTATATAGACACCGGGGGGGTACCTAGGGTTTAGACATGGCAGGTCTCCTGCCGAGGATGGAGATGTCGATCTCCTCATCTTGACTTGGAGTGCACGACGCGCCTTTGGGACTTCCTTCTAGAATGAGGGCTCTCGATGTATTTGGCCCCTCCTCCAATGATCGGAATGCGTCCCATCAAGCCAGCCTATCAGGAAATAGGCCGACGCCCCGAGGACCCCTTAATCCATGACTTCCTCAGTAGCCCCCAAACTAGCCCCCAACGCCAAGGGTCTCTGCTCTCGCAGCTTCATGTGATTAGAACCTTTGGCTTGCGGGGTGAGTTCTTCTTCCCACCAATGATCGTCCGAGACTGGTTCGTCTTCCGATGATGTATAATGTTTCCGATCATATGACCGTCCAGACACCGTGAATTGCTTAATCCCAAAGGCCACGCGTTAAGGTGTAAACAATGTTTTCTAACGAAGGGTCATGGCCTACCATGACCGCTGAACCAATTATGAAAACTCGATTCGCGGTTCGAGGCCGTTTTTTCATTGGCATGACTCATCAATGCTTAAATCGTGCTCTGTTTCACACGGGATATGATTAATATCTCGACTCACTTCATGCACATATAATGGTAAGCACGTCTTGGGAAGCGGAGAAATTTGTGGCGCAGTAGGGGAGGATAATCGGCGGCATGCCCCATAAAAAGGGAAAAACCAAAGCCTATTCACGCCTTCATTCGCATCCTCTGCTTCCTCAATCTCTTCAAGCTCCCAAAGCCCAAATCCAGTTCTTCCTCGACTTCTCCTCCGAGCTCAGCCATGGCGGGTTCGAGCTCCAACGGCAAGTGGGAGGCCTCCACAATCACATACCAGGACATTCGGGACCTAAAGCAGGCTGGCTACCTCGCCGCCAATGTCTTCCACTGCGCTCCAGAGAAGAACTAGGTGGTTCCCACCCCTAATCCAGACAAGAGGGTGGTGTTCATCCCCCACTTCATCTTGGGACTGAGCTTTCCGCTCCACGCCTTTGTCAGGGGTCTCATGTTCTTCTATGGATTGGACTTCCACGACCTTCCCCCGAACCCCTTCATGGACATAACGGCATTTATCATCATTCGTGAGGCCTTTCTATGGGTCAAACCGCACTTCGACATGTGGCTCAACGTCTTCAACATCAAGCCGAAGACTATTGCAGGCGAGCACGTGGATTGCGTGGGGGGGGGTGATCTGTAAACTCCCCTGCATCGGATGGACGAAGCACCTTCATCAACACCATCAAGATCTGGAAAAAGGAGTGGTTTTATATCACCAAACCAAGGGAAGAAGGTCAGGTTGCTCCAACCGAGTCCAGATCTGCCCCCCCCCCCACAAGATTGACCTCATGGCTTCGGAAGGGCCTTGACTAGGGGTCGGATGCGGAGGTGGACAAGCTGTACAAGCGCATCACCTCGATGATCAAGGCCAAGATCGAGCTAGTTAACATGGTCCAGATCATGCTTCGATGCCGCATCCTTCCCTGCCAGCATCGGGACTCCCCCATGTGGGCTTATAAGCTTGATGATGAGCCTACCGTACGTCAACTCTTCCACACCACTCTGGAGAAACTATGCAAGGCGTTGTTCAAGCCCTGGAAGAGCTAGCCAGCCGAGAAGGAGGATTTGGGCCTACATGCCGACAACCCTCCCACTCAGGTATGATATAATTTCAATCAATCGGCTCTGTTTTCTGACAAAAGGACTGAACACCTTTCCCCTCATTTTTGCATAAATGGTTGAGTAAAGCCACAGGAATCAACTGCCCAGCACCATAGCCCGAAGACCCCAGGTCAAAGCTGTTGTCGGAGATGCTCGTCGTGGCGCCGTATAAGGTGCCAAAAAAGAAAGAGAAGAAGAAGAGAAGAGAAGGTCTTCGCATAAGGGACCATCCGGACGCTGCGTCCGAGGAAACCCATGCCTCCTCTAACCACGAGGAAGAGCATGAGGACGAGGACGGGAGGTTCCCCCTCGCAAGAAAGAGGGCCGTATCCCTGGACACCGCGGAGGAGGTACCACCTCCTGCCCTAAAGTGGGCACATCAGCCAATGTTGGTCCTGCTCGACGACAGTTCGGACTCGGATGCCGAGTCCAAGGATTTCGAGAAGGTTCCTCAAAATAACCTAAGGGTCAAGACCCCAGCTCGAAGGTAAGAATCTGAAGACTCCCTAAGCTATTTATGCCAAGTTTTTAATGTTATTAATGTGTGAGTGCCTTTTGATCCGCAGCCCACCACACGTTCTCCCCACCGATCAAGTTTCGGGTGGGGAGACTCCACCCGCCGAGCTGGCGGAGAGTGGGACCGCGTCGCATCCCACACCTCCAAGGGTCGCGAAGGATGCCGCGGAGGTGTCATCCCACCAGGCTCCCTTGGAGCCGAACACAGGCAGTGGGGGTGACGTTATCATGGCCGAGGTTAATGCCTCGGCCGCCGAAGACCCGGGGGAGGAGCCCCTCCCAGCCACCAAGGAGACCGGACAAAGGGATGTCCAGTCCCCACCAAGGTCATCTCCAGAGCGCACCATGCCTTTGGAGCCTCCGGTTCAATCCCTGGTTAGAGATCGGACTAACCGATCACCATCGACACCACCAATGACCGGGTGGCCGGTCATGGAGGAGGCTCTATCGAGCGCCTCCATCTTCGAGGATCACCACACCCTTATGGGCACGGTTTTGCAAGGCATTTAGTCCGTTGATAGCGGACTGAAGGAGGCCTTCAATGGTCTCTTGACGGGCTTCCAGGTGAGCCACGTAATGTTCGTTTCCTGAAATTTTAATTTATTAGGTTTGTGCTATCGTTATATATAGCATCCCCCGAGCCCTGGGTGAGTTTAGAAAAGCTCACCCGGGGGTCAAATACAAAGAATTAACCAAAGAATGTACGATACATTATTCATCGCATAATGTTCTATCAACCCTTAAGAGAACCGAACATAGGGTCATGTTCTTGATAGTTCGGGGGTTTGAACCCATATAAACTAATAAATATGTGCTGTTTGCAGTCTACGTCATCAACGATGGTCGTGAATGCCGCAGAGCTTGACGAGCTAAATCGGAAGCTCAAGAGCTCCGAAGAGGAGCTTGACGCTCTGAACAAGAGGTTCGATGAGGTGCAAGGTAAGCCAAATTGTGATATCCAAGTTATTCATCATTAGTGATTCACACTATTGACTTAATATAATTATATGTTTATTGCTTACACAACCTCGGCAAAGGAAGTCGAGAAACTCAAGTCCGAGCTACGACAGATGAAGCAAGAGGTTGTGGAAGAGAAGGCAACAGCCGAATAGGCAGCAGCCGCACTTTTCGCCTTAAAAACCGCGAGGGATAAGCATGAGGCTCGGGTGGGGGAGGTTCAGTAGGAGCTCAAGGACGCGAGCCAAAAATGTGAGTGTTGGGGAACATTGCATGGGAAACAAAAAATTTCCTACGCACACGCAAAATCTATCCATGGTGATGAGCATCTACGAGAGGGAGAGTGGATCTATGTACCCTTGTAGATCGCTAAGCGGGAAGCGTTAAGAAACGCGGTTGGTGTAGTCGAACGTCTTCGCGATCCAAATCGCCGAGCGTCCCGCGATCTCATCACGATCCGTCCTGCGATCCAATCACGATCCGTCCCGCGAACTCATCACGATCCGTCCCGCGATCTCGTCGCGATCTGTCCCGCGAACTCATCACGATCCGTCCCGCGAACTCATCACGATCCGTCCCGCGAACTCATCACGATCCGTCTCACGATCTTGATCACGGTCCTTCCGATCTAACGCCGAACGGACGACACCTCCGCGTTCAGCACATGTACAGATCGATGACGATCTCCGCCTTCTTGATCCAGCAAGAGGGAGCGGAGAGGTAGAAGAGTTCTCCGGCAGCATGACGGGGCTTCGGAGATGGTGGTGGAGCTATTCCGGCAGGGCTTTGCCTAAGCACTGCAGAAATCCGATCTAGAGGAGAAACTATGCACTAGAGGAACGGGTAGCACATGGCTGAAAATTTTGTGCCAAAACCCTAAAATCCTCTAGTATATATAGGAGGAGAGGAGGAGGAGGCTTGGCTGCCAAAGAGGCAGCCCTTGGGTCGGCCGAACATAGTGGGATTGGAGGATTCCTCCTCCAATCCTAGTAGGACTAGGACTCCTCCTTATTTTTGCCTTTTTTGCCTTTTTCCACCTTTTTCTCTTTGGGCTTTCTGTCCCAGCCGCATTGGCCTTGTGTGGTACTTCCACCAGCCCACTAAGGGCTGGTATTCACTCTCCCACAGCACATGTAGCCTCTTGGGTCGAAATACCCCTCCCGATGGTCTCCCGATACACTACCGGCACTCCCGGTACCCTACCGATGAGCCCGAAACTTTTCCGGCGACCAAAATAGGACTTCCTATATATGAATCTTTACCTCCAGACAATTACGGAGCTCCTCGTGATGTCTGGGATCTCATCCGGGACTCCTAACAACCTTCTGTCACCACCATACATAGCTGTATACTACCGAAACATCACCAAACCTTAAGTGTGCAGACCCTGCGGGTTCGAGAACTATGCAGACATGACCGAGACACCTCTACAGTCAATAACCAATAGCGGGACCTGGATGCCCATATTGGTTCCTACATATTCTACAAAGATATTTATCGGTCGAACCTCTATGTCAAGGATTCAGTTAATCCCGTATGATGTTCCCTTTGTTCTTCGGTATGTTACTTGCCCGAGATTCGATCATCGGTATCTCCATACCTAGTTCAACCTCATTACCGGCAAGTCTCTTTACTCCTTCCGTAATACAAGATCCCATGACTAACACTTAGTCACATTGCTTTCAAGGCTTGTTGTGATGTTGTATTACCGAGTGGGCCCTGAGATACCTCTCCGTCACACGGAGTAACAAATCCCAGTCTTGATCCATGCCAACTCAACAGACACCCTCAGAGATACCTGTAGAGTACCTTTATAGTCACCCAGTTACGTTGCGACGTTTGATACACACAAGGCACTCCTCCGGTGTCAATGAGTTGCATGATCTCATGGTCATAGGAACATATACTTGACATGCAGAAAACAGTAGCAATAAACTGACACGATCATATGCTACGTTTGTAGTTTGGGTCTTGTCCATCACACCATTCTCCTAATGATGTGATCCCGTTATCAAATGACATCTCATGTCCATGGATAGGAAACCTTAACCATCTTTGATCAACGAGCTAGTCCATTAGAGGCATACTAGGGACATGGTTTTGTCTATGTATCCACACATGCATCTAAGTCTCCGATCAATACAATTATAGCATGGATAATAACTGATTTATCATGAACAAGGAAATATGATAATAACTAATTTATTATTGCCTCTAGGGCATATTTCCAACAGTCTCCCACTTGCACTAGAGTCAGTAATCTAGTTCACATCACCGTGTGATACGCATTGTTATGAATCTAACACCCAATGAGTTCTGGGGCTCGATCATGCTATGCATGTGAGAGAGGTCTTATAGTCAACGGGTCTACAACATTCAGATCCGTATGTACTTTGCAAATCTCTATGTCAAACTATAAACACTGCTACCATGCTCCACTTGGTACTATTCCAAATGGCTGCTCCACTATATGTATCCAGATTGCTACTATGGGTCATCCGGATTGGTGTTAAAGCTTGCATCGACGTAACTCTTTACGACGAACTCTTTATCACCTCCTTAATTGAGAAACACCTCCTTAGTCTTTTAGTTACTAAGGATAATCTTGACCGCTGTCCAGTGATCCACTCCTGGATCACTCTTGTACCCCTTGACGGAACTCATGGCAAGGCACACATAGGTGCGGTACACAGCATGGCACACTATACAGAGCCTATGGCTAAGGCATAGGGGACGACATTTTTCCTTTTTCTTTCTTCTGCCATGGTCGAGCTTTGAGTCTCACTCAACTTCACACCTTACAATGTAGGCGAGAACACTTCTCTGTGACTAATCCATTTTGAACTCTTTCAAAATCTTGTCAAGGTATGTACTCATTGAAAGTCTTATCAAACATCTTGATCTATCTTTATAGATCTTGATGCTCAACAATTAGGTAGCTTTATCCAGGTCTTCCTTTGAAAAACTCTTTTCAAACAACCGTTTATGCTCTCCGGAAATTCTACATCATTTCCGAATAGCAATATTTCATCCACATATACTTATCAGAAACTCTATAGTGCTCCCACTCACTTTATTGCAAATACAAGTTTCTCGTAAACTTTGTATAGACTTCAAAAACTTTGATCACCTCATCAAAGTGTATATTCCAACTTCGAGATCCTTGCTTCAGTTCATAGAAGAATCACTAAAGCTTGCACACCTTTTAGCATCCTTAGGACTGACAAAACCTTCTGGTTGTATCACATACAACCTTCCTCACGTAAACCGTTAAGGAAACAATGTTTTGACATCCATCTGCCAGATTTCATAACTGAAAGTGCAACAACTGCTAACATAGTTTCAACAGACTTTAGCATCGCTACGAGTGAGAAAGTCTCATCGCAGTCAACTCCTTGAACTTGTCGTAAACTTCTTTGCAACAAGTCGAGCTTTACAAATGGTGACATTTACCATCAGCGTCTGTCTTCATTTTAAAGATCCATTTGTACTTAACGACCTGCCGTCCAACGAGCAAGTCCACCAAAGTCTATACTTGGTTTTCATACATGGATCCTTTCTCGGATTTCATGGCCTCTAACCATTTGTTGGTTTTCGGGCCCATCATCGCTTCTCCATAGTTCGTAGGTTCATCGCTGTCCAACAACATGACCTCCAAGACAGGGTTGTCGTACCGCTCAGGAGCAGTACACGTCCTTGTCGACCTACGAAGTTTGATATTAACTTGATCCGAAGCTTCATGATCATCATCATTAACTTCCTCTTCAACTAACGTAGGCTTCACAGAAACAACTTCCTGCGGTGCGCTACGCTCTGGTTGAAATAGAGGTTCAATAACCTCATCAAGTTCTATCTTCCTACCACTCAATTCTTTCAAGAGAAACCTTTCCTCGAGAAAGGACCCAGTTTTAGCAATAAATATTTTATGCTTGGATCTGAGATAGAAGGTTCACCCAACTGTTCTTAGGTTATTCTATGAAGATGCATTTGTCCGCTTTGGGTTCGAGCTCATTAGGTGAAAACATTTTCCACACAAGCGTCGCAACCCCAAACATTAAGAAATGACAGCTTAGGTTTCTATCAAACCATAATTCACACGGTGTCATCTTAACGGATTTAGATGGTGCCCTATTTAAAGTGAATGTAGTTGTCTCTAATGCATAACCCCAAAATTATTGTAACAAAACGATAATAGACATCATAGCACGCACCATATCCAATAGAGCACGACTATGACGTTCGGACACACCATCACACTATGGTGTTCCAGGTGGCATGAGTCGTGAAACAACTTTCACATTGTCTAAAGTTGTATGCCAAACTCGTAACTCAGATATTCACCTCCACAATCATATCGCAGACATTTTTATCTTCTTGTCATGATGATCTTAAACTTCACTCTGAATTTGCTCGAACCTTTCAAACGATTCAGACTTGTGTTTCATTAAGTAAATATACACTATATCTACTCAAATCATCAGTGAAGGTAAGAAAAAAACGATATCCACCGCACGCTACAAGACTCATTGGATTGCATACATCAACATGTATCATTTCCAATAAATCACTTGCCCGCTTCATCAAAACAGAAAACGGGGTCCTTAGTCATCTTGACCAAGAGGCATGGTTCGCATGTCTCAACCGATTCGAAATCGAATGAGTTCAAAGATCCATCAGCATGGAGTTTCTTCATGCGTTTTATACCAATACGACATTTAGCGGCAATGCCACAAGTATGTGGTACTATTATTATTAACTTTGTATCTTTTTGGCATCAATGTTATGAACATGTGTATTACTACGATCAAGTCTCAACAAACCATTCTTACTGGGTGCATGACCATTGAAGGTATTATTCATGTAAATAGAATAACCATTATTCTCTAACTTAAATGAATAACCGTGTTGCAATGAACATGATCTAATCACGTTCATGCTCAACGCAAAAACACCAAATAACGTTTATTTAGGTTCGTCACTAATCTTGAAGGTAGAGAGAGCGTGCGATGTTGATCACATCAGCCTTGGAAACATTTCCAACACACATCGTCACCTCACACTTAGCTAGTATCCGTTTATTCCGTAGCTTTTACTTCGAGTTACTAACATTTAGCAACCGAACCGGTATCCAATACCCAGGTACTACTAGGAGTACTAGCAAGGTACACATCAATAACACGTATATCAAATATACTTCTGTCGACTTTGCCAACCTTCTTATCTACCAAGTATCTAGGGTTGTTCCGCTTCAGCGACCGTTCTCCTCATAATCGAAGCACTTAGTCTCGGGTTTGGGTTAGACTTTGGGTTGCTTCACTGGAGCTGCAACTGACTTGCTATCCATGAAGTTTCCCTCCTTGCTCTTGCTCTTCTCGAAACTAGTGGTTGTGACTAACCATCAACACTTTGACGCTCCTTCTCAATTTCTACCTTCCCGGTGTCAAACATCGCGAATAGCTCAGGGATCATTATTTCTATCCCTGGCGTTTTATAGTTCATCACCAAGTTCTAGTAGCTTTAGTGACAGTGACTTGGAGAAATATATCAATCACTATCTTGTCTGGAAGGTCAACTCCCACTCGATTCAAGCGATTGTAGCACCCAGACAATCTGAGCACATGCTCAACGATTGAGCTATTCTCTTTCATATTACAGGCAAAGAATCTTGTTGGAGATCTTATATCTCGCAACACGGGCATGAGCCTAAGATCCTAATTTCAGCTCTTAGAACATCTCATATGTTCTGTGATGTTCAAAACATTTCGGAGCCTCAATTCTAAGCCGTAATGCATGACACACTAAACTATCAAGTAGTCATCAGAACGTGCCTGTTAGATGTTCACAACATCTACAGACGACGCTAGAGGGGTTGGCGCACCGAGCGGTGCATTAAGGGCATAAGCCTTCTGTGCAGCAACGAGGACAATCCTCAAATCACGGAGCCAGTCCGCAATATTGCTACCATCATCTTTCAACTCTATTTTTCTAGGAACATATAAAAATACAAGGGAGCTACTGCGTGAGCTAGTAATCTACAACACAGTTTGCAAAGATACTACTGACTATGTTCATGATAATGAGTTCAATTAATCATATTACTTAAGAACTCCCACTCAAATTGACATCCCTCCGGTCATTCGAGTGACACATGATCCAAATTCACCAACTCAAGTCCGATCATCACGTGAGTTGAGGTGGTTTCAATGGTGAACATCATCATGTTGATCATATCTGCTATATGACTCATGTTCGACCTTTCGGTCTCTACTGTTCTGAGGCCATGTCTGTACATGCTAGGCTCGTCAAGTTTAACCCGAGTGTTCTGCTCGTGCAACACTGGCTTGCACCCGTTGTATGTGAACGTAGAGTCTATCACACCCGATCATCACGTGGTGTCTCCACACGATGAACTTTCGCAATGGTGCACACTCGGGGAGAACACAATTTATCTTGAAATTAAGTGAGGGATCACCTTATAATGCTACCGTCATCCTAAGAAAAACAAGGTGCATAAAAAGGATTAACATCACATGCAAATCATAAGTGACATGATATGGCCATGAACTTGTGCTTTTGATCTCCATCTAGAAAGCACCGGCATGATCTCCATCGTCACCGGCAAGACACCATGATCTCCATCATCTTGATCTCCATCAACGTGTCGCCATCGGGGTTGTCGCGCCCAACATGCTTGTACTACTATTGCTACCATTTAGCGACAAAGAAAATCATTACATAGCGCTTAATGATTGACACGCATGTCATACAACAATTAAAGACAACCCTATGGCTCCTGCCGGTTGCCGTACTCATCGACATGCAAGTCGTGATGATATATACATCACATGATCATCTCATACATCACATATATCACATCATGTAATTGGCCATATCACATCACAACATACCCTGCAAAAACAAGTTAGACGTCCTCTAATTGTTGTTGCATGTTTTACGTGGCTGCTACGGGTATCAAGCAAGAACAATTCTCATCTACGCAAAAATCACAACGGTGATACACTAGTTGCTTTTCAACCTTCTCAAGGACCGCCTTTGTCGAATCCGATCCAACTAAAATGAGAGAAACTGGCACCCGCAAGCCATCTATGCAACAAGTTGCGGTCGAGGGAACCGGTCTCTCGTAAGCATACGAGTAATGTTGGTTCGGGCCGCTTCCTCTCACAATACCGCTGAACCAAAAGCCGACCAAGGGAGGAAGCAATCTAAGCATCAACGCCCACAAACCTTTTGTGTTCTACTCGAGATCTCATCTACACATAGACCTAGCTCATGATGCCACTGTTGGGGAACGTTGCATGGGAAACAAAAAAATTCCTACGCACACGCAAGATCTATCCATGGTGATGAGCATCTACGAGAGGGAGAGTGGATCTACGTACCCTTATAGATCGCTAAGCGGGAAGCGTTGAGAAGCGCGGTTGATGTAGTCGAACGTCTTCGCGATCCAAATCGCCGAGCGTCCCGCGATATCATCACGATCCGTCCCGCGATTCAATCACGATCCGTCCCGCGAACTCATCATGATCCGTCCCACGATCTCGTCACGATCTGTCCCGCGAACTCATCGTGATTCATCCCGTGAACTCATCACGATCCGTCCCGCAAACTCATCATGATCCATCTCGTGATCTTGATCACTGTCCTTCCGATCTAGAGCCGAACGGACGGCACCTCCGCGTTCAGCACACGTACAGCTCAATGACAATCTCCGCCTTCTTGATCCAGCAAGAGGGAGCGGAGACGTAGAAGAGTTCTCCGGCAGTGTGACAGCGCTCCGGAGATGGTGGTGGAGCTATTCCGGTAGGGCTTCGCCTAAGCACTGCAGAAATCCGATCTTGAGGAGAAACTATACACTAGAGGAACAGGTAGCACGTGGCTGAAAATTCTGTGCCAAAACCCTAAAATCCTCTAGTATATATAGGAGGAGAGGAGGAGGAGGCTTGTCTGCCAAAGAGGCAGCCTTTGGGTCGGCCGAACCTAGTGGGATTGGAGGATTCCTCCTCCAATCCTAGTAGGACTAGGACTCCTCCTTATTTTTGCCTTTTTTGCCTTTTTCCACCTTTTCTCTTTGGGCTTTCTCTCCTAGCCGCATGGGCCTTGTGTGGGACTTCCACCAGCCCTCTAAGGGCTGGTATTCACTCTCCCACAGCCCATGTAGCCTCTTGGGTCGAAATACCCCTCCCGATGGTCTCCCGGTACACTACCGGCACTCCCGGTACACTACCGATGAGCCCAAAACTTTTCCGGCGACCAAAATAGGACTTCCTATATATGAATCTTTACCTTCAGACCATTATGAATCTCCTCTTGATATCTAGGATCTCATCCGGGACTCCGAACAACCTTCGGTCACCACCATACATAACTCTATACTAGCGAAACGTCACCAAACCTTAAGTGTGCAGACCCTACGGGTTCGAGAACTATGTAGACATGACCGAGACACCTCTACGGTCAATAACCAATAGCGGGACCTGGATGCCCATATTGGTTCCTACATATTCTATGAAGATCTTTATCGGTTGAACCTCTATGTCAAGGATTCAGTTTATCCCGTATGATGTTCCCTTTGTTCTTCGGTATGTTACTTGCCCGAGATTCGATCGTCCTCCATACCTAGTTCAACCTCGTTACCGGCTAGTCTCTTTACTCGTTATGTAATACAAGATCCTGTGACTAACACTTAGTCACATTGCTTGCAAGGCTTGTTGTGATGTTGTATTACCGAGTGGGCCCTGAGATACCTCTCCGTCACACGGAGTAACAAATCCCAGTCTTGATCCATGCCAACTCAACAGACACCCTCGAAGATACCTGTAGAGTACCTTTATAGTCACCCAGTTACGTTGCGATGTTTGATACACACAAGGCACTCCTCCGGTGTCAGTGAGTTGCATGATCTCATGGTCATAGGAACATATACTTGACATGCAGAAAATAGTAGCAATAAACTGACACGATCATATGCTACGTTTGTAGTTTGGGTCTTGTCCATCACACCATTCTCCTAATGATGTGATCCCATTATCAAATGACATCTCTTGTCCATGGCTAGGAAACCTTAACCATCTTTGATCAACAAGCTAGTCCATTAGAGGCATACTAGGGACATGGTTTTGTCTATGTATCCACACATGCATCTAAGTCTCCGATCAATACAATTATGCATGGATAATAAATGATTTATCATGAACAAGGAAATATGATAATAACTAATTTTTTATTGCCTCTAGGGCATATTTCCAATAGTGTGGACCTTGAGCAGAAGGCCAAGGAACAAGCCGGCGAGCTATCCGCGCCGAAAGCCGATCTCCAAAAGGAGCGGGTGAACAAGCGGTTCTTTGAAGAACAGATTCGCCAAGTCAAGGCTATCACAAATGGTAAGTTTTATTTACTAGAGTGTGCCTTCAGTGATAGGAGGTTCGCATTGCTCACCTAGGTGTGGCATTCCTCAAGCGCCTGTTCGGACCTCCCGAAGAGTGTAGCGGAGGCGAACCAGTTCTATGCTTCGCGAAAAGAGGTAGATGAGGCTTGGCTCTTTTGGGCGCAATTTGAAGCCTCTAAGCGCTCTCCTCTCCTCATCGAGTAGATGAAGCAGCTGATGGAGCTACACCGGGTGGCGGAGCCCTCCATGAAGGATCTCCGCATCTGGCTATGGCCCGACGAGCCGTTGCCGTGCAACTACTTTGGCTTGGTGCGGAAGCTGAGCGACGCTGCACCTCGGATTGACACGCTAAGGCGTTCTTCCTGCATCGAGGGGGATCATATGGCTTTTGCAAGGGCCAGGGTGCATTGTCCAGGGCTTCATCCGACAAGGATAGCGACCGCTCATCCGCCCCCTGGAAAGGAGCATAGGTGCCCTGAGCGATACTTCTCTGTAGTGATGGAGGGTGCTCGGGTGATAGAGGCGCAATGCTCGAAAGATAAATTTTATGAATAAGCGCATTGCAATATGTCTGAAGACCTTTTAACGCTTTGTGATTATGATGCATGGTTTATTATGTCTTTTATGTTTTGCATTCGCTATGACTCCCATGTGGCGGTTTAAACAGAAAGTTGTGAGTCGTCGGCTTCAGCCCCCATGGAGATACTACGTGATGTGTCTTTGCCTCCGCACTGTGACCCTTAGCAGAGCTATTAGTACCCGAAGATGGTAGTGTGAGGGGGACAAGGCAATCATACTATAATGCTTTATTGCTTTCACTTAGCTGTAGGAGCGTAAAAAGGAACGCGGGGGGTGATGACTAGCCCCCAGTGGTTTGCGATGTTCGGATGAACCGCGGCTAAAGCCAGCATCACATGGTTTGTATGAGTATGAAACCCATTGTATGACACAGAATAACCTCTAACGAGGTTTTTAATATAACACTTATGCTCGGATTCGCAGACCGGTTCTTGCGTACTATGACAATCAGTTTTCGGCTTTCTCCCCTGAGGTGCTTGACCAGGCTAGCCGGAAACACAATCGCAGCGGTTCTCCCTTTGCCCTTTTAGCCGGATGAGCGGAACATAAAGGGGCAAGCACAGGAGTCGGGCAACCCAACTATTGACCCAAGACATAGTTCGAAACCCATGCATATAAAGCGAACTTCGAGACGCCGAACACATAATCAATTGTGCTTAGGGCGATATTTGAAATTCGAGCCCCCGGTGTATTATCCGGTTGTGTCGTAATGTGTACCGAATAGTTTTGCGAGAAGCGTTGAGGAGGGAAGAAATAGTGTATGTAAGCAAAAAAGATAGCGAATCGGCCATGCATAATGGTCTTATATTTGCTCAGTAACTCTTATCAATCAAATTGTCGAAGCCACTGTTTAAGAGGTACTGGAAGATGAAATATAAAATTTGCAGGAGGGGTTGTACCAGGTTTCATCGATGGGTGGCCTAACGTCCTCGATGTGCCCTGTCGCTTATCCACTCCTGTGCCTCATAGGGAGTTGCATTCCTTTATGGGTGATGCTGTCAGCGAGCGAACCTTAGAAGGAAAGCCTTGAGAAGTCGCTGAAGTATGGATAAACTTTGCGTTTTAGCAGGTCCTTGAATGTACGTATATTATATCCGAAAACGTGCATTGGTAGTAGTTCGGTCTAGCCGAACACTTACGCTTTGATGGTTGTTCCCCCTTGTTGCCCATCGAATCTTGAGTGCAATGTTGTGCCTTCTTGGCATGTGTTTTGCTGGCATTAGGGTTGTGCAATGGGGGGTGTCTCCCTATTTCTAGGGGAAGAAGGTGCTGGGAGTTCGGGCCAAAACCGAGCTCGCTTGTCAACCTTACGTGCCTTTATGGCAGATTGCGGCGCTTGCCGATCACCATCCTAATGGAATTCGGCCGCTAGGGCCAATGCATGTTCCTCAATTTAGAGGGAGCGCTCTATGTTGCCATTAACTGTAATGACCCCCTTGGACCCGGGCATCTTGAGCTTGAGGTATGCATAGCGTGGGATGTCGTTAAAGCGAGAGAACGTTGTACGACCTAGCAGGGTGTGATAACCGGTGCGGAAAGGTACAATGTCGAAGATCAAGTCCTCGCTTTGGAAGTTATCGGGTGAAACGAACACTACTTCCAGGCTCACAGAGCCCGTGCACCGGGCTTCGACGCCTGGGATCACTCCTTTAAAGGTAGTGTTGCTAGGTTCGATCCTTGATGGATCTATACCCATCTTTTTCATCGTGTCTAAGTAAATCAGATTAAGTCTACTTCCTCCGTCCGTTAGGACTTTAGTGAGGTGATACCCATCTATAATGGGATCTAGGACGAGGGTGGCTGAATCCCCATGACGGATACTAGTAGGGTGGTCGCGTCGATCAAAGGTGATCGGCTATGTCGACCATGGTTATACTTCAGGGCTACAGGCTCTATGGCATAGACCTCTCGAAGGGCGCGCTTCCTCTCCTTTTTGGGTATGTGAGTGGCGTATATCATGTTCATAGTTTTTACCTCTGGAGGAACTGCTTTTGTCTGCCATTGATCGGACTGCGGGGCTCATCATCGTCCTTGTTGCGTGGGCCCTTGCTTTGCTCCTCGACTATGAGTCTGCCGGCCTGTTTGAACACCCAATAGTTACGGTTGGTGTGGTTGGCGGGCTTGTCTTGAGTGCCATGGATCTGGCAAGGCCTCTCCATGATTTTATCCAGCGGGGTAAGTCCATCGCGATTTCGTTTAGGAGGCTTCTTCCGCCGCCGGGGTCGGGAATTGCGGAAGCCGGCGTTAAAAGCCGTGTCATTGACATCACTATTGTTGTGTCGGTGCTTATTTTTATTGTGTCTTGGTTTCCCGTTTGCGTCCCGAACTTCGGAGGTTCCGGGGTCTTTTGGGTTGTGTCTCCGTCTTGCTAGCCAGTTATCCTCGCTCGCGCCAAAGCGGGTCATGAGTGATGTAAGGGCGGACATTGTCCTAGGTTTATCCTGACCGAGCTGGCGATCCAGCCATTCATCCCGGATCTTGTGCTTGAAGGAGGCTATTGCCTCGGCATTCGGGGAATCAACAATCTGGTTTTTCTTGGTCAAGAACCGATTCCGGAATTGCCGAGCGGACTCGTGCCTTCTGGACGACGTTGCTTAGGTTGGAGGAGTCCGACGGCCGTACATAGGTGCCTTGGAAGTTAGATTGGAATGCATCCTCTAGATCCTCCTAGCACCCGAGGGAATTTTTTAGGAGGCTATTTAACCAATGCCGAGCTCCCCCCTTAAGTTTTAGGGGTAGGTACTTGATGGCGTGGAGATCATCTCCTCGTGCCTTGTGGATGTGGAGGAGGAAATCCTCGATCCATACTGTTGAGCCAGTTGTCCCATCATATTGTTCTATGTTCACGGGCTTAAATCCTTCTGGGAATTGATGTTGCATCACCTCGTTGGTGAAGCATGGTGGGTTGGCAATGCCTCTGACCCAAGATATGTCGCGCCGGTAATCGGCGTCTGTTCTGGCCCGATTTCGTTCCTAGCTTCTATTGTTGCGGTTGAGCCAAGGCTGGTGCCCGTCCCGTCTATTGGGTGAGTACCCTATGGATCCGTAGATGGATCTTGTATGACCTGTTCTATAGTCCAGGTCGTGTCGCAGGTCAAACCTATCATTGGGCTCTATTGGCTATTTTCCCCTTCTTTGGGGTATCGTCGGCCTATAACCGGTGTCGTCAGCCAGCCTATCTCGTCCTTAGGGAGGGCGGTCTGACTTGTCATATGGAGTAAGTTTGGGAGACGGCGTATAAGTAAGCTCGTCATCGAATTGTGGCAGCAGCCGTCAGCGTGGATAGCTCTTGGGTTGGTCCAATAGAACGGTACCGTATCCTTGCTCAGCTGATAGGAACCTCGTCCATCTATCGTTGAGGTTATCCTGTTCGGCCTTAAGCTGTTGTTCTTTTAACTTTGGGTCGTGGCTATAAGTTGTTGCTTGAACTGTTCCCTATCTTTGAAGTTTTCGGGGATGGCGAAGTCTTCGGCTTTCGGGGTGTCCTCCTCCTCGACAGGGGAGGTAGTTGTCATCCTCGGAATCATTTAGATCATCGGGGTTGCACCGATCGTCCAGCCTCTCCTGGTCCTCTAGCGGATGTTCGGGGATATCTGGATCACCAAGGTCTTCCGGGGTATCTCCATCCCCGGTGTTAGCAATAGCTTCCCTTCCCTATTTTTCCTTTGATCATTTGCGCGGCTTCCGGCGCCTTGACGACACTTCACCCGGTTTGTCGCCATTGCTTTTGCGTCTGTGCTCGCCGCTATCGGCTGGAGTGTCCACCATGTAGGCGTCGTAGGTGGAGGTGGCAGCCCATCACCCGGTGTTAACGGGGGTGGGAGCACAATCTTCCTCATCCATGTCTTCCGCCTCCTCGGAGGCGTAGTCCAACATGTCTATTAAGTCTTCGACAGTGGCTACCAAGTGGGCGGTGGGTGGGATGAAAAATTCTTCTTGACCCGCCTTAAGACTGATCTAAGCATGGATCGGGGTTGGGTCGTCGGTAATTTTCATCGACAAGATCCGATCTAGGGCCTTGTTGAGTGTCGAGAGCTCGATCGGGCCAACCTGCTCAGAGCTTTCAGAGTTAACCTCCGATGCATCCGCGCGAGGAGAGCGTTCGGCAAGAACTGGTCCCTAGCCTTCTGGCGCTATGGCCGGATCCGGACTAAAAGCTAGGTCATCGCCGAGGTGGATCCCGTGGGCGGGACCGAAAGCGGAATCTAAGGTTAAGGCCTCGGAGTCTTCGGGCACGGCAGGTGAGGTTGCGAGCCCGGTTAGCGAAAGATCGCCTCGAGAGTCTACGGAGAACTCTAGGTTCCCGAATCTGACCCGTTGATCAGGGGCGAAACTCCCGACCCGGCCAAGATAGCTGATCAGGTTAGCGTGCAGCACAATGCTATCGAAAGCGAAGATCTGTCCGGGGACAAACGAGTCCATGGTGCAGACTTCTTCATTCGACAATGCGGGCCATCGATTCCTTTGGCGATCACATCGGAACTCTCAATGAAAGCGCTAATGTTGGTGTCAAAACCGGTGTCCCAATCTGTGACACTAGGATCGATGGTAACCAGGGACGAAGCAGACGGTGTTTACCCAGGTTCGGGCCCTCCTATGGAGGTAAAACCCTACGTCCTACTTGATTATATTGATGGTATGAAGGTTACAAAGTTGATCTACCTTGAGATCGAATAGCTAAACCCTAGATGAGTTTCTCTACCCTATAATCTAAAACCCTCTCGGTTTATATAAACATCGGGGTGTACCTAGGGTTCACACATGGTAGGTCTCCTACCGAGGATGGCGATGTCGATATCCTCATATTGACTTGGAGTGCATGACACACCTTTGGGACTTCCTTCTATAATGAGGGCTCTCGATGTATCCGGCCCCTCCTGTGATGATCGGAATGCGGCCCATCAAGCCAGCCTATCCGGACATAGGCCGACGCACCGAGGACCCCTTAATCCAAAACTCACTCAAGTACCTCCCCGAGGGAAAGAAGGAATAGGATTGACTATGCTTCAAGATTGAGGACCCTACATTTTACATTTTGTGAGAAATCACTTTTGAGTCCATCCAATACTATTAAAAGGGGATGAGGTATTTATGATGATCTGGTTGCTCAAGTGCTTAGAGATTAGCCACCAAAAATACTCACACACTTTCCCAAAAAAAACTTCTGTCCTGATCCAAAAGTAAAAATTCGATGACACCAATATTTCCCATTCGGACCCGCCGGGTTTTAACCTAGACAGAAACCCAACCAAACCCTAGCATCTCGGTACTACCAAGTCTTCATTCGGTGCAACCAAGAACCAGTGACCAACTTTCTATTAACCAATTTCCTAAAGTCGCTCCCACCGAGTTTGAGAAATCAGTGACATCGAGATTTGGAAACTGCCTAGGTCACCCATATCGGTACCACTGAGATTTATATATCGGTCTCACCGAAAAGGCCAAAGTTCCCACATTTTGCACTAGTCAATGCAACCGAGTTTTACTCTGGTTTCATCGAGTTGGGCAATAATGTTGTAACGGTTGGATTTTTGGAGATGCCTATATATACTCGTCCACCACATCCCAATCGCAAGAGAAGCACTAAGAACACCCACCCACTTGTCATATCCAATTTTCTGAGAGAGAACCACCTACCCTTTTGTTGAGGTCAAGATCATCCACTCCAACCATATGGATCTTGATTTTTAGCCTCCCAAGTTTCTTTCCATCCAATCAATCTCTTCTACCCATGTCAAACATGAGAGAGAGTGATTGAGTGTTGAGGAGGCTATCTTTTGAAGCACAAGAGCAAGGAGTTCATCATACTACCACATACATTACCTTTTGGAGGGTGGTGCCTCCTAGATTGGTTAGGTGTTGCTTGGGAGACTCCTTCTTCGTGATTGTGGAGTTGAACCAAGAAGTTTGTAAGGTCAAGGAGATTGCCTACTTTGTGAAGATCTACCCCGAGTAAGTCTAGTCCTTCATGGACGTAGGCCATCATGGAATAGGCAAGGTTACTAATTCATGGACCCTTCGTGGGTGGAGCCCTCCGTGGACTCTCGCGGCCGTTATCCTTCGTGGGTTGAAGTCTCCATAAACGTGGATGTACGATAGTACCACCTATCGAAACAATGACAAAAATCTCCGTGTCTCCAAATTGCATTTGATCTTCTTATCCCTATCCTCTAACATATGCTTGTCGTTACTTTCCGCTGCAATACTCATAGACATGCATGCACAGGGTGAACTTGACTTGCTAGAATTGCTAAAATCTGCCAACCAATTAACTTGGGAAAAGGTTATGTTTTTATTTGGTCAAGTAGTCTAATCACGCCCCTCTAGACCTACTTCTGATCCTACATATGTCTTTTGTCCGATAACAACCCATGATGTCTTTGGGTCATCTCCGGTCCTTGTTGACTTTCATCTCATTAGAAACTTGTCATGGCCGTGGGCCATTTTCCACCCCGTGATGTATTTTGATCTATTAATGACCTGATATGTGTTTGGGCCCATTCATGTCATGTTATGCTTTCGTCCATTTGCGACCCATGTTGTCTTTTGGCCCATTTATGGTACAAGGTTCTTTTGGCCGGTGTGGCTCATGGTTATTTTGCCCCGTTAATAACTGATGGTATGTTCAGTCCATTAGCGGACCAGGGAGCAAACTACAATAATTGACCGAAAACAAACACTCTACACTAGAAAATTATACATATTACATTCACTAGGCATCAAGTTCGTCATCAATAAAAATAAACGCAACAAAAAAATAACCAATTACATACACTGAGCATCAAAATTCACCATAAGTGCAAATAAATGCCGCAAAAAAAAACAGTCTAGACAACTGAGACCACTTCAACGGAGCTTAAGAAACGTCATCCTCGATATTAACCCAACTGGCAAGCAGCGTAGAAAGCTTATGAACATTTCCCTTGTTTAGATTTTAAATTCTCCATCAATTGTTGTTGCTGACCTAAAGCCCCACACACTATCAGCATCATTAACACATCCGAAGCAGCACGACCCTATGAAGAGCCTCTCCTTTGCCTCTGTCATCCGGCGTTGGTGGAGGAAATCGTTGAGAGCGTCCTCGGCCTAGATGCACCAAGCCGATGACAAAATTCGTTAGCATGGTGACGACGCATATAACCGGCAACACAGATGAAGGTGTGAACCCACTAGAACTTGTTGGAAAGGAGGCGCACACCGTCACCCAAACTCCATCAACACCACCGCCACCCCTAACCCCTTTTGTCGCACTTGCCGATGACGATTCCCTCGTCCGCACGACTCTATATCGCTCCTCAACTACACACCGCCAATGTCACCACTCTCCTCTCCCCTCACCACTCCCGATTTTTTGAGTGATGGATCACTGGTGCGCGGATGGGGCAGAGAGAGGTTAACGAGATCCGCCAGGGGAGGAGAATGTATAGCGAGATCTCTTGCGCCGAACTGCAATGATGAAGGCGCATGTTGGCGGATCCCTCAGGTTCCGGCATGGCACGGTGGTGACGACAGTGAAATTGAGACGATGGAGGAGAAAGGGGAATGATTGAAAAAATGTGATGCGGCTCAACTCACAAATGAAGCATAAGGCATGGAAATCCACTATCTCGCCCAACCCACCTATACGGGCTCCTTTCCAAGTAGCACGATTTCACGATGGTCAGCATGATGAGACACCTGCAACGCCGCTGCTTAGTGCACGCTCGCCATGAGCGTTTGGGTTGGAAGAAAAAAACTGATCGGATGGACATGTCATATACACGCCCAAAATAATCTGGACTATTGTCACCCAGGTTGGCACATTCAGGATGTGTTTGGTTTGAGAACCACAAGGCATGGAATGTCATGGTCTCATTCCAAAGGAATGGATTGGTTCCATTCTTATGTTCGGTTGAAGATGAAAAATGTCATGGGTTGGTTTCATTCTTGTGTTTGGTTGTAGATATGAAATGTCATGGGCCGGTTCCACTATTATCGGCCAACATCCTACGCCAACCATGGAAAAAATGTCACGTAGCTAAGACAAAATTGGGTAAGCATGCTAAATCAAAATCAAACATCGCCATGCACTACCTGTAACCCATGTCAATCAACTTTTGATATGTATCTTGGATGGACAGCAGAGTCCAGCAAAGGTAAGACGTCGGGCACGCGCCGCTGCCTAGCTTGCCACAACGAGCCACCCAACTTCACCACCTCTGCCTCCTGCACAACCCCTATTCGCCGCTGCCGCTAGCCACCACACGCCAGGTGCAATGCTTACACACGAGCGCACGAGAGATCAACAAGCAACATGTGAGGGGTCTGAGGGAAAGATATGAGAGCGAGAGGAATAGGGTTCGGGTGCGTGTGTGAGAGTGGTGACAATTGCTTGGTTATTTATTTTTTTCTTTGCTTTCATGGTCGAATAATGAGTCGATTAGTCCAAATCGGCGGCATCCCTCGGTGAAGCATCTGGAGGGGATATTCCCTACATGCAGATGACTCCATTCCGGTTCCTAAGAGCAACTCCAACCAGCCGATCCATTTCGTACGCCCGCGTCCGTTTGGATCGCCGTGGATAGAAAAGATGGCCCAACGGACAGACCCAAACAGATGTGCTTCCCAAATCACGTCCGCTTGGCGTCGCGCCGACCCATTTCTGGCTCAAATTTGGACCAACTTTGGGTCGCAGGCGGACACAAAGCGGATGCTTTCTGCATACGCGTCGTCCACCTATGTCCGGGCAGACCCACTTGTCACCCACCCACCCACCTCTCCCTTCTTATTTAATTTGTTGGCCCACCCCACCCACCTTTTTCCTATTATTCTATTGCCACAGCGCTACCGTCCACCTGCTGCCCGTTGGGTGTCCCGGTTGACCCATTTAAAAAAGCGGACATGGACAGGCGGACGGGCGACCCAAACGGATGAAAAGCGGACAAACCGCGTGTCCCTTTGGGTCTCTGCGTTGGAGTTTCTCTAAGAGCATCTCCAGCCGTTCCGCCCCCAAGGGCTTGAAATGGCGCCATTTGGGGGCTAACCGGCGATATATTCGGTGTGGGGGGCTCGGGTTCCCAGCGAACCCCCCAAGTTCGCCCAAGCCGTCGAGTTCGGTCCAAATTCGGCCCAAATTCGACACAATTTGACACAAATTCAATAAAACTATTTTTTATCACATAGTTCAACACATAAATCAATACAAATGAAATAGTTTAACGAAGCAAGCTCATAATTTGAACACAAATTAAAACACATCAAACTAGGCATTGCCCTTGAGCCTCCATAGGTGCTCCACCAGATCGTGTTGCGGTTCTTGATGCACCTATGGGTCATGGATATCCTAACGCATATTGAGGAAGGCAGTCCATGTCGCCGGTACCTAGTGATCAACAATTGCAAGACGACCCTGCCTGAAATATGGTTCAGAGTCAAACACTGGCTCTTCCTGCTTGCTCTCAATGATCATGTTGTACAAGATGACACAACAATTCATCACCTCCCACATATGAGATTTCGATCAGGTAAGAGCGGGGTACCAGACAACAACAAATCAAGATTGGAGCACACCAAATGACATCCTTCCTGCAAGCCTCCTGACACTTAGCAAAGTGTGACTTCTTGCCTCCTGCCAGCGTTTGTGATAGTCTTCACAAATGTGGACCATCTCAGATAGATGTCATCTGCTAGATAGTATCCCTTGTTGTAGTGGCGCCCATTGACCTCGAAGTTCACCAGAGGAGCATGACCTTTAACAATCTTGGCAAAGACATTCGAGCACTGCGATACGTTGATGTCATTGTGAGTTCCTCGCATACCAAAGAAGGAGTGCCAAATCAAGATGTCCTGTGTGGCCACTGCCTCAGGTACCACACCGCAAGCTCCTTTGGCGCCTTTGCACATCCCCTACCAAGCAAATAGACAGTTTTTCCATGCCCAATGCATGCAGTCGATGCTTCCAAGCATCCCAGGAAATGCTCTTGCTGCATTCCGTGCTAGGATCCGAGCAGTGTATTCAGCATTGGGTGATCGCAAGTATTGTGGTTCAAACACTGCCACCACTGCCCTACAAAACTTGTACAAACACTCAATGGTGGTGGACTCGGCCATGCGTCCATAGTATTCCAGTATATCACCAGGAGCTCCATATGCAAGCATCTTCATAGCTGTCATGCACTTCTGGAGTGAGGAGAATCCAACTATGTCGGTGCAATCCTTCTTGCAAATGAAACAGCCATCGAAATATCGGATGATATTCACAATCCTAAGGAAGAGCTTTTGTCTCATCCGATAACGTCGCCGAAATACTTTCGTGCCGTGTAGAGGAGCGTCAACAAAGTACTCGACGTGCAGCAAGCAATAGCCTTCCATTCGATGCTTCTGCTTGCTCTTACGGCGGCCCAACGCCTAGCCACCTCGCCATGGCTTTGCATTGTTCGCGAACAGGCCGACCAGAGCGGCTAGGATCATGAGGTGCTCTTCGTTGTCGGTGTTGGCCTCGGCTTCCTCCTCGTTGTCGGAGTCCATTGCCGAACAGGCAAATCGTCAAACACCCGACGGATGTGTTGGGTGGGAAGCCGCCGGTATCCCCGCCCGCATGGTCGTCAGAGCCCTGGAAAGCTCGCCCAAGAACGGTATCGAGGTTGTCGTGGCAAAACCCTATCTTTCCTGCGCAGAAATGGCCTTTCTAGCGGCGGAGCAGCAGTTGTGGGCAGGTGGGCGACGCCAGGAGCAGCATGGCGGCAAAAGGGGAAGTGGCGTCCTGTAACGCGCGGGTCGAATCTGAGCGGGGAAAAGGCATTTCTCGCCTGACAGTGGTGGCCCACGTGCCACTTTTCTTTCCGTTGAAACCCCCAAATGCCCCTAGTGCGCTGGGTTCGGCCTGAAAATGCCGGTCCAAAAGATAGGTCCAACCGGTGAAATTCAACGTCTTGGAAGGCGACTGTTTTTTTATGCATGCAATAAAAAAATGCCGTCGAAGGTCTCTTGGGGTGCGGCTGGAGATGCTTTAGACCTCTCCCAATGCATGGGTGCTTAGATGAGGTGCTAAGTGCATTAAAAGGCTTAGCAACTAAACCCCCCAATGCATTGGTGCTTAGCTTTTGGTTGCTAAGCTCTCTTCATTTAATAAGGTATAGACTCATATTTGTGTTTCCACCTAGGTACACGCGCTTAGCATTGGTTCTTTCCGAGGACACCATACTACTCTCTCGCTTCTTAATTAACATGCCATATCAGATTTTTTGCTTAGTTGGCAACCTTAGCACCTATACAAGGTGGAGCACCGGGAGATGCCTTATAACTGTTTAGAGTAGAACGAGAGAGACAAAGACAAATGTAAAGTGAATCGTTATATTTATTGATGATGGGATTACATGTATATATATAGACCCCGAAGGGATGCATCCAACATACGCGATGGACCAGAGAGACACAAGCAAACAGTCGCGCCCCTTGTGCATGGCGGTTAGGGATAGTGGAGATTCTCCATAATTAACACATGGGTTAATTAAACTCAACACTCCCCCTAATCTACGCTATCCTTGTAGACATCATCATCTTAAATAAAGCTCCTCTAAAAACCCCGTGGGAAAAACGTGAGGAGTATAATATTTGATATGTTGCCAAAACTCCTGAAAACCCCAGTGGGAAAAATAAGGAGAAAATGCCACGACATACAATAGTCATTGTCTCATTAAACTCAATATGTGAGAACCATAGAGTTTGGAGAACAATAAATATGTCGTATATACTTTCCTAAAACCCCGATGGGGAAAACAGAAAGTATGACATATTATATCATGTTGATATTACCTCATTAAAAACCTTCATGAGAACCTATATAGTACACTCAGGAAGGGAAAAAGAGTATACTACGATGCATTGAACAGGAACAATTTAGGAAAATACTCCCCCTGATTCTTGCAAATTTCGAAGCCATCACATACCAATTCCATGAACATATTCATGGAATGTAGAAGTTGGTAGAGACTTCGTGAACAAATCAGTCACATGATTTGATATGCAAGATATGCAATAAAGTGAATTGCTTACTACGTAACCTATTTGCATCCGGGCAACACAAGAAACATTATCGTTGAGATAATGGTTGGTGGATGTAGCCATGAGGTCTGTTTCAAAGACTCGTCATGAGAGGGCTACCACACATAGTAGGAACACTAAGCTTGTCTATGATCTGACATAGTGGGGATCTGATCGATGTATCCAATGATATTGGTGTTCACATTTATGTGAAACTGAAAAACCAGGACAAGATGTTTAATGCCTTGGAGACATCGAAAGATATTCTTGAGTATGAACCAATTGTGTATGGTGGATCCAATGACATTATGGAACGTTGAGTCCCAATATCTCATTTCCATCATCTCTTGGCCTAATAGATCTTTCTCTATGTCTAGAGAATGAACTATCATGAGAGTTATGGATGGATAAGATTTGTCCACAATGAATTTCTCCAATATATTATGGATATAGATAACATAGTATACCATAATGTATGAATGAAGGTGCTCAAGTTGTAGCAACGAGTGGTATTTTGGTTTACCCAAGTCCTTCATTTTAAACTCCGTCGATTAGATGATTACATGTGTCGTCATTGCAGACACACAAACATGGATAATCATCATTGTAGGAGTAATCCTTGTATATAAGGATCTCACTACGTCGATTGTACCATATGTTCCGACAACAGTAAGTCTTATGGTGACTTACTGATTTTACACAATGTATGTTGCGTTTTGCAAATCTATTCAGAAGTGAGATTCCATTGGGAATCAATCATATATGCCTGAATCTAGTGATCCACATGGATATGTGATCACTACATCTATCAACTGTAGAGATAGATGATTTTGTAGTGCCAATGATATAAGTAATCGGAAAGAGATTCCACCTCTAGAGAATAGTTGGGTATCTGCGTGAACCCTTATGCTACAATACTTGCTCTTTGTTTCACCACCTGGTTGTTCTCAATTCTGTTTCCATAACAAAAGTGGTGTTGGTATTGCTTATGAATACCTTTCCATTATTGAGCAAGATCATTTCTACCTAGATTATACCCTTGGCTTGAGTTCAGTCCGAGTGTTGTTCACACTTTGCCATGGCCATGGTCTTTGGACCTAAATCATGTGAAAGGTTTTGCAATCTAGTTGAGAAATATATGTCAACAATTGTAGACTACCGGTTATATGATTCTCCAGAATCTATATATCAATATATAGTTGATGCAAATACCATTACCCATGGTGACTGAACGAGATTTCCCAATGCGTCTTAGTTGGGTATTCCGATGTCCTGGTCATTGTGTGCACCATGACCTGGGTTGGTGGGGGTTTCCCGTCCACTGGGTGTATACTACCCATTAGGTGTCTGCCAACGTGAAATTGACTTGCATTTACTGATTCATAGGCCTTGATATCCTTGCTTGCGAGAAGCTGAATCCTGATGTACTTCTGCCATACATCTCCCCCCTGTTGCTTTGAACGGGGAGTGGAGTGGATTTTGTTGGTACCTCCACTCTTTCAGGCGTACTTTTGTAGAATTTAGGATTGTGTGACACCTTTATAGTTAGTAAATGAATCTGGTAGGTTATTTGCAACGTGTTGCAAATCTTCTGAATGCATGGTTCAGATCTTTGAGTACGTGGATTTGAGGCAGAAATGTGTTGAACATTCCACTAATTTCCTGGCATTCTTCATGTACTTGAATTCTCCCCCTAATGCGTGGAAATATTCCTCATTGAATCAGCATACTGGCCTTGAATAACTCCCCATGCGAGGGGCTTGAGGTATTGACGGAAATACAGTTATTCCTCACATAGATCCCAACTATATGTTGAGGGCCAATGATGTATGCCAGGTGGTGATATCGGTATGCAACCGAATTACTGCAGATGGGAAATACTTGGTGGATTTCCATGTATCAAAGATAGAGGGGAATAATATTATGCAGTTTGGTCATGAGCGTGTAAAACTGCATGATTCCAACGTAAAGTTAGTAACTTGCAATTCCAAAGTAAAGATAATGCAATGAGCTTAACTCCTTGGATAAAGGATTCTACCAAACCATTTTGAGTCTAGACATTAGGAAAAATTGCTAAACTTCAATCCAAGAGCCATAGAGAAGGCACTCAAGGAGAATTCTGCAATGTTATCCATTAGATTTGCTTGAAATCGATGTCAGGATAATGAGCCATTGGTTCCATGTGAATAAAGCACACACTTAAGACCACCGTGAAGATATGTCCTTTAGAACCATGGAATGTATGAATAGTCTAGTCAATGGATGGGAAGAGCCACTTACCTCAACTTGATGCATTCAAGGAGTCTGAGTGGTTCAGCATAGACTTTAAGGTGTGCGAGCCTTAAAATTAGCTTCCCTATGTCATATGTAGTGCACATAAAATCCAAATATTGTTAGAATCTAGCATCATAATAATCATGAACTATTGGAATTGCTGATAGTTTCGGTTTCAACCCAATTTCTCGATGACCAAGGCGAGTATGCCAAGTTTGCCATGTACAAGACATTTTGGAAAACTATCATGGGCGCAACATGTGCTATAGGTTTTGTAGTATGTGTAGTACAATCCAGATGATACATAGAGAATGTGCTTTCCATATCCGTTGCATATGGTAAAGAGAAGTTATTTGTATTTGTTGTCATCATAAGTTTCGCCATGGAAACTATTGATACCTCTATAGTTTAGTAGGATACGAGTTAAATCTCGGAAGCAATAAAGCATCCCGACGTTACTCGAGTACCCACAGGGATAGTAAATATGACTCGAGTTGAGCCAACAAATACTTCACGAGAGTGGAAACCTTTCTCTCATGAGAGTGGAAACCTTGGACTTCCCTGAGTATAGAGTTTGTGGTGCATATGTCCACAAGGCACATATCATCTTTCATCGGATTGACTCCCGTAGAAATCTATATATAGTCATGAAGATTCTCAATGTGAAAATCACTGCCAGATATATAGAATACATACAAATGTATTTATACCAAACTGCTGATACAATATATTGTGATATACAATATTAGATGACAACAATAATTATGATGTTGTTACAACATCATAAATGTACATTAGTTATATTGACCACTCAGGAGATTGAAAGACTATTCATAGTCTCCAAGCATGTTGGTTGAGGCATATTCAACCATCACATTCTCCGTGCCCATAGGGTCCCGTCACAGCTGGTGATGTCGGATTGAAGGTTGAAGTAAGATTCACACCTTTGCCCTTGAGGTTCATTGTATCCCAAGAATTGCTAAGACAGAATAACTAGATGTTGAGATCTGGATCTAATGCCTTATGATATATAAGACACATTTTTTTCTGTTAGCGGTGTGATCCTGACTAGAGGTAAATCGAGGATTGCACACACTATCCCACGAGACACAACAGAGATCATGATGTCCATGGCCCAGATAGGGCAGTGGTGGCCATTGAGGGCGAGTGACACAAATTCTATAGCCATATGTTACCGCTATGGGTAAACCAGAGATAATCAATTTATGGTCAGTAAATTGAAGACCATCATGGTTGATGTTGTAATGAACTTAGCAAAATCAATGGGTATTTCAAGGAGTTATCTTGAAACCATTAGTGTTGTTGGGGAACGTTGCATGGGAAACAAAATTTTTCCTACGCACACGAAGATCTATCCATGGTGATGAGCATCTACGAGAGGGAGAGTGGATCTACATACCCTTGTAGATCGCTAAGCGGGAAGCGTTAAGAAACGCGGTTGGTGTAGTCGAACGTCTTCGCGATCCAAATTGCCGTGCGTCCCGCAATCCAATCACGATCCGTCCCGCGAAACAATCACGATCCGTCCCGCGATCCGATCACGACCCGTCCCACGAACTTGATCACGATCCGTCTCACGAACTTGATCACGATCCTTCCGATCTAGCACTGAACGGACGACACCTCCGCGTTCAGCACACGTACAGCTTGATGACGATCTCCACCGTCTTGATCCGGCAAGAAGGAGTGGAGAGGAAGAAGAGTTCTCCGGCAGCCTGACGGCGCTCCGGCGATGGTGGTGGAGCAATTCCGGCAGGGCTTCGCCTAAGCACTGCAGAAAACCGATCTAGAGGAGAAACTGTGCACTGGAGGAACGAGTAGCACGTGGCTGAAAAATCTAGTGCAAAAACACTCAATACCACCAGTATATATAGGAGGAGAGGAGGAGAGGAGGCAGCTTGGCCTCCAAGCCTTATAGGCTTTGGCCGAACTAGGAGAGGAGGAGTCCACCTCCTCCACTCCTAGTAGGATTAGGATTCATTCTTTTTTTTTCCTTTTTGCCTTTTTCCACCTTTTTCCTTTTGGGTTTTCTTCTCCAGCCACATGGGCCTTGTGTGAGAGTTTCCACCAGCCCACTAAGGGCTGCTATTCACTCTCCCACAGCCCATGAAGCCTCTTGGGTCGAAATACCCCTCCCGGAGGTCTCCCGGTACACTACCGGCACTCCCGGTACACTACCGATAAGCCCGGAACTTTTCCAGCGACCAAAACAGGACTTCCTATATATGAATATTTACCTTCGAACCATTCCGGAGCTCCTCCTGACGTCCAAGATCTCATCCGGGACTCCGAACAAACTTCGGTCACCACCATACATAACTCTATACTACCGAAACGTCACCAAACCTTAAGTGTGCAGACCCTACGGGTTCGAGAACTATGTAGACATGACCGAGACACCTCTATGGTCAATAACCAATGGCGGGACCTGGATGTCCACATTGGTTCCTACATATTCTATGAAGATCTTTATCGGTCGAACCTCTATGTCAAGGATTCAGTTAATCCCGTATGATGTTCTCTTTGTTCTTCGGTATGTTACTTGCCCAAGATTCGATCGTCGGTATCTCCATACCTAGTTCAACCTCGTTACTGGAAAGTCTCTTTACTCGTTCCGTAATACAAGATCCCATGACCAACACTTAGTCACATTGCTTGCAAGGCTTATTGTGATGTTGTATTATCGAGTGGGCCCTGAGATACCTCTCCGTCACACGGAGTAACAAATCCCAGTCTTGATCCATGCCAACTCAACAGACACCCTCGGAGACACCTGTAGAACACCTTTATAGTCACACAGTTACGTTGCGACGTTTGATACACACAAGGTACTCCTCCGATATCTGTGAGTTGCATGATCTCATGGTCATAGGAACATATCAAATGATGTGATCATAAGCTGACACGATCATAAGCTACGTTTGTAGTTTGGGTCTTGTCCATCACATCATTCTCCTAATGATGTGATCCCATTATCAAATGACATCTCATGTCCATGGCTAGGAAACCTTAACCATCTTTCAATCAACGAGCTAGTTCACTAGAGGCATACTAGGGACATTGTGTTTGTCTATGTATCCACACATGTATCCATGTTTCCAATTAATACAATTATAGCATGGATAATAAACAATTATCATGAACAAGGAAATACAATAATAAACACTTTATTTATTGCCTCTAGGGCATATTTTCAACAGTCTCCCACTTGCACTAGAGTCAATAATCTAGTTCACATCACTATGTGATTTACATTGTAATGAATCGAACACCCATGCAGTTGTGGTGATGATCATGTTTAGCCCTTGGAAGAGGTTTAGTCAACGGGTCTGCAACATTCAGATCCATGTGCACTTTGCAAATATTTATGTCTTTCTCCAAGATGTAATCGCGGATGGAGTTGAAGCGTCGCTTTATGTGTCTGGTCCTCTTGTGAAACCTTGGTTCCTTGGCCAGAGCAATGGCACCAGTGTTGTCACAGAACATGTTCATTGGATTCAGTGCACTGGGCACTACTCCAAGATCTGTCATGAACTGCTTCATCCAGACACCTTCCTTCGCCGCCTCCGAGGCTGCGATGTATTCCGCTTCGCACGTAGAATCAGCTACCACGCTTTGCTTGGAACTGCACCAGCTTACCGCTCCCTCGTTAAGAATAAATACGTATCCGGTTTGCGACTTAGAGTCGTCCGGATCAGTGTCAAAGCTTGCATCGACGTAACCCTTTACGACGATCTCTTCATCACCTCCATAAACGAGAAACATTTCCTTTGTCCTTTTCAGGTACTTAAGGATATTCTTGACCGCTTGCCAGTGCTCCATTCTAGGATCACTTTGAAACCTTCTGACCATACTTATGGCAAGGCTGACATCGGGTCTTGTGCACAGCATTGCATACATGATAGAGCCTATGGCTGAAGCATAGGGGATGACACTCATCTTTTCTCTATCTTCTGCAGTTACTGGGCATTGAGTCTTACTCAACTTCACACCTTGTAATACAGGCAAGAACCCCTTCTTGGATTGTTCCATTTTGAACTTCTTCAAAACTTTATCAAGGTATGTGCTCTGTGAAAGTGCTATTAAGCGTCTCGATCTATCTCTATAGATCTTAATGCCTAATATGAAAGCAGCTTCTCCTAGGTCCTTCATTGAAAAACTCTTGTTCAAATATTCCTTCACGCTTTCCAGCATTTCTATATTGTTTCCAATCAGCAATATGTCATCCACATATAATACTAGAAACGCTATAGAGCTCCCACTCACTTTCTTGTAAATACAAGCTTCTCCGTAAACTTGTATAAACTCAAACGCTTTGATCACCTCATCAAAGCGCTTATTCCAACTCCGAGATGCTTGCACCAGTCCATAAATGGATCGCTAGAGTTTGCAAACTTTGTCAGCATTCTCTGGATCGACAAAAACCTTTGGGTTGCATCATATACAACTCTTCCTCAAGGAAACCGTTGAGGAACGCTGTTTTTACATCCATCTGCCAAATTTCATAGTCGAAATAGGCAGCTATTGCTAACATGATTCTGACAGACTTAAACATCTCTACGGGCGAGAAAGTCTCATCGTAGTCAACTCCTTGAACTTGTGAAAAACCCTTGGCCACAAGTCGAGCTTTATAGACGGTGACATTACCGTTCGCGTTTGTTTTCTTCTTAAAGATCCATTTGTTCTGAATGGCCTTTCGCCCTTCAGGTAATACTTCCAAAGTCCATACTTTGTTTTCATACATGGATCCCATCTCAGATTTCATGGCCTCTAATCATTTCTCGGAATATGGCCCATCACTGCTCCTCCATAGCTCGTAGGTTCATTGTTGTCCAACAACATGACCTCCAAGACAGGGTTGTCGTACCACTCAGGGGTAGTACACGGCCTTGTCGACCTACGAGGTTCAATAGCTGCTTGATCCGAAGCTTCATGATCATCATCATTAACTTCCTCTTCTACCGTCGTAGGTTCCACAGAAACATCTTTCTGCGCTGCGCTTCTTTCTGGTTGAAGTAAAGGTTCAATAACCTCATCAAGCTCTATTTTTTAGCGACAAGCACTTTGCCTTCGGATCCGAGATAGAAGGTATACCCGACTGTCTCTTTCGGGTATCCTATGAAGACGCATTTCTCCGCTTTGGGTTCCAACTTTTCAGGCTGAAGCTTTTTGACATAAGCATCACATCCCCAAACTTTAAGAAATGACAACTTTGGCTTCTTGCCAAACCACAGTTCATATGGCATCGTCTCAACAGATTTTGATGGTGCCCTATTTAAAGTGAATGCATCTGTCTCTAATGCATAACCCCAAAACGATAGTGGCAAATCAGCAAGAGACATCATAGAATGCACCATATCTAATAAGGTTCGATTACGACGTTCGGACACACCATTACGCTGTGGTGTTCCGGGTGGTGTCAACTGTGAAACAATTCCACACTGTCTTAAGTGACTGCCAAACTCATAACTTAGATATTCACCTCCTCGACCAGATCGCAGGAACTTAATCTTCTTGTTACGATGATTCTCAACTTCACTCTGAAATTGCTTGAACTTTTCAAACGTTTCAGACTTGTGTTTCATTAAGTAAATATACCCATATCTACTTAAGTCATCAGTGAAGGTGAGAAAATAACGATATCCACCACGCGCTGTAACATTCATTGGACCGCACACATCAGTGTGTATGATTTCCAATAAGTCACTCGCTCGTTCCATTGTTCCAGAGAACGACGTTTTAGTCATCTTGCCCATGAGGCATGGTTCACATGTGTTAAGTGATTCAAAATCAAGTGACTCCAAAAGTCCATCAGCATGGAGCTTCCTCATGCGTTTTACACCAATATGACCTAAATGGCAGTGCCACAAGAAAGTGGTACTATCATTATCAATTCTACATCTTTTGGCATCAATGTTATGAACATGTGTGTCATCACTATCAAGATTCAATATGAATAAACCCCTAACATTGGGTGCATGACCATAAAAGATATTACTCATATAAATAGAACAACCTTTATTCTCTGATTTAAATGAGTAACCGTCTCGCAATAAACAAGATCCAGATATAATGTTCATGCTTAACGCAGGCACTAAATAACAATTATTCAGGTTCATCACTAATCCCGATGGTAATCGAAGAGACAGCGTGCCGACGGCTATCACATGAACCTTGGAACCATTTCCCACGCGCATCGTCACTTCGTCCTTTGGCAGCCTTCGTTTATTCCGTAGTTCCTGCTTTGAGTTGCAAATGTGAGCAACCGAACCGGTATCAAATACCCAGGCACTACTATGAGAGCTAGTAAGGTACACATCAATAACATGTATATCATATATACCTTGTTTGTCGTTTGCCGCCTTCTTGTCAGCCAGGTACTTGGGGCAGTTCCGCTTCTAGTGACTAGTTCCTTTGCAATGAAAGCACTCAGTTTCTGGCTTGGGTCCATGCTTGGGCATCTTTGCAGGAGTAGCAGCTGCTTTGCCATCCTTCTTGGTTTTGCCCTTCTTGCCCTTGCCCTTGACTTTGCCATTTTTTCTTGAAACTAGTGGTTTTATTGACCATCAACACTTGATGTTCTTTCTGGATTTCAGACTCAGCGACTTTTAGCATCGCAAACAGCTCGACGACTGACTTGTTCATCCCGTGCATGTTATAGTTCATCACAAAGCTCTTGTAATTAGGTGGCAGTGATTGAAGAACTCTGTCAATGATCACCTCTGGTGGAAGGGCAATTCCCAACTCCGCTAGACGAGTTGAATACCCAGACATTCTGAGTATATGTTCACTGATAGACCCGTTCTCCTCCATCTTGCAAGCATAGAACTTATCGGAGGTTTCATACCTCTCGATTCGGGCGTTCTTCTGAAAGATAAACTTCAACTCCTAGAACATCTCATATGCTCCATGACGTTCAAAATGTCTTTGAAGTCCCGATTCTAAGCCATACAATATTGCACACTGAACTATTGAGTAATCTCCAGTACGTGCCTCCCAAGCGTTCTTAACGTCTTCGGAGGTCATGTCTTCTGGTTGGTCACCAAGCGGTGCATCAAGGACATATGATTTCTGGGAAGCCATGAGGATAATCCTCAGATTACGGGCCCACTCAACAAAGTTACTTCCATCATCTTTCAGTTTAGCTTTCTCTAGGAACGCAATAAATTTCAGGGGTGCTACTGCGCGAGCCATTGATCTACAACATAAATATGCAAAGTTCACTTAGACTATTGTTCAAGATAATGAGTTTAGTTAATCAAATTACTAAAGCTCCCACTCAAATTGACATCCCTCAGGTCATCTGAGTGTCACATGATCCAAATCCACCAACTCAAGTCCGATCATCACGTGAGTTGAGGTGGCTTCAATGGTGAACATCCTTATGTTGATCATATCTACTATATGACTCATGTTCGACCTTTCGGTCTCTTGTGTTCCGAGGCCATGTCTATACATGCTAGGCTCGTGAAGTTTAACCCAAGTGTTCTGCGCATGCAACACTGGCCTGCACCCGTTGTATGTGAACATAGAGTCTATCACACCCGATCATCACGTGGTGTCTCAACACAACGAACTTTCGCAACGGTGCAGACTCGGGGAGAACACAATTTTATCTTGAAATTTAAGTGAGAGATCACCTTATAATGCTACCGTTGTACTAAGCATAACAAGGTGCATAAAAGGATTAACATCACATGCAATTCATAAGTGACATGATATGGCCATGAACTTGTGCTTTAGATCTCCATCTTGAAAGCACCGACATGATCTTCATCGTCACCGGCACGACACCATGATCTCCATCATCTTGATATCCATCAACGTGTTGCCATTGAGGTTGTCACGCCCTGCATGCTTCTACTACTATTGCTACCGTTTAGCGATAAAGTAAAGCATTACATAGCGCTTAATGATTGATATGCAGGTCATACAATAATTAAAGACAACCCTATGGCTCCTGCCGGTTGCCGTACTCATCGACATGCAAGTCGTGAAATTCTATACATCACATGATCATCTCATACATCACATACATCACATCATGTAATTGGCCATATCACATCATAACATACCCTGCAAAAACAAGTTAGACGTCCTCTAATTGTTGTTGCATGTTTTACGTGGCTGCTACGGGTTTCTAGCAAGAGCGATTCTCACCTACGCATAAACCACAACGGTGATACATAATTTGCTTTTCAACCTTCTCAAGGACCGCCTTTGTCGAATCCGATCCAACTAAAGTGAGAGAAACTGCCACCCGCAAGCCATCTAGGCAACAAGTTGTGTCGAGGGAACCGGTCTCTCGTAAGCATACGAGTAATGTTGGTCCGGGCCGCTTCATCTCACAATACCGCTGATCCAAAATCCAACAAAGGTAGGAAGCAATCTAAGCATCAACGCCCACAAACCTTTTGTGTTCTACTCGAGATCTCATCTACACATAGACCTAGCTCATGATGCCACTGTTGGGGAACATTGCATGGGAAACAAAAAAATTCCTACGCACACGAAGATCTATCCATGGTGATGAGCATCTACGAGAGGGAGAGTGGATCTACATACCCTTGTAGATCGCTAAGCGAGAAGCGTTAAGAAACGCGGTTGGTGTAGTCGAACGTCTTCGCGATCTAAATCGCCGTGCATCCCGCGATCCAATCACAATCCGTCCCACGATCCAATCACGATCCGTCCCGCGATCCGATCACGATCCGTCCCACGAACTTGACACGATCCGTCTCACGAACTTGATGACGATCCTTCCGATCTAGCACCGAACGGACGACACCTCCGCGTTCAGCACACATACAGCTTGATGACGATCTCCACCGTCTTGATCCAGCAAGAAGGAGTGGAGAGGAAGAAGAGTTCTTCGGCAGCCTGACGGCGCTCCGGCGATGGTGGTGGAGCAATTCTGGCAGGGCTTCGCCTAAGCACTGCAGAAAACCGATCTAGAGGAGAAACTATGCACTGGAGGAACGGGTAGCACATGGCTGAAAAATCTAGTGCAAAAAACCTCAATACCACCAGTATATATAGGAGGAGAGGAGGAGAGGAGGCAGCTTGGCCTCCAAGCCTTCTAGGCTTTGGCCGAACTAGGAGAGGAGGAGTCCACCTCCTCCACTCCTAGTAGGATTAGGATTCATTCTTTTTTTTTTCCTTTTTTCCTTTTTCTACCTTTTTCCTTTTGGGTTTTCTTCTCCAGCCACATGGGCCTTGTGTGGGAGTTTCCACCAGCCCACTAAGGGCTGATATTCACTCTCCCACAGCCCATGAAGCCTCTTGGGTCGAAATACCCCTCCCGGAGGTCTCCCGGTACACTACCGGCACTCCCGGTATACTATCGATAAGCCCGGAACTTTTCCGGCGACCAAAACAGGACTTCCTATATATGAATCTTTACCTCCGGACCATTCTGGAGCTCCTCGTGATGTCCAGGATCTCATCCGGGACTCTGAACAAACTTCGGTCACCACCATACATAACTCTATACTGTCAAAACGTCACCAAACCTTAAGTGTGCAGACCCTGTGGGTTCGAGAACTATGTAGACATGACCGAGACACCTCTACGGTCAATAACCAATGGCGGGACCTGGATGTCCACATTGGTTCCTACATATTCTACGAAGATCTTTATCGGTCGAACCTCTATGTCAAGGATTCAGTTAATCCCGTATGATGTTCCCTTTGTTCTTCGGTATGTTACTTGCCCGAGATTCGATCGTCGGTATCTCCATACCTAGTTCAACCTCGTTAATGGCAAGTTTCTTTACTCGTTCCGTAATACAAGATCCCGTGACCAACACTTAGTCACATTGCTTGCAAGGCTTATTGTGATGTTGTATTACCGAGTGGGCCCTGAGATACCTCTCCGTCACACGGAGTAACAAATCCCAGTCTTGATCCATGCCAACTCAACAGACACCCTTGGAGACACCTGTAGAGCACCTTTATAGTCACCCAGTTACGTTGCGACGTTTGATACACACAAGGTACTCCTCCGATATCTGTGAGTTGCATGATCCCATGGTCATAGGAACATATACTTGACATGCAAAAAACAGTAGCAATAAACTGACACGATCATAAGCTACGTTTATAGTTTGGGTCTTGTCCATCACATCATTCTCCTAATGATGTGATCCCGTTATCAAATGACATCTCATGTCCATGGCTAGGAAACCTTAATCATCTTTCAATCAACGAGCTAGTTCACTAGAGGCATACTAGGGACATTGTGTTTGTCTATATATCCACACATGTATCCATGTTTCCAATTAATACAATTATAGTATGGATAATAAACAATTATCATGAACAAGGAAATACAATAATAAACACTTTATTTATTGCCTCTAGGGCATATTTCCAACAAGTGTGAATCGCAAATTGATAAGTATGGCACCTTGAAGATAATCTCCAAAATGGAGTAGATCTCGCAGCACTAGGGAGTATAATCTGATGAAATTAGTAGATGCTCACTTGTAATGCCTTATGTCATGACTTAGTAAAATGTGTGGGAGAGCACATTGTAAAGCAATCATAATGTCAAAACGACAAAATGTAGGCTTTACCAGTAGTGGTGATAATCTGCAAAGCAGTAGATCTACATACTACCTTGTGATCCCAAAACATCAATTTGAAAAACAACACTTCAAACTTTGCATATTTATTTGCAAGAAATTGAAAATCTCAATTGCAAATAGATGTATTAATCTCGACATGTGTTGGACATGGAAATAAATACATCATAGAAATATTTCGGAGTACCTCGTACTCAACGGAGAAACAATACCGCAGAGGTACTGAATTTATCTTTGCAAGAGGTTAAAAATCTCAAATGCAAATGAACATAATTAATCTCGACACGTGAGAAACGTGGAAATATATTACGCCAACTTAAGATCTGGAGTACATTCGGTACTCAACAGATATACACTACTATTGTAATGAATAGTAATGGTGTTGCAAATTTGATGCTCAAGTGAAAAACTTGAATTATGTAGACCTCAAATGAAATGAGATGATCTTGTATCAAGTTGCAAGATAATTCAGCAAAGTGAATTAATATTTTGCGAGAGAAAATTAATCTCAATCGCAATGAGATTGTTTTGCAAGAAAATAATAATTCTCAATTGCAAATCAACATGTTAAGCATTAGCAGCCACATATTTCTACAATTTGAAACTCAACAGAAAAATAGGCTAAATAAGCAGGGAGGCTTAGAGAACTACAAAAACTCAATCATGATTATGAGAAACTGCAGAAAGTCATTTGTGATTATGAGAAACCACAAGGGCTGAAGTGAAAATAGCCGAAGAGATAAGGTTTGCCCTTTCATCTCCTGTGCGGTTACTGATTCAGAGTGAATCTAACTGCCTCCGCCTCTCGGGCTCGCCGGCCATGGGCGCATGGCCGGGCGGTGGCCAGTCGAGGCCCCGCGGCCACGTGCTGGAGACGGGAGGCGGCGAGGCCGGCCGAAGCGCGGGGACTGCGGCCACATGCCGGAGACGGGAGGCGGCGAGGCCGGGCGAAGCGCAGGGACCGCGGCCACGGCCTGGCGTTGTCGGCCGCAATGCTGGCAGGCGAGGGCGAGCGTAGCCACGGCCTGGCGCTGGCTCGGACGAGGAGGCCACGACGCGGTGGGATGTTGCGTGGTGGCCGGGCCACAGGCTGGCATGATGGACTGGTCGAGTGTCGGCGGGGCGTGTCGCTGACTGTTGACCACCGCCATCTTGTTCCATGCCGGAAGAAGGAGGGATGGGGTCAAGGTCAACATTGCGCCATGTCTCCCGAGGCCGCAGGGCCGCCCCTGTCTCACGCTGGAGCGCGTCGGCGCAGAGGCCGGAGGCGACCAGGCCGAGGACCACAAGCACTGCACGCTATGCGTCGGACGACACGACACGACCGAAGGCTAGATGACGCTCGCCAGGTCTGATGTCTTCCGGTGCATCAATTGAAAAGAAAAACTATAGAACAACGTAGTGCACTACTACTTTCCTTTGTATCAAGTGGATGCTTCTTTGACGTTCTCGATCCTTGGATCGATGAATGCTAGTGCCTTCTATTTCATCTCCTTTGCGAACAACGAGGCCATGGGCCGTCGGGGCTGGTAGACGACGAGGTCAGGGCGTCAGGCTTCCACGCCGCGGCCGCCTTGAAGGAGGGCTGCTTGCCGCGTCAACGACGCCGCTTGCAGTCACTTTCTACTGGTTCTTCACGGCCACATCGCTCTCGGCTGAGCATGCTGATAACATGTTTAGAGTAGAACGAGAGAGACAAAGACAAATGTAAAATGAATCGTTATTTGTATTGATGATGTGATTACATATATATATATATATAGACCCCGAAAGGATGCATCCAACAGACGCGATGGTCCGAAGAGACACAAGCGAACAATCGCGTCCCTTGTACATAACGGTTAGAGATAGTGAAGATTCTTCATAATTAACACATGGGTTAATTAAACTCAACAATAACCAACTAAAGCCGAGAATGGCTGCTATAGTTGTAAACCAGTCCCACCAGTTATCCGAGAATGGCTGCTATAGTTGTAAACCAGTCCCACCAGTTATCCGCATTCAGAGTGGTGAACCAGTTCCGCTAGTTGTCAACTGTGGGATGCGTGCACCCCTTAAACCCCAACCTTTAGCGAACCCTGTCCTTTGCTTTTGCTCCGCTTTCGCCTTCCCTCTTCCTCCTCTCGCATTCGATTGCTAGGGTTTGATCCTACCCTCCCTGGCACGATGGCGCATCCGCCCCCGCAGAACTGGGCCATGGCGCCGCCCTACCACTACCACGGGCCGCCGCAGCAGGAGCAGTCGGCGCCAGCCGCGGATGACGAGAGCGGAGCCGGGTCTGGAGGGCAGGAGGCGGAGCCGAGGTCACTCCGGATCCGCGAACTTTTCCCCTGGATGGACGAGGACTACCTGCGCAGCTGCTTCACCCGCTCGCCCGAGGTGATCCCACCCCATGCCTCTCGTCCTACCCACTCCCCTTTTTTCTAAAATTGTTTCCTATACATGTTTGTGCCCCTGCTATATGCTGTCCAATTAGATCTCTTCAACTGAGTCGCGTTTACATGCGTGCATCACACTGTTTACTAGCACCACTGGGTCGTAGCTTTGGTACCCACTAGATTGTGAGCCACTCACTATTGTGTATATTACGATACTGTCTCACTTTTTCTATACATAAAAGTATGGATGGATGATATGGTCTCACTACATTCTATCTTCCCTTTTATACGTTTCACAGTATGCTCTAGTGATAGCGAACTGCAGACGGTCACCATGTTTAGCTCCTTACTCTATCTACATTTCAGTTCCTTAAATCAGGCTATATATTTGTGGATGTTCACCGCTTACCCAATCAAATAGCATCAGGCATTGTATATGAAATCTTCTTGTGATTCATCTCAAAGTTTACATGCTTTTCTCACTGTTTCCTCACCATTTTCTTGTAAAATGCAGCTTGTGACGGCAGTGATAACGCGGAACAAGGAGACCAAGCAATCTGAGGGTTTCGGTTATCTTACCTTTTCTGACCATGCCACTGCTGACCAAATCCTCCAGAGCTATAATGGCCAGAAGATGCCTAATGCTGACAGAGATTTCACCCTCAGCTGGGTCCAGTATGCTGCTCCTGACCATGAGCATGCCATATATGTTGGGGGACTGAGCTTTGATGTCACAGACTTCATGCTACACCACGTGTTCAAGAATCGCTATCCATCAGTTAAGAGGGCAAAAGTTATATGGGATGTTTTTGCTAGACGCTCAAAAGGCTATGGGTTTGTTGTGTTTGGAGATGTCAATGAACGGACACAAGCAATGACTGAAATGAATGGAGCATACTGTTCTTCTAGGCCTATGCGTATCGGACCTGCTACCTTCAAGAGTGGTATGCCCCCCAACAGTATGTTAATTTTTTGTAGCTACCCAACCGTGAGTTTTGACTTCTGGCTTTCTATGTGTCCTTAACATTGCAAATATCTTTTTACGGATTTGTTTTCGGCATGTTGCAATTCCTAAAGCTTGCACAGCTGCACATGTTATTATTCAGATGCTCTGTTCTTGCACCGCTGACATGTAAATATTATCAGCATGGCTTCAATGGAGTTCTGTAATTCTTAATCTTCCATGTTGTGATGGAATTTAAGTTAGTTCGCCAATAAGCATATTTATTATCCTGGAGCCGTCTGCCATGCTATCCCAGTAGGGCTTGCGTGTCAATTTGGCTGTCTGAATGTAACCTCCCCTTGTCCAGCCCTTGTATTATGCTCTTCTTTCTTCCATGGACTTCTGGTCCAGCCTCTGTCGCAATATGAATTGTTGGGTACCAGTTCATATAACTCTGCCGCATTGTTGCCAGTGAGTGATAGACTGATGCATTTCAAGTTTCACCTGCAAAAGTTTTGAATCAGTTGCGTCAGACCTATTATTGTCTATCGCAAAACATTTGTTGATTGTCTCAATGCTGGATTTGGTGTTTTATTTCTTGAAAATTCAATGCTTTAACAGTATCTATAGATGGAATTGTGCTGGGTATACATCCTATAATGTTGGCACATTTTAGTGCATTATTTCTTGACTAGTGCCAAGCTAATTCTTATCCACTGATGGATCCAAAATTCGCAATACAGCAAGTAATTGTTATACTACAACACACAATTTTCAATAATGTCAGAGTCAATAGTTTCTAACAACACATTCCATTTCTGCAGATTTTCGTACACAAGGGACATATTCTGATTCTAACCGGAACAATACTAGAGTGAGTGCATGGTTTTACCTTTTAAAAGGAGTCACATGTATGGTCAACTGATCTCAGAATATTTTTCATGGCTTGCAGCTCTTTGTTGGTCAACTTGATTCATGTGTGACTGATGAGGATCTAAATAAAGCCTTCAGTCCTTATGGAGAGCTTACTGTCAAGGTACTAGAGGGGAAGAACTGTGGCTTCGTCACATATTCGAGCAGGTATTTGGTTTAGTCATAATAAATGGTTTGACAAATGCCTCGTGATTACACTTGAATACATATGCTAAAAGTACATGGGAATAGGCAGATCTACCTGAAAAATACCAGTAAAATTATACTCCCTCCGTCCCATAATATAAGAGCGTTTTTGACACTACACTAGTGTAAAAAACGCTCTTATATTATGAGACGGAGGGAGTACTATATAGCAGTCATATATTAGCCTAGTTAGCTAACTGCCCAAGGCCCTCCTTTGACCTATTTGTTGTACCTATTATGTTGTCGAGACCGTAACCGTAACTATTTATAATGCAATTTTGACAGTTCTGAAATATGCTAGATTAGTGATGTTTATGATGATGGTTGAAGATGGTAAGTCGTATGTCCCTGATGGTAAATTCTGGTTGAGAACTCCAGCCATATAGGATAGGTGTGTGCAGGAATATGAAACCACAGATGCATCATCTAAATCTCTAATTGGTCTGCCATACCTTCTCCAATGTACCACGGTTCTTCCCAGGAATATGCTGAATTGTGACTTTTATGTATTTGCAGGGCATCAGCTGAGGAGGCTATAACAATTCTAAATGGAAGCCAACTGGGAGATAATATCATAACAGTGGACTGGGCTCGTCCTGCTTCTAAGAAGCAGGTAATCTTTATCTGTTGTTTGCCTTCTACTTTCAGTTATCTTATGACCAGATCACTTTGAGTTTTATCGTTGACAAGCATACTCTTCAATCACAAATATGAGCAGGATCAATGGAATGGTGTGGACCATGGACAGCCCCAAAGCTCTGGTCCCGGTTACAGTTGCTGTCCCGAGGATCCTAACATTCTTGGTTACACAGGCCATCCTGGATATGCATATCACCAACAGCAGCAACCACAGCAGACCCCAGTACAGGTAGGTTCCATTTCTGATGTGGACCAGGGAGAGCCTTTTTCTTGTTTCACACTCTCTTTTCTTCTGTAAATAGCTAGCTACGATAAATGAATTATTTTTTTGTGCAGTGAGGATGCCAGGGCAGGGAATGTCTCAGTCGCAGGGTGCAGCGGGATTCTTGTGACATAAAACTCAGGAGGACTTTTGCTGGAAATAACTGTACTAGTTACTCAAGATGCCTGGAACGACGTTTTTTGCGGCAAGATTATTTCTCTGGTAAACAGTTGTCCGTGTTGCTGCTGTGTTTCTCCTTTTGTTGTGCACCATCACACAAATTCCCTGAGATGCCTGGAACAACTTTTTTGGAGGAGAGAATTTTCGGGAATATCTGTCTGTGTTTCTCCCTTTGCTGTGCAATGTCACGCGATGCCTGGAACAACAGTTTTGGCAGAGAGATTATTCTTTTGGGAATAGCTGTTTGTTTTGCTTCCGTGTCTCCTTTAATTGTGCACAAGAAGTTCCTTGAGATGGGTGGAATACCAGGTTTGTGTGAAAAAACAGAGATATGCCGTTTTGTAGTTTTGGTCGAAGACTTGTGTTCCCTGTAGTGTCAAAATAAATAAATTGTGTTGCCTGAACTTTGCTATCAGCTTGTTACTATGGCATGCCACAAGGTTTTACAGAATACAGATGCAACCTTTAACACCTGTTAAGCATCCATCGTGGTAAAACTGAAATTTGTGATCTGTTATGCTATTATAGAATCACTGTGCGCACTTCCGATTGTTGTTCAGATGCTGAAAGTACTGGTTTATTAGAGTTTGAGGGAAGCTGGTGAAGATAGAAAGGATTCTTGCCTCCCATTGTGGCATATATGTAGCATGTGTGGATGTCTCATGCCCTATCTGTTCAACCGATGATTCTCCAGAATTCGATTACAGCCACAGTCTGCGCCCCAACTCAAGTCACACAACAACTTTCGCTAGATCATGGGCTTCGTAATTTGCTTCTATACCGTCATGCTCCACTCACCCATCTTCATATTTTGCTATCTCCGCTTTAATATCTTTAATAATCATCCCGCTTGGAACTCTTGTGACCATGACCATGAGGGAGCCTTGGCGCCGTGGTAAAGATATTGCCTTGTGATTATAAAGTCATGAGTTCAAGTTCTAAAAACAGTCTCTTGCAGAAATGTAGGAAAAAATTGCGTACAATAGACCCAAAATGATCGGACCTTTATTCAGACCATGTGCAACCAAGAGCTACATGCACCCAGCTGCCCTTTAATCATCTTGGTTGATCCTGATGTTTAGTTGTTGTTGCACAATTGGTCGTTACTAGGATTTTCCCTGCCGTCGCCTTGAGATCTTCCGGGTTGACCATGTTGAGTGTTGGCTTATCGTCCTCACAAGGAGGCTTAGCAAGAAGTGCTTCGTGTTTCTTCTCTGGACATTCGTAAGCATAATGTCCAAAGTCATCACAGTTGTAGCATTATACCTCAATTTTATCTTTGTGTCCTCCGCGTCCGCGTCCATGGCCTCTCACCATAAGAAGTTGCTCTTCTGCACCTCTCAGATCCAACCCCTTGAGGAGCATTTCTTGCGCCTTGAGTGACCCAATGGCCTCCTTCATATTCATCTTGTTGATGTCACTAAACAAGGCAATCGATGAAGCAACATGGATGAGTTTCTTGGAGACGGCTCGCAACACCTTGTTCACCGCGTACTTCACCTCCATCAGCTCTCCAAGATCACGGATATGCCCCACAAATGTCGTGAATTTCGCCTCAAAATCATCCACGGACCCTCCATCACCCATCTTGAAGTTATCAAACTCCGAGCGCAAGGACTGAATCCTTGCCTCTCGCACATGCTCTACGCTCACATGCATGGAGCGTAGCCTCACGCCTTGAGTGACCCAATGACCTCCTTCATGTTCATCTTGTTGATGTCACTAAACAAGGCAATCGATGAAGCAGCATGGATGAGTTTCTTGGTGACGGCTCGCAACACCTTGTTCATCGCGTACTTCACCTCCATCAGTTCTCCAAGCTCATGGATATGCCCCACAAGTGTCGTGAATTTTGCCTCAAAATCATCCACGGACCTTCCATCACCCATCTTGAAGTTATCAAACTCCGAGCGCAAGGACTGAATCCTTGCCTCTCGGACATGCTCTACGCCCAAATGCATGGAGCGTAGCGCTGCCCACATATCATAGGCGGTCTCCTCTACAACACGCAGAAGTGTCGTGTCGTCGATTGACTGGGAGATGATTGTCAAAGGCCATCTCCTCCATGCTTTCATATCAACCTCCTTGAACGATCTCACGATCAATGACGCCTGATGCACCATTTGCTCGCAACATACACTTCGTCCTCACCGTCCATGCTGCATAGTTGGTCCTTTCCAGTCGTGGGAATGGAATCCTTCCGGTCGTTGAGTCGTTGATGTAGTCAGGTTGTCTAATGTGACAGCCCAAGTGTCGTCCCTACCTTTTATGGCATGTGTCTTGTATGAACCTTGTTGCCATGAGCTTAATGAAATGATTTGCACCTTGTCATACCATGTCTTGTTTTTGCATTCATGCATCATGCATCATTTCATCCATCATGCCATGTCTTGCTATTGTTGTGACCTTGTTGTGATCTTGTGTTGTGTGCTGTGTTGTGGTTAGAGTGTGGTGGTGCATCTCCTTCTTCTCCCCCCTCTCTATTCCTTTCAAACAAACCCCACTAATTGTCCTTTTCCTTTTATGTTATTTTAGCAGCAGATTTAAGTTGCTATTTAAATTGTTTAAAAATGTTCAAGAGGTGGCCTATAATGTTTTAATATTGTGTGTGTGGTTCTTTTGTTGTTTTGAGCTTTATGTATTTGCTTTTTTTAAATAAACAGGGGCTACTATTTTAAAAAGTATTTAAATTACTTGTCTTAAAATCATCTTGATATTTTTAGTAAATAGAGCATTTTATTTTCAATGTCAAAGTATTTTTGTTCTGCACAAAAATCCTTTATTTTACTCTATTTATTTTCTTCTGTTGTCGTGATTTGAAAAAGAGAAAAACTCTGTTTTTAATTGTTTTGTGAGAGTGTGTGCAGTGGGCCTTGCTTCCCTGCGGCCCATCCCGCTCGAGGGAACGGCGACCTGCTCCCGTTCCCCCCCGTCAGGTTCAAAGAGAGGGAGCAGGGCGGGTGAGCGCGTCGCCGTGAGTTGTTGCCGTCGTCTCGCCGTCTGTCCCCTCCTTTTTAAGCCCCCTCGGCATTCGTGCCTCCCCTCTAGGGTTCCGCGCGTCCTCCTCCGTCGCCAGCTTCTCCTCCCTCCTTCCTCTCCCTTCTTCTCCTTCTTCTTCCGGTTCAGAGAGAGAGCAGAGTGAGTTCAGCATTTTGCCGGTCGTCCTCGCCGTCGCCTTCGCGCCTCCGGTGCCCTCATCGCCGGTGGAGATGGCATGGAGCTCGGGGACGTCATCCGCGTTCCATTCCCACCGCTAGGAGGTGAGGAGCACCTCCCCGCGGTGCCGCTTGCCGTCGCCGTCGTCCGCAAGGGAGCGGGTCGTCACCGGTATCCCTCCTCTTCGTCGTCGTCGTGTCTCCGCCTCTTCTTCCTCTTCGCACGTCCGGCTCATCGTCGTCTCCCCTCGGTGAGTCGTGTGATGCCCCTCCTGTTGCCGTTGCTTATCTCGTCGTCGCCGCAGAGCCGCTATCGCCACCGTTTCGTCCAAAGGTGTGGCCTTGAGGGCTCGCCTTCGTCCCCCTCGTCGCGAGACGAACGGAGGAATGGACACCCCATAGGAGCCGCAACCGCCGCCAGTGTTACGCATCGCCGTTGAGGCCAATGGTCGTCGAGAATCGTCGCCGCCTTGCCGCTGTCATCGTCGGGCTGTTCTAAAGTTCACTTTTGTCAGACTTGCGCATTTGTGTGTGTATTAGTTCAGCCGAGGGCCTTCTCTGTTAACTACCGCAGCCGTAGCAGAGTGGCAACCGGCTCGGGGTAGCGACCTGAGGTCGTGGGTTCGAACTCTCCCCCCTCCCCCCTTTTTGCTTCTTTTCTTTTCTTTTCTTTTCTTTTTCCCTTTTGCTATATGTATGTGTGTGTGTAGATGCAAAAACCAGCATGTTTGTTTTTCTTTTCTGTTTATATGTGAATGTGTGTAGGTGGTGTATATGTATATGTGTATGTGTATGTGTATGTGAGAGTGTGTGTAGTGCATGTGTGTGTGCACATATGCATGTGTGTATGTGAGTGAGTGTGTGTGTGAGTGTGTAGTCATATGCATATGCATATGCATATATGCCTTGTGCATATATGTGTGCATATGTGTGTGGATGAACACCCACACACACATGAGCATGTGTGTGAGTGTGTGTGCCCATGTGCACTTGTGCATGTGTGGTGGTGTGTATGTGCCATATGCCTTGTGCATATATGGTGCTTGTGAGTGCGTGTGTGGATGAACACCCCCTCATGGGTGGTATGTTCATGAGAGGGATTGTGCTCATATGCCCTTAGGCATATGAAGCCATGCGTGTGCTTGCTTGGTAGTGTGTGTGTGTATAGAGAGTGTGTGAGTGTAGGTGACTAGTGGGTTTCCCCCACTTGACATACCCCCTTTGTTGTAGATATGCATGTTTTGTAGGGATTATTAGCTATTTGCCATGTTAGCTTAATTTCCAAATCTGGTTATGTCCAAATATGCTCATGTCCATTTAGAGTAAGTTTTAACTTATAATATTAGGTGGTGGTTTTGCTAGTATAGTTGTGCCATGTTGCTTCACATGTATATATGAGTATGACACATGATATTGGGGTAGAAAGAGCCAAGGAATCCATTGGTGCATCAGATTTCACTTTTGTGCAAGTTTATAAAACTGTCATTTTCTGCTGTGATGCTACTTTGTCATTTTTGCATGATTTAATCCATGCTTGCTTTGGGGCATGTGCCAACATGGAAGTGTTAGTGTTTTATGTCTAGTATGCCATGGTATTTTTGTTTGACATGATAATCACCCATATAAGTGGGAAACATGCTGCAAAGTAGCTAACTTGATGTTTCTGTTTTCACCATGCTAAATATTTCCAAGTCTGAGAATCTGCTGGTATTTTTATGCCATGAAGAGTGGGTGTCATCTTGTGATATGTTGAGAATTAGCTCATGCTCAGTGCTCGTATTTTGAAGTAGATGTTGTCTACTACCATCCTGTTAATTTTCATGCCAAGAGGTGGTCTCTAACCCCTTTAACTTATGCTGTCAACATGCTACCAGATTAACTCAGATTCCAGAAAACTGTTATTTTCACTAAGTCCCAAAAAACCGTTTCATCATGCCAACTTGATAGCTTCATGCCTATTGATGTGTATCTTCTTTCCAGATTGTGTAGATGGATGAGTTGATAAGCATGTTATGTAGTTTCTATCAATACCTTGTTTGTGGCTGTAGGATTCCTGTAGCTCAAGTTGTGGGCTGTGTAAGTTGCTATGTTGCTGTTTGTAGCAGATTGTTTGTTTTATTGTTTTGTGACTTGTGGGAGCTATACTCCATGGAATTGCTTGATCTTTGGGTCTACTGTGGTTGGTTTTTCATTGCCTAACCAGTGGCTACCTTGGATTGTCAAGAATTAGCCCATGGCCTTGTTGACTTGTGTTTTGCCTTCGTACCTTGTCGTGAGCGTATCGTGAGAACCGTAACTCCGTTTCTTACGTTCTTCATATGCATTTTTATCGTTTTTGCATGATACATACATATTTGCCATGTTAATGCATGTCTAAATAACTTAACATAAGATTCTGTCCAGATTCATTAATAACCAATTCTTGCATGTGAAACATTACTAGTTAGGATTACCATGTTAAAAACTCTTCACCTAAGCATGCATCATTCTTGTTTGTGCATTGCACCATGGTTGTTTGTTTATTCTTGCTGTTTCTTTTGGGTAGACGCGGACATTGAACCTGAGTACGAAGAGCGAGGCGAGTACAACTACGAGGATCCCGCTACTTGTTCCACCGAAGAACCAACATGCAAGATGATCGTACCCGGATCCCGATACTATTTTCACTTGCTAGATTCTCGCTCTTATCGTTACAACTGCGCTACCTACCACTTGAATATCAGCCTCCTAATTTCCATGATAGCCTTTAACCCTTGACATCCTAGCAAACCTTTGATTGGCTAAGTTACCGCTGCTCAGCCCCTCTTATAGCATTCTTAGTTGCAGGTTCAGGTTGTTCCATGTGATAACATGGATTTGGCATATCACAATATTATCTGTTATTTAATTTAATGCACATATATATCTTAGTATTGGTGGAAGGCTTGGCCTTTTGCTAGGTGTTTTGTTCCGCTATTACCGCCATAGTTTCTTGTTATCGGTGTTATGTTTTCCATACTTTGCGCTCCTAACATGCTCGGGGTTGTTATGGGGACCCCCTTGTTTATTCGGTTAAGATCAAAACTGTCACAACCCTAGCAAGTGTCTAGGCTAGCATTGTGTTTGCATCATCATCATCATCATTGCATCAATATGAAATGGGGAGAAAGAAAGAAACCCTAAGCATTTTATGAATTAAAGGAATTCCAAACAAATGAAATTTCAACAAATCCAAAATGCCCATAAAAAATGTTCCCTATGTCTGATAATTAAGGGCATGGATATACCAGGGACCATTTCAATTATTTGAACATTTGAAATATTTTAAATTATTGAATTAAGTCTCTGAAAATGACAAATAAAAATATTATCACTATCACTGCTTCCAAAATAATCTGAAACTTTCGATACAAGTTAGAAATATTCAAACTTGAATTATAAAAGTTTTTAGAATTATTTGAAGGGGTATTTTGGACCTGCAAGAAATAAACAAATGTCAGAGGAAATCAGAAAACAGAAATAAAGGAAAAAGAAAAGAGAGAGAGGGAGTTACCTGGTGGCCCAACTGGCCCAGGAGGGTCTTCGTCCTCCTGGCGTCCAGTCGGCATGGCGCGTGGTCGCCGCGCGCTCACGCCGGTGGCGCCACACCACCTGCCTGTCTGGCCCCTCCCTCGCCAACGCGACACCGGGGATAAGCATCGACGCGCCTCCCCGCCGCTCTCTCCCTCCGTTCCCCTGCTCTCTCCTCTTCTCCTCTCTGCTTCGCCATGGCCGCCCCATAGTTCGCCGCCGTTTGCTCACCTCCGTCCATCCCCCGTGCTGTAGAGGAGGCAGGAGCTCCGCCTCGACCCCCTGGTCCTCCTCGCTGAAGGAATCGCCGCCCGGAGCTCCATCGAGGGAACCCTGACCTCTTCTTCCTCCTCGGGTCAGAAGGTCGCCGTCGTCTATTCCTCGCCATCAAGCCATCCCCGAGATCCAGTTCGTCGCCTCAGCACCCGCAGTGAGCCCCCGAGCATTTCCCCTCTCTTTCTGTTCGATTTCGAGGCCCGTAGCTAAGCTCTGGCTCGAGCCCGAGCTCCGGTCGCCGCCGTTCTCGTCACCGATGACAACTCCGGTGACCAGTAGGTCATTCTGAGGATGTCATCGAGTTCGTAGAGTCCTGTAGGAGTCGTAGGTGCTTAGAGCGTGTGCTGTTGTGGTCTGTAGCCGTGGTTCCGTCGGAGCCCGAGCGCCGCCGTCCGCCAAGGTCGTCGCCGGCGACGTTCCAGGCCTCCCCAGCCTCGGGGTCTTGCCCAGATGGACGTGCGCGTGCATGGGCAGCAGTTTGAGCCCATCCGCCGTGGTTTTGGTCGCCGGAGGAGGATTTCCGAGCCCCTCCGCCGTTCCTGGAGTCGCCGGCGGCTCAACGCCGGTGACCCTGGTCGGTTGACCACGGGGGTTGACCCCTGGCAGGTGGGGCCATCCTCTGGTTAACCTCTGATTAGTAAAAAGTTAATTGTTTTAATTAATTAAGTTAATTAGACAATGACATGTGGGCCCAGGCCTGATAATTAGTTAGGATTAGTGTTAATTTTAATAGTTAAGTAAATGAGTCAATGACATGTGGACCCCACATGTCAGGTTTGACTCTGGGCCGGGTCAGCTGACCAGCTGATGTCATCATGACATCATGCTGATGTAATAAGTCAATTTCCTATTTAAAAATAATTCCAGAAATCATTTAAAACTTTGAAAAATCATATAAATTAATCTGTAACTCAGATGAAAATAATTTATATATGAAAATTTATCAGAAAAATCCAATGAATCCAATGGTGCTATTCTCATGCATGTTAGAGCAACCTAAGTAGGTGAACATGGACATTTTAGCATTAGGTCAATATATAGAATTTGAAATGAGAACAACTTTGAACCTATATTCAAATGCATTTCAAATTGACATGATCACTAGTTACATTAGCTCATCCATGCATACTATCATGCCATGACCATGCATCATATTGTTGCATCTGCTTGTATTGAATGTTTCATCTGCGTTGCGGTAGGCCCTAATCCGGAGGATACTACTCCATACCCCGACGAAGGAGAGAACTCTTCCGCAACCCAGCAAGGCAAGCAACCCCATTGATCATTTCAATAACATCCCCTTCTCTCGCTCCTGCTCTTATTTATTGCATTAGGACAAACGATCACGTGTCAGTCATTCACGGTAGATGATCCTAATCTTATGCATGACCTGATCTTGTCACAGTAAATAGCTAAACCTTGCAACCTAGCATACCTGGTAGATGCTTGTGCCATGCTGTGCTTAGCTTACCTTGCCTTCTATGCTTGCTATGCTTAGAGTTGTGTCAGGCCGGATTCATCTGGGTGATGAACTGAGTGAAACAGCGTTGTCCGATGTACTGAGCATATAATGAATACAATTTGGTAAAGGTGGCGATGAGAGGCTATGTAGGAGTACATAGTGGGTTGTCTCATTGGAACCGTCCTTAGGAACTGGGTTCCGTGTTTGTGATCCAAGACGAGATACTACCACACATTGGGTTCCGGTAACTCGACCCCTCTCGACTTATCAGTCGCTTAGTCTTTGGTCCAGGTATTGCAAGTAGTTTCTGGTGTTTATAGCATGCTGGAGGCCGTGCGTAGCGCTGACCCTCGGGGTGGGTTACGACGCGGTAGGCAGTGGCATGGTGTACCAAGGGTCACCCGAATGGTGGGCTTGAGAACCCTGCGCACATCGTTTGGGACCGTAGCGGATATACTGACCCGACCCAATAGGTGGGTTATACTGCAAGGTTATATCCCCGACATCAGGCCCAGGTTGATTCAAATTTATTCATGTCAATCTTCCCTTTTTCACTAGGTGGCTTATCTTCTGCTTGAATCTCAAAATGCCGACTTATGATACTCCCAGACTTGTAATTTCTCTCGTGCCATCCATCTGGGACGTCACTTGTCGGAAATTCATGGAAGCAATGATGAAATCACAATGAATCTTTGCATATATCCGCTTATCCCGAAAATCGAGGCGTCACTAGTTCCAAAATTGATTGTGACTCCTTCTTTCCCATGCCTGCTAGTTGCCCTTTCGTTTTTCTCCTTTATAAATAGGTCGGCCGGACCCCGTTACTCACTTTCCACTTCTTCTTCTTCCTTGCACCCCTCTTCTCAGTCGAGCACCATTGAAGTTCAAGATCGATGTCGAGGCTTCCCAACCGTACTGTTTATGCCACCAGATCTCCTTGCAATCATCGGAACGAGCGCAGTCGTGTCCATTTTGCTTCCAATAAGATCCGGTATGCTTTGTTCCCCATTAGGGTTAGATTATACCGGTGTTCATACCATGTTCTTCGCATTCGTCTAAGCGATTGCTTGTAGATCCATAAGTTTCTCATTCCCTTAACATCTGAGGTTTTAGTTGTATTCCCCGCATCTTATTTCTTGCAAATATATCTGAGAGTGAGGCTTTGAAGGATACTTTCTAATGTCCCAGTTCGGTTCCTCCGCCATTTAGAACTCGATTCTGCCGGCTTAAACGTCTTTTCGCTGATCATTGCCGGCTTAAGCATCTTTTCTGTAGAAACTTAATTTGTCTCACCTGTGAATAACCGTACTTTGATGGCTTATGCCGTGCACCGACTTATCTTCCTTATCTCCTTTGTAGTTGATCGTTAACTCGCCATGTCCCCTAAGAATGCCGAAGTCTATAACTGGGTCCGATCGCAAGAATCCAAACTCACCTTGGAGAATCTTGTGAGTCAAGGATTCCTGTCGGCTCGAAAGGAAATAGAGTGGCGTGCTCCCAAAGAAGAGCCTTATCTAAAGCCTCGACAAGGGGAAGTCGTCATCTTTTCTGACCACCTACGTAGGGGTTTTTGACCCCTCATTTTTTCAACCTCCGTCCTTAGGATATTGCGCCTAATTCAGTGACCAATATCTGTCAATTCCACGTTCTGTGCGAAGTTTATCTACAGATAGAGTCGTCTGTAACCCTGTTTGGGGAATTTTTCTATCTGAATCGCCAGAACAAGACCAAGAATGGCGCCGCTTGCTAACTTGGGGGAATTTCTATTCAGAAAAGAAATAATAGCCTCTTCCCCGTTTCCAAATTGACGAGTCATCCGAAGGAATGGAATAAGACTTGGTTCTACTACAAAAACACTGCCCCCACGGGAGAAAATCCTCTTCTGGGTTACAGGATGGAACAACTTGGAAATAATATCAAACTTCTGGGTTGGCCCTCAAATGAAGAAAGAGACCTGATAGCACCTCTTTGTACCAAGTTAAGGCCCCTGGCCGCGCATGGATTGACTAGGATTGACCTGATCCGTTGCTGGCTAAATTGGCAGATCCAACCCATCACCATGAGAAGCAACTTGATGTGTAACTACTTGAATGATCCATCCGATGTTCAACATTTTTCCAATGAGGACTTATCCGATGACGTCCTTAACAAGGAAACAAAAATATTCTTTTCCGATTCAAGGGAGAAATGTGGTGTTACCGGCTTGGGTCTGTTCTATCTGCAGAATCGGCCACCTCTGGTATCTGATCTTTCTTGACATGTATATTTTCTTCCTTAATCAATTTTATATAAACCGCCTTTCCTATCTTATGATTTATATTACTACAGGAGGGTTCTAACTTCTAGAATGTCATACCTGAGGCTCCTGTTCCTTCATCAGGACAAAAGGATGACCTGCCTCTCGAATCATCTTCGGGTGAGCATTCTGAGGTAGGACTTGACTCTCTTGGCCATTTGCTTATTAAACTTCCTGACACACCTTTTTGTTAGGGCGACTCGGAATCCAACCAACCCGACAACTTTGAGGTAATTCCAATCTCTTCCAGTTCCTCAGAGACGTTTGTTCCAAGAAAACCAAGACGAACCATTCGGAAGTTTAAAATGTCACATCCAAATGCTTACTTAGCTCCCGATTTACTTTGAAGAAAACTCAATTTGCTGGTCAATAAAAATGCAAAACCCAAAGTGATTCAGGCGACTTAGTCCCTGGCTTGTCTCACACGCCGCCGGATCGCAAGCCACGCCTTGAGGTGCCACATAGTCCAACCAATTTTCATTCTAGAGCCAATTTCTCTAAACGACTTCTCAGTCTATCAAGATCACTTTATCAGGAATCTTCTTCGTCTTCAGGCGACTCGTCCGCAACACAACTTCCTGCTTTTAACATCAATCGTGGGTAGGTTTCTGAACTTTGCACAAGTTTTTTGCATACTTGACCGTTGAGATATTTCTTCTTCATATGATTTCTAACAATTATAGGGCAAAATATTTTGCGTCAAAGCATGCTCCCAGGTTGACCTCAGGTGCTGCAATCCAAGACGTTTCGAACTCCCCTCCTGAAAGGACATCCATTGAAGTTGATCTTTTCGGAAACAACGCTTTGGATGCCACAGTTGAGCCAGCAGCTGATTTTGATCGAAGGCACCTCGGTTGATTTATTTGCTCGCCCGCCCAGCCCGGTGCGTCCCCCCTGTCCGGCAGCTCATGTTAATGACCCCATTCCGCCATCTAACCAGAGCGGTCCAGAGGGCTTCAGAATTCCTCTTGTTTCCACCTCCTTAGCAAAGATTGTAAATAAGGATGAGCCGATAAATCTGGAAAAGGGGAAACTAAACTGGAAGTCCCAAACTTATCTGCACTCGATGTTGAAGACATTCATCAGCAGTACTTGACTCGGCTGCCTGAGAGCCGGGAACTTGAGATCAATTTGATCAATGCTCTTAAGGAAATATATGAGGTAAAATTCACGTTTTACTGTTCGGTCACTATATCCTGTCTTTAGCCCCCAAGGACCAGCTTATTATGGAAATGATAACCTGGTTCTTCAAAGTAGACATATTGGACTATAGTTGTAACCCCCAAGGACCGACTTGTTATGATCATAACAAGTTGGTATTTTACACTTTGAGTAGATAATACAGAACACTGTTGTAGCCTCCAAGGGCCGGCTTATCTCTTTGAGTTAGCCGGGTCTTCTGTTGTAATCTTGAAATCATGTAGACCCCAAGGGTTGGCTTATTTCTATGAAATGGCTTGGTCTTGTAATTATATTTGACATGAAATTTTGGCACATTAGCTCCCAAGTGTCGTGTGGATTGTTTACAACCTCACGAGACTTTGGATAATCTAAAAATCAGTTTGAAATGCCATAGCCCCCAAGGATCTAGTCGCCTTTTGTAAGGCGGTTTGAGGCTTTTGTAAAAATAGTTATTGACAAAATTTTCATGCATGTCAGGGATATGTAGAAGATGTTGAATCCGTGGCTATGAAACTGCAGAAACGTCTTAAAGAAGAGATGAAGTTGAAAGTTGAAGATGGTCTTGTGGCCGCTTGTTTTAAACAATCCGCACTTCAGGCGCATGACCATCTTGAGAAGGCCATACATTTTTTTGAAGAAGATAAAGCCACCCTCTTGAAGCATGCTGAGAAGGCTGAGGGTAAACTTGGACCCTTGAAGGAAAACTATACCACCCCGGTGAAGCAGATTAATGAGATGTTGACAACCATTTTCGATATGTACTCATAGCTTTCTTCACTTGAATTGCCGGTTATGACTATGGCAATTGCCTTTGTATGCAGGATGAAAATAACATACGCTCGTGGAGTTGCCTATAGTGAAATTGAAGGCAATTTTCACATACGTAGAGCAATTATTCACACGATCTATCTATTCCATAATGGTAGCGAAGAACCTAAAATACCTGCCTAGGAGTATTAAGGAAATGTTAAAGCAACTATCCACTGTGCCACAATGGGTCATAGAGACCCAAAAATCAGCGGCTCATGGTGGATCAAACATGGATCTTGCCCGTGCAAAGGCGTACTTGCCCGAGCTAGATTTGGAGGCACTAAAAGATGGCTTTCCCGAATACAAATTGGACGGTTCACGATTTACCTGTGCTGATTTTGCCAAGCGTTTCAAGGAGACACAGACATTGACGACTCTGATAGCTGAAGAAATTAACCTTTTGCACTATAATCCAGCATATTCCAATGAGAATGAGCGTATTAATACACCCAATGACGAGCCGTCAGAACTGGTGCCACCTCGACGTAAGGTACCCTTTGCTCCTGATGCCGTGCGTCAACTCTTATTGAGGGGACTTCAAATTTTGATTCCTTACTTTCAATTCGGTGGCAACAAAAATACCATCAAGATGAATATGATGACGAGCCGATAGAAACTAGTCCAGAAGCGGCTGAAGTGGGCCAATCTTGAAGGCGAGTCTCCAAAGATAAATTAGCTGGCAGGCGGCTCAAGCCCTCGAGTGTTGGGAAAACATGAATATCTTGTGACTCATTGTGTGAGTATGCAATAGGGGAAGTTTAAAAACTATGAAACTTCATGTCGTGCCATCGCGCAAGTTGGCTGCATTTGTCTTGTTGTGGTGAAACTTGTCACGACACTTTGATGTTTTGATCTGTTCATCAAAATGTTATTGTGCTACTCTTTTGTTTGCCTTTGAATTACTGATTGAATCAAAGAGATCAAAATGAGCCGGCGGTGAGACTTGCTTGTGAGTCTTAAGTCTTCATTGAATCCTTCCACAACATTGTTGCAGAAGACATGCGATTGAACTAGCCATGATAGGATCATAGTTTTGTAACCCGGACACTCGTTGATGAGCCGATAATAATATTACACATGAAAAAAGTTACGAAGTAATAACATATGGTGATAATAATACAAAAGACTGCAATAAACCGGCTTGGTGAGATTCGGCAAGGGGACTGGCTTTCAAGGCTCAAGTCTTGCTTCAATGAAGTGGGTATGATAACCCATGGTTTATCTTAGCTCTCTGTATGTCGAATCTCATTTGACTCAAGATGATGTTTTAACCTTGAGAAGTTCAGGGTCCACGACGGATTGACTTATCAAGAGTACACGGGGTCACCTGATCGGAGTCGCATCAAGCATGCATGCATGTTTAACCATATTGTGGCGTTTTTATGCCGGGTCAAGAGGGTAAGAAAGCTAAACTCCATGAGTTGGAAGCCCCCAAGTGACCTATGATCATGGAAAACCTCAACATAGGATATACAGGAGACAATGCTACTACTGCAAAACATTTGGGGTCCAGATAAGCTGGCTTTATTCCATTGATCATAATATGATAGTATGATGATTTGTTGAGCCGGAAGCCCCCAAGTGACTCATGTTACAAAGACTCATGCTCAACTTGTAGTCTGAAACGACAGATACCCCGGGTTTCGAGGGTGCATGCTTTATTATATTTGAACATATAGAAGTATGTACAGAAATTGGGGGTCGGTACAAAGGTAGTGAGCCAGTGGCTCTAAGTATAATAAGGACAAAGGTGGGCCGGGTCAACACACTCAGTGGTTGGTTTTCTTGAGGGGACTCATAGCAGCCGGGTCAACATCGGCTATATGGAATTTCAGTTCTTGGGCAGTGCAGGCCGACTCAACATATGTTGCATCTCCTTCCTCACACTCCTGGGCTATCTTTCTGCTGCCTCCCACGATTATAGTTCCTTTGGGACCCGACGTCTTGAGCTTGAGGTAGACATAGTAGGGACGATCCATGAAACGAGCATAAGCCGGCCTTTCGAAGAGAGCATGGTAAGGGCCTTTTATCTTTACCACCTCGAAAGCTAAGGGCTCGCATCTGTAGTTGTGTTTGTCACCAAAGGCAATGTCGAGCCTAATCCGCCTCACTGGGTATGCTGATTTTCCAGGAACAGTGCCATGAAAAACCATGGTTGAAGTTTGCAAACTGCTATCTGGGATGTTCATCCGCCGAAAGGAGTCATAATACAAGATGTTGATGCTGCTAACTCCATCCATGAGGACCTTTCTGAGGGTATAGCCACCCACCTGAGGTTCCACCACCAAGGCTAGATCTCCTGGGTTACCAAGTCGGTGGGTGATCCTCTCTACCCCAGGTGATTGGTTGCTCACACCAATTGAGGTATCTGGGAACTGCTGGTTCAACCATGATGATGGCTCTCTGCTTGAGTTTCCCATCTTGTTTACAAGTATTGGTGGTGAAAACATGGTATTGACCACTATTCAGCTGCTTAGGGTTACTTTGAAAACCAGCTTGATTGTTATGCTGTTGACTTCCCTGACCAGAACGCTACCCATTGCCATTGTTTCCTTGGTGTTGAAATCCTGATCCCGAGCCGCCCTGTCCATTAAAACCTGATCCTGAAAATGTGCTCGGTGAGCCGCCCTGTGAGCCACCCGGACCATACTGATCCAGATGTCCTCCACCATTGCCCCCTTGATAACTTTGGAAAGCCTGGTTACGGGACCCCTGCATGATGTAACAATTTTCCCACGAGTGAGTAGTCGACTTATCCTGGGTACTATGCTTGGGACAAGGCACCTTGAGAGCTTCCTCATAGTTGCCCGGTTTATTCCCATTATAAGGCCCTCCAGGACGATTATTTAGGCACTGGTTTTTGAATCCAGTGTTAGTATTAGCCACAAATTCTGACCCGCCTTTGGGCTGCTTCCATTTGTTGTTATTGCCTTGACCTCTAGGGTTTACCCCTTGCTGATTACCCTTGCCTCCTTAGCCTTTCTTGTTTTTGCCAGTTTTCTCCTCATCTAAGCCGGGATCCTTTGTGTTGTCTGACGCGGCATACCTGGTTAGAACATCCATCAAGTCTCCCATCTCTTGCACCTTTCATTTAAAGCGACCAAGCTTCTGGACCACTGGTTGGAAATGGCAATTTTTCTCCAAGATTAGGACGGCTTGAGAAGCTGTGATGTTGTCCGATGAGTGGATAATTTTGGCAACTCGCGAGTCCAATGATGAGCCGACTTGTCCATGCATTGGATACAATGCTAAATATCCACAATCGTCATTAGCCATTTGCACGTTCCTTGGAAATTCTTGGTAAACTGCTCCTTCAGCTCTGCCCAATTATTGATGGAGTTAGGCAGAAGGTTTTTCAGCCATGTTCGAGCCAACCCCTCTAGCATCATCGTCAAATACTTCACAGACACCACATCCTTGACATCGAGCATATCCATGGCTAGCTCGTAGTTTTCAATCCATGACACCGGCTCGAGATCCACTGTATAGTTTGGCACCTTGCGAGGCCCTTTTAAGTCCCTAGGCATAGGCTCACTACGGAGAGGCGGAGACAAGCAAGGAATGCCAATCGTCCTGTTGTCGACTCTAGCCCCTTGTGTCGCCGATTGGGTTTCTATCATAGGCTATTGAGCCGCCCGTATTGCTGTTGCCTCTGCTTCCTCATGGCTGGCTACCCTTGCTGCATCAACGAATGTTTGAGCATTAGGTAACACAGGCCGGGTTGGGGAAACCCGGGGCTGCTGCTGACATCCGCGACTAGAAATAGCTGGAGACTCCATATGGCGACTTTTGGTGCGAGTAGCATGCGGCATGGAGTGCACCCGATCACGCTTGTAAGAAGATTGCATTTGTTGCAATACTGTTGTTTTCAACATCTCCATGGTGTTCCTGGCTTCGATCTCAACCAAGGTGTTTCCATGAATAGGGAGTGCTTCTAAAATACATGTCGCTACCAACATATTGTCAACAGGGTTGGAGAAGTGACCCGGTGACGTCTGAAAGCGTTGAGTCGGTGATTGAGCTGGTGGAGGCTGGGCTGGCCCAATCTGCCGCCCCGTGTGCCGAGCCGGATCTTGCTCGGCCCTTGGTGTTTGTGGGCCATCGAACAACTGAGTCGGCATGAGGTTTATTGGAAGCCGGCTCTGGTGTCTCCTCTAGTGTACCACGTCAGAGGTGTCCCGACGGAGTCCTAATTGCCACCCTTCGACCTTCAAGCGTTCCTACTCAGTATGGAGCCTGCAATTCTCCCATCCGGGCATTTTTGGCGTCAATCTCTTGCTGAAGCTTGGGCATCTCCATGCGAAGTTTCACCAATTCTGCATTTGCGTGCTTCCTAGTTCTCCGTAGTGATAGGAGTCTCCACAAGCTTGGCTATCTCAACTATCAATTCGCTCATGACTTGAGCCGGTGACTTGCCTGACCCGCCAGCACCATTGGTGGCTCTTGCCGTCGATGGATCTTGAGCCACCGCGGTTCCCGCCATATAGATGGTGACCTAACGAGGTGGCTCAAATGATTCCCGAGCGGCTTCCACTTCCGAAAAGCCCCCAAGTCTCCCAACATAGAGAGGACAAATCGATTCGGTGTCTCACAGGGACGACTCACCATCGGAGTTAATAGGGGTGTACTTGTTGCTTGCCGGCTCATCCTGAAGGTTGACCCCTTGGGTGAAGCCGACTAAGACATGATGTCGGCTGGCTTGATCCCGATAGGGTTGGGCGTGCCGAGCCAGCTCGACGATGTTGGTGTAGATATCGGGCTCGGGTGCTAACACGCCAATCTTGCCGATGGAGACGTGGATCTTGCCGAAGGGGACCTGGTACCTAGACTCAATTGAGTCAGCCTCGGGGCCCAAGCCTGAATTGTCGATGTAGAGCTTACCACATCCACTCTTGGTCATCTGACCAACCGCATAACTCCCTAACCCTAAAAGGGCTCCCTCCGAGAACTCAAATCCACCGCACGAGAGCCCCACGGTGGGCGCCAACTGTCGTGGTTTTGTCATGACAGACGTCCTCATAGGAGAACTTAGGTGTGAGGCCTTCGTCGTTGTGTGGCGACTCGAATGGGGTTGATCGGGAACAGGAGACGGCTTTACCCAGGTTTGGCCCCTCCAATGGAGGTAAAAGCCTACATCCCGCTTTGGTGTTTATATTGATGGTGATCTTGATTACAAGGGTGTGGAAACACTAATCTAGATCTCGAGGGTTTGTAACTTAGGTCTATTGGCCCCAGGGGCTCGCCTTTATATACAGGTCGAGACCCTGGGCTTACAAGAGTCCGACCATGTAATGATTCGTTCCCTAGTACATCTCTAACTCGCATTCAAGCAAGGAAAACTCCTCACACCTTCTATCTTCTGGGCCTTGAGTCACCGTCTGCATGTGCTGGGCCTCCATCCGGCTTACTTGATAATTCACCTTGCTGGCCTTGTCTTCAACAGCACAACCTATCTTGGCTATGATTCTTAAGCTGCCAATATACTAACCCGACCCAGTAGGCGGGTTATACCGTGGGGTTATATCCCCCACACCACCCAAAATTACAATTTCATCTCTGTTTAAACCTTGATCTCTCGCACCTCTGTAATCAATGCTTCCCTCTATGAAGGGCCTTTCTATTTACTTTTATGTTATTTTCTTTTATTTGGAGTCATCATGTTCTTACTAAAATCACTTGGCTTGGGAGCATTATTGTCATTCTTATGCATTGACTATAGTTAATGTTGGATGTGAGCATGACTGGATCTTTTCTACCCTGAATTACAATGTTTAGTTGCTACTTGGATCTCAGAGGTGCTCTGCATTTATGTTTTGCGGTCTCAAAAAGGGGCTAGCGAGATACCATATCATCATATTATATCATGATTGTTTTGACAAATTGTTGGCATGTGAGATGTTTTATTATTGCTTGGTAGTTGGTTATGTATTTCCATGAGTGAATATGATGTTTAATCATTATCATGGATATGGTTATTTATGATTTATGCTGAAAACCTAAACACTAGCGAAGCATATATATATATATATATATATATATATATATATATATATATATATATATAGCAACGAGAACAAAAGAGTTTGTGAAAGTTTTCTTTATCACTTTCAGTTTATCAACTGAATTGCTTGAGGACAAGCAATGATTTAAGCTTGGGTGAGTTCATACGTCCCAAACATACCTACTATTCCAAACACTTTTGTTCTTGTTTGGACTCTAATTTGTGTGATTTGAATGAAACTAACCCAAGACTGAAGTTTTTTAAGCAGAAGTCCCATGGTGTTGTTTTTGTGTAGAAATAAAAGTTCTTGGAATCGGATGAAACTTTTTTGTGGATTCTACCCATACCTTTCCAATGCGGACCCCCTCTTAATAGTATGGTTGTTGTACGACTCAAAAACCACCAATAACTAAATCATCAGAAACAAATGTCTTCACTCTTCATCACCGAGGGGTACAAACTGTCTCGTGCCAAGACATGATATCTGAAATGCTCAAGCACATGGTTGGTCTAGAAATTTCATTGTCATCAATCACCAAAACCACTAAGGGAGAAATATGCCCTAACAATCCCCCCGTTTTGCGATTGATGACAACACCGGATTTGCACAAAGATAACAAGGGATAATATGCAAATCCAAAGTCATACAAAATATAGACGGGCTCCCCCAGATGTGTGCACTATTTGAATATGCTTTTGGAATGCAAAGCATGCAAACTAGGATCAACACTCCCCCTATATTTTATTGATGAGGCAATACTTGCAATAAATGCAATATATAGCTAAACGTGATTGCAAGAATGAGCATGTGAGCAAATTAGTAGGGCACGATATAAACGAAGCATCACATACTGATAAAACATGACACACTAGGATACCAGCATGTGTTACACTATACTAGCATAGTCTCCAAGTCTCACAAACCAAAGCTAATAAGATAAAAGAGTTCACAAGAAATTAAACCAAGGCAACTGAAAAAGATCTTGTGACTCAGCAACACACTAAGAGAGCAAATCCCCAGTCCTAACCTCTCTCCCCTTTGGCATTGATACATCAAAAGGGCAAAGAGTGACACTACACGTCATCGGGTGATAGCTATAGTCTTCGCCCATGGTCTCGTCAAAGTCCTCATCACCCAGAGCCTGTCTCCTCTAAGTCCTCGTGATCCTCAGACTCCTCCTAAATCTCCTCCTCCGGAGCAGGTGCAGATGTGCTAGTGTTGGAATCATCTGAGCCTGTCAAACGGGTGTGAGGAGAGACCCACTTGTCCTGAGAAGTTATGCGGTCCTCAGAGCCGCTCTGAACATGAATCTTCAGGTTCCTCATGATGGCCTTCCTCGGCCGAGGAACTGTCTTGGCATCCACATGTGCCAAGTACATCTTGTGTTGAGTATCCGCCTGCAGACAAAAGATCTTCTTCAACTTCTTCTTCTTCAGCTTGGCATGCCATCCTGACGGACCAGAGGAGTGCTCTGGATTTGGCACATAGTCAAGCTCATCGTCCTCCTTAGAAGCGGACGGAATCACAACCTCCAGCCTATGGTTAGGAGCCCAATGCTCCTTATGATGCAAGTTGACCACCTCATGAGAAATCAGCTCATCGGTATCAAGTTGCTCCCGTGGGAACATGGAATTCCAAGTGCTCTCAATGAACTTGACGATGAAAAAGGCATAGATTGACACATGGTCACCTTAGGTAGCATTGACTAACTCCCTCCACATCACATGTGAGACATTCAAAACAGTCCCCTTGCCCTTTTCAGTGTGGCGCAACAACAGCATATCAACCAAGAATCCATGAACAATATCCAAGTTCCCAATTCTAGGGAAGAGAGTGTGCCTAAATATGCGATGCATAATGTCAAAGTACGGCTTGAGCTCCTTCTTGGTACCCGTGTTCGTCTAAGTGATGATCATGTGGGGAAGAATGTAGTCCTTGTTAGCAGGTCCACCCACATGATGAGAACAAAGACCAAGAGGCTTGTTTAGCCCTACATCATGATAGCCTAGAAGTCCCATGAAGTTTCCCCAAGGAGCATGCAATTGACGACGATGGGTCATCCAGATCAGAGTCCTCTCATCGTTTGTCCCATACCATATAGTGGCAAAGAACTGAGCAACCAATTCAGCATCAAAGTCATAGTTGAACTGCATGACAGGCAAGATATTGAACTCAGCACAAAAGTTAAAAGTCTCGCCAATGTATGCATGGTCCTTCTCCATATGGTCAATGTTGCTGGACTTGGTCTTGACAAATAGATTATTCTTCTTCTTCTTGATCTTGTTGAAGTAAAAAAATGGCTTGATCCTTGCTCTAGAAGGGACGACTCATGAGGGAAGCATCTTGAGGATAATAGTAAGGATTCTTCTCATGATATACCCAGTACTCATTCTGCTTCAACTCAGAGGCAGACTTGACATGAGCTTTAGCTTTGCGAGACACAAACTTGACATTTACCTTGACCTTGCCTTTGTCTGGGGCTCTTTCACACTATTGACGAGTAGGTGGGGGAGTTGGTGCAACCTCTTATTCTTCATCATAATAGATAGTCCTTGCAAAATAGGTACGATCATGCTTGGATGGAGTATTTGCATTCTTGCGACGAGCCTTGGAGCCACTATCACCGGAATCAAACACAAAGCAACATGGCAAAACAGATATAAACATATTGCATAAGCCAAGAGGAAACAAAAGTGAGAAAGTAAATCTTAGTGAATGATTCTCAAGTTTAGGATTTGGGTGGTTGTATCGCTCTAGTGGAGCGATAGTACCGCCCGAAAACCTGACGCACAACTATGCTCAGACCGGTGCGGGATCACTAGAAGGGGCGTCTAGAGGGGGGGGGGGTGAATAGACTATTTGACAACATAAAAACCTACTCTTCCCAGTTTTATTGGTTGTCAAATTTTAGCAATTCTAACAAGTCTATTGCACCCTACACATGCTAGTCAAGATATATGGCACCAGAAAGTAAGACAATCATATGTAAGAAGGAGTAGAGGTAGGAAGATCAAACACAATTGGAGACACAAAGATTTTTCCCGTGGTTCTGATAGGTGGTGCTATCGTACGTCCATGTTTATGGAGACTTCAACCAGCGGAGAGTAACGGTCGTGAGAGTCCACTATGGGCTCCACCCACAAGGGGTCCACGAAGAGGCAACCTTGTCTATTCCAAGATGGCCTACGTCCACGGAGGACTAGCCTTACTCGGGGTAGATCTTCACGAAGTAGGCGATCTCCTTGCCCTTACAAACATCTTGGTTCAACTCCACAACACGAAGTAGGAGGCTCCCAAGAGACACCTAACCAATCAAGGAGGCACCATCCTCCAAAAGGTAATAGATGTGGTAATATTATGAACTCCTTGCTCTTGTTCTTTAAAAGATAGTCTCCTCAACACTCAATCTCACATATTTGGCTTGGATAGAAGAGATTGATTGGGTGGAAACCAACTTGGGGACGCTAGAAATCAAGATTCATATGGTAGGAGTGGAATATCTTGATCTTAACACATGAGTAGGTGGCTCTCTCTCAGAAAAATGAATGGGGCAAGTGTAGATCTATTTTGAGTTCTTTCTCTACAAATGAGAGGTGGTAGGGAGGTATATATAGGCATCTCCAAAAATCCAACATTTACAACATTATTCCCCAACTCAGTGCAACCAATGCAAAACTCGGTCCTACTATCTAGTGCAAAATGTGGCAACTATGGCCTTCTCGGTGAGACGGATATATGAATCTCGGTGGTACCGATATGGGTGTCCTAGGCAGTTGCCAAAACTCGGTGTGACCAATTTTCAAAAATCGGAAATTCCGATTCATGAAAATGAGATACAGGAAGTTGGTCACTATTTTCAGTGGCACCGAATGGAAAACTTGGTAGTACCGAGACATGGGTTTGGCTTTGGATCTGTCTAGTGTTTGAAACTCGGTGTGGCCGAATGGAAATAGTTGGTGGGACCGATTTGGAATATGTGATCTTGGACAGTGAATATTTGTGGGAGAATGGGTGAGTATTTTTGGTGGCTAATCTCTAAGCACTTGAGCAACCAGATCATCATATTTACCTCATCCCCTTTTAATAGTATTGGTTTTCCTATGGACTCAAGAGTGATTTCTCATAGAAATAAAAATGCAGAGTCTTGAAGCTTGAAGCTTGGCCAATCATATTTCTTTCCTTTCCTTCTTATTCTTGGGGAAGTCTCCTCACAATACTTTGCTAACACTACTCTGTGGACTATATCTGTAATAAGCTAGATAAAACTATTAGTCCAAGAGACAATGTATGTTGTCATGAATTATCACAACCACCAAGGGAGCATATGTGCTTTCAATATCCCCATTTTTCATAATTGATGACAACACACAATCAAAGCTTCAATTTAAGATATGCAGAAATATGTGATAGCTTTGAAGGATACATGACTAGTGCAAGCTTCCCCTAAATGTGTGCAATCCTTTTTAAAGGATAGTTGCTTCAGAATGCATGAACACACACATAGTATAAAGGACATGAGAATTCATGTATATCTTGGCTATATGCATCAAATATATGTGAATGAGGTGTTTCCATGTTCAAGACTTCACTCTTGCAAACAATATGTGCAAGAAGCAAGGGATCATCTTGACCAAGGATATGATGCATATACTTACCTTGAAGTTCTTGAGAATTTTAACAGTGGGAACATACTTGAGAAAATAATGTTAGGAAACACAGGAGTATTCTTCATATCCATATGCAAAAGAATCCAAGAGTTCCAAGATACGGAAGACATGTGAGAAATAGAGCTTCTTAAGAATAATATGTCTCCAAACACGTTTAGAACTTTCTCCCCTAAGTATGGATTTGTAAATATTCCTCTCCCCCTGAATCTTAGGATGTATATATTGGGAGTAGGTAGGGTGAGACAAGTCTAACATAAAATCATATGCACTCTCTCCTTAAGATAAGTTGTATTAATTTGGTCTTCTCTCTCCTCCTTGATAGATATTTCTCCCCTTTGGGTAAGCATACGCTTTTAATATTTCTCCCCCTAAAATGATACTTCTCCCCCATAATGATATATCTCCCCCTTTAATCAATTGCAAGCTTTGATTTTATATTTATCCTCCTTTCTCTTTAATTCTCAAAAAGGGTCAGAGGGCAAGGGATCCTTAAAAGATAGAGTCATAGAAATCAGTTAAGACAAAGGGATCCTTGAGAGTAAGGGTCACTGAGAGCATTTGAGACTAAGGGATCCTTAAGAGAAATTTCTCCCCCCTACTAGCATCTGAAAAACTTCAAGTTTTCTCCCCCTATGACATAGGGATCCTTGAAGAATTTAGATTGTTCTCTTTTTGACAAAGAACACAGAAGATAGCAAAATCGATGGCTCCCATGCAAAGTAAATTGGTGCAACCGATATGTGGTTGTGCAGCTTATCTGCAGCATTAGTGAAACCGAGTTACTTGAATCGGAGGGTCTATAAAGCATAACGGACACTTGACAAAGGTGTTATTTGCCACATTTTTCAAAATGTCTCAAAAGATTTAAGAAAGATTTGGAATGAATTTTCAAGATAGTTTGCAATGAATTTTCAAGAAGGATTTGCAATGAATTTTCATCTAGATTGGAGTTGAATGGAAGTGTCAAAGAGCAACTAAAGAAAATTTCTCCATTCAATTCCTATAACTTGATGGTGGGCGGTGACTAGGTCATCTATATTAGAGTATATTGACTTAGGAGCCAAGCAAGAATACTTGATCATTGGTCATACTCATCGCTAAGCTCAAAATGGGGTTATCATTTTTTGTTTAAGCATTTGAATGTTTTCATATCACTTGAGTTGCTTTATCCCATGACTTCGAGTAAAGCTATTTTAAGGATATGAGTACATACCTTTGTGTGATGTTGATGACGCGCCATGCAGGTGAATTTGTTGAGAATGCTCGAGATTGAAGAAGTTCATCTTGAGTTGGGAGCTATCCTTGTTTTTTTGGTTCATTTCTCACCTACATATGTTAGTCATGCAAGGAAGAACAATATTTATCCAATTAACAATAGTGAAGTTTTCATCATATGTAAGTCAAGGATATAGTTTGTTTTGTCTTCTCCCTTTCATCATCAAATAAGGGTTGCAGATACTTGGCCATGACAAGATTGCTTGTGATAAGAGTTGATGGCAATCTTGTGGAGTGTAGTTCCTCCAATTACTACAAAAGGTTAGATGCAATACAAGGGAGCATATATTTCCAAGGTATATGATAATGTCATATGAAGTGTATCATGGAATAGTCATGTAATATCATGGCCTTGCGTGCATCCAAGTGAGTTTAGCTCAAGTTTGAAGGTTCAACTCACTCCTCAAGTGACAGAAAACTTTCTCATCAAGTGGTTTAGTTAAGATATCGACCAATTGTTTGTTAGTACAAACATTTTTGATATTGATATCTCCTTTGGCAACATGATCACGAATGAAATGGTGTCGAACTTGAATATGCTTAGTTCGAGAATGGTGCATGAGATTATGAGCAATATTGATTGCACTCTCATTGTCGCATAACAATGGAACATGTTTCACATGAATTCCATAATCCTGAAGAGTTTGAGTCATCCATAGTAATTGCGCACAACATGATCCGACGGTAATGTATTCCGCTTTGGCGGTAGATAGAGATACCAAATTTTGTTTCTTGGATGACCAAGACACAAGAGATCTACCAATAAATTGACATGTACCCGAGGTGGATTTTCTATTAACCTTGTCTCCGGCATAGTCCGAGTCGGAATAGTCAACGAGGTTAAAAGAAGATCCCTTGGGATTCCAAATGCCAAAGTTTGGTGTATGTATCAAGTATCTCACAATTCTTTTCACAACCTTAATATGACACTCTTTAGGAGCGGCTTGATATCTACCACACATGCACACACTAAGCATGATATCATGACGAGAGGCACATAGTTATAGCAATGAACCAATCATTGATCGATAAAACTTTTGATCAACCGGTTTGTCCTCCTTGGTTAGGTCAACATGTCCACTTGTAGGCATAGGGGTTTTCATACCTTTACACTCTTGCATGTTGAACTTATTGATCAAGTCATTGATGTACTTGGTTTGATATATTAAAGTCCCTTCTCTCGTTTGCTTGATTTGCAAACCAAGGAAAAATTCCAGCTCACACATCATGGACATTTTGTACTTCTCGGACATCAACCTTCCAAATTTCTCACTAAATTCTGGGTTAGTAGATCCAAAGATAATATCATCCATATAAATTTGGCACACAAATAATTCACCATTAACTCTCTTGGTGAATAAGGCTGCGTCAATTTTACCAATTTCAAAACCCTTTTCACGAAGAAACTACGTTAGCCATTTGTACCAAGCTCGTGGGGCTTGCTTAAGTCCATAAAGAGCTTTACGATGCTTGTAAACATGATTCGATTTCTTAGGGTTCACAAAACCAAGGGGTTGCTTAACATAGACTTCTTCCTCAATCTCACCCTTTAAAAAGGCACTTCTAATATCCATTTGGTAAAGCATGATATCATGGTGATTAGCATAAGCAGGGAGTATACGAATAGCTTCAAGTCTAGCAAGGGGGGTATATGTTTCACTGTAGTCCATACCTTCGACTTGTGTGTAGCCTTGAGCCACGAGACGTGCCTTGTAGCGTAGAACTTGACCGTCCCCGTCTTGCTTGTTCCAAAACACCCATTTTGTACTGATGATGTTGTGCTTGTCCTTGGGCTTCTCCACTAGAGTCCACACTTCATTCCTCTCGAAGTTGTGTAGCTCTTCATGCATAGAATTCGCCCAATCCGGGCCTTCAAGAGCTTCCACCTTCATAGGCTCAATACTAGAGATAAATGAGTAATGCTCACAAAAGTTAGCTAAATGAGTTTTAGAGCGAGTGATTCTCCCGGTTTGTATGTCACCAAAGGTTTGATCTAGGGGACGGTTTTTGTTCACTCTTGCTTGAACTCGGGGTAGCTTTTGCTTGTTGGATGGTGGAGCTCCCTCATCATCATATTCTTCTTTGTTGTTGTTGAAGGTGTCATCTCCTTGAGGTGACAGTGAAGGAGGTTGAGGTGGATCTCAATGATATACTTCTTCCTTCTCTTCATCTTGTCATGTACCGCTTGTGGATGCCTCCATGTCATGTTGAGGTTCACCTTGATGCGAAGTAGGAGCGTGCACTTGGATTGATGAAGTAGTTTTCTTCACCTCCATGGGACGAATCTTGCCAATGGACAAGTCTTGGATGGATTCCAAAGGATCCTTATCTCCTACATCATTTGGCAATTGTTTGACTTGCAAACCTTTAGACTCATCACTTCACATCTACCGTGTCTTCAACTTTTCGAGTGAAGTTGTTGTATACATGGTAAGTGTGAGAGCTTGATGTGTATCCTAGTAGGAAACCTTTATGTGATTTAGGAGAAAATTTAGAGCGACGATGCTTACCAAGAATGTAACACTTGGAGCCAAATACCCGAAAGTATCAAACTTGGGCTTGGTACCGGTGAGTAGCTAGTACGCCGTTTTACCGAGAAGCTTGTGTAGATAGGGTCGGTTCGTAGCATGACAAGCAGTTTCCATGGGTTCTGCCCAAAAGTGTCTTGGCGTCTTGTGTTCGTCGAGCATATTCTAACCATCTTATGAGAGTTCGGTTCTTCCTCTCAACAACTTTGTTTTGTTGAGGCATGTACGTAGCCGAGAACTCATGTGAAATCCCTTGTTCATCAATAAAGGAATCCACATGTGTTTTCTTGAACTCTGATCCATTGTTGCTTTGAACTTTCTTGATCTTCATTTCAAATTAATTTTGTGCTTTTTGAGCGAAGTTCTTGAAGATCTTTTGTAGCTGCGACTTATCATCAAGAAATAATACCCATGTAAATCTGGAAATTAATCAACTATAACTAGACCAGAGGAAGTTCCATCGAGGCTCTTATAAGCATTGTACCAAAAAGATCCATATGAAGCAACTCGAGTGGTCTCATAGTAGTCATGATATTCTTTACGGGATGACTTCCACCTACTTGTTTTCCACCTTGACATTCACTACAAAGTCTATATTTGTCAAGTATATGATCACATTTGATGTGCTTGTCTAGATTAGGTATACCAACATGTCCTAGCCTTCTATGCCAAAGCCAACCTTTAGAAGATTTTGCAATAAGACAAGTACAAGGTTTGGATCTCTTAGTGAAATCAACAATGTATAGATCACCTCTACAAAAACTAGTAAAGACCATGTTATGATTGTCTTGATGAAACACTTGGCAATCTACTTTCGTAAATAGCACATTAAAACTGAAGTCGGCAAGTATAGATACGGAGAAAAGATTGTAGCCAAGGGATTCAACAAGCATGACATTTTGAATAGAACTATCATGAGATATGGCCACCTTACCAAGACCGAATACCTTAACCTTAGAGTTGTCCTCAAAAGTCACAGACTTTGGTGGTCCATTGTTTGGGTGTTGTCTTGAAATATGTTTCTATCCCTGGTCATGTGACCGGTGCATCCACTATCAAGAATCCACTCTTTTCCTCCAGACATGTAATCCTTGAAGTTCACCATGAGACTCAGATTCTTCATAGTCTTCTCATACTCGATGTCGAACCACTCATATTCATCATAGTAGCCATGTTCCACACTGTCATCATCTAATGATATTTCCTCGTCATAAGAGACAAGAGATTCGTTCGAATCTTGATCATGACAATGTACAAAGTTATGAATGTGAATGGCTTCAACAATGGTGTTCTTGATAGTTATTACATCTCCTTTAGTGCGCATGAGATCACGAAGCTCAAACAAGTATTCATCAAAGTTGGGATCACTAGGCTTCATTTTGTGAAAAGCAATAGATTTATGCAGAATGACATCAATTTTTTTCAAAGAGTAATTTGGATATCTATTCTCTAAGTCCTTCCACAAAGTATAAGCACACTCAAAGTTTCTCATTTGATCAAACACAATTTTTGTCAACCCTCTAATTACAAGATTAATAGTTCTCAGATTACAATGCATGTCAATTTGTTCTTCGTGTGAGGGATATAAAGGATCAGTGGGAGGCACATAAGGTCTCTTAACATACTTTCTCAAATGGAATTCATTGAATAGCTTAAGCATCTCATATTTCCATTGACTATAGTACTCCCCATCGAGAATGGGCACTTACAACTAAGACTCTCCAAACTAGACGCATCCATCTTCCTCCAATGGTGTGATACATCTCCGTTGTATATATTTTTCCTAATGTTTTTGCCCTTGTTTTGGACTCTAATTTGCATGATTTGAATGAAACTAACCCGTATTGACGTTGTTTTCAGCAGAACTACCATGGTGTTGTTTTTGTGTAGTAATAAAAGTTCTCGGAATTGGACGAAACTTTTTAGATATTTATTTCAGAATAAATAAAAAATACTGGAGCCAAGAACCACCGGAGGGGGTGCCCTGGTTGGGCACGATACACCACGGTGCGCCCTGGTGGGTTGTGCTCACCTCGTGGCCCTGCTGGCCCTAATTCCGACACTATAAATTCCTATTGTTGGAGAGAAAAATCAGAGAGGAAGTTTTATCGCATTCCACGAGACGGAGTCGCCGCCACCTCCTATTCTTCATCGGGAGGCCACATCTGGAGCTCGTTTGGGGCTCCGGAGAAGGAAATCTTTGGTCTTCGTCATCATCAACCCTCCTTCATCGCCAATTCCATGATGCTCCCTACCAGAAGTGAGTAATTCCTTCGTAGGCTTGTTGGTCGGTGAGGAGTTGGATGAGATTCATCATGTAATCGAGTTAGTTTTGTTAGGGCTTGATCCCTACTGTCTACTATGTTCTAAGATTGACGTTGCTATGAATTTCTCATGCTTAATGCTTGTCACTACGGCCCGAGTGCCATGATTTCAGATCTGAACCGTTTATGTTTTCACCATTATATCTATGTTCTTTATACAATCTTGCTAGTCATATGCACCGAACATGTGTTATGATTCGTAAAACCCAAGGTGACAATAGTTGGGATACTTTCCGGTGATGACCGTAGTTTGAGGAGTTCATGTATTCACCATGTGTTAATTCTTTGTTTCGGTTCTGCATTAAATGGAGGCCTTAATATCCCTTAATTTCCTTATGGACCCTGCTGCCACGGGAGGGTAGGACAAAAGATGACATGCAAGTTCTTTTCCATAAGCACGTATGACTATTTACGGAATACATGGTATGTTATATTTATGAACTGGAGCTAGTTTTGTGTCGCCCTAGGTTATAACTGTTATATGATGAATATCAACCAAGGAATACACCAATCCAGTGCCTATGAGTTTTCCACATATTGTTCTTGCTAAGTTACTACTGCTCCTACTACTGTTACACTTGCTACAAAACATTCACTATCACTGCTACCATTACAATTACTGTTACCACTGCTATCAAACCATCATATTACTGTGCTATTGATCACTTTGCTGCAGATATTTAATCTCTAGGTGTAGTTGAGTTGACAACCCAACTTCTAATACTCACAAATATTCTTTGGCTCCCCTTGTGTCGAATCAATAAATTTGGGTTGAATACGCTACCCTTGAAAACTATTGCGATCCCCTATACTTGTGGGTTATCAAGACCTTTTTGTGGCGCCGTTGCCGGGGAGCATAGCTATATTTGCCGAGTCATTTGGGATTTATATAAATTTATCACTATGAAGAATCCGAAGGATACAAGAACCAAGACCGTTCCCTCTAAGACGAGGGGAGGTACGGATTTTCCATCACACTATGCACTTGATTTACCTTCTGTTATGAGTAGACTTGCAACACCACCACATGCTATTACTCCTGGTATGCCGCAAGTTATTGATGATGCTACTTTTGCTATGAGTGATGCTTATGATGATGCTAGTACCTTGCGTGATGATACTTTGCAACTAGATGAATTTCTTGATGAACAAATTGGTAGAGCTAAAGAGAATGAAATTACTAAAATTGATGAAACTACTGAAACTGATGAAGTCCTTGAAACTAAGAATTATGAAACACCTGTTAGACCTAGCTCTCGTAGATTTGAATTGTCTAAGATACCTGAGGGTTATGTTATGAATGGAGAAATAGCTAGAGACATCCTTGCTTGTAATGATAGAGATGATCTTAAGAAATTACTATGCAAGTATAAACAAAATACTTTTAATGCTAGAATGAAATGTGATCCGAAGTTTGCTACTTCACCTATCTTGGTTACTGATAAGGATTATGAATTCTTTGTCAACCCGAAGTTAATTACTTCGCTTGAATCTGATCCTTTCCATGGCTATGAAACTGAAACTGTAGTGGCACATCTTACTAAGTTGAATGATATGGCAAGCCTTTTTGCTGCTGATGATAAGATTTTCTACTACTATATTCTCAGATTATTTCTGTTCTCATTAAAGGGTGATGCTAAGATTTGTTACAATACTCTTGCTCCTGGTTGAGTGTGTAGTCCCCAGGATATGATTTACTACTTTTCAGAAAATATTTTCCTGCTCATAAGAAACAAGCTGCCTTACAGGAAATATTTAACTTTGTGCAAATTGAAGAAGAGAGTCTCCCACAAGCTTGGGGGAGGCTTCTCGAATTGCTTAATGCTTTGCCCGATCATCCTCTTAAGAAAAATGAAATACTTGATATCTTCTACAATGGACTAACTAATGCTTCTAGGGACTTCCTAGATAGTTGTGTTGGTTGTGTTTTCAGTGAACAAACTATTGAACAAGCTGAGGAACTAGTGAATAATATATTGAAGAAGTATGATGATTGGACTCTCCCTGAATCACCACCTAATCCCACTCCAAGGAAGAGGGGTATCTTATTTCTCAGTCCTGAAGATATGCATTAGGCAAAGAAATGTATGAAGGGATAAGGTATTAAAGCTAAGGATGTTAACAATTTACCACCTATTGAAGAAATAAACGATCTTAACACACCACCTCCACAGGTGGTAGAGGTATATTCATTCTTAAAGTTTGATGAAGGTGAGATTACTTACAATAAACATCCTAGTCAGTGCTTATATGAATTTGAGAATTACATTAGGAAACAAGATTACTTCAATGCAAATGTCCTGAAACAATTTAAATATAATTATGATAAGATTGCTCCCTTGAGTGACTTGTTATTTAGAATCAGTAATGATGTTGGAGGTGTAGGAAAACATGCCTCTATGGTTCAAACCCAGTTAGAACAAGTTGCTAAATCTCAAAGAGAATTGCTTAATGAAATGAATAATAATATGAATGATTTTGCAATTAGAGCAGCAACTAGAGGAGGTAAAATGACTCAGGAACCACTCTATCTTGAGGTACACCCTAAGAGAATTCAACAAGACTTTCAGAGAATTAATGTTGATGCACCTAGTCCTTGTAAAAAGAAAAAGAAAAAGAAAGATGATAGGACTTTGCATACCTCTAGCGAACCTGAGATAGAAAAACCTCCTGAAAATAATGATGTCTCTATATGGGACGCTGAAACGCAATCTGGTAATGAACATTCATCCAGTGATAATGAAAATGATAGTGATGTTCATAATGATACTCAAATGAACAATGATAAAGAACCAGATAATGATTTAGATATAGAACCTGTTGTTGATCTTGATAACCCACAACCCAAAAATAATCGATATGATAAAAAGACTTTGTGGTTAGAAAGGATGGTAAAGAAAGAGAGCCATGGGTTCAGAAACCCATGGCTTTTCCACCTAAACCATTTAAGAAAAAGGATGATGAAGAAGTTGAACGCTTGCTTAAATGATTAGGCCAGTCCTTCTGCGTACCCGCTTAACTGATATCTTAAAGATTGCCCCTTATGAAAAATACATGAAAGACATCATCACTAATAAAACAAAGATACCCGAAGCTGAAATCTGTACCATGCTTGCTAATTATTCTTTTAAGGATGGAGTACCTAAAAAACTTGGAGATCCTGGAATACCAACTATACCTTGCTCCATTAAAAGAAATTTTGTTGAAACTACTTTGTGATTTGGGAGCTTGTGTTAGTGTTATGCCTTTCTGTTTGTTAAATGACTTGATTTGAATAAACTCACTCCTACTAAATATCTTTGCAAATGGCTGACAAATCAACTACCATACCTATCGATATCTGTGAGGATGTCCCTATTGTTGTTGCAAATGTCACTATCTTAACAGACTTTGTTATTCTTGAGATGCCCGAGGACGACAACGTGTCGATTGTCCTTGGTAGACCCTTTTTGAATACTGCAGGGGCTATTATTGATTGCACTAAAAGAAAAGTCACTTTTGATATCAATGGTAATGAGCATACGATGCACTTTCCAAATAAACAATTCCAAGTGAACGGTCTAAATGTTATTGAAAATTCTCCGACACTCACTATTGGAAGTTTTCAACTACCTCTACCTACTGCCAAAAAGAAATATGATATACTTATGGTTGGGGATATGCATATTCCCGTTGAGGTAACTTAGTGTTGTACGGAAGTTCATCGGTTTCATGCTAATCAAAAGTGGTTGTTAATAAGACTTGATCAACCTTATTAATGGATCATTTTCAGAGGTATGAAGTTGATGAATCTAGTAAGCACAACTTTCTGTTCCCACCTTTTGTTTTATGTTTTTCTTACTTAAATAAAATAAAATGCCATGCTTATCCTGGTTTTTGATTTCACCGTGCAATAAAGAAATAACCCAAAAATAAAAGTCCTCAGAATGTCGTGAAAATTTAACAATTTTTTTTAATATTTCTGAATTTCTGGTGCAAATAACATCAGGGGTGGTGCAACTGGTTCTCACAAGACACCAGGGCGCACTAGCAACCCCAGTCATGGCCTGGTGGGTTGTGGTCCCCTTGTGGGTACCCTCACTTACCTCTTTAGCCCATGTCATCTCCTACCTCGAGAAAAAACCCGCCATAGCTCTCACTCCCATGTTCTTGCTCAAAAACTCGTGGATTTCGATCTCTTTGCCCGAAGCTCTGTTTCCAAAACTGTTTTGGGCGATTGCTTCTTGGTACGTGACTCCCCCATTGCTCCAATTAGTTTTTGATTTAGCGATTTATTTTCAGAATAATTAGCTACTCTTGGTGCTGCTATAGATGGGCTTGCATGTTGAATTCTTAGAATTCTAAGTAGTTTGAGTGCTTGTGATAGTCTGTAGGCATCCATATGAGTAGTTGCTATTAAACTTACGAAGTTTTATTGAAGAAAAAATTGTAGAGTAAAATTTCTAGAAATTTAATTATAGGAATAAGATGAGTTTCTTTAGGGAGTTTTCCTCCAAGAGGAATGCTAAAGTAATCATTGGGGAATCATCGGACACTAACCTCAACACTCCGAGAAAGGCGGAGGTGCGGCTGTGCGAATGGTCGCATAATCCCTTCATGGAGGAGGCAGGGTTCCACCAAGAGTTTTCCCAATTCATCGCAAATGCTGGGCTAACTGACTTCCTCGCAGATAAGTGTGACCAACACCACCTCCTTACAAATTCCTTTGTGCAAAGTTTTCATTTTCTGGGTAAGAATAATCCTCCTGAGGTGCAGTTTGATCTATATGCTGAAACCCATCAGATACCGCTTACAGATTTTTGCGACATATGTCTGATCCCTTCTGATGGGGAATTAAGAGAGCCTAGACCAGCGGAGTTTGAGAACTTTCTCCTCAATTTGACAGTGGGTGATGAAAGAGGTGTGTCAAATGCTACTGCCACCAGTTTGTAGTTTCCTCCTATGCATTACTTTGCTTTATTCATCACGAAGTATTTAACCACTAGGGAGAAGGTCGGTGCACTCAGTGCCCCCAACCTCACTATTTTACGTCGTGCACTGCACAATGATCACACCTTTATCCTAGGGGCTATTATTGCATGTCGCCTACACCTTAACAGTACTAGGGGCAAGATACACAATAGTATTTTTGCTACACGCTTAGCGAGTCATTTTAATGTTCAGATACGCCCACATGACTATCCTTTGCCCCAAGTTTATCTAGATCACAAGGCATTGGAGTATCATTAATTTATTGATGTAGCTTATCCTTTTCATAGCATTCGCTACAACTTAGTATTCAGCATGGTTACCCATGATATTATCCCGTTGCCTGCACCTACTTTTTTTGATTCTATTGTCAGGAACGGATACATGATCATGCCAGAGGACATTATTGCCTACCGGAACAACCAGGCAACGGCTGAGGAGGGGCCCCAGGAGTGGGGCGCTCAGGTGTCGTCGCCACAACACTTCTACATGGGACCGGATGGCTATCAAGGATGGTGATTACCAAGCTAGGCCAAAATCCTAAGCTTGGGGGAGTATGTGTTTCCACCGATATTATATTCATGTTCACATATTCCACTCTAGTTATCGGTGTCCACCCTTTTTCATTTTATTATCCATGCTAGATTTATTTTCTTGCTTTCCTTTTATGTGTTTGAAAAACTTTGAGAAAATCAAAAAATATCTCTTGCTTCTTTTCGTTTTTGCTTTCCAGTTTAATTAGTTGTAGTATTAAAAGAAAACCCAAAAAGATTTCTTCATTCTTCTTCTTTTTGTTTGTTGGGATTTCTTTGTGTAAATAGTTTTTCTCATTTTTTTCCTTCTCTAATTTGCTTTCTTCAAGAAAAACTAAAAACTCCAAAAATATTTCAGTGTGTTTCTCTGAACTTCTGTTCCTTTTATTGAGTCATACTAAGGAGAATACCATGATGAAAATGTTGAGTGTCTCTCATATGCAATACTATTCATCTAACAAAGAGACCATATTACTTTGTTTTCTCCTCTTGAATAAAATGTTTGCAGATTCCAGCTTAGTCCACGTAACTCTTGAACTATTATTATTTTCATATCATTCGGTCGTGCAAGTGAAAGGCAATAATGACGATACTTGATGAAGTGACTGTGGCAGAGAGAAGCAGGTATGAACTCAACTTGTTTTTGTTTTTGTAAATATGTTTAACCTAGTATCCATGATTCAGTATAATACAATCAAACATGTTTGTAATGACAATTAGAGATTATGGTTGCTCATGCCATGCCTAAGTAGATAGGAGTGGATACTGATTTATCTTGGATGTCAACATGCATTAAAATGGTTGTGATGTGGTATGATGATATGGTATCCTCATGTGAATGTTTCAAGTATCTTGACTTGGCACATGTTCACGCATGTAGTTGAATCAAAACCAACATAGCCTTCACAATATTTATGTTCATGGTGTCCATATCCTACTGATTATAGCATTCAATGTTTATTATTCATAATGCATGTCCATGAGCGTTTTCGCTCTCTAGTTGGCCGCCTCTCAACCTATTTGCTAGCCTTCGCCTGTACTAAGCGGGAGTACTGCTTGTGCATAAAAAACCCTTAAACCAAAGTTATTCTAGATGAGTCCACTATATTTACCTATATGCGGTATTACCTTGCCGTTCCAAGTAAATTTGCATGTGCCACCTCTAAAATTTCAAATGAACATCTATTTTGTGTGCCTAGACCGCTCATGGAGCGACAAGGGGCGTTCATTATCTTCCATGTTAAGCGGGTTATTCTCATGATGAGTGTTTATTCACTCGTCCTTGCATGAGAGGGGCGGTAATAGGGATTCCCTATCCCAAATTCAAAGAAATGCAAATAATTAAACAAACCCCCCAGGAAAGTTGTTGGTATGGACGGTACCCATGGATTCGGCTAGTCATGGAGTGTGTTTGTTGGTGGAGGGGGAGTAAACCTTTACTTTTACTGCTTGGGAACCACCACTAATGTGTTTAACATGGAAGATATTGATAACTCTTGTTCATAACGTTGATAGGAAGGGTGCACCTCCCAAAATTATACTTATCTCCGATTTAATCTTTGAGCTCTGGCACCTCTGCAAATCTCTGCTTCCCTATATGAAGGGACTATCTATTTACTTCGATGTTGAGTCGGCACCTTCTCAAATAAGCGCCAATTCTGAGAGCATTATTGTCATTCTCATGCATTGGGTATACTTAATGTTGGATGCATCATGACTGGATCTTTTCTACCATGAATTACAATGTTTAGTCGCTGCTTGAACTTTGGAGGTGCTTTGCATTTATGTTTTGCGGTCTCAGAAAGGGCTAGCGACATACCATTATTATCATATGATGTCCTGATTGTTTTGACAAAATGTTTGCATTTGAGATATTTTATTATGCTCGCTAGTCACTTATCTCATTGATATGAGTTAATATAATCTTTAAGAGTTATTGTTGACATGGTTAGTCACAATCTTTGCTGAAAACATGGGTGCTACTTAAGCACATGTATGTAAACAATAACAAAAGAGTTCATAAAAGTTTTGCTTTATTACTTTTAGTTTTTCAACTGAATTGCTTGAGGACACGTAATGGTTTAAGCTTGGGGGAGTTGATATGGCTCCATCGTATTACTTTTTCTAACGCTTTTGCTCTTGTTTTCGACTCTAATTTGCATGATTTGAATGAAACTAACCTGGATTGGCGCTGTTTTCAGCAGAACTATCACGGTGTTGTTTTTGTGCAGAAATAAAATTTCTCGGAATTAGACTAAATTATTGGAGATTTATTAGAGAATAAATAAAAAATACCGGAGACAAGAACCACCGGAGGGGGTGCCTTGGTTAGGTACGATACACCAGGGCGCGTCAGCCCCCCGAGGCGCGCCCTGGTCGGTTGTGCTCACCTCGTGGCCCCGCTGACTCTGATTACGCCACTATAAATTCATATTTTCAAAGAGAAAAACCAGAGAGGAAGTTTTATCGTGTTTCACGAGACGGAGCCGCCGCCACTGTTGGGGAACGTTGCGTGGGAAACAAAATTTTTCCTACGAACAACCAAGATCTATCTATGGAGATCAATAGCTATGAGAGGGAGAGTGGATCTACATACCCTTGTAGATCCCTAAGCGGAAAGTGTTAAGAAATGCGGTTTATGTAGTCAAACGTCTTCGTGATCCAAATCGCAGTCCGTCCTGCGATCCAATCACGACCCGTACCGATCTAGCGCCGAACGGATGACACCCCTGCGTTCAGCACACGTACAACTCGATGACGTCTCCACATCCTCGATCCAGCGAGCGAGGGAGGATTAGTAGATGAATTTCTACCAACACAACGGCGTGGTGGTGGAGGTTGTGGGGGAATCTCACCAGGGCTTCGCCAATCTCTGCCGCAGATGTGTTTTGGAGGAGAAACCAATCTAGGGAGAGAGGGAGGGCTGCACCTATGGTTTGGAGTGTGAATGTCCTCCCTCTCCCTCTCTCTATATATATGAGGGGGGGGGATAGATGGGGCGCAGCCCTATCCCTTCCTCCAAGGAAGGGTGCGGCGGCCAGGAGGGAGGAGTCCTCCCTCCCCGAGGCACCTCCTATGTGCCTTCCCCTTTAGGGTTTCCTACCCCCTAACCGCATGGGCCCTTGGGAGCTGGCCCAACAAGGCTTGGCCACCCCCTTACAGCCCATGCATGTCCTAGGGGCTGGAGGGACCCTTTCAGACTCCTTCGGAACCCTTTGGAACCTTCCGAAACCTTTCAGAAGCTTCCCGGTACAATACTGGAAAAACCCGATTTTTTTTCGGTAGCCAAGATATGACTTCCCATATATAAATCTTTACCTTCGGACCATTCCGGAGCTCCTCATGAAATCCGGGATCTCAGCCGGGAGTCTTGACAACCTTCGGTCACCAACATATAGAACTCAACAATACTATATCGTCACCGAACATTAAGTGTGCAGACCCTGCCGGTTCGAGAACTATGCAGACATGACCAAGACACCTCTACGGCCAAGAACCAATAGCGGGACCTCGATGCCCATATTAGTTCCTACATATTCTACGAAGATCTTTATCGGTCGTACCACGATGTTAAGGATCCAATAAATCCCATATGCAATCCCCTTTGTCTATCGGTATGTCACTTACTCGAGATTCGATCGTCGGTATCTCCGTACCTAGTTCAATCTCATAACCGACAAGTCTCTTTACTCATTCCATAACACAAGATCCCGTGATTAACTCCTTAGTCACATTGCTTGCAATATTCTTTTGATTTTGTGTAACCGAGTCGGCCCAGAGATACCTCTTCATCATACGGAGTGCAAATCCCAGTCTTGATCCATGCCAACCCAACAGACACCCTCGGAGATACCTATAGAGCACCTTTATAGTCACCCAGTTACGTTGTGACATTTGATACACATAAGTTACTCTTACGGTGTCAGTGATTTGCATGATCTCATGGTCATAGGAACAGATTGGGGAACATGGAGAGCCTTATCGAGCTTATACACATGATTGGGGAACTTGGGATCCTCGAACAGTGGACATTGCTTGACATATACCAACTGATTTAAAGGACCATTTAGAAAAGCACTTATCATACCCATTTGTTGCAATTTAAAATCATGATGAGAAGCATAACCAAGCAACATGCACATATATTCAAGACAAGCAACATGATCGAATATTTCACCATAGTCGATTCCCTCGACTTGGGAGTAGCCTTGAGTTACCTATCTCGCCTTGTTGTGAATGAAAATGCCATGTGCATCTTTCTTGTTCTTAAAGATCCATTTGCTTCCAATGAAATTATGATTCGCCTTTGTCCTGGGAACCAATTGACACACTTTACTGTGTCAGGGAGTCCTGGTTTAAGGGGTCCTCGGATGGCCGACCTGTTTCTTATGGCCTGGACTATATGGGCCACTTGCTGAGCATTGGATTGATCAAAGGCCCCATCGCCAGGAGGAAGCTTCAGGAGTCGTGGCATGTCCTCCAAGTTTGAAATAGTAGATAGGCATGTTTTTCCCTTCGATGTGCAACCGACCATGTGTAAACCCTAGGTACCCTCAGCATCTATATAAGCCAGAGGGTTTTAGATTGTAGGGCAGAGAAAAACTCGTCTAGGGTTTAGCTATTCGATCTGGAGGTAGATCAACTCTGTAATCTTCACACCATCAATATAATCAAGAAGGACGTAGGGTTTTACCTCCATAGGAGGGCCCGAACCTAGGTAAACATCATCTCCTTCGTCACCTGCTACAATCGATCCTAGTCTCATAGCTCGGGACCCCCTACCCGAGATCCGCCGGTTTTGACACCGACATTGGTGCTTTCATTGAGAGTTCCGCTATGATCGCTAAAGGGATCGATGGCTCGCCTTGTCATAAGCAGAGAGATCTGCAGCCAGGACGTTCTCATCCTTGGTCAGATCTCCACAGGCGGCGACGTCTTGTCACACGCTGACCCGACCGGTCATCTTGGTGAGGTTAGAAGCTTTGCCCCCGATCAAGGAATCAGATTTGGAACCCTAGAGCTTGTTGCTGATTCACAGGGAGAGCTTGTCTTCATGGAATCCTCAGCTGTCATGGAGGAGCTCACAGATCCTGACGCCTCGACGCTGAAGACATCGGGCCCCACCTCTGAGGTGACCTTGACCCCCGGGCTGTCTAGAATGCCCAATCCAGTCATCGCGCCCCGATCCACTACGAACAAACATGACCCGGATTCGCTGTCAAGCGACTCCGGAATCGCGCCGCCACAGATCGACCCGCGTGCCTCGTCGACATGCATCCTAGCGACAGCTCATCCCTAAACGAGCTATTTGATCGAATTCAGACCATGAGTATGACTGACAACCAGACCCCGGTCTATGACTGAATCGGGCTTAAACCCGACGATAGGGAGATTCGCACCCCCTCGGTCACTCACTTAGTCACCACCGTTGAGTGTTCGGCTGGGGGCTTGTCCCCCCAATGACCGAATTAAAAACGGCTTATACCCCAATATCTGTTCATCGAGACCTCGCTTGCAACCTAGACCCTGGAGTTCGCTCCGGAGATAAATCGGAATCGGCCACCGATCTAGCGCGCAACTCGGAACCCGTGATTCCAGACTCACATCGTGGCGTGGAATGATATGTCTCCATCGTATCCACTTTACCAAACTCTTTTGCCCTTGTTTTGGACTCTAATTTGCATGATTTGAATGGAACTAACCCGAACTGACGTTGTTTTCAACAGAATTGCCTTGGTGTTATTTTTGTGCAGAAATATAAGTTCTCGGATCGTAAATTTACGGAGAATATTTTTGGATTTAATAAAAAATACTGGTGCAAGAATCAACCAGAGGGGGCCACTTGCATGCCACAAGCCTGCTAGGCGCGATCACCCCCTGGCCGCGCCTAGCAGGCTTGTGGGGCCCTCGTGGCTCCTCCGACCTCCTCTCCAGCTCCATATAACCCTATTCGCGGAGGAAAAAAATCAGAGAGAAGAGTTCATCACATTTCACGATACGGAGCCGCTGCCACATCCTATTCTTCCTCGGGAGACCAGATTTGGAGTCTGTTTTGGGCTCCAGAGAGGGTAAATCGACGCCATCTTCATCACCAACCATCCTTCATCACCAATTCCATGATGCTCTCCGCCGTTCGTGAGTAATCCCATCATAGGCTTGCTGGATGGTGATGGGTTGGATAAGATTTATCATGTAATCGAGTTAGTTTGTTATTGTTTGATCCCTAGTATTTACTATGTTCTGAGATTGATGTTGCTATGACTTTGCTATGCTTAATGCTTGTCACTATGGCCCGAGTGCCATGATTTCAGATATGCACCTATTATGTTTTCATGAATATATATGTGTTCTTGATCCTATATTGCAAGTTGTAGACACCTATTATGAGTTATGATCCGCATCCCCCAGGGTGACAATAACTGGGATTCTTTCCGGTGATTACTATAGTTTGAGGAGTTCATGTATTCACTAAGTGCTAATGCTTTGGTTCGGTTCTCTATCACAAGGAGGCCTTAATATCCCTTAGTTTCCAGTAGGACCCTACTGCCATGGGAGGGTAGGACAAAAGATGTCATGCAAGTTCTTTTCCATAAGCACGTATGACTATATATGGAATACATGCCTACATTACATTGATGAATTGGAGCTAGTTTTGTGTCGCCCTATGTTATAAATGTTGCATGATGAATGCCTTCCGACATAATTATCCATCACCGATCCATTGCCTATGAGCTTTCCACATATTGATCCTTGCTAAGTTACTTCTCTGCTCCTACTGTCACAATCACTATAAAGTTGCTACTGTTACTTTTTCCACCGTTACCGTTACTTCCATACTACTTTGCTACTGAATACTTTGCTGCAGATATTAAGTATTTCATGTGTGGTTGAATTGACAACTCATCTGCTAATACTCGAGAATATTCTTTGGCTCCCCTTGTGTCGAATCAGTAAATTTGGGTTGAATACTCTACCCTCGAAAACTATTGCGATCCCCTATACTTGTGGGTTATCAATACCTTTTTCTGGCGCCGTTGCCAGGGAGCATAGCTCTATTCTCTGAGTCACTTGGGATTTATATTTGTTGATCACTATGAAGAATCTGAAAGATCCAAAAACCAAGATTTATCCCTCTACTACGAGGGGAGGTAAGGAACTACCATCTAGCTCTACACTTGATTCACCTTATGTTATGAGTAAGTTTGCAACACCACCACCTGCTAGTAATTCTGATATGTCGCAAGTAATTGATGATGCCACTTTTGCTATGCATGATGCTTATGATGATAATTTCCTCGATAATACTGTGCCAGTGGGTGAATTTCTTGATGGAAAAATTGCTAGAGTCAATGCTAAGAATTATGATACTTCTGAAACTGATGAAATTATTGAAACTGAATACTTTGAGACTCATGCTAGACTTAGCCCTCCTAGATATGAATTGCCTGATATTCCCGAGGGTTATGTTATGGAAGGAGAGGTAGCTAGGGACTTTGTTGCTTTTAATGATAGAGATGATCTTAAGAAATTACTATGCAAGTGGAAAGAAAAATCTTTGAATGCTAGAATGAAATATGATCCTAAGTTTGCTACTTCGCCTATCTTTGTTACTGATAATGATTATGAATTCTCTGTCGACCCTGAGTTGATTACTTTTGTTGAATCCGATCCTTTCCATGGTTATGAATCTAAAACTATTGTGGCGCATCTTACTAAACTGAATGATATAGCCACCGTATTTACTCACGAGGAAAAAATTCGTTACTATTATATCCTTAAGTTGTTTCCTTTCTAGTTAAAGGGTGATGCTAAGATACGGTTTAATTCTCTTGCTCTTGGTTGTGTGTGTAGCCCCGAGGATATGATATATCACTTCTTTGAAAAATATTTTCCTACCCATAAGAAAAAAGCTGCCTTGCAGGAAATATTTAATTTTGCGCAAATTAAAGAAGAGAGTCTCCCACAAGCTTGGGGGAGGCTTCTCCAGCTACTTAATGCTTTGTCTGATCATCCTCTCAAGAAAAATGAAATACTTGATATCTTTTATAATGGACTAACCGATGCTTCTAGGGACCACCTAGATAGTTGTGCTGGTTGTGTTTTCAGGGATTGAAGTGTTGAACAAGCTGAAATACTATTGAATAATATATTGAGCAATGATAATGATTGGACTATTCTCGAATCACCTCCGAAGCCAACTCCGAAGAAAAGAGGTATTCTATTTCTCAGTCCTGGAGATATGTAAGAGGCAAAGAAATCTATGATAGAAAAAGGTATTAAAGCTGAAGATGTTAGGAATCTACCACCTATTGAAGAAATACATGGTCTGGATAACCCGACACAGGTAGTACAGGTAAATTCTCTTCGTAGATTTAATGAAAGTGATATTCCTTATAATAAGTCTGCTAGCTAATGCTTGGATGAATTTTGATAATTTTGTTGTTAAGCAAGAAAATTTTAATGCTTATGTTAGTATACAATTGAAACATAATGCTTTCATGCTTGATCGCTTAGGCGATTATATGAGTAGAACTATCAATGATCTTAAACTGATTAGTAAACATGCTTCCAGAGTAACTACTCAAGTAGAACAAGTACTTAAGGCGCAGAATGATTTGCTTAATTAGATGAATAGTAATAACAATGATCATTCTGTTAAAGTTGTGACTAGAGGTGGAAGAATGACTCAGGCACCTTTGTATCCTGAGGGCCTGTGACAGCCCAAGTGCTGTCCCTACCTTTTATGGCATGTAATCTCTTGTATGAACCTTGTGTCTTGAGTTATGAAATGATATTCCACCTTGTCATCCATGTCTTGTTCTTGCATTCATGCATCATGCATCATAGAATTCATCATGCATTCTTGATTCTTATGTGACCTTGTGTGATTGGTTGAGTGTGGCTTGTGGTGTGTGGGGTTTTGTTGTTGGAGTTATGTGGTGCATATCCTTCTTCTTCCCCCTCTTATTCCTTTCATACAAACCCCACAAAAATCCTTCCCTTCTATGTTATTTTTAGCAACAAATTTAACTTGCAAATTAAATTGCATAAAAAATGTTCAAGAGGTAGCCCTATATGTATTATTAATTTTGAGAATGGTTATTTTGATGTTTGGAGTTTGTATGCTTGTGTGATTTAAATAAACAGGGGCTGTTATTTGAAAAGTATTAAAATTACTTGTCCTAAAAATCATCTTAATATTTTTATTAAATAGTGCATTTTATTTTCTTTGCAAAAGTATTTTTTCTGCACAAATACCCTTCTATTTTTTTCTCTTGGGTTTTCTTCTGCTTGCTGTTTTGTTTTATTGGGGAAACCCTGTGTTTTTCCTTTTTCCAGAGAGAGGGAGAGTTAATTGTGGGCCTTGCTTCCCCGTGGCCCAGCCCGCTCGAGGAGACGGCCACCTGCTCCGTCGTTCTCTGTCAGAGAGTGCAAAGAGAGCGAGCATCCGCCGTCCCCTTTTCTGCCGTCCGTCGCCGTTAGCCTCGAGGGTATTTAAACCCCCTCGGCGTGCGTGCCCCCTCCGCTAGGGTTCCTCTCTCCCATCTCGCCGCCGCAGCTCCTTTCTCCCTCACCATCGCCCTCCTTCCTCTTTTCTTTTCCTCTGTCACGTAAGGAAATCCAGTGAGAGTTCAGAGAGTTTCAAAGTCGTCGCCGGTCGTCTTCGCCGCCGTTGCCGCATCTCCGGTGCCCTCGTCGACGGTGGAGATGACATGGGGCTTGGGGATCGTCCCCGCGTTACATTCCCGCCGCTAGGAGGTGAGGAGCACATACCCGCGGTGCCAATTACCGTCACCGTCGTCCATAAGGGAGCGGGTCGTCGCCGGCCTCCTTCCTCTTCATCATTTCCGCATCTCCGCCTATCCTTCCCCTTCGTCGCGCCATTCGTCGTCGTCTCCCCTTGGTGAGCCGCCGTGATGCCCTCCTATTGCCGTTGCCAAGCGCCGTTGCTGTAGCTGCTTGTCGATGCTGTTCCGCAAGGCAGTGCCTTGAGCGCTTGCCTCTGTTCCCCTTGTCGTGAGGCAAGAAGGGAACACCTCTCCATAGATCCCCCTAGTGTGCGCGCCCGATTACATTGCCAAAGCTCCCCTGTGCCGCCGTGTAGCGTCACTGCCGTTTCCTGTCGCCATGGCCGCTCTATTTTCAGTTTCGTTAGAGAGCAGCAAGTGTGTGTGTGTGTATTATAGAGTAGTGTTGCCTCCTCTGTTAACAGTCGCGTCGTTAGTGCACTAGTGTGGCTCGGTGGTATCGACCAGGAGGTCGAGGGTTCGAAGCCGAACCCCTCCCCCTTTTTTTGGTTTTCCTTCCCTTTTCTTTTTATTTTTCCCCTCTTGCTGTATATATATATGTGTGTGTGTGTGGATAGTAATTCCAGCATGTTTGTTTTTTATTTTCTCTTTTCTGTCATATGTATAAGTGTAGAGTGTTGTGTGTGCATGTGAGCATGCACATATGCTTGTGCTTGTGAGTGCGTGTGCTTCATGCATACATACTCATGTGCGGTATGTGTGGAGTGGTGTATGTGTGTATACATATGTTGTATATATGCATGTGTATTTGAGTGTGTGTGTGTGGCTGATTGCACTCATGTGGTGTGAGTGCATATGTGTGTGTAGGGTGGTGTGTATGTATGTGTGTTGGTAGTGTGGTGGGTATATGTATGTGTGCATCTATGCATGTGTGTGTGTGAGAGTGTGTGTGAGTGAGTTTCACATGCATATGCATATGCATATATGCCTTTGCATATAATTGTGCATGTGTGTGGATGAACACCCCCCTCATGGGTGGTATGTTCTTGAGTGAGCTTGTGCTCATATGCTCTTAGGTATATGGAGCATGTGTGTGTATGCTATGTAGTGTGTGTGTTTAGGGAGTGTGTGTGTGTGAGTGTGACAAGTGGGTCCTTTCTCCCCCCCCCCCACTTGCCATACCCTTTGTTGATTATGCATGTTTGTAGGTTTGGGAGTTCATTTCCATGTTAATCTAAGTTTCTAAATCTGGTTATGTTCATATTGGCTCATGTCCATTTAGAGTAATATATCACTTATAAGAGTAGATGATATTTCGCTAGTATAGTTTGTGCCTTGATTCTTCACATGAACATATGAGTATGACACATACTTTTGGGGTAGAAAAAGCCAATGAATCCATTGGTGCTTTCAGATTTAACTTTTGAGCAAGTTTATAAAACTGTCATTTTCTGCTGTGATGCTACTTTGTCATTTTTGCATGATTTAATCCATGCTTGCTTTGGGGCATGTTCCAACTAGGAAGTTCTAGTGTTCTGTGTCTATAATGCCATGGTATTTTTGTTTAACATGAGAATCACCCATATAAGTGGGAAACATGCTGAAAAGTAGCCAACATGCCAAATATTTCTAAGTCTGAGAATCTGCTGTTAGTTTTATGCCATGAAGAGTGGATGACTTCTTGTGATATGTTGAGAATTAGCTCATGCTCAGTGTTAATATTTTGGAGTAGATGTTGTCTTATACCACCCTGTTAAATTTCATGCCAAGGGGTGGTCTCTAACCCATTTAACTTATGCTGTCAACATGCTACCAGATTAACTCAGATTTCAGAAAACTATTATTTTCACTAAGTCCCAGAAAAACCGTTTCATCATGCTAACCTGATCGCTTCATACTTATTGATGTGTGCATCCTTTACACTTTGTGTAGTTGAATAAGTTGACAAGAATGTTGTGTAGTTTCTGTCGATACCTTGTTTGTGGCTGTAGGATTCCTGTAGCTCAAGTTGTGGTTTGTGTAAGTTGCTACGTTGCTGTTTTGTGGCAGATTGGTTGTTTTATTGTTTTGTGACTTGTGGGAGCTATACTCCAAGGAATTGCTTGATCTTTGAGTCTATTGTGGTTGGTTTTTCATTACCTAACCAGTGCCTACCTTGCAATGCCAAGAATTAGCCCATGGCCTTGTGGTCTTGTGTTTTGCCTTTGAACCTTGTCGTGAGCGCATCGTGAGAACCATAACTCCGTTTCTTGTGTTATTTAGATGCATTTCTATCGATTTTGCATGATGCATCCATATTTGCCATGTTAATGCATGTTTAAATAACTTAACATGAGGTTCTGTCCAGATTCATTAATAACCAATCCTTGCATGTGAAACATGACTTGTTTTGGATTGCCATGTTAAATTCTTCATAAATGAATCATGCATCGTCTTGGTTGTGCATTGCACCTTGGTTGGATGTTTATTGTTGCTGTTTCTCTTGGGTAGACACGAGTGTTGATATTGAGTACGAGGACCCAGGAGAGTACCACTACGAGGATCCCGCTACTTGTCCCGCTAAAGAACCAACAGGCAAGATGATCGTACCCGGATCCCGATACTATTTTTGCTTGCTAGTTTCTCGCTCTTATCATTACAATTGTGCTACCTACCACTTGAATGTCAGCCTCCCAATTGCCATGATAACCTTAACCCTCCACATCCTAGCAAACCTTTGATTGGCTAAGTTACCGCTGCTCAGCCCCTCTTATAGCGTTCTTAGTTGCAGGTGCAGGTTGTTCCATGTGATTAAATGGATTGGATATCACAATATTATCTGTTATTTAATTTAATGCACATATATATATCTTGGTATTGGTGGAAGGCTTGGCCTTTTGCTAGGTGATTTGTTCCGCTGTTATCGCCATAGTTACTTGCTACCGGTGTTATGTTTTCCATATTTTGTGCTCCTAACATGCTTGGGGTTGTTATGGGGACCCCCTTGTTTATTTGGTTGAGATTAAAACTTGTCTGGCAAGACCCAACATTGGTACTACATTTGCTTAATAACTTCATAAAATTTGCATAGGGCTTTGCAACCCCGTGGATAATTAATCAACCCCCGGGCCAGTGCTCCTCATGAGTGTTGGTCCAAACTAGAGCACCGTGCGGGGCCAAGCCGGGGCAACTCGGGAGATTTCTATCAGACAACCGTATGCTTCGCTTATCCATCGTGTCATGAGAATGAGATACGTGGCTCTTATCGGGTTCGTCGACACGTCGGGTGGTCTTGCTGGATTTGTTTTACCTTTATCGAATGTCTTGCGTGTGGACTCTGACTTTCTTCGGGTTATCTCGAGGTGTTGGAATTCCTTTGGAGTTACCTACGACGATCACGAGATCCGTGGTCGAGGCTATTCCCGCGGAGTGTAGTTAATTTGTGATGGACTAGTTGGACCACTCCTGCATGGTTAAATCTTTTCGAGAAGTCGTGCCCGTGGTTATGTGGCAACTTGGATATTTGTTGAACACCCGGTTATAGTTAACTTGAAGTAAACTCTAATAAAATACACCAACTGTGTGAGTAACCATGATCATCTCTGCTGGTGAACATGATCCGAGAGAGAACACTGTGGGGTTATGATTGACGTAAGTAAGTGTTCATGATCTCATAGACGTCATTCTAGATTCGATCGTTCATCGCAGGCCACTCATATTTATCTTCATGTTACGTATAGCCACCATAAATGCTTAGGCTGTTGCAATCTAAACACATACCCCTTCCCAACCTTAAGCTTGAATAGTCTCGGTACCCGGTTGCATGATTGCTTAGTCCTTGTGGCTCACAGATTACTACAACACTCCAGATACAGGTACAGATGAGTTCGTGCAGGATTACCTGGCCCAGCTCCAGTGGGAATATGATGAGGAAAGAGCCAGGATGTACGTGACTTGTCCAGACGAGTAGGAGACCATGGTCGTGATCTTTGGGATAGCGAGATAGTGTCATTTGCATCTGTTTTATCGTTTGATTTCGTCCATAGTCGGACCCTGTCTTCATCTTGATGATTTGAACTCTGTGTGGAATTGTAATTTAGTATGTGGCGAGTGTAAGCCAACTTGTATTCTCATCTCTTCTGTATTCTATGATGCAATTATACTATACTTGCAAACGGTAAGATGCGCCTCTATCCCTTGCGAGGCCCTCATGTCTTAAAATGGATAGGCACGCATCTTGGGTGTGACAAGTTGGTATTTAGAGCCATACGACCATAGGAGCCTTTGCTTGATCGAACTTGGTCAAGTCGAGTCTAGTAAAGACTGTTTTGAGTCTAGTTATATCGGAGAGTCGAATTCTTTTTACTCCTCTTCTATGCTCTGGTGAGGTATCCAACTTAGGAATTTTGATTCAACTCCTCTTCTCGCTCAATTTTTTTTAGGATCACACGGGTATTTTGGAGTCTATATGATACCGATGTGACAGGGTTCTGTCTTGGTGCCTCCTGCCTGACTTGATTTCTTTCGGGGAGTCGAGCTCCAGGGAATGTTGGCACATCGTTATCATTCAGCTTCCTTGATATCTCAGGACGAAGAGTGTTCGAAATTACTTCAATACTTGTCGTGGTGAGATAAGGTCGGAGTCACCCAGTACTGGGGAGGCGTCCGGGGTACCACCATGGTTTAGTATCATTGTGAGTTCGAGGATTCGAGTTAGATGAATTTTCCAAAGCCTCTGGTTATGTGTTGAAGGATGGATACAGCTGGGGTGTAGGATTGCTAGTTGCGTGAGATATTTCCTCCTTGTATCCCCCATACCAGAATGCATAACCAGAAAGTTTTCAGAAGTCCTTAGGTGGGAAATCTTGTAGTTATCTAGGATCATCTTCTTTAGATGTATGTGGGCATATACATTTGTCCGAGCACTTAGCTCAATACTTTTGTGTTATTGCAAGTGGCTTCTTATATCTGATGATGTTATCATAAATCAAAGAAGCATTCTTACTAATTTTTCAGTAGGAAGGCTATGCTGTTATTTTTTCAATTTCTTCAAGCATTTGATTCAGCTTATCAATGAGGTGCTGATGCATTTTGTCCATCTTCAGGATGGCTCCACCAACTCGCAACAATCTGAGTCGTGGTGAGGAGCATACTGATGTTCCACCAACACCCCGCCGCCGCCACCTCCTCTTCCAGAAGCTTGGCAAGCTATGATGGCCGCAACCAATGTGAACACTCAGATGTTTCTCAGGCTGTTCCAAGAAAGGGAGTAGGGCCAGCAAGGTTTTCAAGGGAATTTTCAGAATCAACCTCAGTTTGCGACGCTCAATCAATTCCTTGCCAACCAGCCCAAGTCTTTCACCTGTTGTGAGCAGCCTTTTGATGCTGATAATTGGCTTCGTGATATGAGTAAGCATTTTGAGTGCAGCAATGTCAGGCCAAAGGACTTTGTCAGATTTGCATCATTCCAGCTCAAGGGTCAAGCAGCTGATTGGTGGCAGCAGTACAAGGATTCCAGGGGCGATCGTGTTGTTACTTGGGACGATTTCCATCGTGACTGCAGGGCTCATTACATTTCGACAAGCTTTGTCGAGGAGATGCATGAGAAGTTCAGGCACCTGAAGCAGGGAAGCAAGTCTGTCTACCAGTACAACATCGAGTTCCAGAATCTAGCCCGTTATGCTAAGCAAGATGTCATAGATGACAAGACGATGATCTATCAGTACAGAGGTGGTCTCAAGGATGAGCTTCTGCCAGGTCTAGTTCTTCAAGAGCCTCGTTAGTTTGATCAGTTCTACAACATGGCTTTGAAGGTCGAGGCAACTCAGCTCAAGTTGGAGAACTCAAGGAAGCGTTCAAGGGATTCATATTCTTCTTCTTCTAGCTCTCAGATGGTTACCAAGCAGCAGAAGTATTGGGTGCCAAATCCTCCTCCGTTTCGTCCTCCTCAGCAGCAGAAGCAGTTCGGTGGTTGTGGTTCTTCCCACCCACCCAACCCAGGATTTCTGCAGAGACCCCAGGCGTCCAAGGCAGTTCTTGTTCCTCCTCCAGGCAATGCTCGTCCGCTTCCTAAGGTGACTTGCACAAGTGTGGTCAGAAGGGTCACTATGAAAACAAGTGCAACCAGCGGCGTCTTCCGCCTCCTCCTCCTATCGAGCCTCCAAGCAATGCTATGGTGAAGCATAATCCCAAGACCGCAAGAGTGAATATGGTGAATGCATTAGAGGCATAGGATTCTTCTCAAGTGATCATGGGCAATCTCTCAGTTAATGATTTCCTTGCAAAAGTATTGTTTGATTCTGGTGCATCGCATTGTTTCCTGTCAAAGCCATTTTCATTAAGCATGATTTCCCGTCGGCATCATTGGGTAGACCATTGGCTATTGTTTCTTCGGGTGATTCAATGAGGACCAATTCTATTGTCCCGGATGTTTCTATCAAGATGGGCAATTATTCTTTCTTGGCTTCTTCTTATGTTCTCGGTAATTCCGATATTAATCTCATTTTGGGCATGGACTTCCTGGCTATAAACAAGGCTTATATTGATTGCAAAGCAAAAGAAGTCAAGCTGGCTCATCCTTCAGAAGACGTGATTATTTTCGCGGCTCGCGATGACACAATCCGTCTCTTTGCTCTTAACGAGAAGGGTGAAATCTCGACGATTTCTCAAATTCCGGTGGTGTATGAGTATGAAGATGTCTTTCCAGAAGAATTGCCAGGAATGCCTCCACACTGACTAGTCGAGTTCGTAATTAATCTCGAGCCTGGGACTAAACCGGTCTGTAAGTGCCCGTATAAACTTGGCCCCGAAGAGCTGAAAGAGTTGAAGAAGCAGCTAGATGAGCAAGAACGCCTGGGCCTGAACAGACCAAGTTCTTCTCCATGGGGTTGTGGTGTTTTGTTTGTCAAGAAGAAAGATGGCACGGATCGTCTTTGTGTTGACTACCGTCCATTAAAAAAGAAGACAATAAGAAACAAGTACCCACTTCCCAACATCAGTGAGTTGTTTGAACAACTGAAAGGTGCCAAGGTTTTCTCAAAGCTTGATCTTCGCATGGGTTATCATCAGATTCGCATTCGCGAAGAAGACATTCCCCAGACCGCTTTCAGGACGAGTTTTGGCTCTTATGAGTACACCGTCATGTCGTTTGGTCTTGCTAATGCTCCTCCAACCTTCTCAAGAATGATGAACTTCATTTTCTCTCCTTTCAAGAATGAGTTCGTCTTGGTCTATCTGGATGATACCCTTGTGTTCTTGGAGACATAAGAAGAGCATGCAGAGCATCTCCGCCTTGTGCTTGACAAGTTAAGGGAGCATCGATTCTATGCCAAGTTTTCCAAGTGTGAGTTTTGGCTCAATGAAGTGGTGTACCTTGGGCATGTGATCTCTGCCGAGGGAATTAAAGTGCACCCTCAGAAAGTTGAGGCAATCTTGAAGTGGGAACCTCCACAGAATGTGAAGCAGCTTCGGAGTTTCCTTGGGCTTGCTAGTTATTGCAGAAGATTCATGGAGAACTTCTCTCAAATTGCTAAGCCTCTGTCCAATCTCCTCCAGAAGAGTGTCAAGTATGTTTGGTCTCCCAAGTGTGATGTGGCGTTCAATATGCTCAAGCAGAGACTGACTTTAGCTCGAGTTCTTGTTCCTCCTTAGCAGTCAAAGGCTTTCCAAGTATTTTGTGATGCTTCTCTCCAAGGTCTTGGTGGTGTCCTCATGCAAGACAAGAAGATTTTTGCTTATACCTCGCGTCAGTTGAAGCCTGCCAAGAATAACTACCCCACTCATGATCTTGAGTTGGCGGCAGTTGTGCATGCTCTAATGACTTGGAGGCATTTGTTGTTGGGTAGACCAGTTGAGGTGTACACCGATCACAAGATCTTAAAACTTTTCTAGCAAGACCCAACATTGGTACTACATTTGCTTAATAACTTAATAAATTTGCATAGGGCTTTACAACCCCGTGGATAATTAATCAACCCTCATGCCAGTGCTCCTCATGAGTGTTGGTCCAAACTAGACCACCGTGCGGGGCCAACCCGGGGCAACTCAGGAGATTTCTATCAGGCCACCGTACGCTTCGCTTATCTGTCATGTCCTGAGAACGAGATACGCAGCTCTTATCGGGTTCGTCGACATGTCGGGTGGTCTTGCTGGATTTGTTTTACCTTTATCGAATGTCTTGCGTGTGGACTTTGACTTTCTTTGGGTTATCTCGAGGTGTTGGAATTCCTTTGGAGTTACCTATGACGATCACGAGATCCATGATCGAGGCTATTCCCACGTAGTGTGGTTAATTTGTGATGGACTAGTTGCAGCACCCTTGCATGGTTAAATCTTTTCAAGAAGTCGTGCCTGCGGTTATGTGACAACTTGGATATTTGTTTAACACCCGGTTATAGTTAACTTGAAGTAAACTCTAATAAAATACACCAACTGTGTGACTAACCATGATTGTCTCTGCTCATGAACATGATCCGAGAAAGAACACGGTGGGGTTATGACTAACGTAATAAAGTGTTCAGGATCTCATAGAGGTCATTATGGATTCGATCGTTCATCGTAGGCCACTCATATTTATCTTCATGTTACGTAAGTATAGCCACCATAAATGCTTAGGCTGCTGCAATCTAAACACATACCCCTTCCCAACCTTAAGCTTGAATAGTCTCGGTACCCGGTTGCATGATTGCTGAGTCCTTGTGGCTCACAGATTACTACAACACTCCAGGTACAGGTGCAAATGAGTCCGTGCAGGATGATCTGTCCCAGCTCCAGTGGGAATATGATGAGGAAAGAGGCAGGATGTATGTGACTTATCCAGACGAGTAGGGGGCCATGGTCGTGATCTTTGGGATAGCGAGATAGTGTCATTTGCATCTGTTTTATCATTTGATTTCGTCCGTAGTCGGACCCTGTCTTCATCTTGATGATTTGAACTCTGTGTGGAATTGTAATTTAGTATGTGGCGAGTGTAAGCCAACTTGTATTCTCATCTCTTCTGTATTGTATGATGCAATGATACTATACTTGTAAACGGCAAGATGCGCCTTTATCCCTTGCGAGGCCCTCGTGTCCTAAAATGGATAGGCGCACATCTTGGGCGTGACAGGGCCATCCTAAGAGAATTGAACAAGATTCTCAAAGGGGTAATATTGATGTTACTAGTCGCTCTAGTTGTAAGAGGAATAAGGATGATGATAGAACCTTTGCATGCTGCTAGTGAACCTGTTATAGATACACCTGAAAACCCAAATGATATTTCTATTTCTGATGCCGAGACACAATCTGGTGATCAAAATGAGCCTAGTGATAATATTAATGATGATGTTCATGTTGATGCTGAACCTAGTAATGATAATGATGTGGAGATTGAACTTGTTGTTGATCTTGATAACCCACATCCTAAGAATAAAGGATATGATAAAAGATATTTTATTGCTAGGAAGCACGGTAAAGAAACAGAACCATGAGTTCAGAAACCCATGCCCTCCCCTCCTAAACCATCCAAGAAAAAGGATGATGAGGTTTTGAGCTCTTTGTTGAAATGCTTAGACCTGTGTTTTGGCGTATGCGCTTGACCGACATTCTGAAAATGTCTCCTTATGCTAAGTATACAAAAGATATTGTCACTAATAAAAGGAAGATACCAGAAGCTGAAATTTCCACCATACTTGCTAATTATACTTTTAAGGGTGGAGTACCAAAGAAACTAGGAGATCTAGGGATACCAAGTATACCATGGTCTACTAAAGGGAATTATGTTAAAACCGCCTTATGTGATTTGGGAGCTGGTGTTAGTGTTATGCCTTTCACTTTATATCATACACTTGATTTGAATAAGTTGAAACCTAATGAAATCTCTTTGCAAATGGCTGATAAATCAACTGCTCTTCCTATCGGTATTTGTGAGGATGTACCTGTCATAGTTGCAAATGCTACTATCTTAACGGACTTTGTTATTCTTGATATTCCCGAGGATGACAGTATGTCGATCATCCTTGGTAGACCCTATTTGAATACTGCAGGGGCTGTTATTGATTGCAACAAGGGCAATGTCACTTTTCATATTGAGGCTAATGAGCATACAATACACTTTTCGAAGAAACAACCTCAAGTTCATAGTATCAATTCCATTGAAAAAATTCCAACGATTATTATTGGAGACTTTGAATTCCCTCTTCCTACTGTCAAGAAGAAATATGATATACTTATTGTTGGGGAAATGCATATCCCCATTGAGGTAACTTAGTGTTATTCAAAAATTCTCCGGTTTCATGTTATTCAAAAGAAGTTTGTTAATAATACTTGATCAACCTTATGGATGGATTCCTTTTGATGAGAATGAGATGGTTGAATTTAGAAAGCACAACTTTCTGTACCCAACTTTTACTTTTTGTTAGTTAGATTAAATTAAGTAAAATGCTATTATTTTTCTGTTTTCTGAGTTTTTCGTGCAATAGAAAAATGAACTCAAAATAAAAGTTCTTCAAATGTCCTGAAAATGGAGTATGATTTTTTCTTGAATATTTAAAAATTTCTGGCACTGAGCACACTGCAGGGGGCTGCACCAGTGAGCCACAAGCCCACAAGGCACGACCACCCCTCGCCACGCCTAGCAGGCTTGTGGGTCCCACGTGCCCACTCACTTATTCTAGCACCCATCCACTCCATCTTCCTCCAGAAAAAAATCACACCATTGCTCAAACTCGTGTTCTAGCTCATTTTGCTGCCATTTTCAATCTCCTTGTTCAAAGCTTCATTCGCAAAATTGTTCTGGGAGATTGTTCTTCGGTATGTGACTCCTCCAATTGTCCAATTAGTTTTTGTTCTAGTGCTTTATATATTGAATTTTTTTGCTGTTGTGGTGACCTTGTTCTTGAGCTTGCATGTCAAGTTTGTATGGTCCCAAGTAGTTTTGATGCATGATATAGCCTCTAGGCACTTGAGGGAGTAGTTTCTATGAGTTTTGTTTCGTTTTGTTCACCTTTATTTTGAGTCACTAAAAATTTCAGAATTTTTTAGAAAAAGAAAAAATGTTGAGGAAGGTGTTTTAAGGGGGTTCTTCGAGCAAGAAGGCCCCAAGACATGCGATACATGAGCCCAACCTTGAACCATTGAGGGAAGCACAAGTATGACCTTGTGAATGGCCATCGGATCAATTAATGAGTGATGTCATTTCACGGAAGAATTCTACGCATACACAAGAAATGCCGGCCTTGAGGAATTCATGTCGAACAAATGCAAGCAATACTATCAACTCACAGATTCTTTCATGCAGAGGTTTGAATTTTTGCTCAATCGTAATAAACCTTCCGTCTTATTTGACCTCTATGACAAATCATATACTTTGGATATAGATGATTTTAATCATGCATGCAAAATTCCACAATGGGGTAGCTATAGTGATCCGCACAAAACTGAATATAATGATTTTCTTGCTAGCATTACCGTCGGAGAAACTAGAAATATTACACAGGCTACCATGGGGAGCATTCACTTTCCTGCCATACATTATTTTGCTCTATTCATAGGTAGATGTATTAATGGTAAAACTAAGCATAGCCACCTTTTTGCAACCGATCTTAGTATTCTTAAGAGTGCAGTAATGGGTGAAAGGCGATATAACTTAGGAGCCATTATTGCTAGAAGGCTGCATAATAATGCTAAGGATGGAGATTTCTTTGGTGGGATTTATGCCACTCGTTAATTATCTTGGGGTACCCATACGTGGAAATGATGTTGAGTTACCACCTGCTTTTCTTGATTATGGGGCTTTGGTACATTTTCAGTTGGGAGGAATGAACAATCTCTCTAGTACCGACTATTTTTTGACAGACAACATGTTGTCCATGTTACCCTTCCTGCTCCTGCCTTCTTTAACTTTTGGGAAAAACATAGATACATTATAACTAGAGAGGAGGCATACGAGTATGAGAGGGACGCGGAATCAGCTCACCTTCACGCTGCAGTCGTCAAGCGGTAGCGGCCGCAGCCCAGTACTACCCCAACTATGACTTCAGATATTATCAGGGCCAGCCATGGCCATATACCAGCTTAGGCCAAAAGCCTAAACTTGGGGGAGTACGTATTTCTCACTGACTTTGCATTCATGTTCACACACTCATCTTATCAGTCGGTGTTCATACTCTTTCATTGTACCATCCATGGTAGTTTATTTTCTTGTTTTGCTTTCTTCTTGTGTGTTTATTTAACTTTGAGAAAATACAAAAAAATTAGTCCTAGCTTTATTTCCAGTTTCTTAGTTGTAGCATTAAGAATAAAACCCAAAAAGATTTATGTTCTTCTTTTGCTTGTTGGGAGCTTTCCCGCTTAAATAGTTTCCCTTGTTCTTGTTTTGAATTTCTTTTCTTTGGGTCGTAAGGAGAAGACCACAATGAAAATGTTGAGTGGCTCTCATATGCATTATTGTTCACCTATTAGAGTGCCCATATTACCTTGTCTTCTCCTTTGAGTTATTGTTTGCAGATTCCAGCTTAGTCAATTGCATGTGCACTCTTATTATTATCTACACCATTCGGTCGTGCAAGTGAAAGGAAATAATGGGGATATTTGATGAAAAGATTGAGATGGAGAAAAGCTGGCATGAACTCGACCTATCTTGCTTTTGTAAATATGATTAGCTCATCGTTCCTAATTCAGTTCATCATGGGTGAAACATATTTGCAATGACAATTAGAGATTATAGTTACTCATGCCATGCTTAATTAGCTAAGAGTGGATAATGGTTTGTTTTCGGTGCCAACATGCATATTAAAATGGCTGTGATGTAGTATGATGGGATGGTATCCTCCTCTGAAGGATTCAAGTGGATCGACTTGGCACATGTTCATGCATGTAGTTGAAACAAAATCAACATATCCTCCATCATATTTATGTTCATTGTGATTTATATCCTACTCATGCTTGCATTCAATGTTGGTTAATCTCAAAGCATGTTGATGACTGTGTCGCTCTCTAGTTGGTCGTTCCCCAGTCTTTTGCTAGCCTTCACTTGTACTAGGGAATACTACTTGTGCATCCAATCCCTCAAACCCAAAGTTATTTCATATGACTCCACCATATCTACCTATATGCGGTATTTACCTGCCGTTCCAAGTAAATTTGTATTGCCAAAATCTAAACCTTCAAATAAACATTCTGTTTTGTATGCCCAAATCGCTCATGTGGTGATTGGGGGCTGTCAGTATCTTCCATGCTAGGTGGGTTATTCTCACGATATGTGTTGATTCACTGTCATTCACGAGAAAGTGGCTGGTAATCGGGACGCCTAGTTCCATGTTCGAAATAAAAAGCAAAATATGATTAAACAAAACTCCCCCAGGACTGTGTTTCTATGGACGATACCCGTGGATTTGGCTCGCCATGGAGTGTGATTGATTGTTGGAGGGGGAGTAAAACCTTATCATTCTGTTTGGGAACCGCCTATAATGTATCTAGAATGGAAGATGTTGAAAACCTCTTGGTCATGATGTGAGCAATGAAAGCATACCACTCAAAAATCATTACTTATCTCCATTTTAAAAACTCGAGCTCTGGCACCTCTGCAAATCAATGCTTCCCTCTACGAAGGGCCTTTCGATTTACTTTATTGTTGAGTCATCATCTTCTTATAAAAGGCACCAGTTAGAGAGCACCACTGTCATTTGTATGCTTTGCTGTTAATTGATATCGCTTATGACCATGACCGGATATCTTTCACCATGAATTACAATGTGTAGTTAGTCCTTGTTCTTTAGAGGAGCTCTTCATTTATGTTTTGCGGTCTCAGAAAGGGCTAGCGAGATACCATTTTGTCATATTGCATCATGATTGTTTTGAAAAAGTGTTGTCATCCAAGAGTTATTATTATTGCTCGCTAGTTGATTATGTCATTGATATGAGTAAATGTGAGACCTAAATGTTATTGTGAACGTGCTTAGTCCATCATCTTTGCTGAAAATCTAAACATCAGTTAGATGTATTTAGAACAACAAGATCAAACAGAGTTTGTAAAAGTTTTTCTTTATCACTTTTAGTTTATCAACTGAATTGCCTGAGAACGTGCAATGGGTTAAGCTTGGGGGAGTTGATACGTCTCCATCGTATCCACTTTTCTAAACTCTTTTGCCCCTGTTTTGGACTCTAATTTGCATGATATGAATGGAACTAACCCGGACTGACGATGTTTTCAGCAGAATTGCCTTGGTGTTATTTTTGTGCAGAAATAAAAATTCTCGGATCGTCCTAGAAATTTACGGAGAATATTTTTGGATTTAATAAAAAATATTGGCGCAAGAATCAACAAGAGGGGGCCACCTGCACGCCACAAGCCTGCTAGGCGCGGCCACCCCCTGGCCACGCATAGTAGGCTTGTGGGGCCCTCGTGGCTCCTCTGACCTCCTCTCCAGCTCCATATAATCCTATTCGTGGAGAAAAAACAGAGAGAAGAGTTCATCACGTTTCATGATACGGAGCCGCCGCCACCTCCTGTTCTTCCTCGGGAGACCAGATGTGGAGTCCGTTTTGGGCTCCGGAGAGGGGAAATCGACGCCATCGTCATCACCAACCATCCTTGATCACCAATTCCATGATGCTCTTCACCCTTCGTGAGTAATCCCATCATAGGCTTGCTGGACGGTGATGGGTTGGATGAAATTTATCATGTAATCGAGTTAGTTTTGTTAGGGTTTGATCCCTAGTATCCACTATGTTCTGTGATTGATGTTGCTATGACTTTGCTATGCTTAATGCTTGTCACTAGGGCCCAAGTGCCATGATTTCAGATCTGAACCTATTATGTTTTCATAAATATATATGTGTTCTTGATCCTATCTTGCAAGTTGTAGACACCTATTACGAGTTATGATCTGCATGCCCCAAGGTGACAATAATTGGGATTCTTTCCGGTGACTACCGTAGTTTGAGGAGTTCATGTATTCACTAAGTGCTAATGCTTTGGTCCGGTTCTCTATTAAAAGGAGGCCTTAATATCCCTTAGTTTCCATTAGGACCCCGCTGCCACGGGAGGGTAGGACAAAAGATTTCATGCAAGTTCTTTTCCATAAGCACGTATGACTCTATATGGAATACATACCTACATTACATTAATGAATTGGAGCTAGTTCTGTGTCACCCTATGTTATAACTATTTCATGATGAATGCCACCCGACATAATTATCCATCACTGATCCATTGCCTACGAGCTTTCCACATATTGATCCTTGAGAAGTTACTTCTCCGCTGGTACTGTTACAATCACTATAAAACTGCAACTGTTACTTTTGCCACCGTTACCGTTACTTCCATACTACTTTGCTACTGAATACATTGTTGCAGATATTAAGTCTTTCAGGTGTGGTTGAATTGACAACTCAGCTGCTAATACTCGAGAATATTCTTTGGCTCCCCTTGTGTCGAATCAGTAAATTGGGTCGAAGACTCTACCCTCGAAAACTGTTGCAATCCCCTATACTTGTGGGTTATCATGGAACCAAGGTTTTTCCCACCCACCACCCAAGTCGAGCACTCAAGCATCACAGGAGAGTCCAAGTCTTCGAACTTACGGGATGTTAAACAATTACGAGGAGAGTCGGTTCCTCATTTTTGGGCTAGACTCCTCGCTAGAAACACTATACGAGGTTCTAGTGACTAGGAGATAATGCCAAACTTCAATTGCAATTGTCATGACGAAGGGATCCTCAACACCCTGGCTCGTTGGCACATTCGCGACTTCACCGAGTTGTCGGACTTGGTACAAAAATATTGGGCCATGGAGAGCACCTAGCAAGCCGAACGACTACTTTCGGAACCAACCTTTACCAAATTCCCTAGAGGAGATTGGAAAAGAGGATACCTCCGAAGCGACTAGCCGAATTTAAACCCGCCGAAAAGAGAAATAGACCCATCATAGGGGCCAGAATTGTCCTTGACAGACTATTGGATAAACCATGTCCTATACATTCGGTATTGCTGAACACAAGCCCAACTCACAGCCTTAGAGCTTGCTGGGTCGTTAGGCAGGTCACAAAGAGTGGTGAAGCCATCCTCAAGGTACTACAGCTGAACAGGCACTCCACTTCGCAACCAGAATACAACACCAAAGTCCTGATGATCTATGAAATGTTCCCCTCAAGTAAGAGGAGGAAAAGAGCTCTTAGAGAACTCGAACAGGTCTATCATGTGGCAGCAACAAGTTCATGGGCAGATATACCCATCACCTTCGGAGATACTGACCAACCCGCCATCCGTCCCGGTCATACACCAGCCGCACTGGCTTAAACCCCATCGTCAATGGCTTTAGGCTGCATAAGGTGCTAATGGATGGCGGCAGTGGTTTAAACCTTATCCACGAAGATACCCTGGAAAAATGCAGTTCAACCAATCTCGCATCGAGCATAGAAACACAACATGGGGGGATCATTCCTGGGAAAGAGGCACGTTATTCAGGACGTATCACCCTAGACGTAGTGTTCGGCACGCTTGAAAACTACCAATCTGAAGAACTTCTCTTCCATATTGTGCCCTTCCCCAGCGGCTACCATGCCCTGCTGGGGCATGACGCCATCACAAAATTCTAGGCTATACCACATTACGGGTATATGAAGCTCAAGATTCCATGCCCAAATGGGGTAATCATCGTCGCTAGTGATCCGAATATAGCCCTCCGAGCTGAAAACAAAACAACAGTGCTCGCCCTCGAGGCACTATCTGAGACATTCACTTCAAAAGAACTGATCGTACTCTGGTCAATAGTAGACAAGGACGAGGTGATCCTTAGCAAAAGTCCCAAACCCACTGTCACGCCCAAGATGTGTGCCTATCCATATTAAGGCAAGGGAGCCTCGCAAGGGATAGGGGCGCATCTCGTCGTTCGCAAGTATAGCATCATTACATCATACATTACAGAAGAGATGAGTATATGAGTTGGCTTACACTCGCCACATAATAAATTACAATTCCACACAAGATTTCAAACACCAATATGAAGGCAGGGTCCGGGTACGGACGAAAACAAACGATAAAAGCAGATGGAATGATACTATCTCGCTAGTCCCGAAGATCACGACCATGGTCGCCTACTCATCCAGATAAGTCACGTACATCCTGCGCTCTCTTCGTCATACTCTCACTGGAGCTGCGTCAGATCATCCTGCACGAACTCATCTGTACCCGTACCTCGATTGTTGTAGTAATCGATGAGCCACAAGGACTCAACAATCATGCGCTCGGGTACCGAGACTATTCAAGCTTAAAGGTTGGGATGAGGTATGTGTTTAGTTTGCAACAGCACTAAGCATTTATGGTGGCTAAACTTACGTAACATGAAGATAAATATATGTGGCCTACTATGAACGATCGAATCTAGAATGACCTGTATGAGATCCTGAACTCTTACATATGTCAATCATAACCCCACCGTGTTCTCTCTCGGATCATGTTTATGAGCAGAGACGATCACAGTTACTCACATAGTTGGTGAATTTTATTAGAGTTTACTTCAAGTTAACTATAACCGGATGTTAAACAAATATCCAAGTTGCCACATAACCGTGGGCACAGCTTTCCGAAAGATTTGACCCTACAGGGGTGCTCCAACTAGTCCATCACAAATTAACCACACTCCGCGGGAATAGCCTTGACCACGGATCTCGTGATCATCCTAGGCAACTCCAAAGGAATTCCAACACCTCGAGATAACCCGAAGAAAATCAGAGCCCTCACGAAAGACACTTGATAAAGGTAAAACAAATCCAGCAAGACCACCCGACGTGTCGACGAACCCGATAAGAGCCGCGTATCTCGTTCTCAGGACACGATGGATAGACACAGCATACAGTGGCGTGATAGAAATCTCCCGAGTTGCCCCGGGTTGGCCCTGCACACAGCTCTAGTTTGGACCAAGACTCATGAGGAGCACTGGCTCGGGGGGTTGATTAATTATCCACGGGGTTGCAAAGCCCTATGCAAATTTTATTAAGTTATTAAGAAAATGTAGTACCAAAGTTGGGTCTTGCCAGACAAGTTTTAATCTTAACCGAATAAACAAGGGGGTCCCCATAACAACCCCGAGCATGTTAGGAGCAGAAAGTATGGAAACATAACACCGGTAACAAGAAACTATGGCCATAACAGTGGAACAAAACACCTGGAAAAAGGTCAAGCCTTCCACTAATACCAAGATATATATGTGCATTAAATTAAATAACAGATAATATTCTGATATGCCAAATCCATGTTATCACATGGAACAACCTGCAGTTGCAACTAGAACGCTATAAGAGGGGCTGAGCAGCGATAACTTAGGCAATCAAAGGTTTGCTAGGATGTGGAGGGTTAGAGGCTATCATGGAAAATAGGAGGATGACATTCAAGTGTTAGGTAGCGCAATTGTAATATTAAGAGCGAGTCAACTAGCAAGCGAAAATAGTATCGGGATCCGGGTACAATCATCTTGCGTGTTGGTTCTTCAATGGAACAAGTAGCGGGTTCCTCGTAGTTGTACTCGCCTGGCTCTTTGTACTCAGGTTGAACGTTCGCGTCTACCCAAAAGAAACAGCAATAATAGACAAATAAACATGGTGCAATGCACAAGCAAGAATGATGCATGCTTATTTGAAGAGTTTTAGCATGGCAATCCTAACTAGTCACGTTTCACATGCAAAGGATTGGTTATTAATGAATCTGGACAGAACCTTATGTTAAGTTATTTAGACATGCATGAACATGGCAAATATGTATGCATCATGCAAAAATGATACAAATGCATATGTAGAACGTAAGAAACAGAGTTACGGTTCTCACGATACGCTCACGACAAGAAACGAAGGCAAAACACAAGACAGGAAGTGCATGGGCTATTCCTTGACATTCCAAGGTATCCACTGGATAGGCAATGAAAAACCAACCACAATAGAGCCAAATATCAAGCAATTTCATGGAGTATAGCTCCCACAAGTCACAAAACAATAAAACAAACAATCTGCCACAAAATAGTAACATAGAAAATTTCATAGTGAACAACTTGAGATACAAGAATCCTACAACCACAAACGAGGTGTTTACAGAAACTACATAACATGCTTATCAACTTATCCAACTACACAATCTGGAAAGGTGGCACACATCAATAAGCATGAAGCTGACAAGTTGGCATGATGAAACAGAAATCTGGGACTTAGTGAAAATAACAGTTTTCTAGAATCTGAGTTAATCTGATAGCAAGTTGACAACATAAACTAATGGTGTTAGAGACAACCTAATGGCATGAAAATTAATAGAATGCTAGAATACAATATATACTTCAAATCACTAGCACTGAGCTTGAGCTAATTCACAACATATCACAAGATAGCAACCACTCTTCATGACATAAAAATAACAGCAGATTCTCAGACTTAGAAATATTTGGCATGGTTGAAAATAACAACATTCTATTGGCTACTTTAGAGCATGGTTCCCACTTATTTGCAAGTTGGTCATGTCAAAGATAAATACCATGGCATTCTACACATCAAGGACTACATATTCATGTTGGCACCAACATCATAGCATGCATGGATTAAACATAGCGAAAATGACAAAATGGCATTATGAGATAAAATGACATTTTGTCAAACTTCCTAAAAAGACCAAACCAATAGCACCAATGAATTCCTAGGATTTTTCTACCCCAAACTCATGTATCATACCCCTATAGTCACATGGAGCATCATGTGAAAATCTACATAGCAAAACACCATCCACTCTTATAAGTGAAAACTTACCCTAAATGCTCATGTGCAAAAATGAACATGTCCAGATTTGGAAATATAGCTATAATTGGAAAATATCTAATTACCACCATAAAACAACAAGACACACATCAACATAGATAGGGCATGACAAGTGGGGCATGGCCCACTTGTCACACACACACACCCAAACCTACACACACACATACACACACACATGGCATGCACACACACATAGCTACACACACACCTATGTGTGTGGGTGCTCATCACACACACATATGCACACATATATTCACAAGTGCATATATGCACATACACATGCATGTAGCACCACACTCACACACATACACTCACATGCACCTATATCTAAATCAAAAAAGGGGAAAAACAATCATCTATACATGTATGTATACACATACACACACATACATGCCACATCATAAAAGAAAGAAAGAAAAACGGAGGAAAAAAACAAAAGGGGTGTGTGCGGGGTTTGAATCCCAGACCTCACGGTCGAACCCCGGACGCGCTACCACTGCGCCACATGCACACGTCTGCACAAGAGGGAGTTCTCGCTAAGATCTACTAACACGCACGCACAAGCCTAATGAAACTAAACCAGCCGCACCGCGCACTGACAGAGAACACAGTGGCAAATTCTGGCGACGGAGGGGCTCTCCGGCGCGCGGACCTGCTACTGACGCTGCGGGAACCTAAGGGAAGACGTTCCCCTGCTCGTCTTGCGACGAGGGGGACGGAGGCGAAGCCCTCAAGGCTCTGCCTTACAAAACGGCGGCGACACGCAGGCTAAGGCGACCGGACCTAGCAAGCTACAGAGCGGGGACGCGGCGGCTCTCCGAGGGGAGGAGGACGATCGCTTGATCGCGTCGAAGAGGGGGAAGAAGCAGCGAAGACGCTGGCCCGAAGCGGAGGAAGAACAGGCGCAGGAGCACCCTGCGTGCAGCTCCGACGAGGACGAGGCCGCCGAGGATGGGGAGCCCGGCCTCTCCTAGCGATGGGAATGGATCGCGGGGACGATCCCTAGCTTCCTCAACATGCCGGGCACGGAGGAGGACCATCGGAGACGCGAAGACAGCGGCGACGAAGACCGGCGACAACTCACCGAACCTCACGTCTCTGGAATTTTTACCTGACAGGTAAAGAAAGGAGGAGGGAGAGGAGGAAGGAGAGGGAGCCTGGAGCGGCAGCGGCAAGAGGAGGGATGCGGAACCCTAGGGGGCGGCACGGACGCCGAGGGACTAAATAGGCTCGAGATTGATGGCGCCTCGACGTCTGAAGCTCACAGCGGCGAACACACTCTCTCTGCTCTCTGAAACTGATGACTGGAGGCAATGGAGCAGGTAGCCGCTAGGCCACCTGGGCTGGGCCGCGCGGGGAGGAACCGGCCCAGCTCCACTCTCTCGCGGACAAAATAAAACAGAGGAAGCTCTTATTAATTAAAAGATAAATAAAAACAAGGAAAAGCCCTTAGAGAAAAGGAACAGGGTTTGGTGTAAAACAAAAATACTTTTGCATAAAATGAAATGTGAACTATTTAATAAAATTAACAAGTGGATTTGTAATGCAAGTATTTTTCACACTTAATTAATTAAAAGGGGGTTGTTTCTTTTAACACCAAATTTAAACCAGGCTCAAACTACAAGGAGAGCAACACATAATCACTCAAGATAATATTGCCAAACACCAGAACATTTTTAACAAAATTAATGCCAATATAATTTAACCAAGTGGAATAATAGAGGGAATAAGAGGGGTTTTAGGCATGTTTGAAAAAATGAGGGGGATGAGAAGGAGCTGTTGCAGCACCCACACTCTAACCACATCACACATAACAAGATCACTCCCAAACACAACAAGGTCACATCACAAACAAAGGCATGACATGATGATGAATGATATGATGCATGATGCATGAATCCATGAGACAAGGCAAGACAAGGAGCAACTCATTCATTAACTCATGAGAACAAGGTCACATAGGATTACAAGCCAAACAAGGGAGGGACAACACTTGGGCTATCACACCCACGTCCTTTAAACCCACATACGGAAGCGTTAAATTTCAGGTACACCCAACTAACCCCAATAAGACAACGTCCATCGGAGCTCAGCTGGACCCCATGGTGGACGAAGCACTATGAGCATTCGTGCGAGAAAACTGGGACATGTTTGCCTGGCATTCTTCCGATATGCCTAGAATCCCACCACGGCTAGCAGAACATAGTCTGAACATCATCTCAGGCCCAAACGACAAGCTATGGGTGAAGAATTAGTCAAACTGCTAGAGGCCGGATTCATACGGGAGATCAAGCACCCTGAATGGTTGGCAAACCTGGTAATGGTACCAAAGAAAGACAAATCCTGGCGGTTATGCGTCGATTTTAAAGACCTCAACAAGACCTGCCCTAAGGACCCTTTCGCCTTACCACGCATAGACCAGATTATTGACGCCACAACCGGACACGACTCATTGTGTTTCCTCGACACTTATTCTGGATACCATCAAATCAAAATGGAGGAATCTGATGAAGCCGCAACCGCATTGATCACCCCTTATGGGCCATTCTGCTTCAACATGATGCCTTTTAGGCTAAAAAACACTCGGCTATGTACCCGTGCATGATCTAGAATTGTCTCGCAAAACAAGTCGGTAAAACAGTCGAGGCATATGTGGACGATGTGGTAATCAAAACCAAGCACGCGAGCCAGCTGATTGACAACCTAAGGAAAACCTTTGCCAGCCTTCATGAGTACAATATACGACTCAATCCGAAGAAATGGGTATTCGGAGTTTCTGCTGGTAAACTACTTGGATTCATCGTTTCCCGTAGAGGAATAGAAGCGAATTTGGCTAAGATCCACGCCCTATCAGAATTTGAAGTTCCCACAGAGCTAAAGCATGTCCAGAGGTTGGCTGGTTGTGTGGCGGCACTAAGTCACTTTATCTCCCGCCTCGATGAAAAGGCTTTACCGCTCTACAGATTGCTGAAATGGACCAACAATTTTGAATGGACCGATGAAGCAGCGGCTGCGTTAGAAGAAATTAAAACACTGCTAGCAAGTAATCCCATACTCACAGCACCAGGCGCCGGTGAACCCATGTTATTATACATATCAGCCACCAACCAAGTCGTTAGCGCAGTGCTCGTCGTCTGAGGAGAGGAGGAGGGACACAAATTCCAGACACAGAAGCCGGTCTATTACGTGTCAGAAGTACTAACGCGGTGCAAGTCCAGATACCCACACTACTAGAAGGTAGCCTATACAGTATTTACAGCATCATGGAAACTAAGACACTACTTTCAAGAGTGGTCGGTTACGGTGGCATCTGAAGTACCTCTGAATGATATAATCAACAACAGGGACACCACTGGACGCATAGCCAAATGGCCCATTGAGCTCCTTCCTTTTGAAATTGCCTACAAGGTACGGCGAGCTATTAAATCTCAAGTTCTGGCAGATTTCCTTGCCGAATGGACAGAGGTCGAGCTCCCCAGGGAATTTAGTACATACTCCCATTGGACGATGTACTTCGATGGATCCAAAACTTTGGCTGGACTGGGGCTCGAGTTATTCTCACATCCCCCACAGGCGACAATGTTCAATACATGTTGCAGATCATGGATGTCGATTCCAATAGTGCAGCCGAATACGAAGCACTCTTGCATGGTCTTCGGATGGCAGCATCAATGGGCATACAACGGCTGGAGGTACGGGGATACTCCAACTTGGCCATCTCCCAAATCAACGGGGAATTTGATGCCAAAAACATGAAGATGGCGGCATACAGAAATGTTGTCCTCAAGATATCTGCACAGTTCGAGGGGCTAGATTTTCACCATGTCGCTAGAGACAACAACCAAGCGGCCGACATACAGGCCTACATGGGGGCCAAACGCGACCCTGTCCCAAAAAACACTTTCCTAGAACGACACTTTAAGCCATCAGTGGTTTGGCAGGACGATAATAAGGGCGCCGGTCTCACCAGCGCGGAAAGGTTGTTCCTCCTATAAAAAACCATATGACCAAATCATCAGTGGCTCTGTAATGGACGAAACGCCCTCGGCTCATGAGGTCATGGTAGTAATCGCGCCATGGACCGAGCCCTTCCTTGAGTACCTTCTTTGCATAGAATTCTCGACGATTAGACAGAGGTGCGACGCATAAATCGGTGATCCAAAGTCTATAAAGTCCACGAGGGTGAGTTATACAAGAAAAGAGCCACTAGAGTACTACAGCGGTGCATATCTAAGGAAGAAGGCCGACATCTCTTAGTCGAAGTCCACGCAGGGATGGGAGGCCATCATGCCGCGGCAAGGGCCTTAGTAAGCAAGGCCTTTCGGGCTGGTTTCTTCTGGCCCACTGCTCGAGCGGACGCCTAGTCACTTGTCAAGCACTGCGTGGGGTGTCAACTCTTTGCAAGTCAAAGTCACATGCCCCAAACAGCTCTTTGGACTATTCCGATTACCTAGCCCTTTGCGGTATGGGGGGTGGATATGGTCAGACCACTTAAAGCTGGGACCAAGAAGAATAAATACCGATTGGTCATGGTTGACAAATTCACCAAATGGATAGAGGCAAAACCTATCAAATCATCCAAGTCTAGACTAGTAATCGACTTTATATCCGGCATGGTTCACCGTTACGGCATCTCGCACAGTATAATTATGGATAATGGATCCAACTTCCTAGCCGAATAGGTCAAAGCTCGATTACGCATCGGTGTATCACCCGCAGACCAATGGACAATTCGAACAGGCAAACATCCTCACCATGAGTGGTATTAAACCACGTTTGGTCTGGTCTCTTCATGAGTCTGACTGCCATTGGGTAGAGGATTTTGACTCCATTTTGTGGGGCCTGCCCACCAGCCCGAATAGATCAACGGGATACACACCGCTCTTCATGGTCTACGGGGCAGAAGCAGTCCTCCCCTGTTATATTATTCATGACGCACCAATGGTGCACATGTATGAGGAAAAGGAGGCCAACTTAGATCAATAGGATGACCTGGACACCTTAGAAGGAGAGCGCGACATAGCTCAGGATTGTTCTACTTTTTATCAACAGCAAGCCCGACAATACTAGAGTAGGGAGGTCAGGGCAAAAGCGTACAATGTGTGTGAACTCGTCTTATGGCTCCCGAAGAAGAAGAAGGATAAACTCAACCCCAAATAGGAGGGGGCCTTCATAATTGATGAAGTACTTGTAGCAGGGGCTTACCTTCTTCGAAATCCGTCGGATAACCGCATTGAACCGAACCCATGGAACGTAGCTCATCTTTGGCGCTTCTATGGATAGACCGATGTCGTCATACTCTTTACCCTTTACTTCTTTTCTTTCCCTTTTCTTTATTTTCCCTTCCCCTCCCACCTTCATTTTTGGCAAGATTGGATTTTTTTGCTTTCTCCCAAGTCTATGTTCGGTTAAACCGATCTTCTATTAAGATTTTCGACATACATCCTTAAATGTTAAATCCAAACACAACACCTGGGGGCTTCTTCCCGAAGCCAATAATTTTATATTCTAAAGCATATATTCACATTCATCATGTTTGCATGTTTCCCTTGTCGATTTTAAGCTATTCTATGCATCAATTCGAACTAAGACTTTTGCCAAGCCGGGCTACCTCGCTCCTATGTTTACCCTCTACGTTCCCGATTGTTCGGCTAGGGAGTAAAGGGAGCACCTCTATGATTGTTACGACTGGGTTGTCCGGATACGTACCTGAGACGGGTGAAGACAAAAGCTAGCTATCTTAAGGAGAAAATTGGTTGGCTACGAAGGAAACAAAAAAATTATGGTTGTTATCACCATTATTCGAGCTTCTTTTTTCAAAAAGACCAATTGGTCGCATACTAGCAGTATATGGCCTTATTATCTATGATTTACGTAGCAGCCTGAAGAAAGGTATCGATAGAGGTATTATTCTCTTTGGAAGATATTTCTTACGCTAAAGTGTAATATAACATATCTCCCTATTCTATCTGTTCGCACCAAATGGCCGGATGGCCTAGTTCCTTGAAGGAATTCCTTCTTAGCAAGGGATATTTCATAAGGAACACTTCCAATCTCTTTGCATGGGAGGTCGAAGCCGACGGTTGGTTAAGATAGAGTTTACAACACATTTAGAGCAATTTTTTATTTAAAGTACATAGTTACATAAAATCACTCATCTGGCTACTGGTCGAGATTGTCTATTAATGCATTTAGGGCGCAATCTTCCCGCGGGAGACGAGCGGCGGGCATCACTTGGTCGTACACCAAATGAAGTGGCACTTCTTGCCCATCAGGCCCTACTGGCCCAACCCGAGCCATATGCTCGGGGTTAAGGCCAGTATACCGAGTCTTGATCATTGCCCATGCTTCCCGCGCTCCCTCCTGGCAGGCCGATGTCTTCCATAACTCGAACCGACTTCGGGCTCCCTTGAACCGATCGACCAGTTTGGCCATCCCCTCCATAGGTTGCTCGGCGGGCCATAGAGCTTTTATCATGGTCTTCATGGCCTTCCGAGCCCGCTCATGAAGGGCGGATAGTTCCTTTAGAAGGCTTCCCCGGTAGGATCCAATCTCTCCATTAGGTCGTCCGGTTAGAAGACCTGCACATGAGACAAGGCATATCCATTACACCTAACGTATCAGAGGTATTCAAGGATGTTATAATTGCACTTACTGAACACCCCTCTCTGTAAAGCCAATTGAGCTTTTAAATTCTTGATCTCTTCGGCCTGCTGCTTATTTTTCACCTGGAGGCGTTTCTTCTCTTCACGTTTCGTTGCAACAAAAGGCAGCCAGCCTCATGCTGGGATTCGGCGTACCTCTGAGATTCTTGGGCTGCATCTAAATATTTTTGCAACTGCCCTATTGATTCAGCTGCTACAAAGTACCCTTGCGTTAAGCTTGGGATCATATACTAAGATCAGAAGAACAGATATACGCACCACACGCCTCCCGAGTAAAATTCTTCACTTGATCAAGTTCGGCCTTCACGGTTTCTACCTGTGTTTGGCTCACCTCCAGTTCCTTGGTTAGTTGCTCGTTCTGCTGCCTTGAGGCCTGCATCATCAGTAAAACAATACATGGACCCTTAATTCGGTTGTTATGACCAATTCAAGGCTCGGGGGTGTAACATCCCAAAATTCCATTTTGGAATGTTATGAATATAGCTATGCATCTATTATCATCATTGCTTGATTGTATGAACTAGTTGAAATGCCTCTTCTGGTTTTCAGAAAGTCCCCTTCTACTTTTCCCTATGTTGCTTCCTCTATTTAAAATTTTTTGGTTAAAAGTTCAAATAAGAGAGGAGGAACATGACACTCCACACCAGGGTCTAATTGGTGAATTATTTGAACAAAAATAACCAGGAGTTATTTTGAAAATATTTGCAAAAAGGGTTTAAAAACAATTAGGACATTTCTGAAATAATATTTTTTTCAAAGTGTTCAAATGACAGAATAGAAATGTTCATTAAATAGCATTTATTATTCTGTTAATTTTGATATATAATACCCCTATATTTACAAACGATTTGAATGCTTTAAAAGCTTTTGAATGTCTCCGGAAATTATTAAAAAGAAACGGTAACCGTTTCCGGTATTAAACGGGCCGGCCCACCGGCTTTAAAAGCCGAAACCGTTACCGGTCGGCCGACCGAGCGCAGTAATGCTCCCGCTCTCTCACTGACACCGGGTCCCACCCCGTCCGACCGTTGCCCCGGAACGGTCATCGTCTTCACTCCCCGCGCTCGCCGGATCCGACGCCGGCCGTTACTCCCCCTCACCGGATCTCTCCCCTCTCTCCTCCCCGCACCCCCCCCGAGCGCCTATATAAGAGCCCCACGGCCCCGCATCCATTCCCCCCCCGAGCCCCCTTCTCTCTCTCGCCGAGACGCCGTCGATTGCTCGTCGGAGTTCCACCACCACCGGAAGTCGCCGTCGATCGTAGCCACCACCTCCGACCATCATTCGCCACGCCGTCGCCACCAATCGCCTCCGGAGGACCGTCCCCGTCGCCAGGACCACTTCCCCGTCCTCCCCGACCACCGGAACACCTCGCCGTCGCAATCGCCGCTACCGGACTCGCCGGAGTACCCCGACGCCGGCAACCTCCCTCCGTAAGCCCCCTCGACCGTCCGATCCAAATCCCACGGTCCAGATTAGAACGAACTTAAGTCCGAACCGTTTTCTTCTACCGAACGGTCGCCCGCTCTAATTCACCTACCGAACGCCCCCCTTAGCCAATCGGATCGCGCCACGTAGCCCCCTGACCGACGCAAACTTTTTTTCATTTTCTGTTTTGTTTTAATTAACAGAATGTTTTCCAATTTTGTTTTGCTTATATCTTTTAATCTGTTTAGAGTTTTGAGTTGATTCTTTTTGCAATAGCTCACAATTTTCATGTAGTTTCACCCTGTACTTTTAAATTTCAAATTTGAACTATGAAATTTGAATTGAATCAAATTTGCTTAAAATCTTCAAATCTGAATAACTAGAGTTTAAAAATAGATTTTGATATGAATCTTTTTGCTACTGTTTGGTATTAGTTAGGACTATCTTCAGGTATAGTTTGAGGATTTTCATGATATATTTGATTACTGTTTTACCCAAAAAAACAGAATCTGCTTATTATTATAATATAGTTTTATAAACTTAATTTTGATTAGTTTGATTTAGAATTTGGTTTTATTTGTTTATTAGGTTCTGTTAGTAAACATTTAGTGTTTTCACTTACTGTTAATAAAAATATAAATTTGCCTAGTTTAATTTTATTTAACATAGGAATCAAAATTTCTTTTCAATTAGGCTTAATTTGACTAAAACAACTAACTAGTAATAGTTTGTTTTCAAACAAAGTTTTCTATATTTTGTTTCTGTTTTCTAAGACAGATTTAATAGTAAATTATTTTTTTTCTGTCAAGAACATGTTTTGTTAACAAATTATAAGTTTAGTTTTACATTCTTTTGTTAATATAACTATAGTTGATTCATATAGTGTTTATCAAAACTTGTATAAACTTCACTAAACTTTTCCCAACAAGCTTAAATTGATTATTCTGTTTATTAATAAAATATTCTATTGTTTTCCTTGTTGTCAACAATTGTTTTGCTATTTCAAAATAGTTTTATTATGTAGTAGTGTTTTCATCATCCCCTTTGGAAAAAACAAAACTTTGTGTGTTTTACTTGCTAGAGACTTTTGTGCATTGTTTGCCTTGTTTGTTTAGTACTTCTTTGATGAATGTTATGAGTACTTATTTTGGTTGTATGCTTATTTAAGTGCATTGTTTGTTTCGTTAGATTATCCGGAGTGCGAAACTTGTTACCTAGAGTTACTCAAGTACGAAGATCATCAATCAGGCAAGTCACTTTGATCATGTTTTACCCATGTTTTATATGCATTAGTTCTACCATCTCCCCAGTTGCATGCAAGATAGGTTAGTTGGAAACTTGGTTACATAGTAGTAGTATCATGTGGTAGATACCCCTCTCAACCCCTTTGACAACATTGGCCCCGGGAAACGTTGTTTTACCTTTTGCTATGCTATTAGTAGACGGGGTTGGTTGTGTGATTCATGAGAGTTGAGAGAGTTAATAATTTCAAGACCTACATAATGATCAAGATTTCAATACTCCAAGTTTTCAACATACCTCTGGGTGGATGATGGTTGAACGGCGCCCTGGAGAAACCAGTGGTTAGCCTAGGTGATGCTGGAGGTGGCCAGTATTCACGCGGAAAGGTCCACCCAGGCACAAAGGGATGGATGGGTGCTTCAAGACCCAAGGCTTACCTGCACAGCCACAAGTCATTATGGGCTCTGGCTTGGTTGGATATCGTGGTGACCCTGGACAGGCGGTGCTACGAGAGGTAGAAGAACGGTAGGAAAGGATGGGCATCGTCAGAGTCGCAGGGAAACCCTTTGGAAGACCATGTTTTGGTCATCCGTTTCTCAAACACCCTGAAGTGCGAGAAATCAAACGGAGGCGACCAAATCTTGTGGGGAACGTGTGCAAAAACTCTGCAGAGTACTTAAACCTAATCGATTAGCCGTGTCCACGGTTATGGACGACTTGAGCCAAAGGGATTGGAACTTCCGGAACTCTCAACACAAATAATATGATGATGTGGGAATTTAATAATTTTGGGTATGAGAATTGGTTGATGGAACCATCTCATTAATCAACCAACTTAGTAATGCTTTGCTTAGCCCTTTTTCTAGATGTAGGAAAAATTGGCTTTACGCAAAACTTACCACCCCACCTGCCATATAAGCATATAGACTAGCTGATTATTTTCACCCCTCTCTTGTGACTTTGCCGGCATACTCCATATGCTGACCTACACGGCTGCAACGTATCATGTTGCAGAGTATTTTTCCGACCAGGAGTGAGGACACGTTCTATGCTCAGTGAGATGCCCTTGGAGTCGGATGGACTCATCTACCTTCGACGCTTCCGCAAGATTTAGATATTCTCATGAGTTGGCCTTTGGCCACTTTATTGTAATTTTTATCGTAATAAAGAACTCGATATGAGATTTCGATTAATATAATGCTGTGTGATTTACCTTTGATATATACATTGATGTACCGTGTGTGTACCAGCATGATCTTGGGATGGTACGGAAACACCGGAGACTTGACCTTCCAGGTCGGGTCGTTACAGAAATGGTATCAGAGCACACGCTGACCGTAGGACGTAACCTCTAGGATTGGAAAGCCTTAGGATTGTTTCTCTTTGTCTTTAAATATCTTATACTCTCATCTATTCGTTTCTGACTCCTCTCCGATTATTTCAAAATTTATAGATGGCCACCTTCATCCCAGTGTTGATCACAGAGTTTTGCCAGCCTGACGCAACGATGCCCTTTGGTAAGGAGCTGATGAGGATCGTCAAGGACATAAGGATTGCTTTGCCGAGCATCACCGGGATTCCTATCATGTCATTTCCCCAAGATGGACGCTACAGGATCGAGGTGCATATTCCAGGGAAGACCTTTGGGAATCGGAAGGAACCCATAGATCTCAAGTTCGTGGCACCCAGTTGGATACTTGGAAGAGACATGGCCATTCATCGTGCCCTTGGACGTATCCAGGAGGAATACAGAGGTGGAACCATTTCACCAGGACTCAGCATGGTTTGCCGCAGAGATGCCCATGGCAACATCATCACCAATCCCACTGCAGACACCAATATCTCCTATATCCAGACCTTGGAGACTCACATCAGGACTCTGGAGCTTCGAGTTCGTGCTGACACGAAGACTATCAAGAATCTGATGAATCGTGAGCTGGACCTTGAAGCTGATCTGCGAGAGGCCAACTATGAACACGAGCATGAAGTGAAGGACTTCTTAGAGAGGATTGATGAGCAGAATGCACGCATCGCCACTCTGGAGGAGCATCTAGACATGGGAGAAAACCTTCACCCCGAAGGAGACATGGCACCCTTCATCAGCGACGATGAAGACTATGAGGAAAGCACCACCGGAGGACCTACGACTATGCACTTTTGAGGAGAACATTAGTTATGCCCTCCAATGTATCTTTATTTTAGTCGTTAAAGCGTAGGTCGATGTTTAGTTGTCTGAGATTTGTATTTTCCGATGTTTGACATTGATTGAATAAATGAATGAGTGTTTCGTGTGATATGTTTGTTGCATTGCATATGGGTAGTGAATTTCTTCCAGACCCTTGTTCTATTCTAATTCTCATCCCTCTGAAAACAGCAAGATGCCTCCACGACGTGAGACCGATTTCACTTTTCCACCGGAACTCACCCAACTCCTTCAGCAACAGAATGCACTGATGCAACTATTGATTCAGAATCAGACCAACAACCAGAACAACAACAACAACCACCATCCACCCCAGACTGACAATCTCACCCGTTTTCTGAGGTTGAACCCTCCAACTTTCTCCAGCAGCACTGAGCCCATTGTGGCAGATGACTGGCTCCGCAAGATGGAGAGAGAACTTGTCACCGCTGGATGCACTGACGCTGAGAAAGTGCGATTTGCCGCACATCAACTGGAAGGACCAGCAGCATCATGGTGGGAGAATTATACCACCACTTATCCTATTGCAGATGTGACTTGGGAGCAGTTCAAGCTTGCTTTCCGCACCGCTCATGTTTCAGCTGGAGCCATGAGTTTAAAGAAGCGCGAGTTTCGCAACTTGCGCCAGGGTAATCGTTCCGTGGCCCAATATGTGGACGACTTCAACACATTGTCACGTTATGCCCCAGGAGATGTGGCCGATGATGCGGCCAAGCAAGAAAAGTTTCTGGAAGGACTCAATGATGAGTTGAGCATACAGCTGGTAGTGGCTAATTTCAACAACTACCAAGAGCTGGTGGATAAGGCACTTATTCTGGAAGGTAAACAGCAGCAGATTGAGAACCGCAAGCGGAAGTACACTCAGGGGAAGTTCAACTCTGGAGCTCATCAGAAGCCTCGTTACTCCCCGTACTCCGGGAATACCGGATCAGGAAATGGTAAGTTTGGAAAGCACACTCATACTGTGCACAACCATGGAGGTCACCATCATGGAGGAAATGGGAATAACCGTCTCAACCATGGTAACTTCAAGAGTGACAATGGGAATGGGAACAACAACCAGCACCGTCAAGTTCCTGCTCAGAAGGATCTGAGTCACATTACCTGTTTCAAGTGCCAGAAGACAGGGCACTATGCTACTGAGTGTCCCCAGAGTAAGCAAGGCACTGGAAACGGCACTAACAACGGCAACTCCACAGCCAAGAAGCCCAATCCGTTTCCCCGTGCTCACGTGAATCACATCAACGTGGAAGAAGTCTATGATCAGCCCGAGACTGTGGTTGGTAAGTTTTTATTGCATTCACGTCCTGTTACAGTACTTTTTGATTCGGGTGCAACTCATTCATTCATATCAAGGGTAGTTGTGGATAAGTATGGTTTGCCCACCAAAACCCTTAGTCAGCCAATTCAGGTTAGTTCTCCAGGAGGTATGATGATGGCAGGGATAGGATGCCATGCCTTGAAACTCAATATAGGGAACCATGTTTTTTTCCACCGACCTCATCGTCTTAGAGTCACACGGATTGGATGTAATCCTAGGCATGGATTGGATGACCAAGTATGAAGGAAATCTTGATTGCCCTAGCAAGTCTGTTTCACTCACCACCCCGGAGAACAAGAGGATTAAGTATGTATCCCGACGCACACGTATGAGTGCTCGGTTAAGTTCTCTCACAGGAGTTGTTCAGGAGGAAGTACCTGTGGTAAAAGAATTTCCAGATGTATTTCCGGAAGAATTACCAGGAATGCCACCAGATAGGGAGATTGAGTTCTTAATAGAGCTACAGCCAGGGACAGCCCCAATTTCCAAGAGACCCTATCGGATGCCCGCAAATGATCTGTTGGAAATCAAGAAGCAAATTAAGGAGTTATTGGACAAAGGTTATATTCGCCCAAGTTCTTCACCTTGGGGAGCCCCAGTTCTTTTGGTGGAGAAGAAGGATAAATCTTTGAGAATGGTAGTGGACTATCGTGCCTTGAACGAGGTGACTATCAAGAACAAGTACCCTCTACCGATGATTAATGATTTGTTTGATCAGCTCGTAGGAGCCAAAGTATTCTCCAAGATCGATCTTCGATCAGGGTATCACCAGTTGAAAATTCGTGAACAGGATATACCCAAAACAGCTTTCACCACGAGGTATGGCTTGTATGAGTATACGGTCATGTCTTTTGGATTGACTAATGCTCCTGCCTACTTCATGAATTTGATGAACAAAGTATTCATGGAATACCTAGACAAGTTTGTTGTGGTGTTCATCGATGACATTCTGATATTCTCCAAGAACGAGGAAGAGCATAAGCAACATTTGCGTTTAGTTCTGGAAAAGCTAAGAGAGCATCAGTTATATGCCAAGTTCAGCAAATGTGAATTTTGGTTGACGGAAGTCGGAATTCCTTGGACATGTTATTTCCGGAGAAGGAATAGCCGTAGACCCCGCTAAGGTTGAAGCCGTCACCGAGTGGAAGTCACCCACCTCAGTTAAGGAGATCCGCAGTTTCCTTGGACTTGCTGGATATTACCGGAGGTTCATTGAAAATTTCTCCAAGGTTGCCAAGCCCATGACAGAGTTGTTGAAGAAAGAATCCAAGTATGTTTGGACTGTGGAATGTGAAGCCAGTTTCCGGGAGTTGAAGGAACGTTTGGTCACAGCCCCAGTGTTGATCTTGCCCGATATTCGGAAGGATTTCCAGGTTTATTGTGATGCTTCACGTCAAGGACTTGGAGGAGTACTTATGCAGGATGGAAAAGTTGTAGCCTATGCTTCCAGACAGCTACGACCTCATGAGTTGAATTATGCCACGCATGACTTGGAGCTAGCAGCCGTAGTGCACGCACTCAAGACTTGGAGACATTTCCTTATCGGAAATAGTTGTGATGTTTACACCGACCATAAGAGCCTGAAGTATATCTTCACGCAGAAAGAGTTGAACCTCAGACAGAGGAGATGGTTAGAGTTAATCAAGGACTATGACATGAGATTACACTACCATCCAGGTAAGGCTAATGTTGTAGCCGATGCCTTGAGTCGGAAAACTTATGTGAACACACTCACAGCTGGAGGATTACCTCAAGAGTTAGTCGATGATCTCAGAGAGCTCAAGCTAGAGATAGTTCCAAGAGGATATGTTGCTACACTGGAAATTCAGTCCACCTTGACCGAAAGAATTCGAGAAGCCCAGAAATCGGACAAGGAGATAGCTGAGATTAAACAGAGAATGAAAGATGGTAAAGCTAAAGGTTTTCGTGAGGATGAACACGGAACTTTGTGGTTTGAGAACCGAATCTATGTGCCCAATGAACCAGAGCTCAGGAAGTTGATACTTCAGGAAGCCCACGATTCACCTTACTCGATACACCCAGGCAATACCAAGATGTATCTGGATTTAAAGGAAAGTTATTGGTGGACAGGTATGAAGAAAGATATTGCAGAGCATGTTGCGATATGTGATGTTTGTCAGCGAGTAAAGGCAGAACATCAGAAACCAGCAGGGTTACTCCAACCTTTGCCGATACCCGAGTGGAAATGGGAAAAACTTGGTATGGATTTCATCACAGGATTGCCCAGGACCCGTTCAGGTTATGATTCCATCTGGGTAGTGGTAGATCGCTTGACCAAGGTAGCACACTTCATTCCAGTAAAGACCACCTATACCAGTGCTAAGCTAGCCAAGATATACATGACCAGGATCGTATGTCTGCATGGAGTTCCGAGGAGTATAGTGTCAGATAGAGGAACACAATTCACTTCAAAGTTTTGGCATCAGTTACATGAGACTTTGGGTACGAGACTGGAGTTTAGTACAGCTTTTCATCCGCAGACAGATGGCCAGACTGAGAGAGTCAATCAGATTCTGGAAGACATGTTGAGAGCTTGTGCGCTAGATTATGGATCTAGTTGGGACGAAAACTTGCCTTACGCAGAATTCTCATACAACAACAGTTATCAGACCAGTCTAAAGATGGCCCCTTTCGAAGCTTTATACGGAAGAAGATGTAGAACACCACTGACGTGGGATGGTGTTGGAGACCGACAACTTTTTGGTCCCGACCTTATCCGAGATTCTGAAGAGAAAGTCAAGTTGATACGTGACAGACTCAAAATAGCTCAATCTCGACAGAAGAGCTATGCTGACAACAAGCGCAAGGAAGTGACGTATGAAGTGGGAGACCGAGCATATCTTCGTGTGTCCCCGCTTCGAGGAACCAAGAGATTTGGTGTTAAAGGAAAATTAGCACCCAGATTCATAGGCCCCTACAAAATTCTTGAACGTAGAGGTGAAGTTGCATACAAACTGGAATTGCCGGAAGGATTATCCGAAGTTCATGATGTGTTCCATGTTTCCCAGCTGAAGAAATGTCATGCTGAGATGGTTGACATCCCTTTGCGAGACACCGTGCCCCTAGAGGCCATACAGCTTGAAAGTGATCTGACTTATGAGGAGAAGCCTGTCAAGATCCTCGAGACATCCAACAGAGTTACCCGCAGCAAGATTATCAAGTTCTGCAAAGTTTTGTGGAGTCACCATACTGAGGAAGAAGCCACCTGGGAACGCGAAGAAGATCTTCGTAGAGACCATCCGCACCTATTTTCTAGCCAACCCGAATCTCGAGGGCGAGATTCATCTTAAGGTGGGTAGGTTTGTAACATCCCAAAATTCCATTTTGGAATGTTATGAATATAGCTATGCATCTATTATCATCATTGCTTGATTGTATGAACTAGTTGAAATGCCTCTTCTGGTTTTCAGAAAGTCCCCTTCTACTTTTCCCTATGTTGCTTCCTCTATTTAAAATTTTTTGGTTAAAAGTTCAAATAAGAGAGGAGGAACATGACACTCCACACCAGGGTCTAATTGGTGAATTATTTGAACAAAAATAACCAGGAGTTATTTTGAAAATATTTGCAAAAAGGGTTTAAAAACAATTAGGACATTTCTGAAATAATATTTTTTTCAAAGTGTTCAAATGACAGAATAGAAATGTTCATTAAATAGCATTTATTATTCTGTTAATTTTGATATATAATACCCCTATATTTACAAACGATTTGAATGCTTTAAAAGCTTTTGAATGTCTCCGGAAATTATTAAAAAGAAACGGTAACCGTTTCCGGTATTAAACGGGCCGGCCCACCGGCTTTAAAAGCCGAAACCGTTACCGGTCGGCCGACCGAGCGCAGTAATGCTCCCGCTCTCTCACTGACACCGGGTCCCACCCCGTCCGACCGTTGCCCCGGAACGGTCATCGTCTTCACTCCCCGCGCTCGCCGGATCCGACGCCGGCCGTTACTCCCCCTCACCGGATCTCTCCCCTCTCTCCTCCCCGCACCCCCCCGAGCGCCTATATAAGAGCCCCACGGCCCCGCATCCATTCCCCCCCCGAGCCCCCTTCTCTCTCTCGCCGAGACGCCGTCGATTGCTCGTCGGAGTTCCACCACCACCGGAAGTCGCCGTCGATCGTAGCCACCACCTCCGACCATCATTCGCCACGCCGTCGCCACCAATCGCCTCCGGAGGACCGTCCCCGTCGCCAGGACCACTTCCCCGTCCTCCCCGACCACCGGAACACCTCGCCGTCGCAATCGCCGCTACCGGACTCGCCGGAGTACCCCGACGCCGGCAACCTCCCTCCGTAAGCCCCCTCGACCGTCCGATCCAAATCCCACGGTCCAGATTAGAACGAACTTAAGTCCGAACCGTTTTCTTCTACCGAACGGTCGCCCGCTCTAATTCACCTACCGAACGCCCCCCTTAGCCAATCGGATCGCGCCACGTAGCCCCCTGACCGACGCAAACTTTTTTTCATTTTCTGTTTTGTTTTAATTAACAGAATGTTTTCCAATTTTGTTTTGCTTATATCTTTTAATCTGTTTAGAGTTTTGAGTTGATTCTTTTTGCAATAGCTCACAATTTTCATGTAGTTTCACCCTGTACTTTTAAATTTCAAATTTGAACTATGAAATTTGAATTGAATCAAATTTGCTTAAAATCTTCAAATCTGAATAACTAGAGTTTAAAAATAGATTTTGATATGAATCTTTTTGCTACTGTTTGGTATTAGTTAGGACTATCTTCAGGTATAGTTTGAGGATTTTCATGATATATTTGATTACTGTTTTACCCAAAAAACAGAATCTGCTTATTATTATAATATAGTTTTATAAACTTAATTTTGATTAGTTTGATTTAGAATTTGGTTTTATTTGTTTATTAGGTTCTGTTAGTAAACATTTAGTGTTTTCACTTACTGTTAATAAAAATATAAATTTGCCTAGTTTAATTTTATTTAACATAGGAATCAAAATTTCTTTTCAATTAGGCTTAATTTGACTAAAACAACTAACTAGTAATAGTTTGTTTTCAAACAAAGTTTTCTATATTTTGTTTCTGTTTTCTAAGACAGATTTAATAGTAAATTATTTTTTTTCTGTCAAGAACATGTTTTGTTAACAAATTATAAGTTTAGTTTTACATTCTTTTGTTAATATAACTATAGTTGATTCATATAGTGTTTATCAAAACTTGTATAAACTTCACTAAACTTTTCCCAACAAGCTTAAATTGATTATTCTGTTTATTAATAAAATATTCTATTGTTTTCCTTGTTGTCAACAATTGTTTTGCTATTTCAAAATAGTTTTATTATGTAGTAGTGTTTTCATCATCCCCTTTGGAAAAAACAAAACTTTGTGTGTTTTACTTGCTAGAGACTTTTGTGCATTGTTTGCCTTGTTTGTTTAGTACTTCTTTGATGAATGTTATGAGTACTTATTTTGGTTGTATGCTTATTTAAGTGCATTGTTTGTTTCGTTAGATTATCCGGAGTGCGAAACTTGTTACCTAGAGTTACTCAAGTACGAAGATCATCAATCAGGCAAGTCACTTTGATCATGTTTTACCCATGTTTTATATGCATTAGTTCTACCATCTCCCCAGTTGCATGCAAGATAGGTTAGTTGGAAACTTGGTTACATAGTAGTAGTATCATGTGGTAGATACCCCTCTCAACCCCTTTGACAACATTGGCCCCGGGAAACGTTGTTTTACCTTTTGCTATGCTATTAGTAGACGGGGTTGGTTGTGTGATTCATGAGAGTTGAGAGAGTTAATAATTTCAAGACCTACATAATGATCAAGATTTCAATACTCCAAGTTTTCAACATACCTCTGGGTGGATGATGGTTGAACGGCGCCCTGGAGAAACCAGTGGTTAGCCTAGGTGATGCTGGAGGTGGCCAGTATTCACGCGGAAAGGTCCACCCAGGCACAAAGGGATGGATGGGTGCTTCAAGACCCAAGGCTTACCTGCACAGCCACAAGTCATTATGGGCTCTGGCTTGGTTGGATATCGTGGTGACCCTGGACAGGCGGTGCTACGAGAGGTAGAAGAACGGTAGGAAAGGATGGGCATCGTCAGAGTCGCAGGGAAACCCTTTGGAAGACCATGTTTTGGTCATCCGTTTCTCAAACACCCTGAAGTGCGAGAAATCAAACGGAGGCGACCAAATCTTGTGGGGAACGTGTGCAAAAACTCTGCAGAGTACTTAAACCTAATCGATTAGCCGTGTCCACGGTTATGGACGACTTGAGCCAAAGGGATTGGAACTTCCGGAACTCTCAACACAAATAATATGATGATGTGGGAATTTAATAATTTTGGGTATGAGAATTGGTTGATGGAACCATCTCATTAATCAACCAACTTAGTAATGCTTTGCTTAGCCCTTTTTCTAGATGTAGGAAAAATTGGCTTTACGCAAAACTTACCACCCCACCTGCCATATAAGCATATAGACTAGCTGATTATTTTCACCCCTCTCTTGTGACTTTGCCGGCATACTCCATATGCTGACCTACACGGCTGCAACGTATCATGTTGCAGAGTATTTTTCCGACCAGGAGTGAGGACACGTTCTATGCTCAGTGAGATGCCCTTGGAGTCGGATGGACTCATCTACCTTCGACGCTTCCGCAAGATTTAGATATTCTCATGAGTTGGCCTTTGGCCACTTTATTGTAATTTTTATCGTAATAAAGAACTCGATATGAGATTTCGATTAATATAATGCTGTGTGATTTACCTTTGATATATACATTGATGTACCGTGTGTGTACCAGCATGATCTTGGGATGGTACGGAAACACCGGAGACTTGACCTTCCAGGTCGGGTCGTTACAGGGGGCTACTGGGTTTACATGTGTGGCCAGATTTTTATAGCCGATCACTCACCTGCAGGCTGGACGATATCAGTTTCATGTCTTCCCGGAACCCAGCTCGGGCAGCTTCGATGTGTGCGTCAGCCGAGCGATGAGCATTGAACTCTTGTTCAGAGAGTGTCGGGTGGCGCAGGGCTTCCCGTCACCGCCGGTGATTCATCGCGCTCTCTACCTAGGACTTAGTAACTGATACCGCGTCCCTAGAGTCTTCAGGGACCTGATTGACCATAGGGACCTCCGCAGCAGGTTCGGCATGATCGGAAGATCTGAAATTGTGAGCATTGTTGGACACCCTAGCAACATCCTTGACAAGAGATGTCTGAACTCGTTGCCTAAGTATTTCGACATGAGATATCTTGTGAGGCCCTATCGATCGTAATAACAAATTAAGCAGCCAAACAATGTACCTTTGAGCTGAACGAGTGGTCGGGCTTGTCCCGATGACCGGCTCACTTGACCGATCCCTGTTGCTATCCAGTCCGGGCATTGTCGTCATAGTCAATGTTTATCGCACAAACCAACAATGCTTGGGAGGAGGAGCCGGCGTGTTTGGGTCGATGGAGGGTACTTGCCTTTTGCGAGACAAAATTTTCTTCCTCTTGCCTGTAGCAGGGGAAGGGAATGATTAGGGGTAATCGGCTATGATAGCCACCATGGAGCGGTCGAGGCTCTCCTCGTAGAAGACCCCGTCTTTGAACTCAACTGACAGCTCCGAGTCATCATGAAATCATGGATCATCGTCACGAGAATAGTTCTCGAGTTGGGGGGCGGACAGTTGATTGTCTCGACAAAGCTCCTCCATTCATGTTCACATAGATTAAAGGTTTCGGTCAAAAAGGGACAAATATAAAACCCGAATTCAGGTTATAGAGTCAAAAAGCTCACCCATTCGATGGGATTGTGACTTGAGTAGCCCTCCTTGGTTCGTAGCCGAACAAAATCTTCTTTCTCCCCTTTGTATAAGTTGGCGAGTGCAGTGGCTAATGCTGCTTGATTGGCGGCCTAGCCATTGGGAGCGAGTGGTGTCGCTTGTCCCGTTGTAGCACCACAAAGGGTGCATTTTTTGCTGAAGAGGCTCGATGCACCGAGTGATGGCGGCGGCCATGACGTCTGTCATGGTTAGCTTGTGATGGGCTAGTACCCTTACATGGGCTGCCAAGCATTGCACTTCGGTGCCATCCTCTTGGGATGACCTCTTCGGTCGCCAGTTGTACCTTTCTTCCAGGGGGCATAGGATTATTTGGGCAAACCCCTCCCAACTGGATCAAATAGGGTAACGTCCTCTATATAGAACCATTCCTAAGACCATTCTTCGGACTCCTTCGGTGTCCCCACTGGATACCCCGTCCCGGCTATGAGGCATATTTCGGCTCCTCTAACCACTAAAATTGTCTTACCCCGAGTGCGAGGGATGAGGCACAAGTACTTCCTCCACAATTCAAAGTGTGCCTCGCAACCCAAAAACATCTCGCAAAGGGCGACAAAGCCCGAGATATGCAGAATGGACCCAGGGGTGAGATGATGGAGCTGGATCCCATAGAACTCCAATAATCCCCTCAAGAAAGGATGAATGGGGAACCCGAGACCCCGCAAGAGGAAGGGCACGAAGCATACTCGCTCTCCCTTTTGAGTATTAGGTGAAGTTTTCTGTGAAGGCTTCGCCATTGAAAGAAGTCAAACTGGCACAAGTAACCACTAGGTCCGAGGAAGGAAGATACCTTTGGGTCTCGAGGTTGCATAGTCGAAGGAGGGATACAGAGCAGCTTGTCCAATCCCCGGAACGGGAGCTGTAAGGGCACGAGGAAGAGCTAGGGCGCTTGCCATGTTCTTGTGGTGATCTCTTGCTGAAAGTTTTTTTCTGATGGGGAGGAAGAAGATGATGTGGCCTAGACCACAATTCAGCTTGTTTAAATAGGTGGAGCCTCCATTGTGAGAGGGCCAGTCTTGTAAAAAGCTGCTAAACCGCTCGTCTCCCCTCAGCGCATGAGGATCGAGAAGCGCTGACAGTTACTACAATGGACCCTGCAAGTTCATGACGCTTGGGATTTCGCCGATGACAGGATGGTTGCCAAACAAGAAGGGATAGAGGGACTCGCGTCGCAACCCAAAGACTTCGACATGCAAGATTGTACGGATATTATACCTCGGCATTGGAGGCTAGTCTGGGGGCTACTGAGGGAGTCCTGGTTTAAGGGGTCCTCGGATGTCCGACCTGTTTCTTATGGGCCGGACTATATGGGCCACTTGCTGAGCATTGGCTTGATCAAAGGCCCCATCGCTAGGAGGAAGCTTCAGGAGTCGTGGCCTGTCCTCCAAGTTTGAAATAGTATATAGGCATGTTTTTTCCTTCGATGTGCAACCGACCATGTGTAAACCCTAGGTACCCTCGGCGTCTATATAAAAGCAGGAGGGTTTTATAGTGTAGGACAGACAAAAACTCTTCTAGGGTTTAGCTATTCGATCTCGAGGTAGATCAACTCTGTAACCTTCACACCATCAATATAATCAAGCAGGACGTATGGTTTTACCTCCGTAGGAGGGCCCGAACCTGGGTAAACATCATCTCCTTCGTTCCCTGTTACCATCGATCCTAGTCTCACAGCTCGGGACCCCTACCCGAGATCCGCCGATTTTGACGCTGACGCTGTGCTCGAAGTTGTTGAGTTCTTCATGCATGGATTCTATCCAATATGGATCCTTGAGCGCCTCAAATACCTTTTGGGGTTCAACACAAGAAACAACCACGTGATTCTCACAAATGTTTGTTAATTGTCCATGAGTAGTTACCCCTTTTGTAAAGCTTCCAAGAACATTATCAGGGATGTATCTCTTCTATTTAAGGTTTGAAGCAATCTTGGCAGCCTCACGATGTAGTTTTTCTCCAAGTGAGCCTTGAGGAGCATCATCATTATCATCTTGAGCGTCATCATGATCTTGCCCTTCAACCTGAGCTTGCTCGGAGCCATGAACACTATCTTGATCATCTTTAGGTACATCACCATCATGAGCTTGGTCTTGGCCTTGATCTTGTCCACTTGGTTGAGGGTCTTTACTTTGTTCTTTGGAAGCGTGTGGGTCAAGTGTTGGTGATGGTTCCACTTGCGTAGAATAGTTTCCTTCTCGTTCCACCATAAGGGGTTCCTCAACAGGTAGGAAATGCCCCACACCCATTCTTCGAATGGCTTGAGTAGGAATTTCATCACCTACATCACGAAGACCACTTTGCTCCACTTGGGAGCCATTATTTTCATCAAACTCCACATTACACGTCTCCTCAATGATCCCATTTAACTTGTTGAGGACACGGTAAGCATGAGAGTTTTTAGCATAACCAACAAATATGCCCTCTTGAGCTTTAGTTTCGAATTTAGACAAACGAGCACCCTTTTTGAGAGTGAAACACCTACAACCGAACACCCGAAAGTACTTGAGGTTGGGATTGTTACCAATAAGTATCTCATATGGAGTCTTGTTCAATCCTTAGCGATGGTAGAGACGATTGGATGCATGGCAAGCGGTGTTGATGGCTTTGGCCCAAAAGTTGTGCAGAGATTTGAATTCCACCATCATGGTCCTTCCTACGTCCATCAACGTCTGATTCTTCCTCTCCGCTACACCATTTTGTTGAGGGGTATAAGATACGGAATATTGATGCTTGATCCCCTCATAACTAAGAAACTCATACAAGATGTAGTTATTAAATACAGTGCCATTGTCACTTTTAATGGTCAATATATTTGCATCGTTTTGACGTTGAGGTTCATTTGCAAAGTTAATCACCATTTGTTGGGTCTCGCTCTTCCCCTTGAATAAATATACCCAAGTGTATCTTGAATTATCATCCATAGTCACCAAGCAATACTTCCTCCCACCAAGACTATAAAAAGATGGAGGTCCAAAAAGACCATGTGAAGGATCTCCAAGGGCCTCTTGGAAGATATAATGGTTGTGGGATGGTGATCCTTCTCATGTAGTTTTCCTTTGATACAAGCACTACAAGCATGAACTTCAGCAAAACTAACATTTGTTAGTCCATGGACATGATCCCCATTGAGTAGGCTTTGCAAAGATCTCGTATTGAAATGGGCTAAACGGCGATGGCAAAGCCACCCCATGTCCACTTTAGCGATTAAACCTGTTGTGGTCTTAGTGAGCCTCTCCGAGAAGTTGACCACATAGAGAGCATTCTCAACATATCCAACATAGGTTACTTTAAGAGTTTTGCTCCACAAAAGGGCCATGGTATTTAGGTCAAATAAAGTAGAAAAGCCCATGATTGCAATTTGACTAACGGAAAGTAACTTTTATGCAAGGCTCTCAACAAGCATGACTTTACCAATGGTTAGATCCGGAGAGATTACCACCTTACCAAGACCCACTAACTTCGACATCGAAGCATCACCAACTTGGATACTAGCTTGAACGTCCACCACTAAATTATTGCTTCTGGTCATAAGATTTTTTGCTCCACTATCGAGCAACCATGAACTTCCACCGGAAGAAAAATCCTACAAGAGATCAATGCTTGGATTTAGGTATTCATTCTTGAATGGGTCCTTTCATGTTAGTAACAAGGGTCTTAGGAACCCTAATAGACCGTTCAATGTACTCATAAGGATAAATAATAAATTTGGCATAAAAAGGTCCATCGCTAGCACGACATAAAACATTAGAAGGGTTAAAATTGCCGGCATTGTTGGGTGGAGTGGTTTTGCCTCTCTTGGCACCACCAAGAACCACCTTGTTCTTCTTCTCGTAGGAGCACCCTCTCCCTCTTTAATGAAGGTAGTTTTGAGAGGAGGAGCTTGCTTGGTCTTGTCTTTCTTCTTGGTGTTCTTCTTCTTTGCCTTGGGTGAAAATCCAAGCCCCTCCTTAGCCACAACTTCCTTTTGATTACTCAAAACCTCATTGAGATTCTTCTAACCTTGAATGCAAGTGGCAAAGCCTTTCTCAATTTGCTCTTTCAACTTGGTATTCTCCTCAACAAGATGGGCATGATCACAACAAGGGTTAGTAGCATGAGCATTTTCAATGAATACAAAAGGATGGAAAGTAGCGATCTCTTTAGTTAGTTTCACTTGGAGTTGATCGTGAGACTCTTTGAGAGACTTATGGGCACTCTTCAAGGCCTTGTGAGACCTGTCAAGTAACTCAAATTCCTCTGTAAGTCTAGCATCGCCAACCCCAAGTTCAACGTTCTCAAATTTAAGCACGCGAGCAAGAACTTGAGCATGATCATGATCTTTCCTTAACATAGCAAGGTGAACATTGTGTGACTCCTCAAGATCCAAATGAAGACCTTGCTCTTCATCAAGGGCATGGGAAAGATCTGCAATCTCATCGACATAGTCACGCTATGACCTTCCATATTATTGATGGTGTCTTCATGATATTCAATGGTGTCATTGGCCTCACATAGTTGTTCCCAGAGCAAAATTAAGTGCTTCTTGGTCTCATCTTTGAGCTTACCCAAGAATTCGTCAAACTCATTTTCATCCACCTTAACCACCTCTGTTTCATCTACACAATCCGTTAAGGAAGGATGAGTAGTGATAGTAGTTTTGATGTTGGACGTTACCTTGTTGGTGGATTTGGCCATGATGCACTTGGCGGTGACAACGAGGTTCTTGTTGGGGGGTCGAAGAGAGACACCAAGGTTGGGGAAGAGATGGAAATGGCGATGGAGGCTATTGCAATTCCTTCACCACTTGTATCATCATCTTCATCACCAGAGGCGTACTCTTCGAGCGCCACCAACCCCTTTTGTCACACCCGCTTCATGAAGTTGTTCTTGTTAGGGAAAGACCTGGCTTTCTCTTTGCGGATTAGCTTGCTAGCATTGTCTTCCCTCTTCTCACATGGACAATCCATGAACAAGTGACTCATGTCGCCACAATTTTAGCCAAGTCCTCACACGTTGCTTGCCGTTGGCGCCACTTGAGTTGTTCTAGGAGAAGTTGGGCTTGGATTTCTTTGGATGCCCCAAAATTGCCTTGATGCAAGAGCAAGGTGCTCGTGGTAAGCATATTTTGCCTCTCAGGGCAACTCTCTTCTTCTTCCTCTTCGAGAATCGCCTTGGCCTTCAAAGCAAGGTTGGGATTCTTTGACCGTTGAACACAATCTAGAATGTTGTCGACAGTCTTGTTAAAGATGTTCATTGCCACGAACTCATCCAACACTTCACTTGAGGTCAGGGTGTGGAAGTCCAGTCCTTGACGGGTGACAAAGGACATGCCTTTGTTGAATGGCATGATTTCCTTGAGGAACTTGCGCTTGACCCAATTGTCATCCATGTATTGACTCCCCATGATCTTGGAGTGAGACGGCGAGAGCTGTTAATCTCCGGTAAATCTCGCAGAGATCTTCATAATCATTCATCACAAACTCATCGGCTTCATCATGCACAACCTCAAAATTGGAGCGTGGAATGCTCGAGCTTCCTTTGTACAAAGAGTTCATGTGAGCCCAAGCATCTTTGGCAACCGTGAAGGGGCGCACGTGACGAAGCTCTTCAGGTGGCATGGCATATTGAAGAATGAACAATGTAGATGCATTAAGTTGGTTTTCCACTTTTCTGTTTGCATCATATTGTTTGGATCATGAGGGTAGAAGCCTTGCTCGATTACCCTCCAAAGTTGCGTTGAGTTGTGATTCAAATGAGACTTGATACGAAAAACCCCATTAGGAAAATTAGACAAGTCAAGTTTGGGTGGATGCCCTGTTGGAAATATGCCCAAGAGGCAATAGTAAAATGGTTATTATTATATTTCCTTGTTCATGATAATCGTTTGTTATCCATGCTATAATTGTATTGATTGGAAACACATTGCATGTGTGGATACATAGACAACACTGTGTCCCTATTATGCTTCTAGTAAACTAGCTCGTTGATCAAAGTTGGTAAAGGTTTCCTAGACATAGACATAAGATGTCATTTGATAATGGGATCACATCATTGGGGGAATGGTGTGATGGAAAAGACCCAAACTATAAACATAGCATATGATCGTGTCAGATTATTGCTATAGTTTTCTGCATGTCAAGTATCTGTTCCTATGACCATGAGATCATGCAACTCACTGACACCAGAGGAATACCTTATGTGTATCAAACATCGCAACGTAACTGGATGAATATAAGATGCTCTATAGGTATCTCCGAGGGTGTCTGTTGAGTGGGCATGGTACAAGACTGAGATTTGTTACTCTGTGTGACGGAGAGGTATCTCAGGGCCCACTCGGTAATACAACATCAACACAAGCCTTGCAAGCAAAGTGACTAAACTGTTATCCACGGGATCTTGTATTACGGAACGAGTAAAGAGACTTGACGGTAACTATCGGGGATATACCCCGCGGTACGACCCGTCCTGGCGACTAATAGGAGACCCGGTAAAGACATGACGTTTTATTGATGACCCGGCAGGCGGGTCGCAGGACGACCAGGCCCAAGACCCGGCGTGTGAGCCGGCGCAGGCGGCTCACAAGAGAAGGCCCAAAGAATGAAAGACTCCCTTCCGAAGGAAACAAGACCCGGAATAGGATTCTAGAGAGACTAGTCCTACTCCAACTCCTAGTAGGACTCTATTTGTAAACCTACCCTCTCCACTTATATAAGGAGGGGTAGATCACCCCTAGAGAGACAAGTTCACAAGTCCACAAGTTTAGACAGAGATTAGAGGCTCTCATGATTAGAGGTAGCAAACAGCACCCTTGTAACCAAGAGATCTCCTTCATCATCAATACCAGACAAGCAGGACGTAGTCTTTTACCTCCATCGGAGGGGCCGAACGTGGGTAAACACCGCGTATCTCGATTCCGATCAACCCCTTCAAGCCGCCACATAGTTGCGCTTCTGCACCGAACCTAAGCCCGTTCACCCGGACATCTGTCATGACAAATCCACGACAGTTGGCGCCCATCGTGGGGCTACGCACGGTGGATTTGTGTTCTTGATGGGAGTTCTCGCAGGGATCAAGACGTTCGCGATCAGCCAATTGAGAAAGAGCGGACACATAAACATCTTCATCAACGCTTTGATCCAATTTAAGATCAATACCAGAAAAAGAATTCTGAGTTGTATTTAATTTCGATGGGTTCAATTTTCATTAGCAAATCTTGACGACTAGTTTGCCACATCAGCCGCATGACTCGTTTTGCATGGATTCCTCAGAATCGTTGTTGTGTGGCTCGACTACAACATCGATGTCGCGCAACCGGCCAGTCAAATTTGGATGCAGGAGTATTTTTTGTGAGATGCCGACCATTGCCGATTTCGGCCACAGCTGATGTACTCTACGACGACGATCCGTGAAAGTAGTTTTTCCAAATCAATCGATGGATCTCCAACCACACGGAGTCATCCGAGGCTAAACACGTCAGGGAAAGAAAGGAAAAAAAGGAGTCTACAGCCAGGAAGTAAACACGGGCGTGGACTCGCCCAGCTGGCCACGATCTAGCAGCAGACACATACTCGGTTTCCATAGACCGTGCGAGGAGCCACCCAGCGCTGATGCTCCTTGAGCCGCTGCGTCGCCCGGCCAGCCGCCATCATGGCCTCACCTTGAGCCATATCCGCTTCCCCTCGCCTTCGCCGCGCGACCCGTCCGTGCGTGTCACCGCTCGGGACCCCGCCACGAGCCGCCCCGGCCGTGAGCCACCCTGGCTGCTCAACCTCTGCCGTGAGCCGGCCATGTCACCTCGCCTGTTTGACCCGCCGCGTCAGCCGCCTCGTGTATGTGGCCGCTTCACCTCGCCCTTATGTCGAGTCAGCAATCTCTAAACCACTGCTCCTGCCTACGCCCACCCCCGTGGCTCACCTTTTCGCCATGGCGTCGCCTTGTCGCTGCTAAGCCGCAGCATTAAGCCGCACCACGTGCTTGCCACCGTAGAAACCGCGGGCCGCTTCTATGGCTCCGCCCCGCCTCGTGCCGCCCCGCCTCGCGCCGCCCTCGCCGGAGCCAGTGTTGAGCCGCCGCCTCTGCCTCTGAGCCGTCGGCGCCTCTCAGTCGCCCACCAAGCCGGCCGACCTCCGCACTATAGCCGTCGTCGCCTTTGAGTCGGCCCCGTCTGTGACTCTCCGTCTGGGCTGCGCCGTGCTGCTACTGCCTTCGGGCCTCCGCTAGCCGAGCCGTCCTGCGTTGTTGCTTCAGCCGGCTTCCACGCCGCACCGCTGGCTCCGCCCCGCCAGCTGCCAGTGCCTTGCCTACCCACGGCTGCTAGCTTTGCCTTTCCTGCCTCTGCTACGGCACATCCAAGTTGCTGTCAGAGTCACTGGAACCAGAATCACCTTTTCCCCACCAAACCGGTCGCGACCTGAACACGGGCTCAACACTCGTCACCTCGCCCTGCTCCCATCGCTGGCCACCACACGCTGGTCGTACAGACCCCCAGCCGCAGCGCTTCACCTAGCCGCTCCGCCCTGGCCGGTCGGCTCAGCCTCGAGCTGCCATAGACGCCGTGCTTTGCCTCGCCTTCCTGCTCACCGTCACAACTCTACGAGAGCCGGCCTGTAATGCCCTAGCGCCTGCTTCGCTTCTCCAGAGCCGGTCTTTGGCCAAGGCCTCGCCTCACCACCGGCGCTGAAAGTTCCACCGACTCCGCGTGTGCACACCTGCTGGTCGCCCGAGGGAGAGGAGAAAAGGCACAACTGAATAAAGAAATAAAGGGACAGATGTAAAAAAAATAGGCGATAATTATCCTATCGATTTTTTGGTATATTTTTTCATCTGAGCAAAATTACACTGTCTTTGTAATACTTTTTACAGAGGACAATTATTCATTTCCCAAGTGGCACTACACCACGAAGATAGAGCGTGCCAACATCATTTCTCACAGGTGGTCGTCCGTGTCGAGTTATTCAACAGACTAGCGCACCGGTTCAGAATACCGCGGCCACCTCAAGCGTCAGCATCGGCTTACAACGCCGTGGCCGTCTCTTGCAACCGCCCCGGCTTACAACGCCGCGACTGACTTCTACGTCTACATCAACACGCCATGGGCGATTCACCGTCCACGCCGGCTTACAATGCCATGGCCGCCTCTTAGGGTTGCACCAGCTTACAACGCCACAGCCGCCTCTTAGGGTCGAGTCAGTTTACAATGCCGCAATCGACTCGCCGTCCGCACCAGGTTACAATGCTGCGGCTGTCTTTGGTGACCACACCAGCTTAATAATGCCACGGCGAGTCGCCATCCGTGCTGGTTTCCAACGCCACGGGTTACTCACCGCTTGCGTCAACTTACAACATCATGGCCGTCTCTCGAGACTGCGCTAGCCTACAATGCGCACGGCTGACTCTCCCGTCCGCGCTTACAACACCTTGTTCGACCTCAACCTTCCGCGGGTTCACATCGTGTTATAAATACCAAGGATATACAATAAGTTTCGCGAAGATCATTAGCACACCGGTGGACACACACACCAGTACGAGCAGCCCAACAGACGGTTCTGAGACACCGCCCACAATTTGATCTACATCAACATACCAGTGCAGTGCTCTCCTATACAAGCCGCCCAACGGATGCGCGCAAGACACCACCCATAGTTCGATCTATTGGTGCAGTGATCGCCTATACGAGCCGCCCAACGGATGCGGGCAAGACGCCGCCCACGGTCTAATCTATATCAACATATTAGTGTTGTGCTCATCGATACGAGCCACCCAACAGACAAGCGCACAAGTCGCCGCCATTACATCTCGGTTCACTTCAACAACCAGCCGGGATGAACCATCGACCAGATTATTGAAACAAATCATACGGGATCATCTATAGCCCGCCACGGCCAACCTCAACTTTCAGTGGGGATTCTCAAGCCGCCTCTTTGAGTTAACTTAAGACTCGAGGGCTACAGATATGGCGAGACACATATGGTCATTTTTCAAGAGAACCCCTGGTCTTTGCAAAAGACAACCCAATCCTGGGGGCTATTACATTATTGGCAGAAGATTAAAAGTTGCCCAAGAGGACGAACCGCCGTGATGCACCATTCAAACATGGGTGCCCAGATTCATTGGATTATCATAAAGTCACTTGGAGGCTTCTGCCATTTTCTTCATTACAAGATGGCGGATTACAAGATGATGCAAAAAGTTGACTCCGTCAACATGATCGTCCAGGGGGCTTCCCACCCACCGAGTGTAGCTTATCAAACCCTGTCGGTCGGCTCTGAAGCCAAATAGTTGACTCCATCAACATGATCGTCCAGGGGGCTTCCCACCCACCGGGTGTAGCTTATCAAACCCTATCGGTCGACTCTCAAGCCAAATAGTTGACTCTGTCAACATGATCGTCCAGGGGGCTTCCCACCCACTGGGTGTAGCTTACCAAACCCTATCAGTCGGCTCTTAAGACAAACAGTTGATTCCATCAACAAAGGTCACTTGGAGGCTTCCCACCCACCGGGTGTAGCTTACACACCCTCTTGATCGGCTCTTAAGCCAAACAAGGTTAAACCTGCCTGTAAGTTGATGCTACTCTGCTAGGTAACCCGCCGAACTCTTACCAGTTAATCTCGCCTAGAGACCCTGGGCCGGTTTAAAGAAATTGACGGCCAATCTCCATAGAGACCCTGTACTGGTTAAGGTTAAAACGGTGGTTCTTGTCACGTGAGGGCCAGCTTACGGAAAGCAAGGATAAACTCTCCCATCTACTGCCGACTCTCTGCTATGTGGCCCGTTCATACTCTTAGATAGTTAATCCTTGAGGACCATGTACTGTTTACGGTTAAAACGACAGATTTATGTCACTTGAGAGGAAGTTTTTGGGCTATCAGGATACTCATGCCCTACCGTGTCTCTTCTGGGACATCACACTTCCTTTCAGTTAATCTCGCTTAGAGACCTTGAGCTGGTTCAAAAACTTAACGGCCAATCTCCACAGAGACCTTGTACTGTTAAGGAGTTTTAAGTGGCGAGTCAACCCAGTAGAACCAGCACATGAGCTGTTCAAAAAAATTCAAAAAACAAATCAGGAAAGATATAACATCTCCGAGTTGTGCTTTTTTAAGCCACCCTTACAACAATGCAGAATATATTTTGTCTTGTTTATTTTTGCAGGTCTTATCTCTTAAGATGAGCCGCCGTTAAGTATGATGAAAAACTTCTGCAAAGAACAAATGGATCTTTAATAGCCAACTTGGCTGGATCTTCATGGTTTATCATAACCAGTACTAAATGATTGGGTTTTCAAGCCAACTCGGAGAATTTGTTATTTTTCAAGAGCCGCCCTGTCGGATATAATGTTGTGTCATCTAATTGGCCGGTTCTCGGGTTTCTTCAAATGTGCTCTATAGTAATCTACAAAACTAATGGATTTCTCCAACATATATTTGTCGGATTGCACCGCAAGCACGAGAAGGGATTTCATGTCAAAGACAAAGGCATTATTCCAGGATATTCATTTCGGGTTATATTACAACCACGATCAAGGATTCATTCAATAAATTGTGGTTAGTCATATTATTCTTACATAGTCCCAAGTCACCGCAGGCAGACGACCCGGCACTTGGGGGCTACACTATTCAAGTCCAGTTTATATCAAATATGCAAGTCCCATGTCACTGCAAGCATCCACCATGACACTTGGGGGCTAATGCAAGCCGGTTTTCAAATCATTACATTGTCAGCAAGACCCTATTATCTCCAGGAGATGAGCTGGCCTTTCTATATTTTTCTAAGTCCCAGCCTAGTAATTCTTACTGACCTGACACTTGAGGGCTACACCGCTCAGATCAAATTTTCTGAAGTCCCAAGTCGCCGCAGGCGTGCGACCCAGCACTTGGGGGCTACAATATTCAACTGTTCAAACAGATTATACGGTTCAAATTGAAGACCCAGCGCATCACATTCCGATCAGCCAGCCCTTGGGGGCTACACCTGCTAAAGTTTCATAAGGTGTAAGACAGTTATAAGTCCTAGGTTGCTACAGGCAAGACAACCCGGCACTTGGGGGATACACAGTCCAAAATATTATTGCAAAGCACCAAGTTATCATGGTTAATCTCAGAGCTTGGGGGCTATAGGTAATATAGACATATCAAAAACTTTGAGGAGAATTTTCAAGTTGTCAATTATGGAGTTCAGTTTTTAGACCCGGCATCACCAACATTCATGACCCGGCGTTATCAAAAGATCATAACCCGCCAAAGTTTATATAAGCCGCCTTGCTTCACAACAATGGAAGTCCAGATCTACGTCATGAGGATTTCTTATTTTCAAGATTTTCATCAAGTCAAAGTATTGGAAGCCGACTCAATGGCATATGTGTATTCTATTCCCAATATTTTGCAAAAGACACTGACAAGCAAGACATTTTTTAAGACGACTCACTCATATGCAGAAAAGACCTGAATTTCTGAGGAGCCATTTTATAAGCCGCCCAAAGAAGCAAGCCGGCCACTTAACATATTTGTTACTCTTATTTCAGGAGCTTAGCATGAATAAATTCAAGCTAACATGGGGGCTAATGTTGGGGATATACCCCGCGGTATGACCCAGCCTGGTGACTCACAGGAGACCCGGTAAAGACATGACGTTTTATTGATAACCCGATAGGCGGGTCGCGGGACGACCAGGCCCAAGACCCGGCGTGTGAGCCGGCGCAAGCGGCTCACAAGAGAAGGCCCAAAGACATAAAGACTCCCTGCCAAAGGAAACAAGACCCAAAATAGGATTCTGGAGAGACTAGTCCTAATCCTACTCCTAGTAGGACTCTATTTGTAAACCTACCCTCTCCACTTATATAAGGAGGGGTAGAGCACCCCTAGAGGGACAAGTTCACAAGTCCACAAGTTTAGACAGACACAAGAGATTAGAGGTAGAAAGATTAGAGGCTCTCGTGATTAGAGGTAGCAAACAGCACCCTTGTAACCGAGAGATCTCCTTCATCATCAATACCGGACAAGCAGGACGTAGGCTTTTACCTCCATTGGAGGGGCCGAACCTGGGTAAACTTCGCGTCTCTCGATTCCGATCAACCCCTTCAAGCCGCCACATAGTTGCGCTTCTGCCCCGAACCTAAGTCCACTCACCCGGACATCTGCCGTGACAAATCCATGACAGTAACGATATTGAACTAGGTATAGAGATACCGACGATCGAATCTCGGGCAAGTAACATACCGAAGAACAAAGGGAACAACATACAGGATTAACTGAATCCTTGACATAGAGGTTCAACCGATAAAGATCTTCATAGAATATGTAGGAACCAATATGGGCATCCAGGTCCCGCTATTGGTTATTGAATGTAGAGGTGTCTCGGTCATGTCTACATAGTTCTCGAACCCATAGGGTCTGCACACTTAACATTCGGTGACGTTTTGGTACTACTCAGCTATGTATTGTGGTGACCGAAGATTGTTAGGAGTCCTGGATGAGATCCTGGACGTCACGAGGATCTCCAAAATGGTCTAGAGGTAAATATTGATATATAAGAAGCCCCGTTTTGGCCATCGGAATAGTTTTGGGTATTTCCAGTAGTGTACCTGGAGTGCCGGATGGCCATCGGGAGGGGACACCCACGCTGGGAGGCCACATGGGCCTGAGGGGTGGTGCACCAGCCCTTAGTGGGCTGGGTAATCCAGCCCCACATGGCTAGAAAGGTGGAGAAGTAAAAACCCCAAGGCGGGGAGGATTCCAAGTAGGATTGGAATCCTACTTGGAGTAGGATTGGAGGTGGACTCCTCCACCTCCTCCTTCGGCCGAAGCACCTAAGGGAAAACTCTAGGGATGCCTCCTGCTCCCTCCCTCCTATATATACTAGAGGAACAGAGCACCAAAACACACAAGTCCACGTGCAAGTTCTCTATTCCCTAGTTTCTCCACCAAATAGATACCGACGATGCTTAGGCGAAGCCCTGCCGAAATAGTTCCACCACCACTGTCGTCGTGCTGTCGTGCTACCGGAGAACTCATCTACCTCTCTGCTCCCTCTTGCTGGATCAAGAAGGCGGGGATCTCCATCGAGTTGTACATGTGCTGAATGTGGAGGTGTCGTCCGTTCGGCACTAGATCGGGACGGATCGTGATCGAATCGCGGGACGGCTAGACACTTGGATCACGAAGACGTCTGACTACATCAACCACGTTCCTTAAAGCTTCCGCTTAGCAATCGACAAGGGTGTGTATATCCACTCTCCCTCTCGTAGATGCTCATCATCATGGATAGAATTTTCATGTGCGTAGGATTTTTTTGTTTCCCATGTAATGTTATCCAACAGTGGTATCAGAGCTAGGTCTATGTGTAGATGAGATCACGAGTAGAACACAAAGGAGTTTGTGGGTGTTGATGCTCAGATTTCTTCCTCCCTTGGTATTTTCTTGATTTGGCGATATTGTGGGATGAATTGGTCCGGACCAGCCTAACTCGTAAGTTTACAAGAGATCGGTTCCATCGACTGACATGTGACTTTGTTGCATAAAGATGGCTGGCGGGTGTCTGTCCCTCCTACACTAGTTGGATCGTATTCAACAAAGGCGGTCCTTGAGAAGGTTGAATAGAATATTTTATATCACCATTGTGGTTTTTGCGTAGGTAAGAATTGTTCTTGCTAGATACCCGTAGCAGCCACGTAAAACATGCAACAACAATTAGAGGACGTCTAATTTGTTTTTGCAGGGTATGTTGTGAGGTGATATGGCCAATTACATGATGAGATATATGTGATGTATAACATGATCATGTTTTTCATAGAATATCACGACTTGCATGTTGATGAGTATGGCAACCGACAGGAGCCATAGGGTTGTCTTCAATTATTTTCCCCGTTTTGCTTTACTTTATCGCTATGAGTTAGCAATAGTCGTAGAAGCAATAGTTGGCGCGACAACCTCATGGCGACACGTTGATGGATATCAAGATGATGGAGATCATGGTGTCACGCCGGTGACGATGAAGATCATGTTCGTGCTTTGAAGATGGAGATCAAAAGCAATAGTTCATGGCCATATCATGTCACTTTTGATTTGCATATGATGTTAATCCTTTTATGGATCTTATTTTGCTTAGGACGATGGTAGAATTATAAGGTGATCCTCACTAAAACTTTAAGATAAATTTGTGGTCTCTCCAAGTGTGCACCATTGCGAAAGTTAGTCGTGTCGAGACACCATGTGATGATCGGGTGTGATAGACTCTACATTCACATACAACGGGTGCAAGCCAGTGTTGCACATGCGGAACATTTGGGTTAAACTTGACGAGCCTAGCATGTACAGACATGGACTCGGAACACAAGAGACCGAAAGGTCGAACATGAGTCATATAGTAGATATGATCAACATGACGATGTTCACCATTAAAACCATCTCATCTGACGTGATGATCGGACTTGGGTTGGTGAATTTGGATCATGTATCACTTAGATGACCAGAGGGATATCAATTTGAGTGGGATTTTTAGTAATTTGATTAACTAAACTCATTATCTTTAACAATAGTCTTAGTAACCTTTGCAAAATTTATGTTGTAGATCAATGGCTCGCGTAGTAGTTCCCCTGAATTTTAATGCATTCCTAGAAAAAAAATCCAAGTTGAAAGATGATGGAAGTAACTTTGTAGACTAGGCCCATAATCTGAGGATTATCCTCATGGCTTCTCAGATGGCTTATGTCCTTGATGCACCGCTAGGTGATCCAACCGCTCCCATGTCATCCGAAGACATTAAGAACGCTTGGGAGGCACATTCTGGAGATTACTCAATAGTTCAATGTGTAATGTTGTATGTATTAGAACCAGGACTTAAAGTACATTTTGAATGTCATGGAGCATATGAGATGTTCTAGGAGTTGAAGTTTATCGTTGAGAAGAATGGCTGGATCGGGAGGTATGAGACCTCCGATAAGTTCTATGCTTGCAAGATGGAGGAGAACGGGTCTGTCAGTGAACATATACTCAGAAAGTCTGGTTATTCAAATAGTTTGGCTGAGTTAGGGATGCCCCTTCCACCGGAGGCGATCACTACAGAGTTCTTCAATCATTTCCACCTAGATACAAGAGCTTTGTGATGAACTATAACATGCACGGGATGAACAAGTCAGTAGCCAAGCTGTTTGCGATGTTAAAAATCACCGAGTCTGAAATCCAAAAAGAGCATCAAGTGTTGATGGTCAAGAAAACCACTAGTTTCAAGAACAATGGCAAGGGAAAGAAGGGTAACTCCAAGAAGAGTGAAAAAATAGTTGCCCCCCCCCCCGCGTGAAGAAACCCAAGGCTGGACCCAAACCAAAAATTGTTGCCCCCCCCCACGTGAAGAAACCCAAGGCTGGACCCAAACCAAAAACTGAGACCTTTCATTGCAAGGGGACTTGGTCACTGGAAGCAGAACTGTCCCAAGTATCTGGCCGACAAGAAGGCGGCCGACACCAAACAAGGTATATATGATATACATGTCATTGATGTGTACCTTACCAACGCTCGTTGTAGTGCCTGGGTATCTGATACCTATTTGGTTGCCCACATTTGCAACTCAAAAGAAGAGCTATGAAATAGACGAAGGCTGGCTAAAGACAAAGTGGCGATGCACGTGGAAAATGGTTCCAAGGTTGATGTGATCACCGTCGCCACACTCACTCTTCGATTACCATCAGGATTAGTGATGAACCTAAATAATTGTTGTTTAGTGCCTGCCTTAAGCATGAACATTATATCTAGATCTTGTTTATTGCGAGACGGTTACTCATTTAAATCAGAGAATAATGGTTGTTCTATTTATATGAGTAATATCTTTTATGCTCATGCACCCAATGTGAGGGGTTTATTCTTATTGAATCTCGATAGTGACGATACACATGTTCATAACACTAATGCCAAAAGATGTAGAGTTGATAATGATAGTACCACTTTCTTGTGGCACTGCCGCTTAGGTCATATTGGTGTAAAATGCATGAAGAAGCTCAATACTAATGGACTTTTGGAGTCACTTAATTTTGAATCACTTGACACATGTGAACCATGCCTCTTGGGAAAGATGACTAAACCCCCGCTCTCCGGAACAATGGAACGGGCAAGTGACTTGTTGGAAATCATACATACTGATGTGTGTGGTCCGATGAGCATTGAGGCGCGCGGTGGATATCGTTATTTTCTCACCTTCACAGATGACTTAAGTAAATATGGGTATATTTACTTAATGAAACACAAGTTTGAAAAGTTCAAGCAATTTCAGAGTGAATTTGAGAATCATCATAACAAGAATATTAAATTCCTACGATCTGATCGAGGAGGAGAATATCTGAGTTATGAGTTTGGCAGTCACTTAAGACAGTGTGGAATTATTTCACAGTTGACACCGCCTAGAACACCACAACGTAATTGTGTGTCTGAACGTCGTAATCGAACCTTATTAGATATGGTACGTTCTATGATGTCTCTTGCCGATTTGCCACTATCGTTTTGGGGTTATGCATTAGAGATAACTGCATTCACTTTAAATAGGGCACCATCGAAATCCGTTGAGACGACGCCATATGAACTATGGTTTGGCAAGAAGCCAAAGTTGTCATTTCTTAAAGTTTGGGTACGTGATGCTTATGTCAAAAAGCTTTAGCCTGAAAAGCTGGAACCCAAAGTAGAGAAATGCGTCTTCATAGGATACCCAAAAGAGAAAGTTGGATATACCTTTTATCTCATATCCGAAGGCAAAGTGTTTGTCGCTAAAAACGGAACATTTCTTGAGAAAGAGTTTCTCTCGAAAGAATTGAGTGGGGGAAATTAGAACTTGATGAGGTTATTGAACCTTTACTTCAACCAGAGAGTAGCACAGCACAGAAAGATGTTTCTATAGAGCCTGCATCGGTTGAAGAGGAAGTTAATGATGATGATCGTGAAGCTTCGGTCAAGTTACTATCAAACCTCGTAGGTCGACAAGGACGCAAACTGCTCCTGAGTGGTACGACAACTTTGTCTTAGAGGTATGTTGTTGGACAACGATGAACCTACCAGCTATGGAGAAGCGATGATGGGCCCGGAGAAATGGTTAGAGGCCATGAAATCTGAGATGGGGTCCATGTATGAAAACAAAGTATGGACTTTGGAAGTATTACCTGAAGGGCGAAAGGCCATTCAGAACAAATGGATCTTTAAGAGGAAGACGGACACGGACGGTAATGTCACCGTCTATAAAGCTCGACTCGTGGCAAAGGTTTTTTTCCAGAAGTTTAAGGAGTTTACTACGATGAGACCTTCTCCCCCGTAGTGATGGTTAAGTATGTCAGAATCATGTTAGCAATACCAGCATTTTTCGATAATGAAATTTGGCAAATGGATGTCAAAACAACGTTCCTTAACGGTTTCCTTAAGGAAGAGTTGTATATGATACAACCGGAAGGTTTTGTCAATCGAGAGAATGCTAACAAAGTTTGCAAACTCTAGGGATCCATTTACGAACTGGTGCAAGCATCTCGGAGTTGGAATATGCGCTTTGATGAGGTGATCAAAGCGTTCGGGGTTATACAAGTTTACGGAGAAGCTTGTATTTACAAGAAAGCGAGTGGGAGCTCTATAGCATTTCTAATATTATATGTGGATGACATATTGCGGATTGGAAACAATATCGAAATGTTGGAAAGCGTGAAGGAATATTTGAACAAGAGTTTTTCAATGAAGAACCTAGGAGAAGCTGCTTTCATATTAGGCATCAAGATCTACAGAGATAGATCGAGGCGCTTAATAGGACTTTCATAGAGCACATACCTTGACAAAGATTTGAAGAAGTTCAAAATGGATCAGTCCAAGAAGGGGTTCTTGCCTATGTTGCAAGGTGTGAAGTTGTGTAAGACTCAATGCCCAGTGACTGCAGAAGATAGAGAAAAGATGAGTGTCATCCCCTATGCTTCAGCCAGAGGCTTTATCATGTATGCAATGTTGTGCACAAGACCCGATGTCAGCCTTGCCATAAGTATGGCCAGAAGGTTTCAAAGTGATCCAGGAATGGAGCACTTGACGGCAGTCAAGAATATCCTTAAGTACCTGAAAAGGATTAAGGAAATGTTTCTCGTTTATGGAGGTGATCAAGAGCTCGTCGTAAAGTGTTATGTTGATGCAAGCTTTGACACTGATTCAGATGACTCTAAGGCTCAAACCGGATACCTATTTATTCTCAATGGGGGGGCAGTAAGCTGGTATAGTTCCAAGCAAAGTATGGTAGCCGATTCTACATGCGAAGGGGAGTACATCGCAACCTCGGAGGCGGCGAAGGAAGGTGTCTGGATGAAGGAGTTCATGACATATCTTGGAGTACTGCCCAATGCACTGAATCCAATGGCTCTATTCTGTCACAACACTGGTGCCATTGCTCTGGCCAAGGAACCAGGGTTTCACAAGAGGACCAGACACATAAAGCGACACTTCAATTCCATCAGTGATTACATCAAGGAGGAAGACATAAATATTTGGAAAGTGCACATGGATCTGGATGTCACAGACCCGTTGACTAAAACTCTCCCAAGGGCTAAACATGACCAACACCAGAACTGTATGGGTGTTAGATTCATTAGAATGTAAATCACATAGTGATGTGAGCTAGATTATTGACTCTAGTGCAAGTGGGAGACTGTTGGAAATATGCCCTAGAGGCAATTGTAAAATGATTATTCTTATATTTCCTTGTTCATGATAATCGTTTATTATCCATGCTATAACTGTATTGATTGGAAACACACTTCATGTGTGGATACATAGATAACATTGTGTCGCCAGTATGCCTCTAGTAAACTAGCTCGTTGATCAAAGATGGTCAAGGTTTCCTAGCCATAGACATAAGATGTCATTTGATAACGGGATCACATCATTGGGAGAATGGTGTGATGGACAAGACCCAAACTATAAACATAGCATATGATCGTGTCAGTTTATTGCTATCTATGACCATGAGATCGTGCAACTCACTGACACCGGAGGAATACCTTGTGTGTATCAAATGTTGCAACGTAACTGGGTGACTATAAAGATGCTATATAGGTATCTCCGAGGGTGTCTGTTGAGTGGGCATGGATCAAGACTGGGATTTGTTACTCTGTGTGACGGAGAGGTATCTCAGGCCCCACTTGATAATACAACATCACAACAAGCCTTGGAAGCAAAGTGACTAAAATGTTAGCCACAGGATCTTGTATTAAGGAACTAGTAAACAGACTTGTCGGTAACGAGACTGAACTAGGTATAGAGATATCGAAGATCAAATCTCGGGCAAGTATCATACCGAAGAACAAAGGGAACAACATATGGGATTAACTGAATCCTTGACATAGAGGTTCAACCGATAAAGATCTTCATAGAATATGTAGGAACCAATATGGGCATCCAGGTCCCGCTATTGGTTATTGACCGTAGAGGTGTCTCGGTCATGTCTACATAGTTCTCGAACCCACAGGGTCTGCACACTTAACGTTCGGTGACGTTTCGGTAGTATTGAGTTATGTATGGTGGTGACCGAAGGTTGTTCATAGTCCCGGATTAGATCTCGGGCATCACGAGGAGCTCCAGAATGGTCCGGAGGTAAAGATTGATATATAGGAAGTCCCGTTTTGGCCACCGGAAAAGTTTTGAGTATTTACAGTAGTGTACCGGGAGTACTGGAGGGCCATCGGGAGGGGCCACCCACGCCGGGAGGCCACATGGGCCTGAGGGATCGTGCACCAGCCCTTAGTGGGCTGGTCAAGCCAACCCCACAAGGCCCATTCGGCTAGAAAGCTGGAAAAGAAAAAAACTCAAGGGGGGACGGATTCCAAGTAGGATTGGAATCCTACTTGGAGTAGGATTGGAATCCGAGCCGACCGACCGACGCCGCGCCCTCTCCCTCCCTCTCTCTGACATGCCGGTCCCACCGACCGACCGCGCCATCTCCGCGGTCGTCCTCCTCCCCTTTCCTCGCCGGTGACACTACTGCGCAGGATCTCCCTCTCCTTCCTTTCAGACGACGCCGAGGCCTCCTATAAATACCGGAGCTCCCCCTCGACCCGTTCCCCTCTGAATCCCCGTCGTCCGACCCTCTCCTCTTGTCGTGATTGCTTGTCGGAGCCCGAGCGCACCACCATCGCCATTACCGCGCCTAGTTCCACCTCGCTCCCCCGAACCCCTCCGAGCCCCCCAACCAATTCGCCTCGCTCGCCCGCACCTCCCCTTGCATTCGCTCGTGCTCCAGAGCCACCGGAGCGACTTCCCCGATGACCACCCGAAGACCTCCTCCGCTCCTGAGCTCACCGCCCTCGACACCGTCGTCCCCGAGCCGTTTTAGCGCCACCAGACAAATCGCCATCCTCGCCCACGTTGACCGGTGCCATCAGACACGCCGGAGGACCACCGAAGCGCCGTCCTCGTCAACCTCGTCGCCTCAGACATCGTCGGAGTTTCGCCGGAGCTCCCCACCCCCTCAGTAAGTCACCGGCGATGCCATCCACCGTCCGATTTAGATCCAACGTACCATAATAGATCACTTAAGTGGCGAAAGTTTTCTTCTAAAGCCCGACCGACCACTCGCTAGCCCCTGCTCGCACACCCCCTGTAGCCAATGAGAGCATGCCACCTCACCTACTGTCCGTTAGTTTATTTTTTTCTTTTCTGTTTTTGTTTTAGAAAACAGAATAGTTTCTGTTTTTGTTTTTGTTAAATCTTTTAGGATATTTAGTGTTTTTGATTGATTCTTTTTGCAACATGACACAAATTACTTGTAGTTTCTGTGTGTAGTCATAGTTTACAAATTTGAACTTTTAAATTTGAATTTTGTTAAATTTGATCAAATCACTAAAACTTGAATAACTTGAGTTAAGAACTTATTTTTGAGTGATTCTTTTTGCCACTATTTTGTATTAGTTAGGTTTATCATCCTGCTTTATTTGAGAATTTTTAGAATATTTTAAATTAGTATTTTTAGCAAAACAGATTCTGTTTTAGTTCTTTTAGATTTATTCCTTTTTTCTTTTGTTTTAAATTGTTTTGATTTATTTTATTTTGCATTAGTTGGCAGGTTTTACTTTGTTTTCTGTTACTTAGCAGTAGAATTTCAACCAAGTTTATTTTTATGCCAATTATTATTTTTATAGCATGAAATCAATTCTAGTTTCATAATAACTTGCAAATTGATTTCCTTGCTAGTTGGATTTCCTATTTGAATTATTTTTCATAAATTTGTTTATAAGTTTTACTTTCTGTTAACTTAGTTGTTAAATATTTTGGTTTTCTGTTATTTTAATATTTTATTGTTTTACTTGTTGTTAAGTTTATTAGGCAAAACCTTATGTTGTTTAGAGTATTGTTTTCTTAGTTCTTACGTGTTCTTCAAAAGTAATTCTTTTTGCTAAGTAAAATATTTACTAAAATACTATTGTTATATTTTAATTTGTTTTGTGTTTTTACTTTTGAAAATAGGATTTATTTGTAGAGAAAACCAACCTTAGTTGTGTTGATGGAACTTTGTTGTTTTGAGTTTTGTCTTAAGTATTTCCTTCATCACAACCTTGTTGCTTTAAGTTTTGTGTTGCTTTTGATTGTTAGTATTGATTGTTAGTATGATTGCTTATATGAATGCCATGATTGATTATATAGATTTTCATCGGAGAGTGATGAATAGTTCTACCAAGTTATTTCTAAGAGCGATATTTTATCTTCATCAACAGTACAGGCAAGTTCACTTTGACCATCTATTTCATACCTATGTTTTATTGCATGTAGTGATATCTTTCAACAAATCCCTCCAGTAGTGTTATTGAAAATTCTTGTTGTCAAGTAGAATGCATGAGGTAGGAACCCACCACTTGTTACTAAAGCCCCGGGAACGTTAGTTATTTTTTTTGCTATGCTAAGGTAGACGGGGTTTGGTATGAGTGTTCGTGAGTGGTGTGAGAAGGAGGACTCTACGTCAAGATGACAACTCCATGAAGGCATCTTCAAGTCCTGCATCTTCAAGACCTCAAGACCTTGAGACTCGAGAAACAAGTTTTCAATACACACTACTGGGTGAAGGATGGTTGATTGGGCATCCCTGGAGTAACCAGTGGATGGCCGAGATGCATGAAGAAGCGCCATGACATTGCAGAAAGCTTCACCCAGACTCAAAGAGACGGATGAATACTTCATGCCCAGAAGCTTACCTGTGTAGCCACAAGTCATTATGGGCTCTGGCTTGGTTGATCTTTGTTGTGACTCTAGCTAGGCAGTGCTACGAGATGTAGTCGATGTTAGGAATGGATGGGCACTGACAGTAGTCAGGGAAACACACTGAAAACCATGTTTCGTTCATCCTGTGCTCAAACATTAGGCAGTGCGAGGACTTACAAGGAGGGAACGAATCTTGTGGGTAAAGTACGCAACACTCTGCAGAGTTAAACCTAATCGATTAGCCGTGTCCCTGGTTATGGACAATTTGAGCCTCTGGACTTGGATCTATCTGTGAAGTCTCAACACTGGACTGATAATTAATTGTGGGTAACTGATGATACTTGTGGGCATTAAGACATCGGTTGGCGGAATCATGTCATGTTAGGTAACTCTGTAGTGAAAATTCCTGATATTCCTTTGTTGTAGGAAAAGAAATAAAATCAGGTTTTATGCAAAAACTCAGACACAGAGCCACAAAGCCTTACTGCATATAGAATAGTTTTTATCTTTTGCCCTACTATGGTGATCTTGCCGGTACATTCAATGTACTGACCTACACGACTACAACATCTTATGTTGCAGATAAGCTCTACGACGGGTAAGAGTACGATTCAGGGTTACGGTCTACACTCAACCTGCCATTGGTGTTATTGGGACTCCACTCCCGTTGATTGTTTCCGCTGAGATTTTTGAGGTATATATCAGTTTTACGTTAATTACATGTGATTGCACTTTGGTATATACGTTGATGTAATGTGTGTGCCAGCATACTGATCCAGGGATGGCACAGAACACATAGAGGCTTGACCTTTCCTGGTCGGGTCGCTATAGAAATGGTATCAGAGCACATGTTGACTGTAGGACGTGACTCTAGGAAATTGATTAGAAATAGGAAGACCTCGATAGGAACAACTTTTGTTTTCACTACTCCCGTAACTTCTAAATTCTTTTACTGAACCCTCCCTATTTCAAACTATAGATGGAGAACTACACCCTGAACAAAAGAGAGGACTACGAAGATGTTCTCGGAGGCTCATTCCTCATGGAGCTAGTGCAGATGGTGAAACTGCCAATACCTGAGATCAAGACGACTAAGAGGAAGTCTGGATTCTGGGGCATCAAAACTAAAGTTTTTGGACGTGAAGAAGACCCCAAGACTGAAGACATCAACTATGGCACATTGAGCCATGAATGTGAGATGGGCATGAACACTGCTGTCCATGATGCCATCACACGTTTGAGCTATCGTCATCGTGCTGAGTTGTGCAACCACTACTTTGGAAGGCTTGGATGGCGGAAACCTGATGGAGCACTCATTGACCTGACCGACGAACAGAAGATGAAGTTTTCACCCGTACTTGTGTACAATCAAGAACTGGAGCGCTACATCAAGAACCTTCAAATGGACCTTCTCTCAGAGTTATTTGAGAATGAAGCACTTCGTGAGAGCCTCAAGAACGAGAAGCTAAAGGTAGTCAATCTGAAGAAACATGATCCCGAGATTTAGAAGCTTCGTCAAGACTTGAAGAATAGTCAGGCCATGGCTCATGCTAGAGACGTTGTAATTCAAGAGCTCAAGAACCAACTCCTGGAACTACAGGGACGACATCGGAAACTCCGCATCAACAGGGAAAATCTGGTGGAAGAACTTGACAATATCAAGCATGACCAGAAGAAGCCTACTGAAGACGAAGACATGATATAGACTAGCTTAGTAGTAGCCCCACCATGAGAGAATAAGGATAAACGTTTTTACGATTTGAGTGATCGACCACACCAACCTTATGTGGGTGGCTATACTATAGTTTGATTGAACTTTATGAATGTGTGGACTTGAGTTTGATGCTTTTGAGTTGTTTGTATCCCTTCTCTCTCTCTGTCTCTCTCTCTATTACCCATCTCATCCCAAAACCTTGAACCCAATAGATGGTGAATGAAGCTGGACTTGAATTCTCTGGACCAATGACCCTTATGGAGGTAGAAGTATGGATTCAAAACATGGATGAAAATGAGTTGTGGATGCATAAACTAGGATTTTTCTAAAGTACAAGGATATAATGGAATATGGTAAATGGAATAGAAGCTTGGTTTGGAGGATAAGGAATGCTTACACAAGAAGAAACATATGCTATTCTGAGTACCTTTTTTTGACATCTGCAGATGACCACCCTTTATGAGTCTTTCCTCAAGGGCCCAGAGACGACCATGACCCTAACTAGTGATCATGATTACCCAAGGATCCTGAAGGATATGATGAAGCACATCCATCTTGAAGGAGATGCAGTCTACAAGGGCTACCCATTCATGGAAAATGGAGTGGAACTCTGGTATGTGGAGGTACACCTCCACCGTGTGAAAGGAGTTTGCCCAAAGACTATGGGACAATACTTTTACATATCTCGTGTACCACGAGCAACTTTCTTTGACGTTGTTCGTGATGCTGCCATGGAAGCCATACGTCGGATTGGAGAAATACTTGAAGCAAGACTCCGTCATACTCAAGAATACCTGCATGAGGTGCATACGGAGATGATGGAGATGAAGCTCATGTCCACCCTAATCAAGCAAAATATGGATGATTTGAAGGAGCACATCGCAAAGTTCTAGTGGTACTAAAATATCTCCAAGGGGAATAAATGAATAAAGTTGAGAGTGATGCTGGACCATGCCAAACTATGTGGATGGCAGCATTTGTAATAAAGTACTTGTAGGAGTTTTAAGAAGTGATTGAGGATGTGACAAAGGACTAAATACGAGAAGAAAGCTAGAATGGAGTAGTTAAGATGGCAATAACTGTATCATGAAGCACTCTTGTTTTCATGAGATTGTTATCTAACGGAAGTCGCAGAGTTTGTAATAAATTCATGAGTCAATGGAATCATGGTGTCATGATTCTCGAATGTTGAATTACAAGAACTGTTACTCTATGAACAAAGGTCTCTGACAATTTTCAAGGATATGAGAAAATATGGTCTATGCAGGCATGTGTACATTTCATTTTAAGTGTGGTAGTAATCACACGAGACAAAAGAATGAAGAAAGTACCATTCTTGTTAAGGAGTTGGATAAGTGACTACAGGTGAAGAGAATGTGGAACCATATCCAACTATGTGGATGACAACACCTGAAATAAAATACCTTCGATTTTGAATATGATGAACCAAAACTGTTATTGGTAAACAGACCAGTGGAAAGGAAAAAACAAATTCAAGGAATAGAATGTGTATCAAGGATGGATCTCATGGTTTCATGAAGGTTACCCCAAGATCTTGAAGCAAGAAGGTGTGATTGGATCAGAAAACGTTTTCTTAGGAACCTAAGAGTTGTGAAGGAACGATAGATGTTTTCCTTAGTTGGCAGAATCAATGGATTTATCCGAACTTTGTTCGTTGACAAGAGAAATTTCTGCAACGCTTGTGAGGAAGCCCAAGTGTTAGAATGCGAGATTCACTGAACCTTATACAAGGTAATGATTTCAGTGCGGCCTGGATTGATCACCATGACGACTTACTCTTATCATTTCTCTTGCTATTCAGAACGGTAAATCTGAGTGACTTACCCATAGTAAAGAGACAACGTTCTTTCAAGCTTTTGTTTAAGCCTTAGAATGGTATGAAGAAAACCCCTGGTACATGGCAGTTGTTGTCACACGTAGGAACTTTATGGTGAGGAATGAAGCCAAGACCATTTCACTACAGGAACCACTATTGGTAGACCACCATGAGATCATCGATAGGTTACTTAGAATGAACGCGAGACCTGTCAGTTAAGAAGACCCAGTATCGGAGGAAAGTGCATTTTGTTATGAGAACACAAGATTTTGATTTAAACGGAAGAGCATCACCGAAGGATCCATCATGAAGTATGTGAAGAGACAGATGCACCCATAGGGTCGCCATGACTTTTGAAGGACCAGTAACTCTCATTTTAAGTGTGGTAGGCCCCGCACCTTCCAGGACAATGGATTTGTTAGAAGACCCCAAACCCTAACCTTTTCTTTCTAGCCCTTTCGAATCTTGAGGACGAGATTCATTTTAAGCCTGGTAGGTTTGTAACATCCCAAATTTTGGAATGTTATAATAAATATTAGAATGATTGTTTGTTTGATTGAGTGATTGAAATTGAGTGAAAAAATTGAAATTTTTGAAAACTTTTGAATGAGAGGGAATGACATGACTTTCCTATATGCCTTTGGAATTCAAATTCCTACATTTCAAATCAGTGAGAGAAGATGGCATGACTTCTTTAATATAAAAAGATTTGAAGAGTGAATTTGAAAGCATTTGAAATTTTCTGATATGGAATTCATTTCATAATTGGTTCCATTTTAAATTTGAAAGAATTCAAACACCCTTGATAGGATTTTGAGAGGTGTAACATGACACTCCACACCAGGGTTATGTTGTGAAGTATTTGAACCATAAAACCCAGGGGGTTATTTGAACATTATTTGCAAAAAGAATTAAAAGCCATTTAGGCATTTTCTGAAAATAATTTTTTAAAGTATTTATTTTGGCCATGTAAAAATGTTCATTAAATTAAATTTAATTCCATGACCATTTTGGTATATAAAAATTTATTTTTTGGAAATTTTTTGAGTGCCTCAATGAGATTGCAATTCTCTGGAAATTAGAAAAGGAAAGGAATTAACGTTTTAATTAAAACCGGCCGGCTCACCTGCCTTAACCCCACCCGAAATCGCTCCGAGCCAACCGACCAACACCGCGCCCTCTCCCTCCCTCTCTCTAACATGCCAGTCCCAACGACCGACCGCGCCATCTCCGCGGTCGTCCTCCTCCCCATTCCTCGTCGATGAGACTACCGCGGCGGATCTCCCTCTCCTTCCTTTCAGACGACGCCGAGGCCTCCTATAAATACCGGAGCTCCCCCTCGACCCGTTCCCCTCCGAATCCCCCTCGTCCGACCCTCTCCTCTTGTCGTGATAGCTCGTCGGAGCCCGAGCGCACCACCATCGCCATTACCGCGCTCCGCTCCACCTCGCTCCCCCCCCCCGAACCCCTCCGAGCCCACCACCAGTTCGCCTCGCTCGCCCGCACCTCCCCGTGCATTCGCCCGTGATCCAGAGCCACCGGAGCGACTTCCTCGACGACCACCCAAAGACCTCCTCCGCTCACGAGCTCGCCGTCGTCGACACCATCGTTCCCGAGCCGTTTCAGTGCCACCAGACGAATCGCCATCCTCGCCCACGTCGACCGGTGCCATCAGACACACCAGAGGACCACCGGAGCATCGTCCCCGTCAACCTCGCCGCCTCGGACATCGCCGGAGTTTCGCCGGAGCTCCCCACCCCCTTAGTAAGTCACCGGCGACGCTGTCCACCGTCCGATTTAGATCCAATGTACCATAATAGATCACTTAAGCGGCGAAACATTTTCTTCTAAAGCCCGGCCGTCCGCTTGCTAGCCCTCGCCCGCACACCCCTATAGCCAATGAGAGCATGCCACCTCACCCACTGTCCGTTAGTTTATTTTTTTTCTTTTCTGTTTTTGTTTTAGAAAACACAATAGTTTCTGTTTTGTTTTTGTTATATCTTTGAGCATATTTAGTGTTTTTGATTGAGTCTTTTTGCAACATGTCTCAAATTACTTGTAGTTTATGTCTGTAGTCTTAGTTTTCAAATTTGAACTTTTAAATTTGAATTTTGTTAAATTTGATCAAATCACTAAAACTTGAATAACATGAGTTTAAAAAATTATTTTTGAGTGATTCTTTTTGCCACTGTTTTGTATTAGTTAGGTTTATCATCCTGCTTTATGTGAGAATTTTTAGAATATTTAAATTAGTATTTTTAGCAAAACAGATTCTGTTTTACTTCTTTTAGGTTTATTCCTTTTTTCTTTTGTTTTAAATTGTTTTAATTTATTTTATTTTGCATTAGTTGGCAGGTTTTACTTTGTTTTCTGTTACTTAGAAGTAGATTTTCAACCAAGTTTATTTTTATGCCATTTATTATTTTTATAGCATGAAATCAATTCTAGTTTCATAATAACTTGCAAATTGATTTCCTTGCTAGTTGGATTTCCTATTTGAATTATTTTTCATAAATTGTTTTGTAAGTTTTACTTTCTGTTAACTTAGTTGTTAAATATTTTGGTTTTCTGTTATTTTAATATTTTATTGTTTTACTTGTTGTTAAGTTTATTAGGCAAAAACTTATGTTGTTTAGAGTATTGTTTTCTTAGTTCTTACTTGTTCTTCAAAAGTAATTCTTTTTGCTAAGTAAAATATTTACTAAAATACTATTGTTATATTTTACTTTGTTTTGTGTTTTTACTTTTAAAAATAGGATTTATTTGTAGAGAAAACCAACCTTAGTTGTGTTGATGAAACTTTTTTGTTTTGAGTTTTGTCTTAAGTATTTCCTTCATCACAACCTTGTTGCTTTAAGTTTTGTGTTGCTTTTGATTGTTAGTATTGATTGTTAGTATGATTGCTTATATGAATGCCATGATTGATTATATAGATTTTCATTGGAGAGTGACGAATAGTTCTACCAAGTTATTTCTAAGAGCGATATTTTATCTTCATCAATAGTACAGGCAAGTTCACTTTGACCATCTAATTCATACCTATGTTTTATTGCATGTAGTGATATCTTTTAACAAATCCCTCCAGTAGTGTTATTGAAAATTCTTGTAGTCAAGTAGAATGCATGAGGTAGGAACCCACCACTTGTTACTAAAGCCCGGGAACGTTAGTTATTTTTTTGCTATGCTAAGGTAGACGGGGTTTGGTATGAGTGTTCGTGAGTGGTGTGACTCTACATCAAGACGACAACTCCATGAAGGCATCTTCAAGTCTTGCATCTTCAAGACCTCAAGACCTTGAGACTCGAGAAACAAGTTTTCAATACACACTACTGGTTGAAGGATGGTTGATTGGGCATCCGTGGAGTAACCAGTGGATGGCCGAGATGCATGGAGAAGCGCCATGACATGGCGGAAAGCTTCACCCAAACTCAAAGAGACGGATGAATACTTCATGCCCGGAAGCTTACCTGTGTAGCCACAAGTCATTATGGGCTCTGGCTTGGTTGATCTTTGTTGTGACTCTGGCTGGGAAGTGCTACGAGATGTAGTCGACGTTAGGAATGGATGGGCACTAACGGTAGTCAGGGAAACACTCTGAAAGACCATGTTTCGTTCGTCCTGTTTTCAAACATCAGGCAGTGCGAGGACTTACAAGGAGGGAACGAATCTTGTGGGTAAAGTACACAACACTCTACAGAGTTAAACCTAATCGATTAGCCGTGTCCCCGGTTACGGACAATTTGATCCTCTGGACTTGGATCTATCTCTGAACTCTCAACACTAGACTGATAATTAATTGTGGGCAACTTATGATACTTGTGGGCACTAAGACATCGATTGGCGGAACCATGTCATGTTAGGTAACTCTGTAGTGAAAATTCCTGATATTCCTTTGTTGTAGGAAAAGAAATCAAATTAGCTTTTATGCAAAAACTCAGACACAGAGCCACAAAGCCTTACTGCATATAGAATAGTTTTTATATTCTACTCTACTACGGTGATCTTGCCAATACATTCAATGTACTGACCTACACGGCTGCAACGTCTTATGTTGCAGATAAGCTCTACGATGGGTAAGAGTACGATTCAGGTTTACGGTCTACACTCAACCTGCCGTTGGTGTTATTGGGACTCCACTCCCGTTGACTGTTTCTGCTGAGATTTTTGAGGTATATATTAGTTTTACATTAATTACATGTGATTGCACTTTTATATATACATTGATGTACTGTGTGTGCCAGCATATTGATCCAGGGATGGCATAAAACACACAGAGGCTTGACCTTTCTAGGTCGGGTCGCTACAGTCTGGGGAGGGTAAACCATGGCATGGGTGCCTGATCCACTCTTTCCTTGAGGTGATTTGGGACCCAAGGAACTAGCCAACTCCTTTGTGGTCTCGCCATATATTTCCAAGGACAATGGGTTAACCAATTCCTTAGGATCGAAGGAGGTGAAGGGGGTTAACCATACATATCCTTGACCTCGTCCACCACGGATGATTTGAGAGAGGCCACGACCTCATTCAAATCACCGCGGGTGATCACGGTCTCGAACGCGGCCATGGAGTTCTCTCCCTCATTAATCCCATATTTGGCCATACTCTTTAGGCGGTTAAGCCCTTAAAAGAGACGTAGCTCTGATACCAATTCAAAGGATCAATATGGTCGACTGGAGGGGGTGAATATGCGGCTAATTTTTTGAATCTTCTTTTCAAGAAATTAGGCTGAAATATAAAATAGGTTGTCTACATATGCAACTAGGTGAACAACCTATAAGATGAGATCAATCACAAAAACAATAGCAAGCACAAGATACAAACACAAGAAACTTTGCACAAAGTAAAGATAAGAAATAACCACAAGTGAAATCGATGGATACGATGATGTGTTACCGAAGTTCCCTCCCTTTGAGGGGAGGTACGTCTCTGTTGTCATGGGAACGAGTCTGACAGTAGAAGGTAAGGGTATGTAAGGAGAGGGCAGAGTCCTAGCTACGGCGAGGATGTACACATGAATGTATGAGTTCAGGCCCCTCTCATGGAGGTAACAGCCCTACGTCTCAGTGCTCGGGAGCTTTCTGTCGTGTGGAATATGAATGTTACAGGGGGTGCGAACCCTTGTGCCAGAGGGGATGGGCGGCTTATATAGAGTGCGCTACCCCTCATGAATACCCAGCAACCAAGGGTTCGATCGTGGCAATAAAGGTTTACGTTACTGATAACGTATGTAATAAATGATACTAATGATGACTAGTCGAACGCCTGCCTGTTGGCCTCCCTGGGGTGCCTTCTGGTCTTCTGCTGCCGACTGTCCATTGGTTCTTCTGAGTGAAAAGCTACTGTCGAGTGGAGGGAGAAACCTCCGAGTGGGTTATCTGTCGAGTGACTCAAGCACTAAGGTGAATGCAGTCGGAGTTCTCCTTGTATACTTTAAGTCCTCCAATACAGTGTCCTTAGGTAGGGTATGTAGGTCAGGTCTAGGACCCAACCCTAGGTACATATCCTTGTTATTAGCCCCTGCATGGACCAGGGTTCGAATGAAAAAGGGATCGTTGCTGGTTTTGATAAAGCACAGAAATTCCGAATGCATCTGAGGGCTTTACGGAAATCTACATCGACTGGAGTCTTTATCATTCGCCTTGATCGATTATGCCTTGATAAGATTTTGAGTGAACTTGATCTTGGATTCAGTCTCGAGTGAACAACAGGGTCTTTTGATGTGACGGGTCGCTTCGTCGAGCCCGGAATTCATGGGATTTGAAAATTTTGAAGGCGTGTGCGCACGAAGATAACGCAACGACTGGGGCAAGTGAGGGCATGACGCCTCGAACTCCGCGCCGCCTTTTATGCCACGTATAGCGCTTCCTCCGCGGCCGGGATTCACAGGGATCCGGCGAGCCTACAGGTCAGTGAGTCACTCGGGTGCATATAGCTAAGGCCACGCAGAGGCGGGCAGAATGCTTCTCCCCCAAATCCCCTCTTTTCCTCCGCCTCCTCTGCTTCACGCGTGCCGCTCAGATCTGTCTCGATGACCGCCGCCGCGATGACGAAGAGCAAGATGGAGAAGGTCGAGCGCGCCAAGAAGGGAGTGGCCAAGGCAAAGAAGTCGTCAGGCGCCGGATTCACGGCACCACCGGGGTGGATCCGGGGAGATTTTCTCCCATCGATAGTCAGGGTGGAGGACATCCAGAACCTCGTCGCCGATGGGCTGGTAGCTGATGGCTCGTGGAGGCTATCGGAGGGGGATATCGATCCGGAGCCGCGTGAAGGGGAGCGAGTCCTCCTACTCACCCATGTCGAGCATGGTTTTTCTTTGCCTCCTCATCCATTCATCTATGGGTTCTTAAACTTTTTCGGAGCGCAACTTCACCACTTTCCTCCGAATGCCATCTCCTACCTTGCTGCTTTCATAACCTTGTGTGAATGCTTCTTGGGTTGTTCCCCTCATTGGGGTTTGTTCAAACATATCTTCACTATCAGATCTCAGTCGGTCAAAAAAGCCAACCCAGATGATAGTAAGACCCATGTCATCCAATTATGTGGTAGCTTGGGACTCCAAAAGAGAGCCAGAAGTGTGTTTCTGTCGATGACTTTTCCTAAATCTGTTCGGTGCTGGCGGGCGACTTGGTTTTACTGCAATGACGTTGCATGTTACAACATGTAGACTGGCCTTCCCCCCTTCACACCAGAGCGACCCACTACTCCCAAATCACTGTCAGTGACAAAAGGAGAGAAAGTCCAAGTAGGAATCTTAGTGAATGCGGTAGTAAATCTGATTCGTGGCGGAGTGACTGGTATGGATCTGCTGGAGACATTTCTCAGTCGACGAATCCAGCCCCTTCAAGTGAGGGACCACACTATGTGGCACTACTCAGGCCCTGAGGACACCACTCGGACACATCCAGAGGAAGTCTCTAAGAAGACTGTTGCCCAGTGGCTTAGAAGCATCACTGGAGCCCACGACAACCCTCTAGGAGCCAAGCGAATCTTGCCCTTCTCTGCTAAGAACCCGCCGCCGAATCTGGTAAGTGATATCTTTGTCGAATGCTTTCATGTTTCATTGAGTGATTGGGTCATCAGTCGACTGACTTTATTGTTTGTATCTTGTAGGAGTTTATGAACATGTACTCGCCCGTGCCAAATGGAGATCGGTTCGATGATGGAGAGGAGAGCGAGGGCGGCAGCATAGACGTTGATTATGCTGACGACAGTGAAGGCAATTATGAGGACTCGGATGAGAGCAAGGAAGAGGCGTAGTCTCCTCCGCACACCAAGCATTGTTCTAAGCAGTGCCAAGATCAAGTGGCTGCCCCAAGCAAAATCTTGATGTCGAGCACGAGGAACCCGAAGCGCAACCGGGCGACACTAGTCGAGTCGCTTGAACGAGCCGTGAAATAGCCCAAGACTGACACACCGAAACCTCGGAAGGCTCTTCCCCGCATGAAGATTGTTGTACCTATCGCCTCAACGTGAGTCTTCATTTTCCTTTTACTGTTGTAGAACTTTGTATCTTTGCTGACCGAGTGGAACTTGTGTGTCAGAGCTGCTACTTCGGTGGCGTTGCCTCCATGAGATGAAGAGTAACATGAGGATGTGGATACTGCTGACGCGGCCACTTCTCAGCAAGGTATAACAAACCTTCACTCTGCTCGGCTTTTTCCTTGAAAATGATTCGTCGATTGACTTAGCTAGCACTATCGACTGGTAGTTGCAAACGTCATCCAGTTGGAGGATGATGAGGAGCAGACGGGGGGTGAAGGTATGACCTTGGGTACCCCACACGTACGCGCTCGGCGAACACAATCAGGGCAGACGCCTCGTAAGTCAACTGTGGCATCATCTGAAGGACCTGGCGATTCGTCTCAGGCAAGCAATGAACTTGCAGCCCTGCTGTCGAGTGCTCCACCGGCCACCTCAACTCTTGTGGCCTCGACGCCAATCAGGCAACCTCAACCAACTCCCATTACTCCAGCTGCAGCACCAACTCACCCGACCCCTGCCTTCCCTCTGTATTGCGTCCCAGACAACTAGACTAGATCTGGAAAAGAAGCCATGATCCAGGCTGAGCACATGATGCTGCGAACGAAGGAGGCGTACAAGGCCAGCAAATTGGCCTATGATGCCATTTCAGCGCTTCGTGCTAATGTCCAAGTAGGTGCGATTGTAAGTTCATTTCTGATTGAATTCTTGTCCATCTTGATTCTACACCCACTGGGTGTTCTCTTGTCGATTCCTCTCGAGTAGATCGGGTCATAGTCGAGTGGTTTCTGGTCTAGTGGGGGCACGTTGAGTGCACCCACTGGGTGTAGTCCCCGAGACCGATGTCGAATGGTGATGACATCAGCAGGGGTCTTAGAATTGTTTTGATAATCTCTTCACATTCGATAGGCCAGACCTGGTCGAGTGTTAGTAGATCCAGTGGGGGCATGCTCAGTGCACCCACTAGGTATAGTCCCCGTGACCGTCGTCGAGTGCTTGCATCGGCGGGGTCTGATACAGACAAAGTTTTTTTATACAGACCAGACCTGGTCGATTGGAGTTGTATCCAGTGGGGGCATGCTGAGTGCACCCACTAGGTGTAGTCCTCGAGACTACTCCCGATCGTTTTTCATACACGGGGTACGCTAGTCACTCAGTTCGTCGAGTTATTCTAAATGCTTATCTTAGAGACGAAGAGGTCAGAACCTATCCTGCAGGTTTCATGGATATCATTTCCATCAACCATGATATGACACAGGTTTCATGGTCATCATTTCCATCAACCATGATATGACGCGGGTTTCATGGACATCATTTCCATCAACCATGATATGACGCTTTGGAGGAGAGTGGGGTTGGGCGGTGGGCCACCATCCAGTCGACTGCACTTGCATGTTTCCACTCGGGAGTGGGGAAATATTAATGTCGACTGAATTACTTCTTTGTTGATTTCAGAAAGCCTATGAACTAGGGACTCTGTATGTCGACCTTGAGAAGGAGAAGAATCATCTTTAACTAGATCTGGAGGTGTCCAAGAACAATATGGACCAGGCACAGGGTGAGCTGAGGACCCTGGGAGGTAATCTTTGTCGACCAATTGCATTATCCCTCTCATCTTCCATCCTTTGAACCAAGTGTGCTCACTCGAACAAACGTGCATGATGAGAATCGCCGACTCCAAGCGTGACTCAACAATGCTATTTCTTTAGATACCATGAAGAAGGCGCTTGATGACAAGGACAAAGAACTCACTGATGCTCAAAAGGTGGCGAGAGAGAAAATCAAGGCTGCTGAGAAGAAACTTGCCACAGCCAAAAAGATGGAAGATGAAAACAACAAACTCAAGCAGGAGCGGGTCGACTGGATCAACAAGACCGAATAGTTGAGCAAGAGGATCAATGGTCTGGAGTACTTGGGAGACTTCGCGAAGAAGATGTTCAGCATGCTCGAAGGTAACTTTCTTTCGTCGAGTGAGTTTCTTCAATTCTTGTAGGACAGTAGCATGACCATCTTACCATTCTCCCTTCGTGTAGAATTCCGCCTAGACGACGACAAGGAGACTGAGGATATTGAGCCAAATTTGGACCCCGTCAAGTCACGCGCCGGGGACACAGTGGCCATGAACATGTTTCGGCTCGATGTTCGTCCTAAAAGTGTCCAGGAGAATATCACTCGACTGAGGGCTGCACTGGAGAAGATCGACAAAGAACTGTGGCCTGGAGACACCCTCCAAACTGATCTCGAGTCGATGATGACTCGTCTAAATGAGATTCCCAGTCGAGTGCAAGCATGGAAGAAATCTAGTGCTTGCTGCGGAGCCGGCGTGGCACTTTCACTCGTCCGAGTCCATTGCAAGGAAGAAGAGGGCAAGCTGAAGACTCTCCAGGTGATCAACACTAAGAAACTTCAATTCGAGGACTTCATGGAGACCTTCATCGATGCTGCCGCTCGGATTACTGATGGGATTGATCTAGACACCTTCGTCGAGCCCGCGAGTCCCACAGGTGCTTGACGAAACTTTGATCGCAGTTAAAACTCTATTTGCCTTGGTATGCCAAGTGATGGTGTAACCGTTTTAAAAATTCGTTCGGCCCTTCGGCCCTTAGGCCTGAGTACTTTCGTTTACGTGAACAACTTATATCCACGCTAGGAATTCTGGATTTATCTGCATCTTGCTTTCAATCCTTTGCTTGGCTGGTTTTGTTTTGTTTCTGACTGGAATGAATGTCCATCACTCAGAAGAATTTCAAACTTAGGCAAAAAATGAGTTCGCAGCTAAGTCCCCGAGTGAGAAGAATGTTCGCACTCGGGAGGGGTTTTGACTTAGGAGTAGAATGATTCGCAGCTAAGTTTCTGAGTGAACATTATGTTATCCACTCGGAAGGTTTTTTAACTTAGGCAAAAGCTGGTACGCAGCTAAGCCCTCGAGTGAGACGATTGCTCGTCACTCGGAGTGTTTTTAACTTGGACGAAGACTGATTCGTAGCTAAGCCCCCAAGTGATAGGATCGCTCGTCACTCGGAGAAGTTTTGAACTTAGACGAAGACCGATTCGCGGCTAAGTTTCCGAGTGAATGGAATGCTATCCACTCGGCAGGGGATTTAACTTAGGCGAAAACATGTTCGCAGCTAAGCCCCCTAGTGAGAGTATTGCTCGTCACTCGGAGAGGTTTTGAACTTAGACGAAGACTGATTCGCGGCTAAGTTTCCGAGTGAATGGAATGCTATCCACTCGGCAGGGGTTTTAACTTAGGCAAAAACTGGTTTGCAGCTAAGCCCCCGAGTGAGACGATCACTCATCACTCGGAGTGTTTTGAACTTAGATGAAGACTGATTTTTAGCTAAGTTTCTGAGTGAATAGGATGTAATCCACTCGGAAGTTTTTTTAACTTAGGCGAAAGTTGGTTCGCAGCTAAGCCCCCGAGTGAGAGGATCACTCATCACTCGGAGTGTTTTGAACTTAGACGAAGACTGATTCGTAGCTAAGTTTCCGAGTGAATAGGATGTAATCCACTCGAAAGGTTTTTTAACTTAGGGGAAAGCTGGTTCGCAGCTAAGCCCCCGAGTGACAGGATCACTCGTCACTTGGAGAAGTTTTGAACTTAGACGAAGACTGATTCGTAGCTAAGTTTCCGAGTGAATGGAATGCTATCCACTCGGCATGGGTTTTAACTTAGGCAAAAAGTGGTTCGTAGCTAAGCCCCCGAGTGAGAGGGTTGCTCTTCACTCGGAGACGTTTTTAATATGAGATTGGGCGATCGGGATCAACAAACGACTGCAGGAGTCATAAATTCAATAAACGACATTGTCAGGAGTACTCTTATTACATCAAAACAACTCAGTCTTCAAGTATAAAAACGTCGAAGTAAATCTGCGTTCAAGGCACATGGCTCGTCGATCTTCTTCTTGAGGTTGTAGAGGTGGTAGGCTCCATTGTTCAGTACTTTGGTGATGATGAAAGGACCTTCCCACGAAGGGGCGAGCTTGTGTGGCCACTGTTGATCCACTCGGAGCACCAGATCACCCTCATGGAATGACCGACTCTTGACGTGCCTTGCATGGAAGCGACGCAAATCTTGCTGATACACACTTAACCTAATGAGAGCCATTTCATGCTCTTCTTCCAGGATATCCACACCATCTTGTCGAGCTTGTTCAGCTTTAGCCTTGGAGTAAAGTTCTACGCGAGGAGAATTGTGAAGGAGATCACTCGACAAAACAGCTTCAGCTCCATAAACCAAGAAGAAAGGAGTGCACCCAGTCGATCGATTAGGAGTCGTCCTCAAGCCCCACAGTACAGACAACAATTCAGTCACCCAAGCTCCAGCTACATGTTCCAGATCCCACATGAGTTGAGGCTTCAATCCTTGAACGATGAGGTCATTAACTCGCTCAGCTTGACCATTAGTCTGAGGGTGCGCAACGGATGCATAATCCACCTGAGTGCCTTGGGTGAAGCAAAGTTGTCTGAACTCTTCTGAGTTGAAGTTTGAGCCATTATCTGTAATGATGCTGTGGGGAACTCCATACCGGATAGTAATCTCTCTCATGAACTTTATTATAGCGTGCGAGTTCAGCTTCTTTATGGGCTTAGCTCCAATCCACTTAGTGAACTTGTCGACTGCTACAAGCAGGTGAGTAAATCCACTCTGACCCGTTTGGAAAGGACCGACCATATCCAAGCCCCATACAGCGAACGACTAGACAAGTGGAATAGTTTTCAAGGCAGATGTAGGCTTGTGCGAAAAGTTTGAGTAGAACTGACATCCTTCGTAGTGATCGACAATTTCTTTAGCCATTTCATTGGCGTGCGTCCAGAAGAAACCAGCTCGGTATGCTTTGGAGACAATCATCTGAGAGGACGCATGATGACCAAAGGTTCCCGAGTGAATTTCCTCCAGAACCAATCGACCTTCCTCAGGGGAAATACACCGCTAAGTCACGCCAGTTACACTTTCTCTGAAAAGTAGATCATCCATCACTGTAAAGGCCTTGGATCTGTGGACAATCTATCGGGCTTAAACCTCGTCTTCTGGGAGTTCTTGCCTCAGTATGTACGCAATATATGGCACCGTCCAATCGGGTATGATCACCAGAATCTCCATGACCAGATCTATGACTGCTGGGATATCTACTTCAGTCGGATTACAGGCGCGTATTGCTTGCTGGGGCTCTTCAGTGAAGGGATCTTCTTGTACCAAAGGAGAATGCAGATGTTCGAGAAACACATTGCTAGGTACATGCTTCCGAGTGGACCCGATCTTTGCCAACTCATCAGTTGCTTGATTCTTCACTCGGGAATATGGTGGAGTTCCAAACCTTTAAACTTCTTCTCAAGCTTTCTCACTGCATTGCAATATCCGGTCATAGCAGGGTTCCTGATGTCCCACTCTTTCATCACTTGGTTGACCACCAGATCAGATTCACCGTATAACATTAGGTGCCGGACGCCGAGTGAGATGGCCATACGCAACCCATATAGGAGTGCTTCGTATTCAGCTTCATTATTGGAAGAATCAAAGTCAATCTGGAGGACATAACTGAGCTTGTCACCCTTTGGAGATACCAATACTACGCCGACAACAGACCCATTCGGCATGTTAGAGCCATCCAAGAACATGGTCCAATGTGCCGAGTGGATTTGAGTTGGCTACTGCTGTTCTATCCACTCGGCCTTAAAAACAGCAAGTTCTTGAGACTTGATTGCCTTTTTGCTTCAAACTTGATATCAAAAACGAGGAGCTCAATACCCCATTTCGCCACTTGACTAGTCGCATCTCGATTGTTGAGGATCTCAGACAGTGGAGCATCGCTGACGACTGAGATTGAGTGATTTTGAAAGTAGTGTGCCACCTTATTCGCAGATAAATATATACCATATACGAGCTTCTTGTAATGAGGATACCTTTGCTTTGAAGGAGTCAACACTTTGTAGGTATAGTAAACTGATCGTTGGACTTTATAAGCCTGGCCCTCCTCTTCCCGCTCGACAGTGAGAACCGTACTATCGACTTGATTAGTGGCCGCAATGTATAGGAGCAAGGGTTCTTTGTTGTGTGGAGCAGCAAGCACCGACTAGGTGGAAAGAAGGGCTTTGAGCTCGACAAACGCTGCTTCAGCTTCGGGAGTCCACTCGAATGTATCAAACTTCTTCATCAGTCGGTATAATGGCAATGCCTTCTCACCGAGACAGGAAATAAACCTACTCAACGCCGCTAGGCAACCTGTGAGCTTTTGAACATCGTGCACATGCTCACGGCTTTTCATTCGAGTAATGGCGCTGATCTTGTCACGATTGATGTTGATTCCCCGTTCGAAAACGAGGAAACCGAGCAACTTGCCACCAAGAACACCGAAAGTGCACTTGGACGAGTTTAACTTGATATCATACTTCCTCAGATTGGCGAATGTTTCAACCAATTCAGTCAGCTGGTCAGAACCTTTGCGAGACTTGACAACAATATCATTAATATAGGCCTCGACATTCCGAGGGATTTGGTCGAGCGGACATTTCTGAATCATGCGCATGAAAGTAGCGCCAGCATTTTTCAAACCAAAAAGCATGGTGATATAAAAAACACCTGAAAGGGGTGATGAAGGTTGTCTTTATTTCATCTAGACAATACAGACGGATTTGATGATAGCCAGAGTAAGCATTAAGAAAGGATAAACGCTCGCATCCCGTAGTCGAGTCGACAATCTGATCGATGCGGGTGAGCGGAAAATGATATTTCAAGTAGACTCGATTGATATGTTTGAAATCAATACACATGCGGAGTGACTTATCTTTCTTGGGGACCATGACGACGTTTGAGAGCCACTCAGAGTGGTAAATCTCTCGAATGAACTTGGCCGCCAAGAGTTGAGCCACCTCCTCGCAGATTGCCTTATGCTTTTCTGCTGTCGACCGACGCAAGTGCTCTTTCACAGGCTTGGCCTTCGGGTCAACTCTCAGTCGGTGCTCAGCCAGTTCCCTGGGTACACCCGGCATGGCAGCAGGCTTCCATGCAAAGATGTCCCATTTCTCACGGAGGAACTGGATGAGCTCGACTTCCTATTTGCTATCGAGTGTCGTCGAAATGTTGGTCGGGCAGCATTAGGATCTGTCGGGTGAATGTGTACTTTCTTCACTTCCCCTGCCGACTGAAAAGCAGACTCCGAGGCGGGCTTCTTGGCAAGCTGCAGGTTGGCAAGATCAACACTCTTCTTGTACTCTTCCAATTCGACCACAACCATTTGATGGTCGGCGATTTTGGAGCCCTGCTGAAGGCACTCCTCAGCCCTTTGTCAATTCCCTATAACTGTGATCACACCTTTGGTTCTGGGCATCTTCAACTTCAGGTACACATAACATGGACGAGCCATGAAACAGGCATAAGCCGGACGACCAAGGATGGCATGATACGCGCTCTTGAAGTCTACAACTTCACACGTCAGTTTCTCCTTACGAAAATTCTTGTCGGTGCCAAACACCACATCCAATACGATCTGGCCGAGTGATCTGGCCTTCTTCCCGGGAATGACTCCATGGAACTGCATGTTACTTTTGTTGAGACGGGACATCAGAATGCCCATCCCCTTTAGGTTATCCACATACAGGATGTTCAGACCACTCCCTCCATCTATTAGAACCTTGCAGAGTCGAGTGCCTCCAACAACAGGATCCACCACCAAAGCTTGTCGACTAGGGGTAGTGACATGAGGAGGGTGGTCTGACTAGTCGAATGTGATAGCAGTCTAAGACCATTTGAGGTACGTGGGGGTTGTAGGAACAACCATGTTGACCTACCTATTAATAACTTTCATTCGAATCTTGCTTTCTACATCAACAAAAATCATCAAAGTGGCGTTAACCTCAAGGGATTCCTCTTTGTCTGCATCGTCCTCATTTCTATGAGATTTCTCACTCAACTGACCTTCTTTGAACTGTTGGATCAACAATCTGCACTATCGAGTGGTATGTTTTAGCAATATCAAATTGCCTTCCTCATCTTTCTTCGTGTGGATTGCACACGGTAAATCCATGACATCTCTCTCGGACTGACTCTTTACTTTGTTGGGGGTAAACTAGCCTTTGGGGTTCCCCTTGTTCTTTCCTTGTGTCGCCAGAGCGGCCACCTCTACCTGAGCAAGGCCATCGGATTTGCGCTTTTCTTTCTGATTGGAATTGCCGACGGCATCATTGTCGACCGCTTTTCCCTTGCCGCTGCGGAGGCGGTCTTCCTCTTTGCCATTGGCATACCGAGTGGAAATCTCCATCATCTTTCTCAGGGGAATATCTCCCGTACGACCAAACTTCAGGTAAAGCTCTATGCACTTAACACCAGCCTTGAAGGCACGAACGGCCTGGTGCTCGGGAACATTTTCCATTGTTTGATGCAGGGTGGACCAACGTTGTATGTAATCCCTCAAGGTTTCATTGGGTTTTTGAACACAGTGCTGCAGATCAGTCAAATTAGCTGGATGCTTGCATGTGCCCTCAAAAGTTCTGATGAACACTCGGGCAAGATCTTCCCAGCAATAGATGCTAGAAAGAGCCAGTCGATTCAACCATGATCGGACCAAACCATCCAACATCAAGGACAAATGCTTCGTGGCTATGTTTTCGTTTCCTCCACCGATCTGTACCGCCACCCGGTGATCGTCTAACCATGTTTAAGGCTTCGACTCTCCCGTGAACTTGCTGATTCCAGCCGCCAACCTGAAGTTGGGGGAATCTCAGCAGACCGAATGGCTCTACTGAAACACTCGGGGCCACAGACAATGGCACCACTTCCACTCGGATAGTTTCTATCATAACCATCCCTATGAGCCCTGCCTCTATCAATCCACTTCTATGCAAGTATATCCCTCGCATCAAATCCAGGACTCCGCTCATCACTGAATGTTCGCCTATCGTCATAGTGCTGGGGCACATACGAACCACTCCGCAGAGGAGTAGGCACTCGACGGTGGTCATCACGGTGAAAACAAAGAGCAAACTGATCCCGTCCCTGATCTCTATATTGATCTTCATGGTAACCTCCGCTCCTATGATGCAGAGGCGATCCAGGGCTATGCGCCGATTGAGTTGTATCTGCATTGGACGAATTGTTGTGTAATCTATCGTGTGACTGAGAAACAACCAAATTCTGCCGCTGCACTGCATCAAGCAACACTCGAATCTGTTGCAAACCTCTGCCAGCCTCTGAACGTGGCGGCTGAATGGAATCCGCAATCCTAGCAGCGGTTGCAACATTAAGAACTGGAGTATGGAATACCTTGACGTTGCTCTGAGATCCACTCGGAAACAACTGTCGCTGATGTCGACTGGGAGCGGGTGGACGCTGGCGAGCACGCTTGTCGAGTTCTCTTTGCATCTCTTCGAGCCGAAGGCGCATGGCCTTCAAGGCCTGAGCCGAAGGCAGTCGCACCGATGATGGGGGTATGGATGACCTGCTCATCTTAGCGCTGCTTCTCACTCGACGATCCCCTGGTCTCGCGTCTGCTGCGGCCAAAGCCGGGCGGCGGGCTTTGATGAGAACCAGCCATAAGAACCTCTGCTGCTGGATCGCAGCTCTCGCACTCAGAAGGGATGTCAGACTGATCCGACACCGAATCGAACACGTCGTGAAGTGATTTGGCAGGCTCGATAGACGCGATCTGCGGAGATGAGGCCTGGCGAGCCGCCACGTGCCTCACCCAACGTTGGAGCCATGAGCGACCGGATCGCTTGCGGCGATGAACAGTGGGGAGAACCGACTGGTATGTAGTCGATGGCTCCCGGATAAGAACACCACAAGAGCTTGCACGGAAGTGCACCACCCATGGATCGGGAGCGCCTCAATGTCTAGAGGCGCCTCTTGAAGACATGCCGAGTCGTCAGCGATGAAGGTGAGCGCTCCGAGACGGATCTCGTGGCCAAGGAACAAACCGCCGCCGGAAGACATGACAAAGAAGAAATCGCAACCTCGTCGGAAGTCGCTTAAACGCATGCGCCGTGGTGGGCGCCAACTGTCGTGGGAATGAGTCTGATAGTAGAAGGTAGGGGTACGTAAGGAGAGGGCAGAGTCCTAGATACGGCGAGGATGTACATGCGAATGTATGAGTTGAGGCCCCTCTCGTGGAGGTAACAGCCCTACGTCTCAGTGCTCGACAGCTTTCTATCGTGTGGAATATGAGTGTTACTGGGGGTGCGAACCCTTATGCCACAGAGGAGGGGCGGCTTATATAGAGTGTGTTGCCCCTCATGAATACCCGGCAATCAAGGGTTCGATCGTGGCAATAAAGGTTTACGTTACTAATAACGTATGTAATAAATGATACTAATGATGACTAGTCGAACGTCTGCCTGTTGGCCTCCCTGGGGTGCCTTCTGGTCTTCTGCTATCGAGTGGCCATTGGTTCTTTTGAGTGAAAAGCTACTATCGAGTGGAGGGAGAAACCTCCGAGTGGATTATCTGTCGAGTGACTCATGCCCTAAGGCGACTTCAGTCGGAGTTCTCCTTGTATACTTTAAGTCCTCCAATACAGTGTCCTTAGGTAGGGTATGTAGGTAAGGTCTGGGACCTTACCCTAGGTACATATCCTCGTCATCCGCTGGAGCGGTGTGGAGGCACATTGCTCCCCAATAAGCCACTAGGGCCACCATATTCTCCTCACGCCCTCGCACCATGCAAGATGTCATGATTCCACTAGTGGTGCCCTTGAAGGTAGCACCAAACCTTTACAAACTAGGTTGGGGAAATCTCCACAACTTAATTGGAGGCTCCCAACACTACCACGAAGCTTCAACCCAATGGAATGTGGCTCCAAGTTGACCTCTTCCATATAGAGTTCCCAAACACCCAAGAGTGACAAGATCTGCATGGGGAATCAAATGTATCTTGGTGGAAGTGTAGATCGAGGCCCTCTCCTCTAAACCCTAGAAGATCAACAAATTTTGATGGCTAGGGAGAGAGATTGGGCGAAAATGAGCTTTGGGGCAACAATGGAGCTTGGGGGATAAGAGGTGAGTCTTCTTGGGGAAGAAGACTCTGTAACACCCCGTTATGCCTGGCGGGATCTAGACTGGACCCATAGACCAACACTAGTCTTTCCTGCGTACTTTGTCCTCACTCGTGCGCACCCGGGACCAACTTCCCGGTCGGTCACCCATCCTAGAATTGCTCCAAGTCAAGCACACTTAACTTTGGAGTTCTTTTCCAATGGGCTCCCGGAAAAGAAGGAATTCCTTGTTGATATGAGTAGTCTATCATTCCTATTAAGCCAGGCTCTCACATACACCCCCACTCAAAGGAACCGACGTCCTCGTCGGCCCATCAGGAAGGTTCCCTCTTGGCACACGTATGTGCGTCCAGTCCTGCACATGTACCATGTCGTGTGCCACAACAGGCCACACGCGCCATGCGCCACATGACCATGCACTTGACCCGCGCATGCCCGTGTAACCGCAAGGGTCGGCTCTGATACCAATTGTAACACCCCGTTACGCCTAGCGGGATCTAGACTGGCCCCACAGACCAACACTAGTCTTTCCTGCGCACTTTGTCCTCACTCGTGCGCACCCGGGACCAACTTCCCGAAGTCACCCATCCTAGAATTGCTCCAAGCCAAGCACGCTTAACTTTGGAGTTCTTTTCGGATGGGCTCTCAGAAAAGAAGGAATTCCTTGTTGATATGAGTAGTCTATTATTCCTATTAAGTCAGGCTCTCATAGACTCCCTAAATACACGGGGGAGAAACCCAACCGTTCTTTTGTCATGTGCCCACAGTTAAGAGGTACTATCGCTCATAGGATCGATACTACTGCTTAAGCGGTACTACTAGGTTCTAGCCAAGTGCTACACATAGTGTAGGCGCGGTAGTGCTGCGGGAGTGGTACTGCAGTCCACCCCAACAGTACTACCGCTTAGGGCCATAGAGACAGGTGAGGCAACAGTAGTAGAGGGAGCCATGGCAGCAGTACCGCTCCAACTAGCACTATCGTTCTAGTGTCGCTCTAGTACCGCTTAGGGCAATAAGGAAATAGAAAGTTACATGTCATGATTCCCCCAGGTGGTACTGGCCATGGTAGTAGACATCAAAAGTACCACCTGAGCGATACTACCGTGCTACTACCAAATAAGAAGTTTAGGCATTAGAAAGTTACACAAGCAGGAACCCCCAAGCGGCAGTACACCGGTAGTGCTCAATGGTACTAGGAGCGGTACTAAAGTGGACACCAACGGTACTACCGCTTGTGTCAAACAAACCTGCTCATAGAAAACAGAGGACCAACGCCATGTTACGGAAAGGGAAATGTGGGTGCCTATGAGGTTGTGTACGTGTTGATTCCACCCATACCTTTCCAATGCGGACCCCCTCTTAATAGTACGGTTTTCCTACGACTCAAAAACCACCGATAACTAAATCATCACAAACAACTGTCTTCACTCTTCACCACTGAGGGGTACAAACCGTCTCGTGCCAAGACATGACATCTGAATTGCTCAAGCACACGACTAGGACACAAATTGCATTGTCATCAATCACCAAAAGAATTAAGGGAGAAATATGCCCTAACAATTAAATTTTTAAAAACATTTTCATTAAGAGCTAGGGCTAAAGAATGGTTGTTATCTCTACCTAAGAATAACATTGATTCATGGACTAGATGTGAAGATGCTTTCGTTGGTAAATATTATCCTCCTGCAAAAATCATACAATTGAAAAGGTTTATCATGAATTTTAAACAAATTGGGCTTGAGAATTAGACCCAGATTGGGAAAGATTAGAAACTATGATTAAGAATTGACCTACATGTGGTTTTAGTTAGTGGATGATTTTGGAAACTTCCTATGTTGGCCTTCAACAAGACCTTCGTGGAAACCACCCTAGGTAATGCTACTAAGCTACTTGATGAGATGACACCAAACTATGCTCAATGGGAAACTAAAAAGAGCTCCAATTGTAAGAAGGTAAATTTTGTTGAGGAGACCTCTTGCTTTTAAACATGTTTGTAATGATCCCAAGGATGTTTCTACTGCCCCAATTGTTGAACAAAAGAATGATCAACTGGATATGAATTTCATTTCTTCAACCAATTTTAGTAACAATGCTTATAAGCATAACTTTGAAAATAATTATGTTAGACCATACCCACAAACAATTCAAAACACATAAACTCTTATGAAAACAGAACTATACCTAGTGATCTTCAGAATTGCATTCAATAGTTTATTTTTGCATAAAAAATTGAACACTACGAACAACGAAAAATTGAGGAAACTAGACAACATCTCACATAAAGTTGATAACTTAGCACATGATGTTGAGATGCTAAAGACAAGAACCATGCCCAACGAGGAAATGCCCGACTCTATAAAACCTATACAAAATAATATTACTTGTAATAATATTATACTTGCTATGATTAGGGCATCTCCAACGTCGTGCATCAAACCACTCCTAAATGTCCTGGCCGCGTGGTGAGATCATTTTTCCCTTCAATGCCATGAATCAAACGTCCGTGAACCCGTCTGAAATCTGACAAACCGGAAGCAAATCGGTAGGTCATTTTCGAGAGTTTGTATCCCCGCCAGATAGGCTTTTGACACCCAGCACTCAAACAAAAACCCCACCTCTCTCATTACACTGCGATCAGCACTCTGTTTTCCACACTTCATTCATATCAATCCAGAGCGAACGTGACTAGGCACCGCTGCATGCTGTCAAATGGTGCGGCATTCACACTACACCTGTCGCTAAAGCTGCTCTCGCCCGCCAGAGTGGACTCGCTATCTATGTCGCATTGATTTCAGTTCAGAGCAGAGGTGATCGGGTTGGATGATGGTGCTGGAAATATGCCCTAGAGGCAATATATAAAGTGTTTATTATTATATTTCCTTGTTCATGATAATCGTTTATTATCCATGCTATAATTGTAGTGATTGGAAACACATTGCATGTGTGGGTAAATAGACAACACAATGTCCCTAGTATGCCTCTAGTGAACTAGCTCGTTGATCAAAGGATGGTTAAGGTTTCCTAGCCATGGACATGAGATGTCATTTGGTAACGGGATCACATCATTGGGAGAATGATGTGATGGACAAGACCCAAACTACAAACATAGCGTATGATCGTGTCAGTTTATTGCTACTGTTTTCTGCATGTCAATGTATATGTTCCTATGACCATGAGATCATGCAACTCACGGATATCAAAGGAGTGCCTTGTGTGTATCAAACGTCGCAACGTAACTGGGTGACTATAAAGGTGCTCTACAGGTATCTCCGATGGTGTTTGTTGAGTTGGCATGGATCGAGACTGGGATTTGTTACTCCGTGTTACGGAGAGGTATCTCGGGGCCCACTCGGTAATACAACATCACAATGAGCCTTGCAAGCAATGTGACTAATTGTTAGTTGCGGGATCTTGTATTATGGAACGAGTAAAGAGACTTGCCGGTAACGAGGTTGAACTAGGTATGGAGATACCGACGATTGAATCTCGGACAAGTAACATACCGAAGAACAAAGGGAACGTTATACGGGATTAACTGAATCCTTGACATAGAGGTTCGACCGATAAAGATCTTCATAGAATATGTAGGAACCAATGTGGACGTCCAGGTCCCACCATTGGTTATTGACCGTAGAGGTGTCTCGGTCATGTCTACATAGTTCTCGAACCCGCAGGGTCTGCACACTTAAGGTTCGGTGACGTTTCGGTAGTGTAGAGTTATGTATGGTGGTGACCGAAGTTTGTTCGAAGTCCTGGATGAGATCCCGGATGTCATGAGGAGCTCCAGAATGGTCCGGAGGTAAAGATTCATATATAGGAAGTCCCAGTTTGGTCGCCGGAAAAGTTTCGGGCTCATCGGTAGTGTACCGGGAGTGTCGGGAGTGTACCGGGAGACCTCCGGAAGGGGTATTTCGACCCTAGAGGGTCCATGGGCTGTGGGAGAATAATAACCAGCCCTTACCGGGCTGGTAAATCAGCCACAAGAAGGCCCATAGCGCAGGAGAAAAATGCTAAAGGAAAAAGGCCAAAAATCAGCCAATAGGAGGCAATCCTACTCCAACTAGGATTGGAGGTGGAATAGGATTCCACCCTCCTATTCGGCTGAACCAAGAGGACCTTGGCTGCCTCTCCTCTCCTCTCCTCCTATATATACTGGTGGAATAGATAGGGTTTTGGCAACAATCGCAGCCACGTGCTACCCGTTCCACCGGTGCTCTTCTAGATTAGTTTTCCGCAGTGCTTAGGTGAAGCTCTGCCGGAATTGCTCCACCACCACCATCACCGGAGCGCCGTCACGCTGCCGGTGAACTTTCTCTCCTCTCCACCTCTTCTTGCTGGATCAAGACGGTGGAGATCGTCATCAAGCTGCACGTGTGCTGAACGCGGAGGTGTCGTCCGTTCGGTACTAGATCGGAAGGATCGTGACGAGATCGCGGGACGGTTCGTGATTAGATCGTGGGATGCTCGGCTATTTGGATCGCGAAGAAGTACGACTACACCAACCGCGTTTCTTAACGCTTCCTGCTTAGCGATCTACAAGGGTACGTAGATCCACTCTCCCCCTCGTAGATGCTCATCACCATAGATAGGTTTGCGTGTGTGTAGGAAATTTTTTGTTTCCCATGCGACGTTCCCCAACAGATGGGACGAGTTCCTACCACATTTAAGTGGGCTGACCGTCCATTCGCTTGCCCAATATTCACGTCGGCACAGCAAACAAAGAGCCAAACATGGCGAATGCATTACCGAAAAAGGCTTTCGTCCCGCTTTATATATAAAGCAAACTACCAGAGCATAATATCCAACACAAGTTCAACTCACACACACATATAATGGTACCACAATATGGCCAAAGAGGGTTCGGCTGAGGGCACAACTCAACAAGCCCTAAAAGAACACACACGCCCAAACCCAGCACCAGTTGGGGCAACCTTAGGTGGCTAATCAGGCTCGGGAGGCGACGGCAGAAGCGGGGGGGGGGGGGCAGACAGAGCGCCATCAAGCAGAGGTCGGCGATGATGCTGGTGATGACGTCCCAGTCGGAGGGGCGGCTAAGCAGCCGCCAGAGCTGCAAGAAACCACACATTTTAAAGACAACGTCAGTAGACCGTCGAAGGGGAACACGCTGAATCACAAGCTTATTGCGGACCGTCCAGAGAGTCCACGCGAGCACCCCAATGGATAGCCACCTAATGTGGTGGGCCTACGGGGGGACGGACTGGATCTCCGCAAAGAGGTAGGGTATGTTGGTATTGCACAAAAGACCGCCAATGACTTTGCGGAAGCAACTCCAAAGGAATTGGGCCGTGACACGGGCAAACGAGATGTGGTTCGAGTCCTCCATCATGCCACACAGGGGGCACATCCCATCCCCAGGACCATTACGCTTGAGCACCTCCACCCCAGAAGGTACCCGGCCTCTAATCCACTGCCACATGAATATCCTGATCTTAAGTGACAGTTTAATGTCCCATACCGCCGTGAGAGCAACTGGGGCCATCAAAGGGGCGGTAGCTTGGTACAAGGACTTAGTGGAGTAGCGGCCCGAGGGCTCTAGGTGCCAAACAATGTGATCCGAAGCACTGCCACGTCGGGTGGGTGGAGGGTGATGCAATCAATCATCTCCTCCCAGGAAGCAACCTCCGGGGGGCGAAGGGTCGACGGAACGCAAGGCACCCGAGATCCGAAAGGGCGACCTCGACGGAGACTCTAGGCTCCACCGCGATGGAGAAGAGGTCCGGGAAGCGAGCAGTAAAGGGGGCATTACCCGTCCATCGATCAAACCAGAATAATGTAGCAAAGTCGGACCCAATCGAGATGGAAGAGCTAATGCGCAGGACTGGGAGCAACTGGATGACGGATTGCCAGAACTGTGATCCTTCAGAGCGTTGGCAAAAGGCGAGCGGCTGACCCCGAAGGTATTTGTTCCTAATGATGTCAATCCAAATCCCACCATCGCCATTGGCGATCGTCCACAGCCATCTTGTCAGCAGCGCGATGTTCATGCATTTGGAAGACATGATCCCTAGACCCCCTTGGTCGCGGGGTTTGCATATATCGGGTCAGCTGACCATATGGTATTTCTGCTTATCGCCCTCGCCATCCCAGTAGAATCTGGAATGATATTTGGCAATCTCGGGGGGAACATTACATGGGAAACAAAAAATTCCTACGCTTCAGCAAGATCAATCTAGGAGATGACCATCTATGAGAGGAGAGATCGGATCTATGTACCCTTGTAGATCGCTAAGCGGAAGCGTTAAAGAACGCGGTTGATGTAGTCGAACATCTTCACGATCCAATCATGATCTGTCCCGCGATCTCATCACAAGTCGTCCCGCGATCCCTGTTGGGGAACATCGCATGGGAAACAAAAAAATTCCTACGCACACGCAAACCTATCCATGGTGATGAGCATCTACGAGAGGGAGAGTGGATCTACGTACCCTTGTAGATCGCTAAGTGGGAAACGTTAAGAAACGCGGTTGGTGTAGTCAAACTTCTTCGCAATCCAAATCGCCGAGCGTCCCGCGATCTAATCACGAACCATCCCACGAACCAATCACGAACCGTCCCGCAATCTCGTCACGATCCGTCCCGTGATCCGATCACGAATGTCCCGTGGCCTTGATCACGATCCTTCCGATCTAGTATCGAACGGACGGCACCTCCGCGTTCAGCACACGTGCAGCTTGATGACGATCTCCACCGTCTTGATCCAGCAAGAGGAGGCGGAGAGGAGGAAGAGTTCCCCGGCAGCATGACGGCGCTCCGGCGATGGTGGTGGAGCTATTCCGACAGGGCTTCGCCTAAGCACTGCAGAAAACCGATCTAGAGGAGAAGCTATGCACTAGAGGAACGGGTGGCATGTGGCTGAAAATCTTGTGCCAAAACCCTAAAATCCTCTAGTATATATAGGAGGAGAGGAGGAGGAGGCTTGGCTGCCAAAAAGGCAGCCCTTGGATCGGCCAAACCAAGGAGGGAGGAGTCCTCCTCCTCCACTCCTAGTAGGATTAGGACTCCTTCCTTATTTGGCCCTTTTTTGCCTTTTTCCACCTTTTTCCTTTTGGTATTTTCTTCCCAGCCTCATGGGCTTTGTGTAGGACTTCCACCAGCCCACTAAGGGCTGGTATTCATCCTCCTACAGCCCATAAAGCCTCTTGGGTAGGAATACCCCTCCCGGTGGTCTCCCGGTACACTACCGGCACTCCCGGTACACTACCGATGAGCCCGGAACTTTTCCGGCGACCAAACTGGGACTTCCTATATATGAATCTTTACCTCTGGACCATTCCGGGGCTCCTCGTGATGTCCGGGATCTCATCCGGGGCCACAAGTAGGGGCATTTCCGGTAGTGTACCGGGAGTGACGAAGTAGGGACTCTCTCCTACTTGGCCCCTACTAAGGCCCATGTGGCTCCTTGGGGTGTGATGGCCCCACTTGGTGGTCCTGCGAAACCCATTCGTCACTCCCGGTACACTACCGGAAATGCCCGAAACTTTTCCGGAGTTCAAGCACCACTTTCCTATATATCAATCTTTACCTCCAGACCATTCTGGAGCTCCTCGTGACGTCCGGGATCTCATCCGGGACTCTGAACAACCTTCGGTCACCAACATACATAACTCAATACTACCGAAACGTCACCGTACCTTAAGTGTGCAGACCTTGCGGGTTCGACAACTATGTAGACATGACCGAGACACCTCTACGGTCAATAACCAATAGCAGGACCTGGATGCCCATATTGGCTCCTACATATTCTATGAAGATCTTTATCGGTTGAACCTTTATGTCAAGGATTCAGATAATCCCGTATGATGTTCCCTTTGTTCTCCGGTATGTTACTTGGCCGAGATTCGATCGTCGGTATCTCTATACCTAGTTTAATCTCGTTACCGGCAAGTCTCTTTACTCGTTTCATAATACAAGATCTCGTGGCTAACACTTAGTCACATTGCTTGCAAGGCTTGTTGTGATGTTGTATTATCGAGTGGGCCCTGAGATACCTCTCTGTCACACGGAGTAACAAATCCCAGTCTTGATCCATGCCAACCCAACAGACACCCTCGGAGATACCTGTAGAGCACCTTTATAGTCACCCAGTTACGTTGCGACGTTTGATACACACAAGGTACTCCTCTGGTGTTAGTGAGTTGCATGATATCATGGTCATAGGAACAAATACTTGGCATGCAGAAAACTGTAGCAATAAACTAACATGATCATATGCTACGTTTATAGTTTGGGTCTTGTCTGATGTGATCCTGTTATCAAATTACATCTCATGTCCATGGCTAGGAAACCTTAACCATCTTTGATCAACGAGCTAGTCCATCAGTGGCATACTAGGGACTTGGTGTTGTCTATGTATCCACACATGTATCTGAGTTTCCGATCAATACAATTCTAGCATGGATAATAAACGATTGTCATGAACAAGGAAATACACTAATAACTAATTTATTATTGCCTCTGGGGCATATTTCCAACAGGTGACCCACCGGTCATCAAAGCCTTTGTGGAGAAGGACTTCCCGCAAGAAGGCCCGGGAGAAGGTGTCATAGGCCTTGTGAAAGTCGAGCTTCAGGAAGACTGCACATTGTCGCCTAGTGCGCACCTCGTGCAGGACCTCATGAAAGACCACGATGCCATACAAAATATAACGGAATTGGATGAAGGCCATTGGCGAACGCATTCAAGTCAGCCCTCCATCTTCTCGGGCTTCTGCTACTCCCTCTGTTCCATAATGTAGTGCGTCCTCGGTTTTCGAGCTTGAACTTTGACCATGAATTTAACCAACGAGACCGATTGTGGCGGGGGTAAAAATTATACCACTGAATTCGTATCAAAAATATGAATTCAGTGATATAGTTTTTGCTCCCGTCGGAATCGGTATTGTTGGTCAAACTTAGATTTGGGAAAGCATGGGCGCACTACATTGTGGAACGGAGGGAGTAATATTTAAGGACATTCGACCATTACAAAAATCGCACCATTCTGAGCCCCATCTATCTCCATCCATGTCATCATCGCACCCTTCTTCCTTCTTTGACCTCCACGAATTGTGGACGAGACCTACCTTGGGTAGTGGAAGACCCTCCCATCGTGGTGCCACCATGGACACATGGCGTGCGTGGCGCACGATCCTTATTGAAGTGGGAGAGCCTCCAAGTTCTCTAGAGGAATATAGCTCGGACGACGAGGAAGCGACTATGGATGAGGCACCTGTTGCCGGGTTCATCCTTAAGCAGGCGAAGGCATACTACAATGCAGTTATGGCAGAGGTGCAGACATAGGAGCAGGCAACATGTAGCTCCTGAAGCAGCATCGGCTCGCGAAGAGCCAAATCACTGACGAGCAGGCCGTTGTGGTCATGTTCGCGGAGAATCCAAGAATTGTGGATGCACGGCAGGCATTGTACGAGCCCATGCGCGATGCCCGCATCATTCGACGTGAGCGGTGGTAGATCCACGACTGCCTGTTCTAGGAGATCGCGGCAGAGGCTGGTGCGGAGGTCCAGGCAATCGTGAACGGGAACACTGCCAACATAGCTCCGCTTCATTTGTGACGAGCAAAAACAACCACTAGGTCAGACTATGCACATCGATCGTTGACCTTACCTTCACTATGGACCTCCATAGCCATGCAGCGGATTCCGGCGCGGAGTAGGACATGGGACACATATGTGCCCACATCGAACGGTGACGACTGACATGTACTGCTCAAATTTACCAATGAAATCATAAGCAATATAGCTTGCACCGATGCACCCCCGTCCTCCAGTATACGTGTCCAAAGGTCAATTTGGGAAGTAAAATTTTCTACCTTGCTGCAATTTATTTATCTTTTACTTTCCGCACTTGTTTACATCTATCTCTTTCAGATCTAATCCTTGCAAATAATCGTGAAGGAATTGGCAACCCCTTTATAGCATTGGGTGCAAGTGTTTGATTGTTTGTGTAGGTGCAACCATTGGTGACTTGCTTGTTCCTCCTACTGGATTGATACCTTGGTTCTCAACAATTGAGGGAAATACTTATCTACTTCACTACATCATCCTTTCCTATTCAAGGGAAAACCAACGCAAGCTCAAGAGGTAGCAAGAAAGATTTCTGGCGCCGCTGCCGAGGAGGATACACATCAAGCCTACCAAGTACACATCATAAACTCATCTCTTGTATTTACATTATTTGCCATTTGCCTCTTGTTTTCCTCTCCCCCACTTCTAAAACGATTTTCAGAAAATAAAAAACAGATTTGCCTTTTTGTTCGTCCTTCTTTTGTTTGCCTTTCATTTGTTTGTGTTCTTGATTGCTTGCTTGTCACGATGTATGAGAATACCAAGTTGTGTGACTTTTCCAATACTAATAATAATGATTTTATTATTACTCCTATTGCTCCCACCACTAGTGCGGAATCTTATGAAATCAATGCTGCCTTGCTAAATCTTGTTATGAAAGAACAATTTTCTGGCCTTCCTAGTGAAGATGTCGCATGCCATCTAAATACTTTCATTGAGTTGTGTGATATGCCAAAGAAGAAATATGTGGATAATGATATTGTTAAATTGAAGCTATTTCCGTTCTAGCTACGAGATCGTGTTAAAACTTGGTTTTCATCTTTTCCTAAAAATAGTATTGATTCATGGAATAAGTGTAAAGATGCTTTTATTTTCAATTACTTTTCGCCCGCTAAGATTATCTCCCTTAGGAACGATATAATAAATTTTAATCAACTTGATCGTGAGCATGTTACACAATTTTGGGAGAGGATGAAATTAATGATTAGGAATTGTCCCGCACATGATTTGAGTTTATGGATGATTATACATATTTTCTATGCGGGGTTGAATTTTTGCATCTATGCGGAGTAGGACATGGAACACATAGGTGCCCACATCTAACGGTGACGACCGACATGTACTGCTCAAATTTACCAATGAAACCATAAGTAGTATAGCTTGCACCGCTGCACCCCCGTCCTCCAGTATACATGTCCAAAGGTCAATTTGGGAAGTAAAATTTTCTATCCCTGTGCCAGGCCAAGGCCATCTATGGCGGATAAGAATGTAGCCGAGCTAGACCCCTATACATGACCAAAAATACCTTGCTGCAATTTATTTATCTTTTACTTTCCGCACTTGTTTACATCTATCTCTTTCAGATCTAATCCTTGCAAATAATCGTGAAGGGATTGACAACCCCTTTATAGCATTTGTTGCAAGTGTTTGATTGTTTGTGTAGGTGCAACCATTGGTGACTTGCTTATTCCTCCTAATGGATTGATACCTTGGTTCTCAACAACTGAGGGAAATACTTATCTACTTCACTGCATCACCCTTTCCTCTTCAAAGGAAAACCAACGCAAGCTCAAGAGGTAGCAAGAAAGATTTATGGCGCCGTTGCCGGGGAGGATACACATCAAGCCTACCAAGTACCCATGACAAACTCATCTCTTGCATTTACATTATTTGTAATTTGCCTCTTGTTTTCCTCTCCCCCACTTCTAAAACGATTTTCAAAAAATACCAAAAAGAATTTTGCCTTTTTGTTCGCCCTTCTTTTGTTTGCCTTTCATTTGTTTGTGTTCTTGATTGCTTGCTTGTCACGATGTCTGAGAATACCAAATTGTGTGACTTTTCCAATACTAATAATAATGATTTTATTAGTACTCCTATTGCTCCTGCCACTAGTGTGGAATCTTATGAAATCAATGCTGCCTTGCTAAATCTTGTTATGAAAAAACAATTTTCTGGTCTTCCTAGTGAAGATGTCGCATGCCATCTAAATACTTTCATTGAGTTGTGTGATATGCAAAAGAAGAAATATGTGGATAATGATATTGTTAAATTGAAGCTATTTCCGTTCTCGCTACGAGATCGTGCTAAAACTTGGTTTTTATCTTTGACTAAAAATAGTATTGATTCATGAAATAAGTGTAAAGATACTTTTATTTCCAAGTACTTTCCGCCCGCTAAGATTATCTCCCTTAGGAACGATATACTGGATTTTAATCAACTTGATCGTAAACATGTTGCACAATTTTAGAAGAAGATGAAATTAATGATTGGGAATTGTTTCACACATGATTTAACTTTATGAATGATTATACAAATTTTCTATGCGAAATTGAATTTTGCATTTATGCGAAGTAGGACCTGAGACACATACGTGTCCAAATCTAACGATGACGACCGACATGTACTGCTCAAATTTACCAATGAAATCATAAACAGTATAGCTTGAACCGTCTCCACCACCGTCCTCCAGTATACATGTCCAAAGGTCAATTTGGGAAGTAAAATTTTCTACCCCTCTGCCAGGCCAAGGCCATCTATGGCGGATAAGAATGCAGCCGAGCTAGGCTCCTATTCGTTGCCATCTAAGTTTGCACTGTTCTCCTCCGTCTCTCCCTCCCTCCTCTTCCTCCCGCCTCGAGACGCTCGAGGAGGACTCGCTGTTCACGACGCCGCTGCTCCCTGGGACCCATCCGGGATACAAGATGGCCCGCACTCACCGGTGACTGTCCTTGCCTCGTCTTCATCTCTACGGAGGTCCCTGCCGGCGCCTCACATCGGAGCTGTGCACCGCCGACCTCCCCTCCGGCAGCGCGCGCAGCCTCAACACGGCTACTTCAACTCTGCTATCTCGCCCTCCGGCGACTGGACCGCAGCTGCCTCTCGAGGCGATGGCTGGTCCGGCAACCTGCAGTACCTCCGAACCGACGTCCAGGCTTTCTGGACATCCGATGGCATCCGGCGCACGCTGCTCGTCCGCTACAGCGGCTGGTTGTGGTAGGTAGACGAGACCACGTCTCCCTTAATTTTAACGACGCAGAATGTCTATCCTATTCTCTGAAAACCAATGGTCAGATATTAACATACTGTTCCCTCCCTTGTCAGCAGCATAAGGTACCGTAAAAACGGTCATGAAAATGTTGTGTCTGCTTTTATTCGATGACCGGATCCCCCAAAACTATCTGCAGACATGTTCGGACGGATGTGTCTACAAACATTTGAGTTACAGTGTTGGAGATGGCCTTAGAGCTAGGAGAGAGAAAGAGAGGTAAGAAAGAGGCTAGAAATGCTGAAATTTATGCTATCATGGGTATTGGATTTGAAGAGGAAAATTTTAGGTAACGAAGTGTGGATTAATTAGTCGTCGCTCTTTGTTTATGTAGTTGCTCACTTTGTCTGTACTCCCGTGGAATCCATCGTAAGCATGATTCCCTCCAATAATCCCGATCATGAGTGAATAAACAAATGAAGTATTTAAACATTATTTATAGGAGACCAATAAAAAAAATGAAGCTCGGATGTAGCTTTGATCTCATGGATTTAATTTACTACATAGTGGACTAGTGGAGGCCATCTAATCAGAAAAACAACCATTGGAGAGCTTGGATCAAGAAGATGGAAATGGAGGCTTCCGTCTTGGCAGCTGTTGCGGCAGTAGTCGTTGCTTTCATCTTGTTGGTATTGCCATACCTGAGAAAGCAGAGCTCATCTCAAGCCGATCGGCGCCGGCAGCTGCCTCCGGGCTCCTTCGGCCTTCCCATCGTCGGCCAGACGGTTGGCCTACTGCGCGCCCTCCGCGCCAACACCGGCGAGGCATGGCTCCGGCGCTGGGCCTCCGAGTACGGCCCCATCTCAAAGCTCTCCCTCTTCGGCCTCCCCACGGCCTTCCTCGTCGGACCCACCGCCAACAAGTTCCTCTTCGCCAGCACCGCGCTCACCGCCAAGAGCTCCGCCTCCTTCAACAGCATGGTCGGCGAGCGCAACATCCGGGAGCTGGTCGGCGACGACCACCGCCGCGTAAGGGCCATGATGGTCCAGTTCCTCAAGCTGGACGTTGTCAGGAGCTACGTCGCCAGCATGGACGACGAGGTCCGGCACCACCTCAGCGCCCACTGGAACGGCCGCGCGACCGTCGCCGTGATGCCGTCGATGAAGTCGCTCACCTTCGACATCATGTGCACCGTCATCTTCGGGCTGTGGAGAGCCGACCACGCCGCCGTGAGGCGGGAGCTCTCGGCGGAGTTCCAGCAGCTGGTGAGGGGCATCTGGGCGATCCCCGTGAACCTGCCTTTCACCTCCTTCGGCAAGTGCCTCGCCGCGAGCCGGCGAGGCCGGCGAACCGTCGCGGCCATCATCGAGGAGAAGCGCGCCAAGCTGGAGAGCGAGCATAGTTCGCCGTCCGACGACCTCATGACCCACATGCTCGCGGAGGGGCTGGCCGACGAGGAGATCATCGACAACATCATGTTCATGATGGTGGCGGCGCACGACACCACTGCCAGCCTCCTCACCTTCCTCCTCCGGCACCTCGACGGCAACAGGGACGCCTACGGCAGGGTCGTGGCAGAGCAACAGGAGGTCGCGAGGAGCAAGGCTCCGGGGGAAGCTCTGTCATGGGACGACCTCGGCAGGATGAGGTACACATGGTCGGCGGCGATGGAGACCCTGCGCCTGGTACCCCCCGTATTCTCCATGCTCAAGACGACGGTCGAGGACGTGGAGTTTGACGGCCACCTCATCCCCAGCGGATGGCAGGTGTTGGGGGCGATGAACATGACGCACCAGGACCCGGCCATCTTCCCGGAGCCAAGCAGGTTCGAGCCGGCGAGGTTCGAGAGACCGATACCACCCTACAGCTTCGTGCCGTTCGGCGGCGGCGCGCGCGTGTGCCCGGGCAACGAGTTCAGTAGGGTGGAGGCGCTGGTGGCCATGCACTACATCGTCACCGGGTTCAAGTGGAAACTCGCCGACGGCTGCGACGGCAGCTTCTCCAGGTACCCGATGCCGTCCCCGGCTCAGGGGCTCCTCATCGACATCGAGCCTATGGACACAGCCACCACAGGTGCAGCATGATAGATCCGGTGGGATCGGGTAGGCTAGGTGTTGATGGCAGCCATGATGTGGAGATGAGTGTTATACCTTCTCTGTGGGATGATAACCTGACAGGGTGGACATGGCGTCGGGTGGTGACGGTGTGGGCGTGTGTGTGTGGGTTTGTGGTGAGGGCGGCGATGCTGTGGTGGCAGAGAGATGGAGAGGTGGTGGCGGCGGTGATGAGTGTGCACCGGCGACGGTGGTGTTTCCCATCACTAATAGCTTAAGACCTAGATCGGGTCGGATGTATCAGTGGGGAGCCTAGCAACGCGGTGAACCTCGTAGTGTGTGTCGTCGGCCTCCATCTCTTTATGTAGCGTTGCGTGACAGGGGCCCACCAACCATAATGGGTTGGGTGCCCGTGATCAGGACGCAGATCATAGGGCCCGGTGGGCCGTTGGGCCCACTCGATGGAGATCAAGCTAACATTCTCTCACTTGAGAATCATACAGCTACAACATACGTTTTGTTTAGAAATAAATTATGTTCCTTTTGGGCCTCTCATGATTCAGGAATCATAGGCTTTTCCTTAAACCCATGCCGGATAAGTGTTTCTTGAACATGTTGGGTGGTAAGCCTTTCGTAAGCGCATCTCCAAGCATATTCTTTGTCTTTATATACTCGAGACTTATAGTGTGATCCTGGATTTAATTATTCACAACATAATACTTTATCTCTATTGTTTTGGCAGCATTACTCGACTTGTTGTTATGAGCATAAAATACAGCGAGCTGCTTGTCACAGTACATCTTTAATGGTTTGTGAATACAATCTACCACTTTCAAATCGGGTATAAATTTATTTAGCAATATCGCCTGCCCTGTGGCCTCGAAGCATGCTATCAATTCTGCATATCGTGGACGATGCAACTATTGGCTGTTTGGAGCTTTTCCACGAAATAGCTCCCCCATCGAAAGTGAACACGTATCCTGACGTGCATTTTCCATCATCTCTGTCCCCCGCAAAATCTGCGTCTGAATACCCTTTTATCTTTAGGGAATCACTTCTCGTGTATGTTAGCATGTAGTCTTTCGTGCCTTGTGCATAACGCAATGCTTTCTTTACCATCTTTCAGTGCTCTATGCCTGGATTCTCTTGATATCTACCTAGTACCCCAGTGATAAAAGCAAGTCAGGGCGAGTGCACACTTGTGCATACTGTAAGCTTCCAACAGCTGAAGCATACGGTACTGCTTTCATTTGATCGATCTCGTACTGATTCTTAGGACATTGGAATCTCCCAAAACTATCGCCCTTGACTATAGGAGGAGGTGTGGCTTTACTCGCATGCATATTATACTTTTGAAAAACCTTCTCTAAATATGCCTTCTGTGATAGTCCTAAGACTCCATTGTTCCTATCTCGGTGACTTTCTATGCCCAAAGCATATGATGCTTCACCGAGATCTGTGATATCAAAATTTGAGGATAAGAACTTCTTTGTTTCTAGTAGTAGACTAACATCACTGCTAGCAAGCAGGATATCATCCACATACAAGATTAGGAAAATATATTTCCCATTTTTAAATCTTGCATAAATGCAGTTATCGTCAATATTTTCTTTGAATCCAAAACTTTTAATCATTTGATTAAACTTTAGATACCACTGTCTAGAGGTTTGCCTTAATCCATAAATGGATCTCTTTAGGAGGCATCCCACATTTTCCTTGCCTTCCACGATAAAACCCTTCGGTTGTTTCATGTAGAAGGTTGTTTCATGTAGACCTTTTCTTTTAAATCACCATTCAGAAATGTCGTCTTGACATCCATTTGATGTAACTCTAAATCAAAATATGCAACTAATGCCATTATGATTCTGAAGGAATCCTTACATGAGACTGGGGGAAAAGTCTCATTGTAATCTAGCCCTTCTCTTTGTGTAAATCATTTTGCCACAAGTCAGGCTTTATACTTTTCTACATTCCCATTAGGGTCATACTTAGTTTTGTAGACCCATTTGCAGCCTACTGTTTTGGCTCCTTTAGGAATTTCCTCTAAGTCCCAAACATCTTTGGAACTCATCGATTTCATCTCATCTTCCATTGTCTCTAGCCATTTTTATGAGTGAGGACTTCTAATGGCTTCTTCATATGTAGTGGGATCACCTCCCATATGAACCATTTCTATTTTATAAACTTTATAATCAGTAGAAATAGTTGATCTTCTTGTTCTATTAGATCTTCTAAGAGCCTCAGTTTCTGGCACATTCTGTGCGTCAACTTCTAGCACATCTTCTATTGTTGGTTGTTGTACCTCCCTTTCATGCTCAACAACGGGTTCAATCGGCTCCTGACGGACACGTTCCGGATCTTCTCACATAGTTGTCATGGGTGGAGTTACAGCTGGTAGTGAGAAATATGGCTCCTGGATCATCGGATTAGGTGCATGCACCCTCTTCTCCTCAAGATCAATTTTCCAAGCTACCAAACTCCCCCGCATCATTTAGTCCTCAAAGAAGACTGCATGTCTTGTTTCTACAAACTTTGTATATCTGTCTGGACAGTAGAAACGAAAACCCTTTGATTTGTCTAGATAGCTAACGAAGTGGCAACTGACTGTTTTGGGGTCTAACTTTGCAATGTTTTGATTAAACAACTTGGCCTCAGTAGGGCACCCCCCACACCCTGAAGTGTTGTAGGGAGGACACTCTTCCTGTCCATAGCTTATACGGTGTTTTGGGCACCGACTTGCTTGGTACTCTATTGAGAATGTGAATGGCGGTTTTAAGCACCTCCATCCATAATCCCAATGGCAAGGTGGAGTAACTCATCATGATGCGCACCATATCCATAAGTGTACGGTTGCGCCTTTCAGCTACTCCATTTTGCTGAGGCTTGCCTGACATTGCATATTGGGCTACTATGCCAGTCTCCTGCAAGAACTTTGCAAAAGGTCCAGGGACTTGGCCATACGGAGTGTGCCGACTATAGTACTCCCCCCACGGTCAGATCTTACTATCTTTATTCTTTTATCATGCTAATTTTCAACTTCAACTTTGAATATTTTAAAATGATCCAATGCTTCAGATCTTTCTTTGATTGGATAAATGTAACCGTAGCGGGAGTAGTCATCTATGAATGTTATGAACGAGTCATATCCATCCACACTTTTCACCGAAAATGGTCCACAAATGTCAGTGTGGATGATTTCTAGTGTGCCTATGTTATGGATTGCACCCTTTTCGATTTGTTTTAAATACTTTCCTTTAATGCAATCTATGCATTGTTCTAAGTCATAGAACTCTAATGGAGGAAGAATTTCACTTTTGACTAGTCTTTCTATTCTCCCCCTAGAAATATGGCCCAAGCGACACTGCCATAATTTCGATGAGTCGTGAGTTCTCTTTATTTTCTTTTGTTCTTTGTTCGACGCGGAAGCATACTCATTCACATTGGACACATAATGCATGTTTTCACAGAGTGATAATAAATAAATCTCATTGTGAAGTAAAGCAACACCCATGTAAGCATTCTTAAACCATATGGCACACTTGCCATGTCCAAAATAACATTCATAATTATCTTTGTCCAAACAAGAAATGCTAATTAAGTTTCTATGACATGAAGGAACATATAAGACATCTCTAAGTAGAAGCTTGAACCCATCAGCTAACTCCAAGGAGATGTCGCCGACAGCTTCAACTTCTGCTTGGACTCCATTTGCAACTTCAATGCATCTTTCGCTTCTTTGCATAGTCCTTGTCGAATGAAATCCCTATAATGAATTTGCAACATGAACAGTTGCTCCTGAGTCAATCCACCAAGTAGATTTTGAAAAGTGTGTATACAAGGATTCATTTACAAAGGAAACGATGTCGTTACCTCTCTTTGCCATTATTGACTTTAGCCAATCAGGGTAGTCTTTCTTGTAATGCCCAGTCTTCTTGCACTGGAGGCAAGTATCTTTGTCCACTGGAAAAGACTTCTATTGATGTTGATGCTGATAGGGAGCTTTTCCATGTGGCTTTGAAGGGGAACCTTTGCTATTTTGATTGTAATTCTTTTTCTTGTTATCCTTCACATAGTCTAGAGAACCACCATGCGAGGCTTTAAGTCTGTCCTCTTATGGGACGCACATGGCTATAGTATTTTCTATGTCCCATTTTTCAAGTGACATGTTATAGTTGACAACAAATGTGTCAAACTCTTTTGACAGTGAAGCCATAACCAGGTGGACCATGAGCGTAGGTTTGAGCTCCAAATCCGCATCCATGGGCTTGAGCTTGGCTGGCATGTTGCTCATCCTGAGGATGTGCTCTCTAATGCCATGACCACCGCTAGTGTAGTTCTCTGTTACCAGTTGCTTGAGCAACTGGGTGGCATATATCTTTGAAGAACCAATGAACTGGCTCTTTATATTTGTAAGAAACTCCCCAACGGAAGTGCACTTTGCAATTGAGCCCACAATGGCGTTCTCAATTGTATTCTTTATAAATGCCATACATTTTTTGTTGGCGTTGATCCATTTTTTATTGTTGAGGGTATATGCCATCTCCAATGGAGCATAGTCCCCCCTCTTTTTGTCCCGTGCAACAGCATCATCAGTGGCCTCTCTGACTAGCTCTGTAGGTTTGACCGGTTGTGGTTCGTCCACAACCTAGTCCACCTCAGCATAGACATATGTCAGGTCTACTTTCTTCCTCCACTCAGTGTAGTTGTCACCACGAAATGTTGGAACATCTTTTAGGCAACTCATCAAGTGGTAACCTCCTGAAATCACAGTTGAAGTGAGATCATTGTAACAATCATATGCATTAATTTAACATTGTTCAAATTAAACATATAATTGTGTATGCAATTAAATATATATTACCGTTGGGCAAAAAAAAGAAATAAATGCAGCTTTTTAAGTAATAATAAAACATGATCATGTTATTACCAACGTTGGTCATAAAAATAACATAATCATATTCATTTTAATAATCACTTTAATATGCTCTTTAAATTTAATTCTCTCTAAACTTTTATTTTCATTGTAAAAGAGCACTATTAATTATTTTGCAGCGGAAAAACATGAATATAAAATTCATGAACTTTTTATAGTTTACATAAACTTTTCTTTTACCAAATAAAAAATTCATGAACTTTATCATTTTCTTTATAAAATTCATGAACTTTTCCTTTTTCTGAAAATTTTCAATTTTCTTTTTCAGAAACTTTTTTCTTTTCTTTTCTATTTTCTAAACAGAATTTTCGTTGGAAAAACATTGCACAAAAAAAGAGAAACTTTACGCCGCGACACGGCCCACCAATGGCGCAACGGCCCACCTAGCGGAGCGACGCGCGGTGGACGCGACGGCCCACCAGCGACGCGAGCGCAAGCGGCTGTCGGTTGATACGTCTCCAACGTATCTATAATTTTTGATGATAGCATGCTATTATATTATCTGTTTTGGATGTTTTATATGCATTAATATGCTATTTTATATTATTTTTGGGACTAACCTATTAATCTAGATCCAAGTGCTAGTTTCTGTTTTTTCCTTATTTTTGAGTTTTGTAGATATGGGATATTAAACGGGGTCCAAACGGAATAAAACCTTTGGAAGGAATTTTTCTGGAAGGAAACAAGTCGATCAAGCTTGGAGTGCACGTCAGGGGAGGTGACAGGGCGCCACAAGCCTGCTAGGCGCCCCCCTGACCGCGCCTAGCAGGCTTGTCGCTCACTGGCAGGTCTCCTAACACTATTTTTTGGCCTAAATACCTAAATATTCCCCCAACATCAGAAAGAGCCACACAAATACTTTTCCGCCATCGGAAGCCTTCGTTCCCAAGAGATCCAATCTTGGAGCCTTTTTCGGTAATCTGTCGAAGGGGGTTTCAATCACGGAGGCCATCTACATCAACTCCATTGCCCCTCCGATGATGCGTGAGTAGTCCATCACAGACCTACGGGTCCATAGCTAGTAGCTAGATGGCTTCTTCTCTCTCTTTGATCTTCAATATCATGTTCTTCATGATCTTCATGGAGATCTATCCGATGTAATCCTCTTTTGTGGTGTGTTTGTCAAGATCCGATGAATTGTGAGTTTATGTTCAGATTATCCATGAATCTTATTTGAATCTCCTCTGAATTCTTATTTTCATGATTTCATATCCTTGCAAGTCTCTTCGAGTTATTGGTTTGGTTTGGCCAACTAGATTGGTAATTCTTGCAATGGGAGAAGTGCTTGGTTTTGGGTTCAATCTCGCGGTGTCCTCACCCAGTGACATAGTAGGGGTAGCGAGGCACGTATTGTATTGTTGCCATCAAGGGTAACAAGATGGGGTTTTCATCATATTGCTTGAGTTTATCCCTCTACATCATGTCATCTTTCTTAATGTGTTACTCTGTTCTTCATGAACTTAATACTCTTACTCTAGATGCAGGCAGGAGTCGGTCGATGTGTGGAGTAATAGTAGTAGATGCAGAATCGTTTCGGTCTACTTGTCACGGACGTGATGCCTATATGCATGATCATTGCCTTGGATAACGACATGATTATTTGCTTTTTTATCAATTGCTTGACAGTAAATTGTTTACCTAGCATGATATTTGCCTTCAAGAGAGAAGCCTCTAGTGAAATCTATGCCCCCGGGGACTATTTTCCATAATATAATTTAGATATATAAATCAAAAATACCAAAAATACCTTGCTGCAATTTATTTATCTTTTACTTTCCGCACTTGTTTACATCTATCTCTTTCAGATCTAATCCTTGCAAATAATCATGAAGGGATTGACAACCCCTTTATAGCATTGGGTGCAAGTGTTTGATTGTTTGTGTAGGTGCAACCATTGGTGACTTGCTTGTTCCTCCTACTTCACTGCATCACCCTTTCCTGTTCAAGGGAAAACCAACACAAGCTCAAGATGTAGAAAAGAAAGATTTCTAGCGCCGTTGCTGGGGAGGATACACATCAAGCCTACCAAGTACCCATCACAAACTCATATCTTGCATTTACATTATTTTCCATTTGCCTCTTGTTTTCCTCTCCCCCACCTCTAAAATGATTTCAGAAAATACCAAAAAGATTTGCCTTTTTGTTCGCCCTTCTTTTGTTTGCCTTTCATTTGTTTATGTTCTTGATTGCTTGCTTGTCACGATGTCTGAGAATACCAAGTTGTGTGACTTTTCCAATACTAATAATAATGATTTTATTGTTACTCCTATTGCTCCCGCCACTACTGTAGAATCTTATGAAATCAATGTTGCCTTGCTAAATCTTGTTATAAAAGAACATTTTTCTGGCCTTCCTAGTGAAGATGCCACATGCCATCAAAATACTTTCATTGAGTTGTGTGATATGCAAAAGAAGAAATATGTGGATAATGATATTGGTAAATTGAAGCTATTTCCGTTCTCGCTACGAGATCGTGCTAAAACTTGGTTTTCATCTTTGCCTAAAAATAGTATTGATTCATGGAATAAGTGTAAAGATGCTTTTATTTCCAAGTACTTTCCGCCCGCTAAGATTATCTCCCTTAGGAACGATATAATGAATTTTAATCAACTTGATCGTGAGTATGTTGCACAATTTTGGGAGAGGATGAAATTAATGATTAGGAATTGTCCCGCACATGGTTTGAGTTTATGGGTGATTATACAAATTTTCTATGCGGGATTGAATTTCGCATCTAGAAATATTTTAGATTCTGCCGCGGGTGGTACTTTAGTGGAAATCATGGTAGGAGAAGCTACTAAACTCCTAGATAATATCACGACAAACTACTCTCAATGGCATACCGAAAGATCTCCTGCTAGTAAAAAAGTGCATGCTATTGAAGAAATAAATACTTTGAGTGAAAAGATGGATGAATTGATGAAATTGTTTTCTATTAAGATTGCTCCTATTGATCCTAATGATATGCCTTTGTCTTCTTTTATTGGAAATAATAATGAATCTATGGATGTGAATTTTGTTGGTAGGAACAATTTTGGTAACAATGTGTATAGAGGTAATTTCAACCCTAGGCCTTTTCCTAGTAACTCCTCTAATAATTATGGTAATTCCTACAACAATTCTTATGGAATTTATAATAAGATGCCCTCTGATCTGGAGAATATTGTTAAAGATTTTATTGGTTCGCAAAAAGTTTTTAATGCTTCTATTAAAGAAAAGGTGCTCAAGATTGACGATTTGGTTAGGAACGTTGATAGAATTTCTCTTGAGATTGATTCTTTTAAAGTTAGATCTACTCCACCCAAGCATGATATTAATGAGCCTTTAAAAGCTATGAGAATTTCTATTGAAGAAAGTAAGGAAAGAACCACTAGAATTCGTGCAAAGCGTGAATGGCTTGAAAAAGTGTTTTCTCGTGATAATAATGATGAAGATCTTAAAGTGATTGATTTGACTCCTATTGAATCTTTGTTTTCCAATATAAATCTTGATAATTATGGGACTGGAGATAAGTCAACTTTAGTTAAAAGGCGTCCCAATGATTCGGAGTCTATAGATCTTAATGCTAAGATTGATAAAAGTGGGATTGAAGAAGTCAAAACTTTAAATAGCAATGAACCCACTCTTTTGGATTTGAAGTACTTTAATTATGATAGTTGCTATTTGATTGATTGTATTTACTTGTTGTAATCCATGATGAATTCTCCTCATGCTTATACTCAAAATAAGGCTTTTACTAGACATATAGTTGATGCTATGATGAAATCTTTTGAAGAAAAACTTGATCTAGAAGTTTCTATTACTAGAAAGCTTCAGGATGAGTGGGAAACTACAATTAATATTAAAATAAAAGATTATGAGTTCCATGCTTTCTGTGATTTGGGTGCTAGTGTTTCCACGATTCCGAAAACTTTATGTGATGTGCTAGGTTACCATGATCTTGATGATTGCTCTCTAAATTTGCATATTGCGCATTCCACTATTAAGAAACCGATGGGAAGGAATAATGATGTTATTATTGTTGCCAATAGGAATTATGTGTCCATAGATTTCATTGTTCTTGATATAGATTGCAATCATACATGTCCTATTATTCTTGGTAGACCTTTCCTTAGAACTATTAGTGCAATTATTGACATGAAAGAAGGAAACATTAGTTTCCAATTTCCATTAAGGAAAGTCATGGAACACTTTCCTAGAAATAAAATAATATTGCCTTAAATCTATTATGAGATCTACTTTTTGATTGCATACCAAAGATGACAATACCTAGATCTATTGCATTTTGCCTAGCTAAGGGCGTTAAACAATATCGCTTGTTGGGAGGCAACCCATTTTATTTTTGTGTTCTGTTTTTGCTTCTGTTTTTGAGTGTTTCCCACATTATTACTTCTGTATTAATTGTGTTTTGGTGTTTTATTTAGAGTTTGATCCAAGTAAAACATTTGGGGTGATCTATGGTAGTTGTTGATTTGATCTTGCTGAAAAATAGAAACTTTTGCACTTCGTCTAGAAATTGTCTAATTTTTTCAGAGCGTCTAATTGATCTGAAAATTTTAAGAAAGATTGATATATAAATTTCCCAGGTTTTCATAATTTTTAAGAATTTTTTGAGTTAGAGACGTATACGAACTTTTCAGTTTGCTACAGACTGTTCTGTTTTTGACAGATTCTGTTTTCTTTGAGTTGTTTGCCTATTTTGATGAATCTATGGGTTGTATCATGTGGTATGAACCATGTAGAAGTTATATTATAGTAGGTATAACACAAATATAAATAAAGAATGAGTTCGCAACAGTACCTAAAGTGGTGATTTACTTTCTTATACTAACGGATCTCACGAGTTTTTTGATAAGTTTTGTGTTGTGAAGTTTTCAAGTTTTGGGTAAAGATTTGATGGACTATGGAATAAGGGGTGGCAAGAGCCTAATCTTGGGGATGATCAAGTCAAACCAAGTCATATTCAAGGATTCCAAAGATCCTAAGCTTGGGGATGCCCCGGAAGGCATCCCCTCTTTCGTCTTGAATCCATCGGCAAATTTACTTGAGGCTATATTTTTGTTCACCACATGATATGTGTTTTGCTTGGAGTGTCTTGTATGATATGAGTCTTTGATTGTTAGTTTGCCACAATCATCCTTGATGCACACATCTTTTGAGAGAGAGACACCGAATCGTGAATTTATTAGAATACTCTATGTGCTTTACTTATATCTTTTGAGTTGGACAATTTTGCTCTACGTGCTTCACTTATATCTTTTAGAGCACGATGGTGTTTGCGCTTTATAGAAATACTTGAACTCTCGTACCTCACTTATATTATTTTGAGAGTTTCTAAAACAGCATGGTAATTGGTCTAGGTTATGAATTTAGTCCTAATATGATAGGCATCCAAAAGGGATATAGTAAAAACTTCCATATTAAGTGCATTGAGTATTTATGAGAAGTTTGATTCCTTGTATAAAGTTCTGAGATATAAAGATGGCAATGTTAAGAGACATGTTAGGAAGTAAATTGTGATTTGGTAAAAATACTTGTGTAAAGGTTTGTGATTCCCGTAGCATGCACGTATGGTGAACCATTATGTAAGGAAGTCGGAGCATGACTTGTTTATAGATTGTCGACCTTTGTGTGAGGGTTGGGGGCCCGCGATGGTTAACTCCTACCAACCTCCCCCCTAGGAGCATGTGTTTAATGCTTTGCTTCAATGACTAATAGACTTTTGCAATAAGTATGTGAGTTCTTTATGACTAATGTTGAGTCCATGGATTATACGCATTCTCACCCTTCCACTTTTGCTAGCCTCTCTATTATCGCGCAACTTTCGCCGGTATACCACATACCTTCCTCAAAATAGTCACCATATACCTTCCTCAAAACAGCCACCATACCTACCTATTATGGCATTTCCATAGCCATTCCGAGATATATTGTCATGCAACTTCCACCGTTTCCTTTTATGACATGCACCATCACTTCCATATTGCATATAGAGTCATAGGTATCGAGTTTTAATTTTCTTTGGAGTTTTAAGTAGATAAAAATGTGATGATTATAATTAATAGAGCATGTCCCATGTGAGGAAATTATGATGGAAGCTATGATTCCCTCACAAGTGGGGATGAGATTCCGGACTTCATGAAAAAAAGGCCAGCGAAGCCAAAATAAAAAATGAATAAAAGAGGCCTTAGATGCCCACACACAAAAATGAAAAAAATGAGAGAAAAGAGAGAAGGGACATTGCTAATACCTTTTTCCACTTGTGCTTCAAAGTAGCACCATGATCTTCATGATAGAGAGTCTCCTATTTTGTCACTTTCATATAGCTAGTGGAAATTTTTCTTCACAATGCACGACCACTTAGTTCCTTTTTGAGCTTTCATACACTTATAGCTCTAGTGCATCCGTTGCATGGCAATACCTACTCACTCACATTGATATCTATTGATGGGCATCGCCATAGCCCGTTGATACGCCTAGTTGATGTGAGACTATCTTCTCCCTTTCCTTGACAACCTCCACCATATTTTATTCCACCTATAGTGTTATATCCATGGCTCGCGCTCATGTATTGTGAGAGAGTTGTAAAGGTTTGAGAAAATAAAGGTGTGAAAACAATTGCTTGACTTTTCATCGGGGTTGTGCATAATATAAATACTTTGTGTGGGGAAGATGGAGCATAGCCAGACCATATGATATTGTAGGGATAACTTTCTTTTGCCATTATATTCTGAAGAGATACAATTGCTTTGCTAGTATGCTTGAAATATTATTGTTTCTATATCAATATTAAGCTTTTGTTTTCAGTCTTACGGATCTGAATATTCATATCATAATAAAAAATATTATATGGATAAATATGTTAGGTAGTACTCCGCATCAAAAATTCTGTTTTTATCATTTACCTACTCGAGGACGAGCAGGAATTAAGCTTGGGGATGATGATACGTCTCTAACGTATTTATAATTTTTTTATGATGGCATGCTATTATATTATTTGTTTTGAATGTTCTATATGCATTAATATGCTATTTTATATTATTTTGGGGACTAACCTATTAATCTAGAGCCAAGTGCTAGTTTCTGTTTTTTTCCTTGTTTTTGAGTTTCGCAGATATGGGATATTAAACAGGGTCCAAACGGAATAAAACCTTCGAAAGGAATTTTTCTGGAAGGAAACAAGTCAATCAAGCTTGAAGTGCACGTCAGGGGAGGTGCCAGGGTGCCACAAGCCTGCTAGGCGCGGGCCCCCCTAGCCGCGCCTAGCAGGCTTGTCGCTCCCTAACAAGTCTCCTAACCCTATTATTTGGCCTATAAATACCCAAATATTCCCCTAACATCAGAAAGAGCCACGCAAATACTTTTTTGCCACTGGAAGCCTCCGTTCCTAAGAGATCCAATCTTGGAGCCTTTTCTCGTAATCTGCCGGAGGCAGTTTCTATCACGGAGGGCATCTACATCAACTCCATTGCCCCTCCGATGATACATGAGTAGTCCACCAAAGACCTACGGGTCCATAGCTAGTAGCTAGATGGCTTCTTCTCTCCCTTTGATCTTCAATACCATGTTCTTCATGATCTTCATGGAGATCTATCCGATGTAATCCTCTTTTTTGGTGTGTTTGTCAAGATCCGATGAATTGTGAGTTTATGTTCAGATTATCCATGAATATTATTTAAATCTCCTCTGAATTCTTATTTGCATGATTTCATATCCTTGCAAGTCTCTTCGAGTTATTGGTTTGGTTTAGCCACTAGGTTGGTAATTCTTGCAATGGGAGAAGTGCTTGGTTTTGGGTTCAATCTTACGGTGTCCTCACCCAGGGGGTAGCGAGGCACGTATTGTATTGTTGCCATCAAGGGTAACAAGATGGGGTTTTCATCATATTGCTTGAGTTTATCCCTATACATTATGTCATCTTTCTTAATGCGTTACTCTGTTCTTCATGAACTTAATACTCTAGATGCAGACAGGAGTCAGTCGATGTGTGGAGTAATAGTAGTAGATGCAGAATCGTTTCGGTCTACTTGTCACGGACGTGATGCCTATATGCATGATCATTGCCTTGGATAACTACATGATTATTCGCTTTTCTATCAATTGCTTGACAGTAATTTGTTTACCCAGCATGATATTTGCCTTCAAGAGAGAAGCCTCTAGTGAAATCTATGGCCCCGAGTCTATTTTCCATCATATACTTTCAGATCTATAAATCAAAAATATCAAAAATACCTTGTTGCAATTTATTTATCTTTTAGCACTTGTTTACATATATCTCTTTCAGATTTAATCCTTGCAAATAATCGTGAAGGGATTGACGGCCCCTTTATAGCATTAGGTGCAAGTGTTTGATTGTTTGTGTAGGTGCAACCATTGGTGACTTGCTTGTTCTTCCTACTGGATTGATACCTTGGTTATCAACAACTGAGGGAAATATTTATCTACTTCGCTGCATCAGCCTTTCCTCTTCAAGGGAAAACCAACTCAAGCTCAAGAGGTAGCATCGGCCTATTAGCACTTTCGGCCCAAAGGCCCGCGGGGAGAGCTAGGGTTAGGAGCCTAGCCGTCAGATGAAATCCAACGGCTGTCCGTGCGTTTAGTGGATCAAAATTGCTTCCCGGCCAACTCCCGTAACCCTAACCCCATTTCTTCCCCCGCGTTGCTCACTCTGTGCTCTCTTTGCTCGAACGCAGCAGCCTGTCGACCACTGGCGGCGCTTGGTCCGACCGTCGACGACGGGGTGAATACCTCCGTGTCGCGCGCGCCTCTCCTTCCTCTTCCCGTTCCTCTGTCCGCCCGACACACAACGGCGAGCGCCCGTGCGTGCCCGCGGCTCTCTCGGCCTCTCTGACCCGTGCCTCTCTCTCGCGCACGCAGGCGGCCAACGACGGCGAGCTCGTGCCGCCGCGGCCGCCCAGTCTTCTCTCCCCTTCCTCACTTCTACCTCCAACCACCACCACCACTCTACTATGAGCAGAGGCAGGGCCTGAACGACGGCGCCCCCTTGGCCCCCTTGCCAGTGTGCGCGTCCACCCTTGGGTGAGCGCGTCGCTGTCAAGTGGCCCCAGCGACGACGCCCGATGAACTTTTGTTTGCCTCGTGAGGGGTTATACCTTCTTCCGACGCCTCGGCTTGCCGATGCGCGTCGAGATCGAGAGAGTCGACGCGGCCTTGCGGCGACACTCTTTGCCGACGAGGCATGAGGCCCTTTCCGATGATCTTTTGTTGTTTTTTTGTTTGCTTTTCTCTTCCCTGCTAGGGTACTTTGGGGGAAGGGAGATCTCTTGCTTTTGCTACCACAATTTCAACACCAAAACATGGCTCTGAAACCATTGATAGACCCAATGGGATCGGGTAGGCTAGGTGTTGATGGCAGCCAAGATGTGGACATGAGTGTTATACCTTCTCTATGCGATGATGAACCCGACGAGGTGGACATGGCGTCGGGTGGCAACAGTGTGGGCATGTGTGTGCATTTGTGGTGAGGACGGCAATGTTATGGTGGCAGAGAGATGGTGGCGACGGCGATGAGTGTGCAGTGGCGGCGATGATGCTTCCTGTCACTAACACCGCAAGACCTAGATCGGGTGTATTAGTAGGGAGCCTGGTAACACGACGAACCTCGTACTGCGTGCCACCGGCCCCCGCCTCTTTTATGTAGCGTTGCGTGACAGAGGGCCACCAACCATATGGGTGGGTGCGCCCAATGGGTCGTTGGGCCCACTCGGTGGAGATCAACCGAACACAGCAGGCATCCACAAATGATTTTAAAGAATGTAGTAACCTGATCCAAATGATGCATCCACCATCCAGCTTTATGATTGCAAATGAAATGTAGTACACTTACGAATACTAAGCTTGCAATCATGCCCAAATATTTCTCATATTCTTGAAAGAAGTTTGGCAACGCGCAGGACATCATCTACTCCAAACCAGTTACACTCACAGATATGACTTTTAAGGCCCTCTACAATACACACATAATTCATGAGACTTATAAAAAATGCAAATATTAAGGTCGATGCGGCATAACCGATGGTAAGCATGGCAAATGCAATCACAAAACGACTCCGATAAACATCAGGGAATCCACTATGATTTTCTCCTCTACTAGAGCAAAGCTCTCGACCAAATTCCACCAGAAACAGAACAAGCAGAAGACGGAAATGCACTGTTATAGGGGCCCTGAACTGCACATTGCATGATCCATACACTTCGATGCTTTTGGAAAACACACAGCTCAAACACCGGCATTCAGCTCGCACCAGACATGTAAAATTTTGGCCACTTCCAAGTTTATCCATTATTCTAAGCATAACATCATACAAAAGCACAAAAACCTCTAGTTAATGGGGTGATATTGCGCCGATACTCGCTTAGGTGGAAGCTTCCGAAGGATGAAAAGGACCAGCGCGGAAGGCAGTATCTCTGTCAACTGCACGGTAATAGGGGAGTGTGTGTATAAGACGGGAAGTAATTCTACAAAAATACCATCGATACCATGGTAATGACTTTTTGATATTACTTACCATATAATAGAAGAAATCTAGGATTGGGTGATCTAAAACCTCCAAAGAAACATCAGCATCGAATGCAGATACTGCCACCTATAACCAAGTAAGAGGGGAGAAAGGGAGGAAATTAGAAGTAAATAAACCAACAGGACACAAGTATATATATGTGGCACTGTTCTGGAACAAGATCTGTAGACCATAGACCTAGTGGATTTATCACAACAGTGCACAGCAACATCAAGTGCAGTAAACATTAGGTTGATACGTTTGGTGGATTCACATTCATATGAAACTGTCCACACAAGTCTACATCAGATTTCCTCTTTACGCCCAACCAAAAAGAAATTAAGCATTATTCCTCAACTCCTAACAGTGAGTCACGAAGAACAAAATACTCACCACGATGCATCTTATCAGGAAACAGGTGCAGCAGATTGTCGTCACAGTCCCAACCTGAGAATTTTCAACATTACAATAAAATTTTGGAGGCCAAGAAAGAAATTGACAGTTATTATTTTTGAACTGATGGATCTCAAGTTCTGTATTGAGAAAAAGGATAACAATAATATTAAAAAAATACTAAATTCAGTATGTTTTGTCAGACATACTAAACATATTAAGACAAAATGAGAAGACAACGCAACATTTTTACTCTTCACAAATTCCGAGCACCAAGTTACAGATAATGCAAAAGATTTCATGTTCAATGTATGACAATCACGTTAAAAGTAATCATTGTCATGGCAAAGCTATATGAAATGACAGATCCTAACAGAATATGTCGGTAGTTTGTTCTTGACAACATGCTATACATATCTAGCTGAACAGAAAATGTGTACAAATCCATTTATTGAAGGGTCTAATCACCTCATAAAGCTTCTTTTTTCGCCCCTTTGATTCAATGGGGAAACGTCTCAGTAAGACAAACAGCCTACAGAGAAGAAAGAGCACATCTTACAGATCCAGCGCACACACAGCGATACAATACAAAGAAAAAGCATTGGACTTGCCTTCCACCATATACTGCGAAACCAAGAAGGGCCACAGCAGAGACAGATACAATGAAGATTTTGCTGACCAGCTCAACCAATGGGTTGTCGTTTATTCCAAGGTACACCCAAATACAGACCTGTCCAGATCTCCGATCGGACATAGCAAACATGAGCATGGCTCTTACAGGAACCAATAAAGTGATATGACCGTGAGATGATGAGAAATAACACACCTGAATTACATATACGATGCTATTAACGGCTAGGTATATAATCCTCAACTTATCGGTGGGGAGACTCCTGGCCTGCAGAACTCAGAAGAAAAAATCTCGCATAATTCGTTGAATAAATACAACTAAATGGTAAGAGAATGAAGAGTGTTATATAACAAGATTCGTAGGAAAAATACCTGATGGTATATTTCTGCCCAGAAAAGAACAAGTAAGGTGTAGGCCGAGAAGAAGAGCAAGCCGGGGAGGTCTAGTAACACCAACTTATAAACCTGGCCAAGCCAATCAATTAGCAAAATAAGGTCTCGACGCCGGTGCTACAGTAAAGTGGTAGTGCACAGATTGTGTCTCTTACTTTTGTTTGGAGGAGGAAGACATAGGCATGGAATCCGAATACAACGGCACGAACTGCGGCAAGTAGTTTTTCGTAGGTTAGCACACACGTGACACATGCGGGGGGCAGTTGCAAATGAAGGGTGAAATCAAAAGAAGGAATCAGGATTGGGGGATCCCACATTTAATTAACATTGATTACATTGCCCCCATTTCCGGCAACATTTATTTTACATTACCCCCATTGACGACGAAGTTCATGAGGTGGAACACCTTCTGCGTGGTCCAGCCGAACTCGGGCACTCTGCGCTGGATCCTCACCAGCTGAATCTGCAGGCGGACAGCATAAACGGACTCAAAATCGAACTCGGCGGCAGCATCCCCTCGATGCGTTGTGAGATTAATTGATGAAAGAAAGATCCAATTTCAATCGGCAGCTCGGTCCGGGTCAATAATGAGCCGAAGCACGCATTGGGGTCGGAGGGGGGCCGAGGGGGGACGAATCAGGGTAGCATTCCCGTCGAGGTGAGGCGAGGAGATGGGACTGACCAGCGCAACGGCGGAGACGAGGGCGTAAGCGGCGGTGAGGGAGAAGAAGGCGCCGTCCTGCCACGCCGGCGACTCGTTGACGTCCTCCCACCATCCCCGGAGCGCCGCGTTGGCCACGGCGGCGAGGACCGCGGTGGGGGAGGAGGAGACCAGCTCCCTCATCTTTCCCTCAGCTTGACGCTCTTGGCGTTCTCACACTTTCTGTGGGCGTGGGGGGAAGACGGAGAGAGAGAGAGAGGAAGCACAAAAGAAATTGGAGAGAGGGAAGGAAGAACGTGGGTCCGCATGACAGCGTGCGGGGTCAGGATTGGTATATTTTATGTGTTGGGCGGTGGTGGGGCCGTCGGATTTTGGGCGTGTGCGCTTATCGGGGGGTGAGGTGGGGCCCCGTGAACAGTGACGCGGGAGTCGTTGCCGTTAGCCCATTGCTGGGTTAGCTAGAGAGGACAGGTGGGCTCCACGTGGCGACTTCGAGCACCAGCTACTTCCATTCCCAGCGGGGCCCACCGTCAGTGGAACGGACATTATTAAGTCATGGGCTGCTGCTCTTGACCGTGACGTTGATGATAAGGATGGATGAGGAATTGCCCAATTGGATCGGGGATATGAGCTGTGAATATGTGATGATGTAATGATGTCTGAGCTTGAAAGGGAATGGATAAGTAGTAAAAGTTTTGGCTGATTTTTGTTAGGGCATCTAGAGCTAGATCTTTTACAAGGCTAGTTCTTATAAGGGTTTACACAGAAAAAGTAGGAGTTGTAGACAAATCGTTTCCATCCCCGCGTTGTCTTCCTGACGGCTCGGGGAGAAAACCCTAACCGTCATAACTTTCTCATTCTTTCTCTTCTCGTCTCATCGCTGTCGGAGGGTGCTTCCCGGCGAAGCTCGGGTCAGCCCAAGGAAGGCGGTGGCAGGGCACTCGGTCCCTACCTGAGCGATGGGAGGTGATTTCGAGCACCAGGCGACGCGGGGGCATTGCAGGGCGTGTGGCGTGCCTCCAGATCCGAGCGGGGGCCGTGCACGGCGCGGGCTAGCGCCTAGTACGGAGCGCGGGCATGCGGGAGCGTGGCGCTGGGCCACGGCGAGATGGACGACACGTGCGGCGCTCCTGGCCCGGATTTGTCACTGGCCTGATGGCTATGTGGCATGGTGGTGGCGGCGCATGACGTGTGCTTCGTCCTGGCCTTCAGTGTGTGAGTGCGGTGAGTTTCTCCTACGAACGGGCACGGCCTCCTGGGTGACAGTGGTGCTGGTCGTGGCAGTGCCATGGATGGGCTCCGGCAACAGCGGTGATGTCGGCTACATTCTGGCCAGGACGGGCGGACAGGCACTCGTATGCAGACTCCAGATCTGGTGGTAGGTGTTGGTTCGTCGTTTCTCCGGCCGAAAGTCCCGCAATGCTCGTTGCCAGCGATGACAATGTCTGTGGATGTTGTTTATCTTGTGGAAGGCTTCACTGAGGAGATCCGGCACCATTTCCTCCCTGTAGTTCATGTCTTAGGGTGAAAACCCAGATTTGACTTGTCAGATCAGCGATGGCGGCGGCCTTGGTGTCGTTACTTTGTTGGAAGCATCGTCTTTGAGACTTGATCTTTAGGCGGGAGCACCCAGTTTGTGGTGATGTGGCTGGTCGGAAGCGCACAACGGTGATGGACCGGTTGGCGGCCGGCGCTGGTGGGCAGCTAAAGCTCTCTTGTCATGCAGGATGCGAGTCGAGTCATGTTGGTTGTATTCTTGTGGCCGGAGCGGCACATGTCCACCTCCCTATGGATATGTCTTCTCTTTCCGGTGTCGGTGAAGCCATCCAACATGCTCGTGGTGGATTTCACCGTTGGATGATCATCGCACATTGGTCATGAGGTAGTGAAGACGAAGTTGTCGGGTCGTGAGCGCGATTGGTGATGTACGATGGCGTTGCTCTCGTTGCTGTTGTGTTTCTCGGTCTTTTGGCGTTTTTGTATGGCTTTCATGCTTTAGGCCTAGTTTAGCTAGGTATGGTGTGTCCATGTATAGGTTTGTGCCCGGGTTTCCTCTAATAAACCGGGCAGTTTCAGCCATCATCGGCTTCTTCTGCAATGGAATCTTAGCAGTTCTCCTGCTAACTTTCAAAAAACATAAAGGGTTTGCGGTTCACGTTTTTCTTTTATACGGGGTGAATTTGGTAATGGCAGAACATAAACCGCATATGAAACTATTAACTTTGGAAAAAAAGTTCCGCGTGAAAGATAAACAAGAAACAGTAGGGTATATAGAAGTTAATCATCGATACATATATGAGTTCATCGATCTACATAGGGTAGATTCGTCGAACTCCCGCCAACCCTAACTTAACTGCCCAAAATGGGGCTCATCAGAGCCCTCGGGTGCGGTAGCAACGCTGTGGTGTGGCGGCGATCACTCGTTGTCGTCTTCGGACCCAAGGTCGATGTACATGGAGTCTTGCGCGTCGGCTTCGCGACGTCTCGTCTATATTTCCTCGTCGAACTCCCGTGCCTTGGCGAGGCCTTGCTCTTGCAGGACCTGGTTGATCTCCTCGTCCCGATGACGGCGCTACGCCACTTCCTCCTCCTCACGCGCACTCCACTCGAGAATCACCACCTCAATGGCATCCGCCTCGGAGGGGGGCAGGTAGTCCTACGGCCCGATGACACCGGCGCATGGCCTCTCTCCCTCAGGCTCCCTCTTCACTACGCAAAGCGACGGTAGCTCCTCTGCCTCCCTCTTCACCGTGCGGAGCAACGTGCACGAGCTGCTCGTACTGGAGGAGCTGCATCGCATCGAAGATCCTAGTCTGCCATCGGTCGTACTCCTTTGTCTCGCGACGGAGGAGGGACGTAGGAGTCTCCAGGATGAGGTTGGTATACCGATGGGCCAAGCGCTTCCGTGCATGACGCTTGTGCTCCCATCGTCATAACCGCTAGTGGAGCGGTCGATGCTCCACATCCCGTGCTACATGCGGCGGAGCGATGGCGAATTTGTCGCCAGAGTTAGGAAAGGGATGACCGGCGACGAGAAATGCGAGTGTATAGGGTTGGATTGCGGCAGCAGGGGAAAATGGTTGTGACATGTATACCGCCCACGGGACGGTAGATATACTATCAACTAGGTGATTTTGCGGGCCACTATTAACCGTTTACAGTCCGAGGAGACTATATGGGGTATAGCCTGGCCCAAAAAACAGCTCAAACCCGTATAGTCACCGGAATTATAAGGGTCGCGCAATTATAATGGGTCTGCTAGACATGCTCTTACAATGGTGGCATGTGGACATTGATGCCCATGAGAAAAAATGGCTTGAGGCATCTATATTGATTTTTTTTCTTTCGAATGCAAGCTACCACTAGTTGATCTCTTCACGAAAAAATAGACATCCAGACACATGCATCTCTACTTTTCACTCTAACTTGTCAGCTTTTTCATCGGACCACACTTTTTGTCTTCAAACACCCGTCTCTTGCTGAGTATCCCACTACACCATCCGACTCTATATGCGATCCTACATGCCATACGGGGCATCACCTTGGGGCTATGCATGGTCGTGCCCTTAGTGACTGATAGTTGTGATTTGCATTGGGTTTTCCACCGAAGAGGAGGGGATGATGCAGCAGAGTATAGATAAGTATTTCCCTTGATAAGAACCAAGGTTAGCAAAACAATAGGACAACCACGTAATTTCCAGTCTTCAGCACCTACACACAAAAGAGCACACACTTGCACCCAACGCGGGCACGAGGGTTGCCAATCCCCTTGAAGTCGCTACTTGCAAGAAATGAATATTGTAGACGGATAGTTTGATAAATATAAAATAGAAAATAAATAAAAAGTAAATAATGGCAACAAGGTATTAAGAACGTTTGTAAATATATTTTTGAATAGACCCGGGGGCCATAGTTTTTGCTAGGGGCTTCTCTCTCGAAGAAAGTGTTGGAAATATGCCCTAGAGGCAATAATAAAATGGTTATTATTATATTTCCTTGTTCATGATAATTGTTTATTATCCATGCTATAATTTTATTGATTGGAAACTCAAATACATGTGTGGGTACATAGACAACATTGTGTCCCTGGTATGCCTCTAATAGACTTGCTCGTTGATTAAAGATGGTCAAGGTTTCCTAGCCATATACTCCCTCTGTCCCAAGATAAGTGACTCAACTTTGCACTAGCTTTAGTACAAAGTTAGTACAAAGTTAGTACAAATTTGAGTCACTTATTTTGGGACGGAGGGAGTACATCATATGTCATTTGATAACGGGGTCACATCATTAGGAGAATGATGTGATGGACAAGACCCAAACTATGAACGTATCATATGATCGTGTCAGTTTACTGCTATAGTTTTCTACATGTCAAGTATCTGTTCCTATAGGCCATGAGATCATGCAATTCACTGACACCGGAGGAGTACCTTGTGTGTATCAAACGTCGCAACATAACTGGCTGACCATAAAGGTGCTCTACAGGTATGCCCGAGGGTGTTTGTTGGGTTGGCATGGATCAAGACTGGGATTCGTTACTCCGTGTAACAGAGAGGTATCTCAGGGCCCACTCGGTAATACAACATCAAAATGAGCCTTGCAAGCAAAGTGACTAAAGAGTTAGCCACGGGATCTTGTATTACGGAATGAGTAAAGAGACTTGCCAGTAACGAGATTGAACTAGGTATATAGATACCAACGATCGAATCTCGAGCATGTAACATACCCAGGAACAAAGGGAACTGCATACGGGATTAACTGAATCCTTGACATAGAGGTTCAACCGGTAAATATCTTCATAGAATATGTAGGAACCAATATGGGCATCCAGGTCCCGCTATTGGTATTGACCGTAGAGGTGTCTCGGTCATGTCTACATAGTTCTCGAGCCCGCAGGGTCTACACACTTAACATTAGGTGGCGTTTTGATACTATTGGGTTATGTATGTTGGTGACTGAAGGTTGTTCGGAGTCTTGGATGAGATCTCGGATGTCACGAGGAGCTCAGTAATGGTCCGTAGGTAAAGACTTATATATAGTAAGTTGGCATTCGAGTTCCGGAAAAGTTCCATGACCTGCTAGTTTTGTGATGGGGGTGCCGGAAGGGTTCTAGGGGCCACCGGGAGTGGCCCACCCACCCCAGGAGACGCATGGGCCTAGGAGGTAGCACACCACCCCCTGGTGGGCTGAGCAACCAGCTCCTAGGAGGCCCTTACGCAAGAGGTGGAGAAGACCAAGTGGGGAGGGAGTCCTACTAGGACTCCACCTCCCTTGTGGGAGGTGGACTCCTCCCCCTTGCGTCGGCCAAGCCCCTAGGGGAAACCCTAGGGTGCCGCACCTACCCCTTTATCCTATATATATGTGAGGGGAGGGAGGGCTGCAACACTTTAGCCACGGCGCAGTCCTCTCCCTCCATATCTAGATCGTTTCTCCTCTAGATCTATTCGGTACAGCTTAGTGAAGCTAGAACGGATCAGCTCCACCACCACCACCGCCACGCCGTCGTGTTGCCGAAGAACCCATCGACCTCTCCACCCTCTCTTGCTGGATCAAGGATGTGGACATTGTCATCGAGTTGTACGCGTGCTGAATGCGGAGGTGTCGTCCATTTGGTGCTAGATCGTGATTGGATCGTGGGACGGCTTGCGATTTGGATCACGAAGACGTTCGACTACATCAACCACATTTCTTAACGCTTCCCGCTTAGAGATCTACAAGGGTATGTGGATCCGATCTCTCCTCTCGTAGATGCCCATCTCCATGGATAGATCTTGTATGTGCGTAAGAAATTTTTTGTTTCCCATGCAACGTTCCCCAACAGTGGTATCAGAGCTAGGTCTATGTGTAGATGAGATCACGAGTAGAACACAAAGGAGTTTGTGGGTGTTGATATTCAGATTGCTTCCTCCCTTGGATTTTTCTTGATTCAGCGGTATTGTGGGATGAAGCGGCACGAACCAACCTTACTCGTCCACGTACGAGAGACTGGTTCCATCGACTGACATGTGACTTTTTTGCATAAAGATGGTTGGCAGGTGTCTGTCTCTCCTACTTTAGTTAGATTAGATTTGACAAAAACAGTCCTTAAGAAGGTTGAAAAGCAATTGGTGTATCACCCTTGTGGTTTTGCATAGGTAAGAATCATTCTTGCTAGATAGCCATAGAAGCCACGTAAAATATGCAACAAGAATTAGAGGGCGTCTAACTTGTTTTTGGAGGGTATGTTGTGATATGATATGGTCGAAGACATTGTAACATCCCAAATTTTCAATTTGGAATGTTTTACAATTATAGTTAAGCATCTATGCATGTTGATTTAAATGAATGTGGCAATTAAATTTTCATCTTCTTTATTTGACTTATTTTCAATTGGCATTTGAGTTTATTCAATTTCCTTACAAAATACTTTGATAAAAAAGTATGAGAGGAGGTAACATGACATCCCAAAAGTGAGAGGAAAAAGTGCCAATATTTTTGAAAGTAAAATTTGGTTTTATTTGGAATTTTTAAAAATAATGTTTTTATAAAGTTCTTATTTTGCCTCTAAAATAATGTTCACGCCTTAGGATTTTTTTTCTGAACGTTTTGGTATATAATACCTTATGTTTACTTTTCCCATTTATTCTTGTAAAATAGAAAGAACGTATTTTACAAAAAAATAAACGAAAAAAATAGAAGGCTAGCGTTGGGCCAGCCACCAAGCCACGCCCGAGCCAGCCAGGAGCTAGCGAGGGGAGGGCCAGCCCTAACGCTCCTGGCCAAAAGAGCGCTCCTCCCCGAGCCGCGGCCACCCCATGTACAGGAGTTTCTCTTCCCATCGATCTCCCACGTGCGCCCCTCTCTCTCATTTTTCTGACATAAGGGAACCCCCCAGCTTCTTCTTGCCCACGTACGAACATGGAATCCTACATGTACACATACACGAACCAACTTCGATTCAAACCCTCCAAAAATCCTATCTCTAGTCAACCCCTACCCCCAAGCATCATGTCCTATAAATACTCGTGAACCACAATGCCCGAAACCATCTATACACGAAGCTCTCGCTGTTTGGATCTCGTCGCAGAAGCAGCGGTTCATCGTTGGATTCCGACGCCGGTGAGCCATACCTGATGGAAATATGCCCTAGAGGCAATAATAAATTCGTTATTATTATATTTCCTTGTTCTTGATAATCGTTTATTATCCATGCTATAATTATATTGATTGGAAACTCAAATACATGTGTGGGTACATAGACAACATTGTGTCCTTAGTATACCACTAGTTAACTAGTTCGTTGATCAAAGATGGTCATGGTTTCCTGGCCATAGACATGAGATGTCATTTGATAACGAGATCACATCATTAGGAGAATGATGTGATGGACAAGACCCAAACTATAAACATAGCATATGATCGTGTCAGTTTATTGCTATAGTTTTCTGCATGTCAAGTATATGTTCCTATGACCATGAGATCGTGCAACTCACTGACACCGGAGGAATACCTTGTGTGTATCAAACGTCACAACGTAACTGGGTGACTATAAAGATGCTCTACAGGTATCTCTGAGGGTGTCTGTTGAGTGGGCATGGATCAAGATTGGGATTTGTTACTCCGTGTGATGGAGAGGTATCTCAGGGCTCACTCAGTAATACAACATCACAATAAGCCTTGCAAGCAATGTGACTAAGTGTTAGCCACGGGATCTTGTATTACATAACGAGTAAAGAGACTTGCCAGTAACGAGATTGAACTAGGTATAGAGATACCAACGATCGAATCTCGGGCAAGTAACATACCGAAGAATAAAGGGAACAACGTACAGTATTAACTGAATCCTTGACATAGAGGTTCAACCGATAAAGATCTTTGTAGAATATGTAGGAACCAATATGGGCATCCAGGTCCCACTATTGGTTATTCACCGTGGAGGTGTCTCGGTCATGTCTACATAGTTCTCGAACCCGCAGGGTCTGCACACTTAAGGTTCGGTGACGTTTTGATATAGTATAGTTATGTATGGTGGTGACCGAAGGTGGTTCGGAGTCCCGGATGAGATCCCTGGACGTCATGAGGAGCTCTGGAATGGTTTGCAGGTAAAGATTGATATGTAGGAAGTCATATTTTGGTCACCGTAAAAGTTTCGGGTACTTCAGTAGTGTATCAAGAGTGTCGAGAGAGTACCGGGGGCAATCGGGAGGGTTGTCTCGACCCAAAGGACCTCATGGGCTGTGGAAGGAGTCAAACCATCCCCTAGTGGGCTGGACGACCCCCCCACTAAGGCCCATGCGGCCAAGGGTGGGAAAAACCCAAAGATGGAAAGGTGGAAAGGGTTTCCAAGTGGAGAGGAGGAATCCTACTCCTAGTAGGATTGGAGTAGGACTCTTCCACCTCCAATTTTGGACAACCCTTGAGGGTTTGAGGCTGCCTCCTCTCCTCCCTCCCTCCTATATACTAGAGGATTTAGAGGGGAGAGCTAACCCTAATTGCCATGTGCTCCCTCTACTTCCTCTATATCATTTTCTCCTTTAGTCTAGTTTCGGCGGTGCTTAGGCAAAGCCTTGCCGGAATAGTTCAACCACCGTCACCGCCGCGCCATCGCGCTACTGGAAAACTCATCTACCTATATGCACCCTCTTGTTGGATCAAGAAGGCGGAGATCGTCATCGAGCTGTATTTGTGCTGAACGCGGAGGTGCCCTCCGTTCGACGCTAGATCGGAAGGACCGTGATCAGGATCGCGAGACGATTCGTGATTTGATCGCGGGACGAATCGTGATGGGATCGTGGGATGGATCGTGATTGGATCGCGAGATGGATCGTGATTGGATCGCGGGACGCTTGGCAATTTGGATCGCGAAGACGTTTGACTACATCAACCACGTTTCCTAACGCTTCCCGCTTAGCGATCTACAAGGGTATGTAGATCCACTCTCCCTCTCATAGATGCTCATCACCATGGATAGATCTTGCGGGTGCGTTGGAATTTTTTTGTTTCCCACGCAACATTCCCCAACAGAAACCACCTCAACGCACGTGATGATCGGACTTGAGTTGGTGGATTTGGATCATGTGACACTCGAATGACTGGAGGGATGTCAATTTGAGTGGGAGTTTTTAAGTAATATGATTAACTGAACTCATTATCATGAACATAGTCAAAATTATGTTGTAGATTACTAGCTCATGATGTAGCTCCCTCGAATTTTTTATATGTTCCTAGAGAAATAGAGTTGAAAGATGATGGTAAAAATAATGCGGACTCGGTCTATGATCTGAGGATTGTCCTCATTGCTGTACAAAACGCTTATGTCGATAATGCACCACTCGGTGCAGGCCCCCTCAAGAGTCGTCTGTAGATGTTGTGAACATCTGACACACACGTTCTGATGACTACTTGATAGTACAATGCGTCATGCATTACGGCTTAGAATTGAGGCTCCAAAATGTTTTGAACGTCACGAAACATATGAGATGTTCTAAGAGCTGAAATTGGGATCTCAGGCTCGTGCCCATGTTGAGAGTTATGAGACTCCAACAAGATTATTTGCCTACAAGATGAAGGAGAATATCTCAACCGGTGAGCATGTGCTCAGATTGTCTGGGTACTACAATCACTTGAATTGAGTGGGAGTTGATCTTCTAGATAAGATAGTGATTGATATAGTTCTCCAAGTCACTGCCACTAAGCTACTAGAGCTTCGTGATGAACTATAAAATGCCAGGGATGGAAATAATGATCCCTAAGCTATTCGCGATGTTTGACACTGCGAAGGTAGAAATCAAGAAGGAGCATCAAGTGTTGATGGTTAATGAAACCACTAGTTTCGAGAAGGGCAAGGGCTAGGAGGGAAACTTCATGGATGGCAAGTCAGTTGTTGCTCCAATGAAGAAACCCAAGGTTGAATCCAAACCCAAGACTAAGTGCTTCTATTATGAGGAGAACGGTCACTAAAGGGAAACAACCCTAGATACTTGGTAGATGAGTAGGCTGGCAACGTCGACTGAAGTATATTTGATATACCTGTTATTGACGTGTACCTTGCTAGTACTCCTAGTAGCACCTGGGTATTAGATACCGATTCAAATGCTAAACGTTATTAACTCAAAGTAAAAGCTATTGAATAAACGGAGACTAGCTAAGGGTGAGGTGATGATGTGTGTTGGAAGTGTTTTCCAAGGTCGATGTGATCGCCTTTGCACGCTCTCTCTACCCTCGGGATTAGTGATGAACCTAAATAATGGTGTTTGCGTTGAGCATGAACGTGATTATATCATGTTTATTGCAGTACAGTTATTCATTTAAGTTAGAGAATAATGGTTATTCTATTTACATGAATAATACGTTCAATGGTCATGCACCCAATGAGAATGGTTTATTGAATCTTGATCGTAGTAATACACATGTTCATAACATTGATGCCAAATGATGCAATGTTAATAATGATAGTACCAAATACTTTTGGCACTGCCACTAAATGTCATATTGGTGTAAAGCGCGTGAAGAAACTCCATGTTGATGGATCTTTGGACTCATTCGATTTCGAATCGGTTGAGACATGCGGACCATGCCTCATGGGCAAGATGACTAAGACTCCATTTTTAATATGATGGAGTGGGGCAAGTAACTTTTTGGAAATGATACATGTTAATGTATGCGGTCCAATGAATGTTGTAGCATGCGGTGGATATCATTATTTTCTTACCTTCACTGATGATTTGAGTAGATATGGGTATATTTACTCAATGAAACACAAGTCTGAGATGTTTGAAAAGTTCAAACAATTTAGAGTGAAGTTTGAAATCATCATGACAAGAAGATAAAATGTTTACGATATGATCGTGGTGGAGAATATCTGAGTTATGAGTTTGGTATACAACTTAAGACAATGTGGAATTTGTTTCACATCTCATGCCACCTGGAACACCATAGCATGATGGTGTGTCCGAACATCGTAGTCGTGCTCTATTGGATATGGTGCGAACTATGATGTCTCTTATCAATTTGCCACTATCGTTTTGGTGTTACGCATTAGAGACAACAACATTCACTTTAAAAGGGGCCATCTAAATCCATTGAGATGACACCGTATGAATTTTGGTTTGGTGGAAACCTTAGCTGTCATTTCTTAATGTTTGGGGCTGCGACGCTTATATGAAAAAGGGTTTTCACCTAATGAGCTCGAACCCAAAGCGGACAAATGCATCTTCGTAGAATACCATAACATAACAGTTGGGTAAACCTTCTATCTTAGATCCAAACACAAAGTGTTTGTTGCTAAAACGGGTCCTTTCTCGAGAAAGGGTTTCTCTTGGAAGAATTGAGTGGGAGGAAGATACAACTTGATGAGGTTGTTGAACTTTTGTTTCAACCAGAGAGCAGCATAGCGCAGAAAGATGTTCCTGTGGAGCTTACGTCAGTTGAAGAGGAAGTTAATGATAATGATCATGAAGCTTCAGATCAAGTTACTATCGAACCTCGTAGGTCGACAAGGACGTGTACTGCTCCTGAGTGGTATGGCAACCCTGTCTTAGAGGTCATGTTGTTGGACAACGATGAACCTACGAACTATGGAGAAGCGATGATGGGCCCGGATTCCAACAAATGGTTAGAGGCCATGAAATCCGAGAAAGGATCTATGTATGAAAACTAAGTATGGACTTTGGTAGACTTGCTCGTTGAACGACAGGTCGTTGAGTACAAATGGACCTATAAGATGAAGACAGACGCTAATGGTGAATGTCACCATTTATAAAGCTAGACTTGTCGCAAAGAAGTTTTCACCAAGTTCAAGGAATTGACTACGATGAGACTTTCTCACCATTAGCGATGCTAAAGTCTGTTGGAATTATGTTAGCAGTTGTTGCATTTTTCAATTATGAAATCTGGCAGATGGATGTCAAAACAACGTCTCCTTAATAGTTTACTTGAGGAAAGGTTGTACATGATACAACCAGAAGGTTTTGTCAGTCCTAGGGATGCTAAAAGGTGTGCAAGATCCAGCGATCCTTTTATGGGATGGAGAAAGCATCTCTGAGTTGGAATATATGCTTTGATGAGGTGATCAAAGTTTTTGGGTTTATACAAAGTCTATGGGAAACTTGTATTTACAACAAAGTGAGTGGGAGCACTATAGAATTTTTGATAGGCATATGTGGTTGACATATTATTGATCGGAAATGATGTAAAATTTCTGGAAAGCATAAACGGTTGTTTGAAAAGAGTTTTTCAAAGGAAGACCTAGATAAAGCTACCTAATTGTTGGGCATTAAGATCTATAGAGATAGATCAAGATGCTTGATTAGACTTTTAGTGAGTACATACCTAGACAAGATTTTGAAAGAGTTCAAAATGGGTCAGTCAAAGAAGGAGTTCTTGCCTGATTTGTGAGGTGTGGAGTTGAGTGAGACTCAAAGCTCGACCACGGCATAAGAAAGAGAAAGGACGCAGGTCGTCCCCTATGCCTTATCCATAGGCTCTATATAGTATGCCATGCTGTGTACTGCACTTGTGTGTGCCTTGCCATGAGTCTATCAAGGGGTACAAGAGTGATCCAGGAGTAGATCACTGGACAGTGGTCAATTTTATCCTTAGTAACTAGAGGACTAAGGAAATAGTTCTTGATTATGAAGGTGATAAAGAGTTCATCGTAAAGGGTTACGTTGATGCAAGCTTTAACACCAATTTGGATGACTCCGAGTAGCAATTTGGATACGTATAGTGGAGCATCCATTTGGAATAGCTCTAAGTGGAGTGTGGTAGCAGTGTCTATAGTATGACATAGAGATTTGGAAAGTACACACGGATCTCAATGTCGCAGATCCATTGATTAAAGACCTCTCTCAAATGCAAAGTGTGATTGAACCCCACAACTCATTGGGTGTTAGATTCATAACAATGTAAATCACATGGTGATGTGAACTAGATTATTGACTCTAGTGCAAGTGGGAGACTGTTGGAAATATGCCCTAGAGGCAATAATAAATTGATTATTATTATATGTCCTTGTTCGTGATAATCGTTTATTATCCATGCTATAATGTATTGATTGGAAACTCAAATACATGTGTGGGTACATAGACAGCACTGTGTCCCTAGTATGCCTCTAGTTAACTAGTTTGTTAACCAAAGATGGTCAAGGTTTCCTGGCCATAGACATGAGATCTCATTTGATAACGAGATGACATCATTAGGAAGATGATGTGATGGACAAGACCCAAACTATAAACATAGCATATGATCGTGTTAGTTTATTGCTATAGTTTTCTGCATGTCAAGTATATGTTCCTATGACCATGGGATCATGCAACTCACTGACACCAGAGGAATACCTTGTGTGTATCAAACATCACAATGTAACTGGGTGACTATAAAGATGCTCTACACGTCTCTTTGAGGGTGTCTGTTGAGTGGGCATGCATCAAGACTGTAATTTGTTACTCCATGTGACGGAGAGGTATCTCAGGGCCCACTCAGCAATACAACATCACAATAAGCCTTGCAAGTAATGTGAATAAGTGTTATCCATGGGATCTTGTATTACGGAATGAGTAAAGAGACTTGCCTGTAGCGAGATTGAACTTGGTATAGAGATACCGACGATCGAATCTCGGGCAAGTAACATACTGAAGAACAAAGGGAACAACGTACGGGATTAACTGAATCCTTGACATAGAGGTTCAACCGATAAAGATCTTTGTAGAATATGTAGGAATCAATATGGGCATCCAGGTCCCGCTATTGGTTATTGACCGTGGAGGTGTCTCGGTCATGTCTACATAGTTCTCGAACCCGCAGGGTCTGCACACTTAAGGTTCAGTGACATTTCGGTATAGTAGAGTTATGTATGGTGGTGACCGAAGGTGGCTCGGAGTCCCAGATGAGATCCTGGACGTCACGAGGAGCTCCGGAATGGTCCGGGGGTGAAGATTGATATATAGGAAGTCCTGTTTTGGTCACCGGAAAAGTTTCGGTTACTTTGTTAGTGTACCGGGAGTGTCGGTAGGGTACTGGGGGCCATCGGGAGGGGTGTCTCGACCCAAAGGACCTCATGGGTTGTGGGAGGAGTCAAACCAGACCCTAGTGGGCTGGCTGAACCTCCCAATAAGGCCCATGCGGCTAAGGGTGGGAAAAACTCAAAGGTGGAAAGGTGGAAAGGGTTTCCAAGTGGAGAGGAGGAATCCTACTCCTAGTAGGATTGGAGTAGGACTCCTCCACCTCCAATTTCGGCCAACCCTTGAGGGTTTGAGGCTGCCTTCTCCCCTACCTCCCTCCTATATATACTATAGGATTTAGATGGGAGAGCTAACCCTAATTGCCACGTGCTCCCTCTACTTCCTCTAGATGGTTTTCTCCTTTAGTCTAGTTTCAGCGGTGCTTAGGCGAAGCCTTGCCGGAATAGTTCCACCACTACTGCCACCGCGTCGTCGCGCTGCCGGAGAACTCATCTACCTCTCCACACCTACTTGCTGGATCAAGAAGGCGGAGATCATCATCGAGCTGTACATGTGCTGAACGCGGAGGTGCCATCCGTTCGGCGCTAGATTGGAAGGACCGTGCTCAAGATCGCGAGACGATTCGTGATTTGATCGCGGGACAGATCGTGATGGTATTGCGGGACGGATCGTGATTGGATCGTGATATGGATCGTGATGGGATCACGGGACACTCGGTGATTTGGATCACGAAGATGTTCAACTACCTTAACCACGTTTCTTAACGCTCCCCGCTTAGCGATCTATAAGGGTATGTAGATCCACTCTCCCTTTCATAGATGCTCATAACCATGGATAGATCTTACATGTGCGTAGGATTTTTTTGCTTCCCATGCAACATTCCCCAACAATACCGAGGCTCCCTCTTCTATGGTTCGACTTCTTTCAATCCCTAGATTCTTTTTGACAAGGTCTTGTCTCCCCTCCCCATCTACAGCGACCACCTCTAGCTCGCAACGCCGCCGGAGTTCACGAAGTTCACCTCGACGCCCCGCTCACCTCCGTCAACCCCAACTTTCACCAACACCAAAAATCGGTTGCCCTCGATCTCCCTCACCCATCGGACATCACCACCAACACCGCCGACGACTGGAGCAGCCACCCCACCACCATCTACTTCTCTGTCCACGGCCGACCTCTTCTCTGTAAGCAAGGAGTGCTCCTCCCTTGTTCGTGTTGTATTTTTTTAGAACGAACCATTACATAGATCGGTTTTCTCCTGTTTAGATCGAACCGTCTCGGTTTAGTTATTTTTTTCTGCTAATAAGCCGCTGCCGATGAACCCCTTAGATAGAGGCCGTTCGCTCCTAAGCTGAGCAGCACACAACATACAACCAACAGAAGCTCACCATATGTCATCGACCACAGTTTAACGTTTTCATGAAAAATCTCGTATTTAGATTAGATCCCAATTTTTTTTGTATATTTAATTGTACAACTCCGATTTTGATGATTCTTTTTGCTACGGTTTCGCAAAAATCCAATCTATCACGTGGAACCAATGAAAAAATATTTTTCAACTTTTAAATTTTCAGTTTAAACAGATTTGTATTAAACAGTAATTTAGGTATAACATTTATTTAAAAATAGGGTTTTGAGAAACTCCTATTGCTACAGTTTTCTGCATGTTATATGTATTGAGATAACTAATAAAAATATTTTTTGAATCTAGACAGATTCGAGTTCTATCTTAAATAGGCCCTAACTTTTGTTTTATAAAAGCTTTTTAATTGATTCTTTTTGCTAATTAAAACTACTAGAAAATAGTTTCTGTTAAACTTGGGTTTTATAACATTTTCTTCTGTTAAAAATAGTTTCTGTCCAAAAACTTCTTTTGCCAATTTCGTTGAGTTTCCGAGTTTTCTTTTGATGTTGTTTTGCATATGATCTTGTTTGCTTGATTGTGTTCATGATTTCTTATTGTATGCTTATTTTTTGTCATGCTAGGTTGTCCGAAGTGCGAGGCAGAATACTACCAATCTCTAGAGTTTAACGAATATCAACAAGTCAAGTTCACACTTTCATCATACTTTCCTATACCCAGTTTTACTATGCATTAGATTCACTCTTACAAATTGCATGAGTAGGATTGGGAAATTATGATATTGCTATGTAGTTCATAAGGTAGGAACCTATGACCCTTGATCATGTTGGGAATATTCGATAAGTTTATATATTGCTTAGCCATGCTCGTAGACGAGGATTGGTATGTGTGATTCATGTAAGTTATGAGAGAAATAATAATTGTGGGATAACCTTAAGGTGTCAACATTAATACAACTCTAGGTGGAATGGCTGGGGCACATGGAGAATCCAGTGCTTGCCCTAGGGGATCCCAAAGGACCCGTGTGATCACCCTACGGAATGCCACCCAGTCTCAAAGGGATCATATGATATTTCATGCCTAGAAACTTCCGTGTGAAGCCACAAGCCATTATGGGTTCTGGCATAGTTGAGTAAGTTTGTGTGAGCCTTTCCTGGTAGGCTAGCAGATGTAGGGGAAAGTAGGTGTATAATAGCGGGACCTAGATGCCCATATTGGCTCCTACATATTCTATGAAGATCTTTATCGATGGAACCTCTATGTCAAGGATTTGGCCCTGCATATTCTATGTAATAGCAGGACCTACATGCCCATATTGGCTCCTACATATTCCATGAAGATCTTTATCGATGGAACCTCTATGTGAAGGATTTGGTTAATCCTGTATGTTGTTCCCTTTGTTCTTCGGTATGTTACTTACCCGAGTTTCGATCGTCGGTATCTCCATACCTAGTTCAACCTCGTTACCGGCAAGTCTCTTTACTTGTTCCGTAATACAAGATCACGTGACTAACACTTAGTCACATTGCTTGCAAGGCTTGTTGTGATGTTGTATTACCGAGTGGGCCCTGAGATACCTCTCCGTCACACGGAGTAACAAATCCCAGTCTTGATCCATGCCAACTCAACAGACACCCTCGGAGATACCTATAGAGTACCTTTATAGTCACCCATTTACGTTGCGACGTTTGATACACACAAGGCACTCCTCCGGTGTCGGTGAGTTGCATGATCTCATGGTCATAGGAACATATACTTGACATGTAGAAAACAGTAGCAACAAACTGACACGATCATATGCTACGTTTGTAGTTTGGGTCTTGTCCATCACACCATTCTCCTAATGATGTGGTGATCCCATTATCAAATGACATGTCATCTCCATGGCTAGGAAACCTTAACCATCTTTGATCAACGAGCTAGTCTATTAGAGGCATACTAGGGACATGGTTTTGTCTATGTATCCACACATGCATCTAAGTCTCCGATCAATACAATTATAGCATGGATAATAAACGATTATCATGAACAAGGAAATATGATAACAACTAATTTATTATTGCCTCTAGGGCATATTTCCAACAGTCTCCCACTTGCACTAGAGTCAATAATCTAGTTCACATCACCATGTGATACACATTGTTATGAATCTAACACCCAATGAGTTCTGGGGCTCGATCATGCTTTGCATGTGAGAGAGGTCTTATAGTCAATGGGTCTGCGACATTCAGATCTGTGTGTACTTTGCAAATCTCTATGTCAAACTATAAACACTGCTACCACACTCCACTTGGTACTATTCCAAATGGCTGCTCCACTATATGTATCCGGATTGCTACCGCGAGTCATCCGGATTGGTGTTAAAGCTTGCATCGACGTAACTCTTTACGACGAACTCTTTATCACCTCCATAATCAAGAAACATCTCCTTAGTCTTTTAGTTACTAAGGATAATTTTAACCGTTGTCCAGTGATCCACTCCTGGATCACTCGTGTACCCCTTGACAGACTCATGGCAAGGCACACAGCAGGTGCAGTACATATCATGGCATAATATAGAGCATATGGCTAAGGCATAGGGGACGACATTCATCCTTTCTCTTTCTTCTGCCGTTGTCGAGCTTTGAGTCTCACTCAACTTTCACACCTTACAAATCAGGAGAGAACTCTTTCTCTGACTGATCCATTTTGAACTCTTTCAAAATCTTGTCAAGGTATGTACTCATTGAAAGTCTCATCAAGCATCTTGATCTATCTATATAGATCTTGATGCTCAACAATTGGGTAGCTTTATCTAGGTCTTCCTTTGAAAAACTCTTTTCAAACAACCATTTATGCTTTCCAGAAATTCTACATTATTTCCGATCAACAATATGTCAACCACATATGCTTACCAGAAACTCTTTAGTGCTCCCACTCACTTTATTGTAAATACAAGTTTCTCATAAACTTTGTATAGACTCAAAAACTTTGATCACCTCATCAAAGTGTATATTCCAACTCCGAGATGCTTGCTTCAGCTCATAGAAGGATAACTGAAGCTTGCACACCTTTTAGCATCCTTAGGACTGACAATACCTTCTGGTTGCATCACATACAACCTTTCCTCAAGTAAACCATTAAGGAAATGATGTTTTGACATCCATCTGCCAGATTTCATAATTGAAAAATGCAGCAACTGCTAACATAATTCCAATAGACTTCAGCATCGCTACGAGTGAGAAAGTCTCATCGTAGTCAACTCCTTGAACTTGTCGTAAACTTCTTTGCAACAAGTCGAGCTATACAAATGGTGACATTTACCATGAGCATTTGTCTTCATTTTAAACATCCATTTGTACTCAACGACCTGCCGTCCAACGAGCAAGTCTACCAAAGTCTATACTTGGTTTTCATACATGGATCCTTTCTCAGATTTCATGGCCTCTAACCATTTGTCGGAATCCGGGACCATCATCGCTTCTTCATAGCTTGTAGGTTCATCATTGTCCAACAACATGACCTCCAAGACAGGGTTGTCGTGCCGCTTAGGAGTAGTACACGTCCTTGTAGACCTACGAGGTTCGATAGTAACTTGATCCGAAGCTTCATGATCATCATCATTAACTTCCTCTTCAACTAATGTAGGCTTCACAGAAACATCTTCCTGCGCTGCGCTACTCTCTGGTTGAACAAAGGTTCAACAACCTCATCAAGTTCTATCTTCCTCCCACTCAATTCTTTCGAGAGAAACTCTTTCTCGAGAAAGGACCCAGTTTTAGCAACAAACATTTTATGCTTGGATCTGAGATAGAAGGTTTACCCTACTGTCTTTAGGGTATTCTATGAAGATACATTTGTCCGCTTTGGGTTCGAGCTCATTAGGTGAAAACCGTTTTTCACATAAGTGTTGCAGCCCCAAACATTAAGAAATGACAGCTTAGGTTTCTATCAAACCATAATTCACACGGTGTCAACTCAACGGATTTACATGGTGCCCTATCTAAAGTGAATGTAGTTGTCTCCAATGCAAAACCCCAAAACGATAGTGGTAAAAGGATAAGAGACATCATAATTCACACCATATCCAATAGAGCACGACTATGATGTTCGGACACACTATCACACTATGGTGTTCCAGGTGGCGTGAGTTGTGAAACAACTTTCACATTGCCTTAAGTTGTATACCAAACTCGTAACTTAGATATTCACCTCCACGATCATATCGCGGACATTTTATCTTCTTGTCACGATGATCTTAAACTTCACTCTGAATTTTCTTGAACTTTTTCAAACGATTCGGAACTTGCGTTTCAGTAAGTAAATATACACTATTATCTACTCAAATCATCGGTGAAGGTAAGAAAATAACGATATCCACCGCATGCTATAAGACTCATTGGATTGCATACATCAACATGTATCATTTCCAATAAATCACTTGCTCGCTCCATCAAACCAGAAAACGGGGTCCTTAGTCATCTTGCCCAAGAGGCATGGTTCGCATGTCTCAACCGATTCAAAATCGAATGAGTCCAAAGATCCATCAACATGGAGTTTCTTCATGCGCTTTATACCAATATGACATTTAGCGGTAGTGCCACAAGTATGTGGTACTATCATTATTAACTTTGTATCTTTTGGCATCAATGTTATGAACATGTGTATTACTACGATCAATATTCAACAAACCATTCTCACTGGGTGCATGACCATTAAAGATATTATTCATGTAAACGGAATAACCATTATTCTTTAACTTAAATGAATAACCGTGTTGCAATAAACACGATCTAATCACGTTCATGCTCAATGCAAAACACCAAATAACATTTATTTAGGTTCGTCACTAATCCCGAAGGTAGAGAGAGCGTGCGATCTTGATCACATCAACCTTGGAAACATTTCCAACACACATCGTCACCTCACCCTTAGCTAGTGCTCCGTTTATTCCGTAGCTTTTACTTCGAGTTACTAACATTTAGAAACCGAACCGGTATCCAATACCCAGGTGCTACTAGGAGTACTAGCAAGGTACACATAAATAACATGTATATAATATATATACTTCTGTCGATGTTGCCAGCCTAGTTATCTACCAAGTATCTAGGATTGTTCCGCTTCAGGGACCACTCTCCTCATAATCGAAGCACTTAGTCTCGGGTTTGGGTTCAATTTTGGGTTGCTTCACTGGAGCAGCAACTGACTTGCTATCCACGAAGTTTCCCTCCTTACTCTTGCCCTTCTCGAAACTAGTGGTTTGACTAACCATCAACACTTGACGCTCCTTCTTGATTTCTACCTTTGCGGTGTCAAACATCGCGAACAGCTCAGGGATCATCATTTCTATCCCTGGCATTTTATAGTTCATCACCAAGTTCTAGTAGCTTAGTGACAGTGACTTGGAGAACTATATCAATCACTATCTTATCTTGAAGATCAACTCCCACTCGATTCAAGCGATTGTAGCACCCAGACAATCTGAGCACATGCTCAACGATTGAGCTATTCTCTTTCATCTTACAGGCAAAGAATCTTGTTGGAGATCTCATATCTCGCAACACGGGCACAAGCCTGAGATCCTAATTTCAGCTCTTAGAACATCTCATATGTTCCGTGATGTTCAAAACATTTTGGGGCCTCAATTCTAAGCCGTAATGCATGACACACTAAACTATCAAGTAGTCATCAGAACGTGCCTGTCAGATGTTCACAACATCTACAGACGACGCTAGAGGGGTTGGCGCACCGAGCGGTGCATTAAGGACATAAGCCTTCTGTGCAGCAACGAGGACAATCCTCAGATGACGGAGCCAGTCCGCAATATTGCTACCATCATCTTTCAACTCTATTTCTCTAGGAACATATAAAAATTCAAGGGAGCTACAGCGCGAGCAAGTAATCTACAACATAATTTGCAAAGACACTACTGACTATGTTCATGATAATGAGTTCAATTAATCATATTACTTAAGAACTCCCACTCAAATTGACATCCCTCCGGTCATTCGAGTGATACATGATCCAAATTCACCAACTCAAGTCCGATCATCACGTGAGTTGAGGTGGTTTCAATGGTGAACATCATTATGTTGATCATATCTACTATATGACTCATGTTCGACCTTTCGGTCTCTTGTGTTCCAAGGCCATGTCTATACATGCTAGGCTCGTCAAGTTTAACTCGAGTGTTCTGCATGTGCAACACTGGCTTGCACCCCTTGTATGTGAACGTAGAGTCTATCACACCCGATCATCACGTGGTGTCTCAACACGACGAACTTTCGCAACGGTGCACACTTGGGGAGAACACAATTCATCTTGAAATTTAAGTGAGGAATCACCTTATAATGCTACTGTCGTCCTAAGCAAAACAAGGTGCATAAAAGGATTAACATCACATGCAAATCATAAGTGACATGATATGGCCATGAACTTGTGCTTTTGATCTCCATCTTGAAAGCACCGACATGATCTCCATCATTAGCGACAAGACACCATGATCTCTATCATCTTGATCTCCATCAACGTGTCACCATTAGGGTTGTCACGCCTAACATGCTTCTACTACTATTGCTACCGTTTTAGCGATAAAGTAAAGCATTACATAGCGCTTAATGATTGACATGCAGGTCATACAATAATTAAAGACAACCCTATGGCTCCTGCTGGTTGCCGTACTCATCGACATGCAAGTCGTGATAATCTATACATCACATGATCATCTCGTACATCACATATATCACATCATGTAATTGGCCATATCATATCACAACATACCCTGCAAAAGCAAGTTAGACGTCCTCTAATTGTTGTTGCATGTTTTACGTGGCTGCTATGGGTATCTAGCAAGAACAATTCTCATCTATGCAAAAACCACAGCGGTGATACACTAGTTCCTTTTCAACCTTCTAAAGGACCGCCTTTGTCGAATCCGATCCAAATAAAGTGAGAGAAGCTGGCACCCGCAAGCCATCTATGCAACAAGTTGCGGTTGAGGGAACCGGTGTCTCATAAGCGTACGAGTAATGTTGGTCCAGGCCGCTTCATCTCACAATACCGCTGAACCAAAACAAGACCAAGGGAGGAAGCAATCTAAGCATCAACACCCACAAACTCTTTGTGTTCTACTCGAGATCTCATCTACACATAGACCTAGCTCATGATGCCACTGTTGGGGAACGTTACATGGGAAACAAAAAATTTCCTACGCACACGCAAGATCTATCCATGGTGATGAGCATCTATGAGAGGGAGAGTGGATCTACATACCCTTGTAGATCGCTAAGCGGTAAGCGTTAAGAAACGCGGTTGGTGTAGTCGAACGTCTTCACGATCAAAATCGCCGACCGTCCCGCGATCTCATCACGATCCGTCCTGCGATCCAATCACGATTCGTCCTGCAAACTCATCACGATCTATCCCGCGATCCCATCACGATCTGTCCCGCGATCCCATCACGATCTGTCTCACGATCCCATCACGATCTGTCCCGCGATCCCATCACGATCTGTCCCGCGAACTCATCATGATCTGTCTCGCGATCTTGATCACGGTCCTTCCGATCTAGCGTCAAACGGATGGCACCTCCGTGTTCAGCACACGTACAGCTCGATGACGATCTCCGCCTTCTTGATCCAGCAAGAGGGAGCGGAGAGGTAGTAGAGTTCTCCGGTAGTGTGACTGCGCTGCGGCGATGGTGGTGGAGTAATTCCGGCAGGGCTTCGCCTAAGCGGTGCAAAAAACCGATCTAGAGGAGAAACTATGCACTGGAGGAACGGGCAGCACGTGGCAGAAAATTCTGTCCAAAAACCCTAAAACCTCTAGTATATATAAGAGGAAGAGAGGAGGAGGGGCCAAGCCTCTAGGAGTCGGACGAACCAAGGGGAGGAGGTGGAATCCACCTCCAATCCTAGTAGGACTAGGATTCACCCTATTTTTGCCTTTTCCCACCTTTTCTCTTTGGGATTTTTCTCCCTAGCCGCATGGGCTTTGTGTGGGACTTCCACCAGCCCACTAAGGGCTGGTATTCACTCTCCCACAGCCCATGTAGCCTCTTGGGTAGAAATACCCCTCCCGATGGTCTCCCGGTACACTACCGGCACTCCCGGTACACTACCGATGAGCCCGAAACTATTCCGACGACCAAAACAGGACTTCCTATATATATGAATCTTTACATTTGGACCATTCCGGAGCTCCTCATGACATCTGGGATCTCATTCGGACTCCGAACAACCTTCGGTCACCACCATACATAACTCTATACTACCGAAACGTCACCAAACCTTAAGTGTGCAGACCCTGCGGGTTCGAGAACTATGTAGACATGACCGAGACACCTCTATGATCAATAACCAATAGCGGGACCTGGATGCCCATATTGGTTCCTACATATTCTACGAAGATTTTTATCGGTCGAACCTCTATGTCAAGGATTCAGTTAATACCGTATGATGTTCCCTTTGTTCTTCGGTATGTTACTTGCCCGAGATTCGATCGTCGGTATCTCCATACCTAGTTCAACCTCGTTACCTGCAAGTCTCTTTACTTGTTCCGTAATACAGGATCCCGTGACTAACACTTAGTCACATTGCTTGCAAGGCTTGTTGTGATGTTGTATTACCGAGTGAGCCCTAAGATACCTCTCCGTCACACGGAGTAACAAATCCCAGTCTTGATCCATGCCAACTCAATAGACATCCTCAGAGATACCTGTAGAGTACCTTTATAGTCACCCAGTTACGTTGCGATGTTTGATACACACAAGGCACTCCTCCGGTGTCAGTGAGTTGCATGATCTCATGGTCATAGGAACATATACTTGACATGTAGAAAATAGTAGCAATAAACTGACACGATCATATGCTACATTTGTAGTTTGGGTCTTGTCCATCACACCATTCTCCTAATGATGTGATGCCGTTATCAAATGACATCTCATGTCCATGGCTAGGAAACCTTAACCATCTTTGATCAACGAGCTAGTCTATTAGAGGCATACTAGGGACATGGTTTTGTCTATGTATCCACACATGCATCTAAGTCTTGATCAATACAATTATAGCATGGATAATAAACGATTATCATGAACAAGGAAATATGATAACAACTAATTTATTATTGCCTCTAGGGCATATTTCCAACAAGGGTGAGGTGACGATATGTGTTGGAAGTGTTTCCAAGGTTGATGTGATCACCATCGCACACTCTCCCTACCCTCGGGATTAGTGATGAACCTAAATAAATGTTATTTGGTGTTTGCGTTGAGCATGAACGTGACTAGATCATGTTTATTGCAATATGGTTATTCGTTTAAGTTAGAGAATAATGCGTATTCTGTTTAGATAAATAATATCTTCAATGGTCATGCACCCAATGAGAATGGTTATTGAATCTTGATGGTAGTAATACACATGTTCATAACATTGATGCCAAAAGATGGAAAGTTAATAATTATAGTACCACATACTTGTGGCACTACTGCTAAATGTCATATTGGTGTAAAGCGCATGAAGAAACTCCATGCTGATGGATCTTTGGACTCATTCGATTCCGAATCGGTTGAAACATGCGAACCATGCCTCTTGGGCAAGATGACTAAGACCTCGTTTTCAATATGATGGAGCGGGGTAAGTAACTTATTGGAAATGATGCATGTTGATGTATGTGATCGAGTGAGTGTTGTAGTGTGCGGTGGATATCGTTATTTTCTTAGCTTCACTGATGATTTGAGTAGATATGTGTATATTTACTTAATGAAACACAAGTATGAAACGTTTGAAAGGTTCAAACAAATTCAGAGTGAAGTTGGAGATCATCGTGACAAGAAGAAAAAGAGTTTACGTTATGATCGTGGAGGTGAATATCTGAGTTACGAGTTTGGTATGCAACTTAAAGACAATGTGGAATTTGTTTCACAACTCACGCCGCCTGGAACACCATAGTGTGATGGTGTGTCCGAACGTCGTAGTTGTGCTCTATTGGATATGGTGCGAACTATGATGTCTCTTATCGATTTGCCACTATCGTTTTGGGGTTATGCATTAGAGACAACTACATTCACTTTAAAAGGGGCACCATCTAAGTCCGTTGAGATGACACCGTATTAACTTTGGTTTGGAAGAAACCTAAGCTGTCATTTCTTAATGTTTGGGGCTGCGACGCTTATGTGAAAAAAGGGTTTTCACCTAATGAGCTCAGACCCAAAGATGACAAATGCATCTTCATAGAATACCCTAACGTAATAGTTGGGTACACCTTCTATCTCAGATCCAAGAACAAAGTGTTTTTTTGCTAAAACGGGTCCTTTCTCGAGAAAGAGTTTCTCTCGATAGAATTGAGTGGGAGGAAGATACAACTTGATGAGGTTGCTGAATCTTTGTTTCAACCAGAGAGTGGAACAAAGCAGAAAGATGTTTCGTTGGAGCCTACGTCAGTTGAAGAGGAAGTTAATTATGATGATCATGAAGCTTCAGATCAAGTGACTATCGAACCTCATAGGTCGACAAGGACGTGTAATGCTCCTGAGTGGTATGGCAACCCTGTCTTGGAGGTCATGTTGTCGGACAACGATGAACCTACGAACTATGGAGAAGTGATGATGGGCCCGGATTCCAACAAATGGTTAGAGGCCATGAAATCCGACAAAGGATCCATGTATGAAAACCAAGGATGGACTTTGGTAGACTTGCCCGTTGAACGACAGGTCGTTGAGTACAAAATAGACCTTTAAGGTGAAGACGGATGCTAATGGTGAATGCCACCATTTATAAAGCTTGACTTGTCGCAAAGAATTTTCCGCCAAGTTCAAGGAGTTGACTACGATGAGACTTTCTCAGCCGTAGTGATGCTAAAAGTCTGTTGAAATTATTATAGTCGTTGCTGCATTTTTTGGTTATGAAATTTGGCAGATGGGTGTCAAAACATAGTTTCCTTAACGTTTTCCGTGAGGAAAGGTTGTATGTGATACAACCGGAAGGTTTTGTCACTCCTAAGGATGCTAAAAGGTGTGCAAGCTCCAGCGATCCTTCTATGGACTGGAGCAAGCATGTCGGAGTTGGAATATACGCTTTGATGAGGTGATCAAAGTTTTTGGGTTTATACAAAGTTTAAGAGAAACTTGTATTTACAAGAAAGTGAGTGAGAGCACTATAGAATTTCTAATAAGTATATGTGGTTGACATATTATTGACCAAAAATGATGTAGAAAATCTGGAACACATAAATGGTTGTTTGAAAAGAGTTTTTCGAAGGAAGACCTGGATAAAGCTACCTAATTTTTGGGCATCAAGATCTATATAGATAGATTAAGATGCTTGATGAGACATTCAAAGAGTACATACCTATACAAAATTTTGAAAGAGTTCAAAATGGATCAGTCAAAGAAAGAGTTCGTTCCTTGTTTTCAAGGTGTGGAGTTGAGGGATACTCAAAGCTCGACCACGACAGAAGAAAGAGAATGGACGAAGGTCGTCCACTATCCTTTATTCATAGGCTCTATATAGTATGCCCCGCTGTATACCACACCTGTGTGTGCCTTGCCATGAGTCTATCAAGGGGTACAAGAGTGATCCAGGAGTGGATCACTGGACAACGGTCAAAATTATCCTTGGTAACTAGAATACTAAGGAAATATTTCTCGATTATGGAGGTGATAAAGAGTTCGTCGTAAAGGGCTACGTTGATGCAAGCTTTAACACCAATCCGGGTGACTCTTAGTAGCAATCCGGATACATATAGTGGAGTAGCCATTTGGAATAGCTCCAAGTGGAGCATGGTAGAAGTGTCTACAGTATGACATAGAGATTTGCAAAGTACATATGGACTTGAATGTTGCAGACCTGTTGACTAAAACCTATTTCACATGCAAAACATGATCGAACCCCAGAACTCATTGGGTGTGAGATTCATAACAAATCACATAGTGATGTGAGCTATATTATTGACTCTAGTGCAAGTGGGAGACTGTTGGAAATATGCCCTAGAGGCAATAATAAATTAGTTATTATCATATTTCCTTGTTCATGATAATAGTTTATTATCCATGCTATAATAGTATTGATTGGAAACTCAAATACACGTGTGGGTACATAGACAACATTGTGTCCCTAGTATGCCTCTAGTTAACTAGTTTGTTGATCAAAGATGGTTAAGGTTTCCTTGCCATGGACATCAGATGTCATTTGATAACGGGATCACATCATTAGGAGAATGGTGTGATGGACAAGACCCAAACTATAAACGTAGCATATGACCATGTCAGTTTATTGCTACAGTTTTCTGCATGTCAAGTATCTATTACTATGACCATGAGATCATGCAACTCACTAACACCAGAGGAGTACCTTGTGTGTATCAAATGTCGCAACGTAATTGGGTGACTATAAAGGTACTCTACAGATATTTTCGAGGGTGTGTGTTGGGTTGGCATGGATCAAGACTGGGATTCGTTACTCCGTGTGACGGAGAGGTATCTTAGGACCCACTCAGTAATAAAACATCACAATAAGCCTTGCAAGCAATGTGACTATGTGTTAGCCATGGGATCTTGTATTACGGAACGAGTAAAGAGAATTGCCGGTAACGAGATTGAACTAGGTATAGAGATACCAACGATCGAATCTTGGGCAAGTAACATACCGAAGAACAAAGGGAACATCATACGAGATTAACTAAATCCTTGACATAGAGATTCAACCGATAAAGATCTCCGTATAATATGTAGGAGCCAATATGGGCATCCAGGTCCCACTATTGGTTATTGACCGTAGAGGTGTCTCGGTCATGTCTGCATAGTTCTCGAACCCACAGGGTCTACACACTTAAAGTTTGGTGACGATATAAGTATAGTTGAGTTATTATGTTGGTGACCGAAAGTTGTTCGGAGTCCCGGATGAGATCCCGAACATAATGAGGAGCTCCGGAATAGTTCAGAGGTAAAGATTGATATATGGGATAATAGTGTTTGGTCTCCGGAAGGGTTCCGGAATTTACCAGAAGGGGTTTTGGATGTTTGCCGAAATGTTTGGGTATAGGAACTCTTTATTTGGGCCAAGGGGTAAAGCCCACAAAGCTTTTGGTAGGTGCAAAAGGTAGTTTTGGGGAGGCCAGGGGCCAAACACCAGGGATCCTGGCATCTAGGGCCAGACACCAAGGACCCTGGCATCTGGTCTAGGAGTTAGAGGAGGACTCTTGTGTGCATGCCAAACCAACCTTGAGGAAGATTTTTCTCCAAGTTTTGACCCCAGGGCTCAACATATAAATAAAGGGGCGGGGCTAGCACCCGAAACACATCAAGTTTTCCAAAGCCATGTGCCGGAAACCCTGGCCCTCTAGTTTATCCTCCTTCATAGTTTCCGTTGTGCTTGGCAAAGCCCTGCGGAGATTGTTCTTCACTACCACCGTCACCACGCCATTGTGCTGCTGGAACTCATCTACTACTTCACCATCGCTCGCTGGCTCGAGAAGGTGAAGGCGTCATCAAGCTGGACGTGTGTTGAACGCGGAGGTGCCGTCCGTCGGTGCTAGATCAGAAGGAACATGATGGGTTCGCGAGACGACTCGTTGATGATATCGTGGGACGGCTCGTGATTAGATCGCGAAGATGTTTGACTACATCAACTACGTTTCTTAACGCTTCCGCTTAGCGATCTACAAGTGTATGTAGATCCACTCTCCCTCTCGTAGATGCTCATCACCATGGATAGATCTTGTGTGTGCATAGGAATTTTTTTGTTTCCCATGCATCGTTCCCCAACATGTGATCCATCATTAAAATTTCAAGATAAAATTGTGTTCTCCCCGAGTGTGCACCGTTGCAAAAGTTCGTCATTTCGAAGCACCACGTGATGATCTGGTGTGATAGACTCTACGTTCACATACAATGGGTGCAAGACAGTGTTGCACAAGCGGAACACTCGGGTTAAACTTGACGAGCCTAGCATGTAGAGACATGGCCTCGGAACACAAGAGATCGAAAGGTCGAACATGAGTCATATAGTAGATATGATCAAGATGGAGATGTTCACCATTGAAACCACCTCATCTCACATGATGATCGGACTTGGGTTGGTGAATTTCGATCATGTAGCACTCGGATGACCGGAGGGATGTCAAGTTGAGTGGGAGTTTTATAAGTAATATGATTAACTAAACTCATTATATTGAACAATAGTCTAAGTAACCTTTGCAGATTTATGTTGTAGATCAATGGCTCGCGCAGTAGTTCCCCTGAATTTCAATGCGTTCCTAGGGAAAGCCAAGTTGAAAGATGATGGATGTAACTTTGTTGACTGGGCCCATAAACTGAGGATTATCCTCACGGCTTCCCAAAAGGCTTATGTCCTTGATGCATCGCTCGGTGAACCACCCGCTCTAGTGTCGTCTGTAGACGTTGTGAACGCCTGGCAGACGCGTTCTAATGATTACTCAATAGTTCAATGTGCAATGTTGTATGGCTTAGAATCGGGACTTCAGAGATGTTTTGAACGTCATGGAGCATATGAGATGTTCCAGTAGTTGAAGTTTATTTTTGAGAAGAATGCCCAGATTGAGAGGTATGAGACCTCCGATAAGTTCTATGCTTGCAAGATGGAGGAGAACGGGTCTGCCAATGAACACATACTCAGAATGTCTGGGTATTTGAACCGTCTGGCTGAATTAGGGATGCCCCTCCCATCATAGGCGATCATTGATAAAGTTCTTCAATCACTGCCACCTAGCTACAAAAGCTTCGTGTTGAACTATAACATGCAAGGGATGAACAAGTCAGTTGCCGAGCTGTTTGCCATGCTGAAAGTCGCTGAGTCTAAAATCCAGAAGGACCATCAAGTGTTTATGGTCAATAAAACCACTAGTTTCAAGAAAAATGGCAGGGGCAAGAAGGGTAACTCCAAGAAGAGTGGCAAAGAAGTTGCCCCTGCCGTGAAGAAACCCAAGGCTGGACCCAAGCCAGAAACTGAGTGCTTTCATTGCAAGGGAACTGGTCAATGGAAGCGGAACTGCCCCAAGTATTTGGCCGACAAGAAGGCGGCCAACACCAAACAAGGTATATATGATAGACATGTTGTTGATGTGTACCTTACCAATTCTCATTGTAGTACCTGGGTATTTGATACCGGTTCGGTTGCTCACATTCGCAACTCAAAGTAGGAACTATGGAATAGATAGAGGCTGGCAAAGGACGAAGTGACGATGCACGTGGGAAATGGTTCCAAGGTTGATGTGATCGCCGTCGGCACGCTCGCTCTTCGATTACCATCGGGATTAGTGATGAACCTGAATAATTGTTATTTAGTGCCTGCGTTGAACATGAACATTATATCTGGATCTTGTTTAATGCGAGATGGTTACTCATTTAAATCAGCGAATAATGGTTGTTCTGTTTATATGAGTAATATCTTTTATGGTCATGCGCCCAATGTGAGGGGTTTGTTCTTATTAAATATCGATAGTGATGATACACATGTTCATAGCATTGATGCCAAAAGATGTAGAGTTGATAATCATAGTACCACTTTCTGGTGGCACTGCCGCTTAGGTCATATTGGTGTAAAATGCATGAAGAAGCTCCATGCTGATGAACTTTTGGAGTCACCTGATTTTAAATCGCTTGACACATGTGAACCAGGCATCATGGGCAAGATGACTAAGACCCCATTCTACGGAACAATAGAACGGACAAGTGACTTGTTGGAAATCATACATACTGATCTGTGTGGTCCAATGAGCAATGAGACGCGCGGTAGATATTGTTATTTTCTCACCTTCACTGATGACTTAAGTAGATATGGGTATATATACTTAACTAAACACAAGTCTGAAACGTTTGAAAATTTCAAGCAATTTCGGAGTGAAGTTGAGAATCATCGTAACAAGAAGATTAAATTCCTACGATCTGATCGAGGAGGAGAATATCTCAGTTATGAGTTTGGCAGTCACTTAAGACAATGTGGAATTTTTTCACAATTGATACTGCCTGGAACACCACAGCGTAATGGTGTGTCCGAACGTCATAATTGAACCTTATTGGATATGGTGTGTTCTATGATGTCTCTTGCCGATTTGCCACTATCGTTTTGGCGTTATGCGTTAGAGACATTTGCATTCACTTTAAATAGGGCATCATCAAAATACGTTGAGACGATGCCATATGAACCATGGTTTGGCAAGAAACCAAAGTTGTCATTTCTTAAAGTTTGGGGATGTGATGCTTATGTCAAAAAGCTTCAGCCTCAAAAGCTGGAACCCAAAGCAAAGAAATGCGTCTTCATAGGATACCCAAAAGAGACGGTTGGGTATACCTTGTATCTCAAATCCGAAGGCAAAGTGTTTGTCGCTAAGAACGGGTCATTTCTTGAGAAAGAGTTTCTCTCGAAAGAATTGAGTGGGAGGAAGATAAAACTTTATGATGTTGTAGAACCTTTCTTTCAACCAGAGAGTAGCATAGCACAAAAAGATGTTTCTGTGGAGCCTACATTAGTTGAATAGGAAGTTAATGATGGTGATCATGAAGCTTCAGATCAAGTTACTATCAAACCTCGTAGGTCGGCAAGGACACGTACTGCTCCTGAGTGGTACGGATACCCTATCTTAGAGTTCAGTTGTTGGACAACAATGGACCTACGAGCTATGGAGAAGCGATGATGGGCCCGGATTCCAACAAATGGTTAGAGGCCAAGAAATATGAGATGGGATCCATGTATGAAAAAAAGTATGGACTTTGGAAGTATTACCTGAAGGGCGAAAGGCCATTCAGAATAAATGGATCTTTAAGAAGAAGAAGACGGATGCGGATGGTAATGTCACCGTCTATAAAGCTCGACTTGTGGCAAAAGGTTTTTCACAAGTTCAAGGAGTTGGCTACGATGAGAACTTCTCACCCGTAGCGATGCTTAAGTCCGTTAGAATCATCTAAGCAATAGCTTCATTTTTCTATTATGAAATTTGGTAGATGGATGTCAAAATAGTGTTCCTTAACGGTTTCCTTAAGGAAGAGTTTTATAGATGCAACCAGACTGTTTTGTCGATCCAGAGAATGCTGAAAAAGTTTGCAAACTCCAGCGATCCATTTATGGACTAGTGCAAGCATCTCGGAGTTGGAATCTTTGCTTTGATGAGGTGATCAAAGCATTCGGGTTTATACAAGTTTAAGGAGAAGCTTGTATTTACAAGAAAGTGAGTGGGAGCTCTATAGTGTTTGTGATATTATATGTGGATGACATATTGCTGATTGGAAACAATATAAAATTGTTAGAAAGCATGAAGGAATATTTGAACAAGAGTTTTTCAATGAAGGACCTAGGAGATGCTGCTTTCATATTAGGCATCAAGATCTATAGAGATAGATCGAGACGCTTAATAGGACTTTCACAGAGCACATACCTTGACAAAGTTTTGAAGAAGTTCAAAATGGATCTGTCCAAGAATGGGTTCTTGCCTGTATTGCAAGGTGTAAAGTTGAGTAAGACCCAATGCCAAGTGACTGCAGAGGATAAAGAAAGTATGAGTTAAATCCCAATGCTTCTGCCATAGGCTCTATCATGTATGTAATGTTGTGCACAAGATTTGATGTCAGCATTGCCATAAGTATGGTCGGAAGGTTTCAAAGTGATCCAGGAATTGAACACCGGATGGTGGTCAAGAATATCCTTAAGTACCTAAAAAGTACTAAGGAAATGTTTCTCGTTTATGGAGGTGATCAAGAGCTCATTGTAAAGGGTTACGTCGATGCAAGCTTTGACACTGATCCGGATGACTCTAAGTCTCAAATCAGATACGTATTCATTCCCACCAGCGGAGCGGTAAGCTGGTGCAGTTCCAAGCAGAGTGTGGTAGTTGATTCTACATGCGAAGCGGAGTACATTGGTGCCTCGGAGGCGGAGAAGGAAGAAGGTGTCTCGATGAAGCAGTTCATGAAGGATCTTGGAGTTGTGCCCAGTGCGCTGGACCCAATGACTCTGTTCTATGACAACACTGGTGGCATTGCTCTGGCCAAGGAACCAAGGTTTCACAAGAGGACCAGACACATAAAGTGACGCTTTAATTCCATCCGCGATCACATCAAGGAGGAGGACATAAATATTTGCAAAGTACACACGGATCTGAATGTCGCAGACCCGTTGACTAAGCCTCTTCCATGGGCTAAACATGATTAACACCAGAATTGTATGGGTGTTAGATTCATCACAATGTAAATCACATGGATATGTGAGCTAGATTATTGACTCTAGTGCAAGTGGGAGACTGTTGGAAATATGCCCTAGAGGTAATAATAAAATGGTTATTATTATATTTCCTTGTTTATGATAAGTGTTTATTATCCATGCTATAATTGTATTGATTGGAAACTCGAATACATGTGTGGGTATATAGACAACACTGTGTCCCTCGTATGCCTCTAATAGACTAACTCGTTGATCAAAGATGGTCAAGATCTCCTGGCGATAGATATGAGATGTCATTTGATAACGGGATCACATCGTTAGGAGAATGATGTGATGGACAAGACCCAAACTATGAACGTAGCATGTGATCGTGTCAGTTTATTATTATAGTTTTCTGCATGTCAAGTATCTGTTCCTATGACCATGAGATCATGCAACTCACTGACAACGGAGGAGTACCTTGTGTGTATCAAACTTCACAACGTAACTGGGTGACTATAAAAGGTGCTCTACAGGTATCTCCGAGGGTGTCTGTTGGGTTGGCATGGATTAAGACTGGGATTTGTTACTCCGTGTGACGAAGAGGTATCTCAGGGCCCACTCGATAATACAACATCACAATGAGCCTTGCAAGCAAAGTGACTAAAGTGTTAGCCATGGGATCTTGTATTACAGATCAAGTAAAGAGACTTGCCGGTAACGAGATTGAACTAGGTATAGTTATACCGATGATCGAATCTCGGGCAAGTAACATACCGAAGAACAAAGGGAACTGCATACGGGATTAACTGAATCCTTGACATAGAGGTTCAACCGATAAAGATCTTTGTAGAATATGTAGGAACCAATATGGGCATTGAGGTCCCACTATTGGTTATCGATCGTAGAGGTGTCACGGTCATGTCTACATAGTTTTCAAACCCGTAGGGTCTGCACACTTTGGTGACGTTTCGGTATTATTGGGTTATGTATGTTGGTGATCGAGAGTTGTTTGGAGTCCTGGATGAGATCCCGAATGTCACGAGGAGCTCTGGAATGTTCCGTAGGTGAAGATCTATATGTAGGAAGTTGGCATTCGAGTTCCGAAAAAGTTCCGTGACCTGCCAGTCTTGTGACGGGGGTGCCGAAAGGGTTCCCGGGGCCCACTAGGAGTGGCCCACCCACCCCAGGAGCCGCATGGGCCTAGGAGGTGGCGCACCAGCCCCTGTAGGGCTGAGCAGACAGCCCCTTGGAGTCCCTTGTGCAAGGAGTGGAGAAGGGCAAGTGGGGAGGGAGTCCTACTAGGACTCCACCTCCCTTGTGGGAGGTGGACTCCTCCCCCTTGCGCCGACCAAGCCCCTAGGGGAAACCCTAGGTCACCACACCTACCCCCCTTTCTCCTATATATATGTAAGGGGAGGGAGGGCTGCAACACTTTAGAAATGGTGCTGCCCTCTCCCTCCACCTCTAGATCGTTTCTCCTCTAGATCTATTCGGTACAGCTTAGCGAAGCTCTACCGGATCAGCTCCACCACCACTGCTGCCATGCCAACATGCTTTCGGAGAACTCACTACCTCTCCACCCTCACTTGCTGAATCAAGGAGGTGGAGATCGTCATCGAGTTGTACATGTGCCGAACGCGGAGGTGCTGTTCGTTCGGCGCTAGATCGTGATTGGATCGCGGGCCGGATTACAATTTGGATCGCGAAGACGTTCGAATACATCAACCGCGTTTCTTAATGCTTCCCGCTTAGCGATCTACAAGGGTATATGGATCCGATCTCTCCTCTCGTAGATGCTCATCTCCAAGGGTAGATCTTGTATGTGCGTAGGAATGTTTTTGTTTTACATGCAACATTCCCCAACAGAAAGCATACGGTGGGTAAACAAATTATTGTTGGGCAATTGATAGGACACCAATGCAGAAAAGCCTAGCTTTGGTATGGCAAAATTGGCCTTGCTGGCATGGACACCCGACGCCACAAATATGAAGCCAGTGTTCAAAAATATTGGTGGCTTTGGAGACGACGCCAACAGTATTTGACATGTGTATGGCATGCCTTGTGGCCAACGCCAACACTAATATATGTTAGTAGTGGCACTACATGTTAGTGCGACACCAGAAATTTCATTTTCAAATTTAAACCAAATCTATACAACAGTGATGACCCACAAGTATAGGGGATCAATCATAGTTCTTTCGATAAGTAAGAGTGTCGAACCCAACGAGGAGCATAAGGATATGATAAGCGGTTTTCGGCAACATAATTTCTGCAAGCACTGAAATTGTAAGTATCAAGTGTTTTGATAGCAAGGTAATTTGTAGCGAGCAAGTAACAGTAACAATAGGTAAGGTGCAGAAAGGCAGCCCAATCCTTTTGTGGCAAAGGACAGACCAAAACTATCTCTTATGGTGAGCAAAGTGTTCTTGAGGGTACACGGGAATTTCATCTAGTCACTTTCATCATGTTGGTTTGATTCGTGTTCGCTACTTTGATAATTTGATATGTGGGTGGACCGGTGCTAAGGTGTTGTTCTTCCTTTAACTAACAACTTACTTATGATTAACCCCGTCGCAAGCATCCACAACTACAAGAAAAGTATTAAGATAAAGTCTAACCATAGCATTAAACATGTGGACCCAAATCATCCCCTTATGAAGTAGCACGTAAACTAGGGTTTAAGCTTCTGTCACTCTAGCAACCCATGATCTAATAACTACTCCACAATGCATTCCCTTAGGCCCAAGGATGGTGAAGTGTCATGTAGTCGACATTCACATGACACTACTAAGGGAATCATAACATACATATCATCAAAATATCGAACACATATCAAATTCAAATGCTTACTTGCAACATGACTTCTCCCATGACCGCAAGAACAAAGGTAACTACTCACGAATAATATGCATGCTCAAGATCAGAGGTGTGTTGAATAGCATGATGGATATGAACATATAATCTTCCACCAAATAAACCATATAGTAATCAACTACACAAGGTAATCAACACTACTAGTCACCCACAGGTACCAATGTGAGGTTCTGGTACAAAGATTGAACACAAGAGATGAACTAGGGTTTGAGAGGAGATGGTACTGTTCAATATGTTGATGAAGAATGGCCTCCCCAAGACGAGAGGGTTGTTGGTGATGACGATGGCTTTGCTTTCCCCCTCCGGGAGGGAAGTTCCCCTGGTGGAATTGCTTCGCCGGAGGGCAAAAGTGCTCCTGCCCAAGTTCCGCCTCGAGGCGGCGACGCTTTTTCCCGAAAATCCTCCTCTAAATATTTTTAGATTTTTTAGGATTTTATACCATAAGATGGGCTCCCAAGGTGGGCCTGGGTGCCCACCCTTCACCAAGGCATGGTTAGGGGGCCTGGCACGCCCTGGTGGAGGGTGGCCAACTGGTGGAGTGTGGCCACCTGGTGGCCCCCTCTGGTAGTTCTCAGCTCTAGTAATTCTTATTTATTGCATAACATTTCTCCATAAACTTTCAGCTTCATTGGAGTTGTGCAGAATAGATATCTCTGACGTGCCTTTTTCGGGGTGTTGAATTCCAGCTATCGACATTCTCCCTCTTGATGTAAACCTTGCAAATTGTGAGATAAAAGGCATTAGAATTACTCCCCAAAGCATTATTATGCATAAAAACATTATAAATAATAGTAGTAAAACATGATGCAAAATGGACGTATCAAACAACACGATCAAGCCAAAATGGCAGCATAATCAAAGTTTAGAACAGTAATTAAACAGTACAATTCAAATACGAGAATCTAAGTTCAACAGTACCCATTTATTGACATTATTAACAACATAATCAAAAATAGGCAAATAACACAAGTACACAAGTTCAACTAAGCAGGAGGTGGTAACAACATGATATATGCCATGCATGCATGCATACTAGCTAGCTAACTCGACATTACGGCGGGCGAAGTCAAGATCAAAGTCTGGAGTAAGTGGAGCATCATCATCACTACTAGCAGGCCTATGGTAGACCATGATCTCATCATGATCGTAGTCAAGGTAGAATGTGGCTCTCTCCCCGACTTCCATCTCGTAAATAGTTGCAAGAGCTGTCCAACCAAGGCAATCGAAATAGGTGCGGCTAGACTCATTGGCGACAAAACAATTGAATCTTTGGATCATCAGCATCTTCATGAGAGTGCATTGGAATGTGATGGTTGCATCTAGAAGCACATTTGCTCCCTTGGTGGTTTTGGTAATTAGTAACAACATATATGTCATTGAACTAATTTTTCCACTAAGCATGTTTTAGGAAAAGTTCAATGATGGGTTGGCAAAAGGATTGTGCAATACCCCAAGATGCAAGCAAATAGATTGGCAAATATTCAAGCAAGAGGACTCTACATTTAACTTTGTGAGAAATCACTTTGAGTCCATAGGAAAGGCAATACTATCAAAAGGGGGTAAGGTACTGTTGGTGAGCAAAATGCTCATACGTGCACAAGTGATAGTCACCACATACACCCACAAGATCTTCCACAAAAGTCTGTCCAAAGCCACATATCCAAAATCGGTGCAACCAACACTTTCCACTCGGTGCCACTGATTCTTAGCCGCACACAGACTCAGCCAAACCCTAGCCATTCGGTGCAACCGATTCTGCTTCGGTGCCACCGAGTTTGGGTTGCCAACTTCCTGTTGCGCAAATTCAAAAAATCAGTCCCACTGAGTTTGTTGAATCGGCGTCACTGAGTTTGGCAATCTGACCATTGGTCACATTATCGGTGCAACCGAGTTTAATATATCGGTCTCACCGAGATTCAAAAGTTTCTACCTTTGAGGCAACTCGATACCACTGATATAAACACATTGGTGTCACCGAGTCTGACTTATTAGGTGTAACGGTTGGATTTTTGGAGATGCCTATATATACCCCTCCACCACCACCTACTCACAAAAGAAGCACTCAGAACAGCTCCACACTCATACCAACTAATATTCTGAGAGAGAGCCACCTACTCATGTGTTGAGATCATGCCATTCCATTCCAACCATATGAATCTTGATCTCTAGCCTCCCCAAGTTGCTTTCCACCCAATGAATCTCTTCACCAAAGCCAAATCCGCGAGAGAGTGATTGTGTGTTGAGGATTCTATCATCTTGAAGCACAAGAGCAAGGAGTTCATCGACATTATCATGGGAGGGTGGTGCCTCCTAGATTGGTTAGGTGTCGCTTGGGAGCCTCCTACTTCGTGTTGTGGAGTGAACCAAGAAGTTTGTAAGGGCAAGGAGATCGCCTACTTTGTGAAGATCTAGCCCGAGTTAGGCTAGTCCTTCGTGGACGTAGGCCATCATGGTATAGTCAAGGTTGCTTCTTCGTGGAACCCTCCGTGGGTAGAGCCCTCCGTGGACTCTCGCGACCGTTACCCTCCGTGGGTTGAAGACTCCATAAACGTGGGTGTACGATAGCACCACCTATCGCAACCATGGGAAAAAATCATCATGTCTCAAATTGCGTTTGATCTTCCTACCTTTCCTTTACCTACATGTTTGTCTTTATTTTCCACTGCTATACTCGTAGACATGCATGTGTAGGGTGTACTTGACTTGCTATGGATGCTAAAATCTGCTAACACTTAAAATTGGAAAAAGTAGATTTTTAATTGGTCAAGTAGTCTAATCACCCCCCTCTAGACCTACTTCCGATCCTACAAGTGGTATCAGATCTTTGGTCTCCATTGCATTGGTTTCACAACCTAGGAGAGAATGGCGTCTAGTGAGGGAAATTATCACCGTAGAGGTCCGAACTTTAATGGCACTAATTTTGCTAGTTGGAAGCACAAAATGAAAATGCATCATCTTGGTCAAAATCCTGCTATTTGTGCTGTTGTTCCTATTGGATTGCAAGGTGAATTCTTTGTGGATGGAATGGAACTGGATCACGAAGTGACTGCAGAAGAATTGAAGATGTTCCAACTCAATGCTCAAGCATGTCAGCTGCCTATTCCCCAAAGAATTCAACAAAATTAGTAGTCTTGAGAATGCAAAAGAGATTTGGAATACTTTGGTTGATATGCATGAAGGTACCGAATCTGTGAGAGAATCCAAGTTGGATGTTCTTCCAAGTCAGCTTGACAAGTTCAAGATGAAGGATGGTGAAGGAGTCGCTGAGATGTACTCTAGGATAGATCTCATCACCAATGAGATTGCGGGCTTAGGAAGCAAATAAATGACCGACAAATTCATCATTAAGAAGATACTTCGAGCTTTGGATGATCGATATGACACCATATTCACATTGATCCAAATGATGCCCAACTACAAAGATCTCAAGCTAACGGAAGTGATTGGAAGGATTGTTGCTCACAAGATGACACTCAAGGACAAGTAAGAGCTTCACCACAAGTCTAGCGGTGCTTACAAAGCCACAAGTGATGCTCCTGCTACTTCAAGAGACAAACTTGTCACAAATGAAGAGATAAGCGTCATGGTCAAGAAAATCAACAAGTTCTACAAGAATAGAAGCAAAGATCGAAGCTCCAACTCAAGATATGAAGCGAGGCGTTCGTCAAGTCGTGACCGAAACTGCTACAATTGTGGGAAGCCTAGACATTACTCCAATGAGTGCACGGCTCCTTGCAACAGGAAAGAAGAGTCACCAAGAAGACGAAGCTCAAGAGACGAGTCACCTCGAAGAGAGAGAATGAGTAGGGATGATCGTTATGAACGAAGAATGTCACACCCAAGATGCACGCCTATCCATATTAAGGCACGAGGGCCTCACAAGGGATAGAGGCGCATATTGTCGTTCGCAAGTATAGAATCATTGCATCATACATTACAGAAGAGAAGAGTATACAAGTTGGCTTACACTCGCCACATACTAGATTACAATTCCACACAGAGTTCAAATCATCAAGATGAAGACATAGTCCGACTACGGATGAAATCAAACGATAAAACAGATGCAAATGATACTATCTCGCTATCCCAAAGATCACGACAATGGTCCTCTACTCATCTGGATAAGTCACGTACATCCTGCCTCTTTCCTCGTCATACTCCCTCTTGAGCTGCGTCAGATCATCCTACACGTACTCATCTGTACGTGTACCTGGAGTGTTGTAGTAATCTGTGAGCCACAAGGACTCAACAATCATGCGCCCGGGTACCGAGACTATTCAAGCTTAAAGGAAGGGATGGGATATGTGTTTAGTTTGCATCAGCACTAAGCATTTATGGTGGCTAAACTTACGTAACATGAAGATAAATATGAGTGGCCTACGATGAGCGATCGAATCTAGAATGACCTCTATGAGGTCCTGAACACTTACTTACGTCAATCATAACCCCACCGTGTTCTCTCTCGCATCATGTTCACGAGCAGAGACGATCACGGTTACTCACACAGTTGGTGTATTTTAATTAAAGTTTACTTAAAGTTAATTATAACCGGGTGTTAAACAAATATCCAAGTTGACACATAACCACGGGCACGGCTTCTCAAAAATATTTAACCCTGCAGGGGTGCTCCAACAAGTCCATCACAAATTAACCACACTCCGCGGGAATATCCTCGACCACGGATCTCATGATCATCATAGGTAACTCCAAAGGAATTCCAACACCTCGAGATAACCCGAAGAAAGTCAAAGCCCTCACGCAAGACACTCGATAAAGGTAAAACAAATCCAGCAAGACCACCCGATGTGTCGACGAACCCGATAAGAGCCGTGTATCTCGTTCTCAGGACACGACGAATAAGCGATGCGTATGGAGGCCTGATAGAAATATCCCAAGTTGCCTTGGGTTGGCTCCGCACAGTGCTCTAGTTTGGACCAACACTCATGAGGAGCACTAGCCCGGGGGTTGATTAATTTTCCACGGGGTTGCAAAGCCCTATGCAAAATTTATTAAGTTATTAAGAAAATTTAGTACCAATGTTGGGTCTTGCCAGACAAGTTTTAATCTTAACCAAATAAACAAGGGGTCCCCATAACAACCCCGAGCATGTTAGGAGCGCAAAGTATGGAAAACATAACACCGATACCAAGAAACTATGGCGATAACAGTGGAACGAAACACCTAGCAAAAGGCCAAGACTTCCACCAATACCAAGATATATATATGCATTAAGTTAAATAATAGGTAATATTGTGATATGCCAAATCCATGTTATCACATGGAACAACCTGAACCTGCAACTAAGAATGCTATAAGAGGGGCTGAGCAGCGGTAACCTAGCTAATCAAAGGTTTGCTAGGATGTGGAGGTTAGAGGCTATCATGGCAATTTAGGAGGCTGACATTCAAGTGGTAGGTAGCACAATTGTAATGATAAGAGCGAGAAACTAGCAAGCAAAAATAGTACCGGGATCCGGGTACGATCATCTTGCCTATTGGTTCTTCAGTGGAATAAGTAGCGGGATCCTCGTAGTTGTACTCGCCTGGCTCTTCGTACTCAGGTTCAACGTTCACGTCTACCCAAAAGAAAAAGAAAGAATAAAAAAATAACCATGGTGCAATGCACAAGCAAGAATGATGCATGCTTAGGTGAAGAGTTTTAACATGGCAATCCTAACTAGTCATGTTTCACATGCAAAGGATTGGTTATTAATGACTCTGGACAGAACCTTATGTTAAGTTATTTAGACGTGCATGAACATGGAAAATATGGATACACCATGTGAAAATGATAAAAATGCATATGAAGAACATAACAAACGGAGTTACGGTTCTCATGATACGGTCACGACAAGATACGAAGGCAAAACTCAAGACAACAAGGCCATGGGCTAATTCTTGGTATTCCAAGGTATCCACTGGTTAGGCACTGAAAATCCAACCACAATAGAGTCAAAGAACAAGCAATTCCATGGAGTATAGCTCCCACAAGTCACAAAACAATAAAACAAACAATCTGCCACAAACAACAGCATAGCAAGTTTCACAGTCAACAACTTTAGCTACAGGAATCCTACAGTCACAAACAATGTATTTACAGAAACTAAATAATATGCTTATCAACTTATCCAACTACACAATCTGGAAAGGAGGCACACATCAATAAGCATGAAGCTGGCAAGTTGGCATGATGAAACAGATTTCTGGGACTTAGTGAAAATAACCGTTTTCTGGAATCTGAGTTAATCTCATACCATGTTGACAGTAGAAGTTAAAGGTGTTAGAGACCACCTATTGGCATGAAAATTAACAGGATGGTAGTAGACAACATCTACTCAAAAATACTAGCACTGAGCATGAGCTAATTCTCAACATATCACAAGATGGCAACCACTATACATGGCATAAAAATAACTGTAGATTCTCAGACTTGGAAATATTTAGCATGGTGAAAACAGTAACATTAAGTTAGCTACTTTGCAGAAAGTTTCCCACTTATATGGGTGATTATCATGTCAAACAAAAATACCATGGCATAATAGACATAAAACACTAACACTTACCTGTTGGCACATGCCCCAAAGCAAGCATGGATTAAATCATGCAAAAACGACAAAGTAGCATCAGAGCAGAAAATGATAGTTTTATAAAATTGCCCAAAAGTGAAATCTGAAAGCACCAATGGATTCCGTGGCTCTTTCTACCCCAAAATCATGTGTCATACTCATATATACATGTGAAGCAACATGGCACAAACTATACTAGGAAAACCATCCCATCTCTTATAAGTCAAAACTTACTTAAAATGCACATGAGCATATTTGATCATGACCAGATTTGGAACTTGCTTAAAATGGAAATGAGCTAACAAATCCTACAAAACATGCATAAACCACAAACAAAAAGTGTATGAAAAGTGGGGAAATGACCCACTTGTCACCCACACCCCCCCCCACACACTCTACACACACTCACTTCACAAGCATGCACCACATGGCTCCATATGCCTAAGGGCATATGAGCACAATATCCCTCATGAACATACCACCTATGAGGTATTGTTCATCCACACACACACATGCACCATATATGCACAATGCATATAGGCACACACACCACATTCATGCACAAGTGCACATGGCACATACACTCAAGAACACACATGCTCATGTGTGTGGGTGTTCATCCATACACATATATACACACATATATGCACAAGTGCATATATGCATATACATATGCATATGAAAACACACTCACACACACACTCACTCACATACACACATGCATATATGTATCCCACATACATGCACTACACACCACACTACACCACTCCACACACATACGTATATATGCATTAAGCACACACACACACACTCTCTACACATGTAGCATCATATATATACTCACGCACACACATTCATATGTAAACAGAAAAGAAAAACAAACATACATGCATGTTTGCACCTACACATACATATAAAAGCAAAGGAGAAGCAAAATAAAACAAAAGAAAAGAAAAACAAACAAAAAAGGGGGAGGGGTTCGGGATCGAACCCACGACCACTTGGTCGTTCCCCCGAGCCGGTTGCCACTTTGCTACACTACGACACTTAACAGGAGAGGGGAACGAGCCCACTTATGCACTCCCTACGCCATCTAACTGTCGAAACTGAAGAAAATCGACACCTACGCGACAGAGCACGATGGCGGCCAATTCCCGGCGGCACAAGGGGGTCTCCGGCAAGGGGAAAGCGATGCAGGGGCTGCTGCACCTATGGGGATTCCATCCCTGTCCCTGGAAGGGATCTATGAGGAGGGGAGAGGGGCACAAGCTCCAAGCTTTGCCCTGCCATGGCGGCAACACGGCGGCGACTGCGAATAGAGACGACGGGACGGTAGCGACCACGGATCTTGATGGCGACTACGTGAGGAGGAACCAAAGAGGGAAAAGGAGGCATGGGTGCTCACGAGGGGGCGACGACGTTGCACTCGGAGCAGGGAAGAAGAGGCGCGGTGCTGCGGCGAAGGGGAGGAAGACCGACAACGAAGAGGAGGAAGCCAATGCCCTGGATCCTCCCGCGGTGCATTAAGACCGGGAACGGAGCACGGGGGCGACCCGCGAGTGCCACGGCATCTCGGACGCGGAGGAGAACCAACGGAGACAACGGACGATGGCGAAGACAACCGGCAACGACACTAGCTCGATCTGAACCTCTCACTCTGAACTTACCTAAGGAAAGGAGGAAGAAGTAGGGAGAATTGGAGGGAGAGGGGAGGAGCGGTGGTGGCAGGAAGGGAGGAGAGGAAACCTAGGGATTCGCGCTTTAAATAGGGCCGGCCTCGACGTCCGTGAGCTCCTCTCACGGCGTCGACGCGAGCGCCTCTCTGCACTCCGCTCTCTCTCACTCGCACGCTCTGATGGAGGAAGATGCGGCAGGTAGCCGTCTCGCTTCGAGCGGGCTGGGCCGCGAGAGAAGAAGAAAGCCCACTCGCACACACTCTCACAAAACAAATAAAAACAGAGGAGCTTTCTATCTTTCAAATCACAACAACACAAGAAAAAACCCAGAGTAAAATAAAGGATTTTTGTGCAGAACAAAAATACTTTGACATTGAAAATAAAATGCAGTATTTACTAAAAATATCAAGATGATTTTTAGAACAAGTAATTTAAATATTTTAAAATAGCCAGCCCTCTGTTATTTAAATACCCCAAATACATAAGGCTCAAATCAACAAAAGAACCACACACACAATTTTAAAACATTATAGGTTACCTCTTGAACATTTTAAAACATTTTAAACATCAAGTAGAATCTGATAATAAAATGACATGGGAAAATAAAGGGCATTGGGTTGGGTTTTGTTGAAAAGAAAAAGAGAGGGGAAGAGAAGGAGAGTTGCACCACATACACTCCACCCACATCACATCACACAACACATGATCACAACCAACCACACCATACAAGGTCACATAAGAATCAAGCATGACATGATGAATGCTATGATGCATGATGCATGAATGCAAGAACAAGACATGGCATAACAAGGTTCAACTCATAACATTAAACTCATGGCAAGAAGGTTCACTTAAGATACATGCCATAAAAGGTAGGGACATCACTTGGGCTGTCACAACTCTCCCACACTACAAGAGGATCTCGACCCGAGATCTAGGAACGAAAGAAGTCTGGAAATTTGGAATGGAGAAGGTCCTCACGTTCCCAAGTAGCTTCTTTGTCAGAATGATGAGACCACTTCACCTTGAGGAACTTGATAGACTTGTTGCGAGTCTTACACTTAGTTTCTTCAAGAATTGCAACTGGATGCTCACGATAAGAGAGGTCTTCTTGGGGATCAATGTCTTGGAGGTCAATGGTACGCTCAGTAGTCTTGAAGCACCTTTGGAGCTGAGAAACATGGAAGACATCATGCACATTTGCGAAATTTGGAGGAAGCTCTAGTTGATAAGCAAGTCCACCTCTCTTGCCAACAACTTTGAAGGGACCAACAAAACGAGGAGCTAGCTTCCCTTTAATTCCAAACCGCCGAGTGCCCTTCATGGGAAAGACTCTGAGATAGACTAGCTCATCCACTTGAAAGGAAACATCCCGATGTTTGTTATCGCAATAACTCTTCTGTCGGGACTGATCTGCTTTGAGGTTCTCACGAATGACACGGCACATTTCTTCTGCTTCAGTGATCATGTCATTGCCCAATATCTGACGCTCACTGGTTTCAGACCAGTTAAGCGGGGTACGACATTTTCTGCCGTAGAGAATCTCGAAATGGGCCTTGCCTGAGCTAGCTTGAAAGCTATTGTTGTATGAGAATTCAGCATATGGAAGGCAGTCTTCCCATTTCATGACGAACAAAATCACACAGGCTCTGATCATATCTTCAAGGATCTGATTGACTCTCTCAACTTGACCACTTGTCTACGGATGGAACGCAGTGCTAAAACGGATCTTGGTACCCATAGCAGTCTGGAAGGACTCCCAAAACTTGGAAGTAAAGAGGCTTCCATGGTCAGAGGAGATGAGCTGAGGAATACCATGCAAAGATACTATCCTTGATGTATACAACTCTGCAAGCTGAGCTGCTGAGATAGATTCTTTGACTGGCAGGAAATAAGCAACTTTTGACAGCTTGTCGATAACCACAAAGATGGCATCGTTGCCTCTCTTGGACTTGGGAAACCCAGTGACGAAATCCATCTCCACATGATTGAATTTCCACTCTAGGATAGGCAAAGGCTGAAGAAGACCTGCTGGACGTTGATGCTCCGCCTTCACTCTGTGACAAACATCACACTCGTTCACGAACTGAGCAATTTCACGTTTCATGCGAGTCCACCAAAAGGTTTGCTTGAGATCCTGATACATCTTGGAACTACCTGGATGAATGGATAGAAGAGAATTGTGTGCTTCATCCATGATAACCTTTCTGAGATCCCCTTTTGGAACCACAAGCTGGTCCTCAAAGAACAAGGTGTCTTTTTCATCAACTCTAAAGCACTTATACTTCGGAATGCCCTTGGTCACACCTTTCTTCACTTTCTTCACCATAGCATCAAGAAGCTGCGCTTGGTGAACCTAATCTTCCAGAGTCAGAGAGACTTTAAGATTGGCAAGAAATCCTTGCGGAATCATCTGAAGGTTGAGCTTGCGGAAGGCTTCACAAAGCTCAGGTTGAAGAGGCTTCAAGATGAGACTACTGCAGTACGCCTTATGGCTGAGCGCGTCTGCAATGACATTTGCTTTCCCAGGAGTATACTCAATGCTCAGATTGAAGTTCTCAAGCATTTCCACACAACGAGACTACCGAAGATTGAGATTGGGTTGAGTGAAAATGTACTTCAAGCTCTTGTGATCGGTGTACACCTCAACTGGTCTACCCAACAACAAATGCCTCCAAGTCATTAGAGCATGCACAACTGCCGCCAACTCGAGATCATGAGTGGGGTAGTTCTTCTCGGCAGGTTTCAACTGACGCGAGGTATAAGCAACAATCTTCTTATATTGCATGAGAACACCACCAAGACCTTGGAGAGAAGCATCACAAAAAACTTGGAAAGGCTTTGACTGCTAAGGAGGAACAAGAACTGGAGCTGAAGTTAGACTCTGCTTGAGTGTATTAACGCCACATCACACTCAGGAGACCAAACATACTTGACACTCTTTTGGAGGAGATTGGAAAGATTCTTAGCAATTTGAGAGAAGTTCTCCATGAATCTTCTGCAATAACTAGCAAGCTTGAGGAAACTCCGAAGCTGCTTCACATTCTGAGGAGGCTCCAACTTCAAGATTGCCTCAACTTTCTCAGGGTGCACTTTAATTCCCTCGGCAGAGATCACATGCCCAAGGTACACCATTTCATTGAGCCAAAAGTCACACTTGGAAAACTTGGCATAGAATCGATGCTCCCTTAACTTTTCAAGCACAAGGCGAAGATGCTCTGCATGCTCTTCTTCTATCTCCGAGAACACAAGGATATCATCCAGATAGACCAAGATGAACTCATTCTTGAAAGGAGAGAAAATGTAGTTCATTATTCTTGATAAGGTTGGAGGAGCATTAGCAAGACCAAATGACATGACGGTGTACTCATAAGAGCCAAAACTCGTCCTAAAAGCGGTCTTAGGAATGTCTTCTTCGCGAATGTGAATCTGATGATAACCCATGCGAAGATCAAGCTTCGAGAAGACCTTGGCACCTTTCAGTTGCTCAAACAACTCATCGATGTTGGGAAGTGGGTACTTGTTTCTAATTGTCTTTTTTTAATGGACGGTAGTCGACACAAAGACGATCTGTGCCATCTTTCTTCTTGACAAACAAAATCCCACAACCCCATGGAGAAGAACTTGGTCTGATTAGACCCAGACGTTCTTGCTCATCTAGCTGCTTCTTCAATTCTTTTAGCTCTTCGAGGCCAAGTTTATACGGGCGCTTGCAGACCGGTTCAGTTCCGGGCTCGAGATCAATCACGAACTCGACTGGCCGATGCGGAGGCATTCCTGGCAATTCTTCTGGAAAGACATCTTCATACTCATTCACCACCGGAATTTGAGAAATCGCCGAGATTTCACCCTTCTCATTAAGAGCAAAGAGACGGATTGTGTCATCGCGAGCCGCGAAAATAATCACATCTTCTGAAGGATGAGTCAGCTTGACTTCTTTTGCTTTACAATCAATATAAGCCTTGTCCATAGCCAGGAAGTCCATGCCCAAAATGAGATCAATGTCAGAATTTCCGAGAACAATAGGAGAAGCCAGAAAAGAATAATTACCCATCTTGATAGAAACATCCGGAACCACCTTGTTAGCGCTCATGAGAGTGCCGGGCGAAACAACACGCAAAGCCTTACTCAAATATTCAGAACCAAAATCATGCTTGGCGAAGAATGCTTTAGACATGAATGAATGCGATGCTCCAGAATCAAACAAAACTTTTGCAGGAAAATCATTAACCGAGAGATTACCCATGATCACTTGAGAAGAATCCTCTGCCTCTGCTGCATTCACCATATTCACTCTTGCGGACTTGGGATTATGCTTCACCATAGCATTGCCTGGAGGCCTGACTGGAGGAGGGGGCGCAAGACGCTGCTGGTTGCACTTGTTTGCATAGTGACCCTTCTAGCCACACTTGTGACAAGTCACCTCAGAAAGCGGAGGAACATTGCCTAGAGGAGGAACAAGAACTGCCTTGGACGCCTGGGGTCTCTGCTGAAATCCTGGGCTGGGTGGGTGGGAAGAACCACGACCACCGAACTACTTCTGCTGCTGAGGAGGACGAAACGGAGGAGGATTTGGCACCCAATACTTCTGCTGCTTAGGAACCATCTTAGAGCTAGAAGAAGATGAATATGAATCCCTTGAACGCTTCCTCGAGTTCTCCAACTTGAGCTGAGTTGCCTCGACCTTCAAAGCCATGTTGTAGAACTGATCAAACTCACGAGGCTCTTGAAGAACTAGGCCTGGCAGAAGCTCATCCTTGAGACCACCTCTGAACTGATAAATCATCGCCTTATCATCTGGAACATCTTGCTTAGCATAGCGGGCTAGATTCTGGAACTCGATGTTGTACTGATAGACATACTTGCTTCCCTACTTCAGGTGCCTGAACTTCTCACGCATCTCCTCGACAAAGCTTGTCAGAATGTAACGAGCCCTGAAGTCACGACGTAAATCGTCCCAAGTAACAACACGATCGCCCCTGGAATCCTTGTACTGCTGCCACCAATCAGCTGCTTGACCCTTGAGATGGAATGATGCAAATCTGACAAAGTCCTCTGGCCTGACATTGCTGCACTCAAAATGCTTACTCATATCACGAATCCAATCATCAGCATCAAAAGGCTGCTCACAATAGGTGAAAGACTTGGGCTGGTTGGCAAGGAACTGATTGAGCGTCGCAAACTGAGGTTGATTTTGAAAATTCCCTTGAAAGGCTTGTTGACCCTACTCCCTTTCTTGCAACAGCCTGAGCAACATCTGAGTGTTCGCATTGGTTGCGGACATCATAGCTTGCCAAGCTTCTGGAGGAGGAGGTGGCGGCGAGGGTGGTGGTGGAACATCAGCCTGCTCCTCATCACGACCTGGATTGTTGCGAGCTGATGGAGCCATCCCGAAGATGGACAAAACACATCAGCACCGCATTGATAAGATGAATTCAATAGCCGAATCAAATGCTTGAAAGAAATTGAACAAATAACATCACAACCTTCCTACTGAAAAAATTAGTAAGAATGCTTCTTCGGTTTATGATAACATCATCAGATATTAGAAGCCACTTGCAATAACACAAAAGTATTTAGCTAAGTGCTCGAAACAAATGTATATGCCCACATACATCTGAAGAAGATGATCCTAGATCACTACAAGATTTCCCACCTAAGAACTTCCGAAAACTTTCTCGTTATGCAATCCGGTGTGGGGGATACAAGGAGGAAATATCTCACACAACTAGCAATCCTACACCCGAACTGTATCCATCCTTCAACACATAACCAGAGGCTTTCACAAATTCATCTAACTCAAATCCTCGAACTCACAACGATACTAAACCATGGTGATACCCTGGACGCCTCCCCAGTACTGGGTGACTCTGACCTTATCTCACTATGAAAAGCATTGAAGTAATTCCGAACATTCTCTGTCCTGAGATATCAAGGAAGCTGAATGATAACGATGTGCCAACATTCCCTGGAGCTCGACTCCTCGGACGAAATCAAGTTAGACAGGAGGCACCAAGACAGAACCCTGTCACATCGATATCATATAGACTCCAAAATACCCAAGTGATCCTAAATTTTTTTTGAGTGAGAAGAGGAGTAGAATCAAAATTCCTAAGTCGAATACCTCACCAGAGCATAGAAGAGGACTAAAAATAATCCTACTCTCCGATATAAATAGACTCAAAATGGTTTTTACTAGACTCGACTCGGCCAAATTCAATCAAGCAAAGGCTCCTATGGTCGTATGGCTATGAATACCAACTTGTCACGCCCATGATGCACGCCTATCCATATTAAGGCACAAGGGCCTCGCAAGGGATAGAGCCGCATCTTGTCGTTCGCAAGTATAGCATCATTGCATCATACATTACAGAAGAGAAGAGTATACAAGTTGGCTTACACTCGCCACATACTAGATTACAATTCCACATAGAGTTCAAATCATCAAGATGAAGACAGGGTCCGACTACGGACGAAATCAAAGGATAAAACAGATGCAAATGATACTATCTCGCTATCCCAAAGATCACGACCTTGGTCCCCTACTCGTCTGGATAAGTCACGTACATCCTGCCTCTTTCCTCGTCATACTCCCACTTGAGCTGCGTCAGATCAGCCTGCACGTACTCATCTGTACCTGTACCTAGAGTGTTGTAGTAATCTGTGAGCCACAAGGACTTAGCAATCATGCGCCCGGGTACCGAGACTATTCAAGCTTAAAGGAAGGGATGGGGTATGTGTTTAGTTTGCAGCAGCACTAAGCATTTATGGTAGCTAAACTTATGTAACATGAAGATAAATATGAGTGGCCTACGATGAGCGATCGAATCTAGAATGACATCTATGAGATCCTGAACACTTACTTACGTCAATCATAACCCCACCATGTTCTCTCTCGGATCATGTTCACGAGCAGAGACGATCATGGTTACTCACACAGTTGGTGTATTTTAATTAAAGTTTACTTCAGGTTAACTATAACCGGGTGTTAAACAAGTATCCAAGTTGCCACATAACCTCGGGCATGACTTCTCGAAAAGATTTAACCCTGCAGGGGTGCTCCAACTAGTCCATCACAAATTAACCACACTTCGCGGGAATAGCCTCGACCACAAATCTCGTGATCATCATAGGTAACTCCAAAGGAATTCCAACACCTCGAGATAACCCGAAGAAAGTCAGAGCCCTCACGCAAGACACTCGATAAAGGTAAAACAAATCCAGCAAGACCACCCGACATGACGGATAAGCGACGCGTACGGAGGCCTAATAGAAATCTCCCAAGTTTCCCTGGGTTGGCCCGGCATAGTGCTCTAGTTTGGACCAACACTCATGAGGAGCATTGGCCCGGGGGTTGATTAATTATCCACCGGGTTGCAAAGCCCTATGCAAATTTTATTAAGTTATTAAGCAAATGTAGTACCAATTTTGGGTCTTGCCAGACAAGTTTTAATCTTAACCGAATAAACAAGGGGGTCCCCACAACAACCCTGAGCATGTTAGGAGCGCAAAGTACGGAAAACATAACATCGGTAACAAAAAAATATGGCGATAACAGTAGAAAAAAACACCTAGCAAAAGTCCAAGCCTTCCACTAATACCAAGATATATATATATGTGCATTAATTTAAATAACAGATAATATTGTGATATGCCAAATCCATGTTATCACATGGAACAACCTGAACGTGCAACTAAGAACGCTATAAGAGGGGCTGAGCAGCGGTAACTTAGCCAATCAAAGTTTTGCTAGGATGTGGAGGTTAGAGGCTATCATGGCAATTTAGGAGTCTGACATTCAAGTGGTAGATAGCACAATTTTAATTATAAGAGCGAGAAACTAGCAAGTGAAAATAGTATCGGGATCCGGGTACGATCATCTTGCCTGTTGGTTCTTCAGTGGAACAAGTAGCGGGATCCTCGTAGTTGTACTCACCTGGCTCTTCGTACTCAGGTTCAACATTCGCGCCTAACCAAAAGAAACAGCAAGAATAAACAAACAACCATGGTGCAATGCACAAGCAAGACTGATGCATGCTTAGGTGAAGAGTTTTAACATGGCAATCCTAAATAGTCATGTTTCACATGCAAAGGATTGGTTATTAATGAATCTGGACAGAAAATTATGTTAAGTTATTTAGACATGCGTGAACATGGCAAATATGGATGCATCGTGTAAAAACGATAAAAATGCATATGAAGACTGTAAGAAATGGAGTTACGGTTCTCACGATACGCTCATGACAAGATACGAAGGCAAAACTCAAGACAACAAGGCCATGGGCTAATTCTTGGCATTCCAAGATATCCAATGGTTAGGCAATGAAAAACCAACCACAATAGAATCAAAGAACAAGCAATTCCATGGAGTATAGCTCCCACAAGTCACAAAATAATAAAACAAACAATCTGTCACAAACAACAACATAGCAACTTTCACAGCCAACAACTTTAGCTACAGGAATCCTACAGCCACAAACAAGGTATTGACAGAACTACATAACATGCTTATCAACTTATCCAACTAAACAATCTGGAAAGGAGGCACACATCAATAAGCATGAAGCTGGCAAGTTGGCATGATGAAACAGATTTCTGGGACTTAGTGAAAATAATAGTTTTCTGGAAGCTGAGTTAATCTGGTAGCATGTTGACAGCAGAATTTAAATGGGTTAGAGACCACCTATTGGCACGAAAATTAATAGTATGGTAGTAGACAACATCTACTCCAAAATACTAGCACTGAGCATGAGCTAATTCTAAACATATCACAAGATGGCAACCACTTTACATGGCATAAAAATAACAACAGATTCTCAGACAGAAATATTTAGCATGGTGAAAACAGTAACATCAAGTTAGCTACTTTGCAGCAAGTTTCCCACTTATATGCATGATTCTCATGTCAAACAAAAATACCAGGGCATAACAGACATAAAACACTAACACTTATATGTTTGGACATGCCCCAAAGCAAGCATGGATTAAATCATGCAAAAATGACAAAGTAGCATCACAGCAGAAAATGACAGTTTTATAAACTTGCCCTAAAGTGAAATCTGAAAGCACCAATGGATTCATTGGCTCTTTCTACCCCAAAATCATGTGTCATACTCATATATACATGTGAAGCAACATGGCACAAACTATACTAGCAAAACCACCCCATCTCTTATAAGTCAAAACTTACTTAAAATGCACATGAGCATATTTGATCATGACCAGATTTGGAACTTGGTTAAATTGGAAATGAGCTAACAAATCCTACAAAACATGCAAAAACCACAAACAAAGTGTATAACAAGTGGGGAAAGGACCCACTTGTCACCCACCCACACACACTCTACACACACTCACTTCACAAGCATGCACCACATGGCTCCATATGCCTAAGGGCATATGAGCACAATCTCCCTCATGAACATACCACCTATGAGGGGGTGTTCATCCACACACACACACATGCACCATATATGCACAATGCATATAGGCACACACACCACACTCATGCACAAGTGCACATGGCACATACACTCAGGAACACACATCTCATGTCTGTAGGTGTTCATCCACACACATACATACACACATATATGCACAAGTGCATATATGCATATTACAACACACTCACACACACACTTACTCGCATACACACATGCATATATGTATCCCACATACATGCACTACACACTACACTACACCACTCCACACACATATGTATATATGCATTAAGCACACACACACACACTCTACACATCTAGCATCATATATATACTCACACACACACTCATATGTAAACAGAAAAGAAAAACAAACATACATGCAGGTTTGCACCTACACACATACATATAAAAGCAAAGGAGAAACAAAATAAAACAAAACAAAAGAAAAACAAAAAAAGGGTGAGGGGTCCGGGATCAAACCCACGACCACTTGGTCATTTCCCCGAGCTGGTTGCCACTCTGCTACGCTACGACACTTTACAGGAGAGGGGAACGAGCCCACTCATGCACTCCCTACGCCACTAACTATCGAAACTGAAGAAAATCGACACCTACGCGACAGAGCACGATGACGGCCAATGCTCGGTGGCACAGGGGGTCTCCGGCGAGGGGAAAGCGATGCGGGGGCTGCTGCACCTACGGAGATTCCATCCCCATCCCTGGAAGGGATCGAGCGGGCAACAAGCTCCAAGCTTTGCCCTGCCATGGTGACAACGTGGCGGCGACTGCGAACAAAGACGACGGGACGACATCGACCATGGATCTCAACGACGACTGTGCAAGGAGGAACTAGAGAGGGAAAAGGAGGCGTGGGTGCTCACGAGGGGGCGACGACGCTGCGCTTGGAGTAGGGAAGAAGAGGTGCGGCGCTGTGGCGAAGGGGAGGAAGACCAGCGACAAAGAGGAGGAGGCCGACGCCCTGGATCCTCTTGCGGCACACTAACACCGGGAACGGAGCGCGGGGGCAACCCATGAGCACCACGGCATCTCGGACGCGGAGGAGAACCACCGGAGACAACGAACGACGGCAAAGACGACCGGCGACGACACTGGCTCTGTCTGAACCTCTCACTCTAGACTTACCTGAGGAAAGGAGGAAGAAGCAGGGAGAGTTAGAGGGAGAGGGGAGGAGCGGCGATGGCAGGATGGGAGGAGAGGAAACCTAGGGATCCGCGCTTTAAATAGGGCCGGCCTCGACGTTCGTGAGCTACTCTCACGACGTCTACGCGAGCGCCTCTCTGCACTCTGCTCTCTCTCACTCGCGCGCTCTAATGGAGGAAGACGGCGACAGGTAGCCATCTCGCTTCGAGCGGGCTAGGCCACGACAGAAGAAGAAAGCCCACTCGCACACACTCTCACAAAACAAATAAAAACAGAGGAGCTTTCTATCTTTCAAATCACAACAACACAAGAAAAAACCCAGAGTAAAATAAAGTATTTTTGTGCAGAACAAAAATACTTTGACATTGAAAATAAAATGCAGTATTTACTGAAAATATCAAGATGATTTTTAGAACAAGTAATTTAAATATTTTAAAATAGCCAGCCCTGTGTTATTTAAATACCCCAAATACATAAGGCTCAAATCAACAAAAGAACCACACACACAATCTTAAAACATTATAGGCTACCTCTTGAACATTTTGAAACAATTTAAATAACAAGTAGAATATGATAATAAAATGACATGGGAAAATAAAGGGCATTGGGTTGGGTTTTGTTGAAAAGAAAAAGAGAGGGGAGGAGAAGGAGAGTTTCACCACATACACTCCACCCGCATCACAACACACAACACAAGATCACAACCAACCACACCATACAAGGTCACATAAGAATCAAGCATGGCATGATGAATGCAATGATGCATGATGCATGAATGCAAGAACAAGACATGACATAACAAGGTTCAACTCATAACATTAAACTCATGGCAACAAGGTTCACTTAAGATACATGCCATAAAAGGTAGGGACAACACTTGGGCTGTCACAAAGACCCTCAAGGAGAAGTAGGGACCCATAGATGAAGGAAAAGTACACCAAGAGCTACTCAAGAAGAAAACATCAAGATCATGTTGGTGAATGGGTTTCCGGCTCTGAATCTGACAACCACTCCGAGAGTATCTACCACTCCAACTTCGACTATAGTCAAGATGAAGGTGTTGCCGGACTTGCACTAGTGACAACCGACTCCTACGACATATTTGATTCACCAAATGAAGGGAGTTTATGTTGCTTTATGACTAAAGGCCCCAAGGTATCACACCCCGAGTATCTTGATTTCAATAGTGATGAGGATGCCTTGTTAATTTAAGATGACTTTCTATTTGACAAATCTAGTAATGTTAGTCAAGATGAACTTGATAGTAATCACTCTAGTCTAGATAAGTCGTGTGATGATGATAAGTTGGAAATAGAACGACTAACTCAAGAACTAAACACTCTTAAGTTATCTCATGAGTCTACTCTACAAGATCATAGAGAGCTTGAAAGGACACATGAGAAGCTCCACTTTGAGACGCTCAATTTAGAGCAAGAGCATGAGCTCCTTAAAGCTATCAATGACGATCTTCGAAAGAAGACTTCCTCTTATCTAGCCAAACAACTTCTCTTGTCTACGTTCATGCCACAAGTTAAGACTAAGCAAACTAGTAACAAAGGCAAGAAAGGTTCTTCAACTAGTAGCAATAAAAATGATAAATCCAATGATATTGCTTCTAGTAGTTCTATTGATCCCACTAACTCTTCTCTTAGCCAAGTTACACTTGAGAAAGAAAACTAACTTTTGAAAGGGATTATAGAGAAAGGTATCTACAAAAGTCTTGAAGGGTGCAAACAATTTGAGGAGATTGTACGCAAGCATGGAGGATACTCGGAAGAACCATGGTGTTGACTAATTCAACGCTAATGGAGTTGAATGGGAAGAAGGTTAATACCCTAATCCCAAGTTCCTCAAAAGGAGAAGTATGAAAATACTCTCCCCAAGGGAACAAAAGCTCAGGATGACCTTCCACCACAAGACCCCAAGCTCAAGGGCAAGAACAAGCTTCAAGAGGACATTGACTTGTATGAAGATGAATCCCAAGCTTTGGTGAAGTGGGTTCCCAAGGCTACTACAAGCTCAACTTCTACAAGTGCTACTTCAACGCCAAGGATCCCCATCAACTTGATATGGGTGACCAAGAAGAACTATAGAAGTTCTTGAGGGGTGACTCCGCCAATGAAATCCACTCCTATTCGTTATTGGCAAGAACTAGCTGCAATCAACATCAACATCATGCAATAGTTCATGGAGTCACACATTCCCTCAAAGGTAAGCAAGGGACAAGGTAAACAACAAATCAATGGACATCATCATGTATGATTTGCACTCCATATCCATAGATATCCTTGTATTTGTCTCTTGTGTGTTGGGACTAACCCATGTAGGTGATAAGAGTAATGAAACATCAAGGATGCTCCCAACTCATGGTGATTTTCATCAACTTTGAGCATCCACCACTACTGCACTTACATGAAGTCTTCATTGGAAAAACACAAGGTTAGTTTATCCCTCCTATGGGGGATGTCACATCAAGGGGGAGCTTTACTCTAAGACTTGAGCCAAAGCATCTCATAGTATGTGACAACATTAAAATGCTTTATGTAAGAGTGCTAACCCCACTTGTGCTTAAACAATGAGTATGACCTATGATCAAGTATTCTTACTTGGCTCCTAAGTCAATATACTCATATATAGATGACTCCGTCATTGCCTAAGTGCTTGTTAGATGCTAGCGTGTTTGTGCATGTTTACCATGTTTTCATTTCACATCTTATTGTGTGAGCATGTTGGTCTGCATTTATTTACTCATTTGAGGACATCCAATTGTTGCTATTGGCCTTTGATTTTTCATTTGCCAATTGGATGTACAAGAATGCCTAGGACCACTCCTCTAGCTATCCATGATTTCTCGCCTCATATTCTATTCATGCTGCATCACAAAATTTGAACAAGTACTTTTCGATCTCTTTGTGTGAGGAGCACTCAGAGTTCCGTATCGATAAAGGACTGACCATTAAAACCTCCCAAGTGCATCTCGGTGGAACCAAGTCAAAATTCTCAGTCTCACCGAATGCCAAGGGTTGATCTGGTTTTAAATCTTAGTACTACTGATTCCATATTCTCGGTTATACCGAGTTTGCCTATCAGCTAACAATTGAGAAACTTGGTGACACTGAAAATTTAGGATCGGTGTCACTGACAGTGAGGGGTATAAATGTTGTGGACCCGACACTTTAAAATTCAATCCTCAAACCCGTCGCGCCCCAAAACCCTAAGCTACCTAAAAGGACTCCCTAGTCATCGCATTTGCTTCCCCAAGCATCTCCGCTGCTGGGAATCGCCGTCGCCGACGAAATCATCTCCATCGTCGTCATTGTAGCGGATCCATAACCGAGATAGGGTATGAATTTGGCCCCCTCTTGCGCTCCTACCTCTGATTCTTGCACATTAGGATTTCTCCATCATCTAGCCACCGTTTGAGATCGATCTGTCCATGAGAAATTCCTATAGTCTAGGGAATTGATGAATTCTAGGTTTAGTTGCCCACAAAGTTGCATCTCGGTGGCACTGAGTCAGAAAAATTGGTTCCACCGATTAACCTTTTGTGCTACTGAGGTCAGAACTTGGTGAGACCGAGTGACAGTTTTCTGTTTGACCGAAACTGTTGCCAAGTTTTGGTTAAGAGTTCTATGCGTCTCAGCAGCACCAAAATATGTGATTCGGTGACACTGAAATCCAATTTTGCTGTGAACTACATCTATGATTTTTCTATTCAAACTTTCAAAAACAGCTGCATTTTGTGATGGCTTATCCTATTCCACTCTTCTCTACTCTATTCATAGGGTCAGATATGTTATATGCCGAGGACAGCCAAAACTTGCAGGAGCAGAACATTGACATGAGTTTAGGCACTAACCCTGGGTCTAGCTCATTTTCAGATCCAGGCACCCTAGCTCTCATGGGTTTCCCAAGGCCGCAACAAGGACGAGAAAGAGACTGAATTCAGAGGAGGGGGATTCAAACTTTGTGCCAGAGGAGGTTCTTGCTAAAAAGCAAGAGAAGGCTGCCAAGAAGTCAGCTAATGAGGCCACCTCTTCCAAAAGGGTGGTCAGCAAGACATATGCACCTCGAGAGACTATGAGAGCACCTGAGAGTGCTAGGGCTACCATGACCATTGAGCCCCCAAGGAAGTCTTTGCCTAAGAAGGCAGGAGAGAATAAGGCCAGGAAAAGGATCATTCGTGTTGTTGTCAGGCCTACCTCAATGTATGAGGACCCTAAGGAGGCTGCAGGTGTTGCTGGTGAGGAGGAGGAGGTGGAAGAGCATGTCGTCAAGGCCCCTCCCAAGAAGAAGCAGGAGAAGCAGTTGGCAGATGCTATGCCAAAGCAAGGTCCTCTAAGAGCACCAAGTCTGCACCTAAGAAGGCTGCTGCAGTGAAGTCCAAGAGGACCACCAGAGACGTTCCAACTTCTGAGAGGAACAAGGGATCCACTTTCAGAGAAGCTGATGATGATGCTATGTCTGCTTTGATGAAGCTCGGACCTCACCTTCAAGAGCAAAATGCTAGCCATCCAATTGTTGTTTATATGAAGAATAAGAAGGATGCATGATTGAGAAGTGGAGAGCCATTGATCCTTACTCTCAGAGGAAGAAGACAACTATGGACTACATGTTCTATACCAAGGAGCAGCAAGATTTCTATGAGATTGTGCTGCTTGGCAAGAGTCTAGCTGTGAGCGATATGAGATATGTCGATTGGAAGTACATCAAGGAAAATGAGAACTACTTCCCGTGTGTCCAAGACAACTTCCACTGCATTGGCATTGATCAGTTTTTTAGCAGAGAGTTCACAGCTTGGAACGACGAGATGATCATGCAATTCTACTCCACTGCTTACTTCTATGGATATGGTAGGATTGTGTGGATGATAGGAGGAGCAAGATACGAGTCTACAGTTGATGAATGGCTACCATCTTAGGAGTCCCAGAGGCACAGGATGGAGATATATGCGTATTCTTAGAGTCCAAGGAAAGCCACAATGCCATGAAGGACATGTACAATGCCATTCCTATTGCACAGCTTCAGTCCCACAAGCTAGGATCCATCTATCACCTCAAGGCAGGTCTCCACACCATTAACACTATATTGAGGCATACCTTGATGCCCAAGTCAGGTGACGAGAAGATGATCCGAGGCTACTCCATCAATTTGCTGATTCATATTGACCAGCACGAGAGATTCAGAGTGATGGATCTGATAGTGGAGGCAGTGAAGAGGGTTGCTGCTGATCAGAAGCGCTCATGCTGCTATGCACCCTACATTCAGATGCTCATCAACTCCAAGCTTGAGAAGCACATCTTTGCTCTGGACAGACCCCACTTGCCCCTACAACCAGATTTCGAGGACAACGTTGTGGTGATGGACCCAAACCATCCCACATCAGCTGTAGCTCAGGCACATGCAGAGGCAGTTAGAGCCACTAGTCCTCAAGTCCCTAGATCCAGGAACAAGTAGATGGATCTCTTTATCTCTACAGTCATGGACATGCAGAAGGATATCAAAAGCATACTGGAAGATCAGAAGAGCCTTGTGAACATATTTGAGGATAGGGTGAAGACCCTCAATACAAGGTGGATGGGCTCACCAAGACCGTGAACAAGCTCAAGAAGGAAGTAGATGAAGCTCCTATCTATCGCACCACTTCAGAGTTTGATTCTGATGATGATGAGGATTGTGCACCTATCAGGACGAATGCCCAGTTCAGGACACATGCCAAGACACCTACAGTGCCAGCTCCGGAGACGAGACCTTCATCATCTGCTCCAGCTATAGTGACTTCAGCTCCATCAGCTCCTCCAGTGCCACCAGTTACTAATCCAACTCCGTACAGGACATCAGCAGATGTGTTCGCTGACAGAGTTCTCTTGACTCCGACATCGACCACCGGAGGAGATCAGCCGCAGAAGGAGGATTAGCTATATATCTTCAAACTTTTTGGTAACTTGTTGCCAAAGGGGGAGAAGTTGTATATAGATCTTTAGGCTTCGAGTGAGAGAGAATTTGCTTTTATTGCTGTTTTAAAAAACATTTGTTCTTTTGGTTTGGATGTGTTATACCTTTGTTTCGTGTTTGATCATACGCTCTAATGTGTGTTGATACTATCTCCTATCCTTTTGATGGTTATGTGATGATCATTCACTTTGCTTGATGTGTTGTGCTATGATATTAACTCTTATTACTCTCGCACACAACCAAGTTGTGTGTGACATGGAATAAGTGCCCAATGTACCTAATCGATTGTGCATTTGCATTCAAACTCAAATTTAAAAAATGCACAAATTAGATTCATTGATTATATCATATGTTGAAGCTTTGATCTATATGTTGCAATCAATTACCAAAAAGGGGGAGATTGAAAGCACATTTGCTCCCTTGTTGATTTTGGTAATTAACAACAACATATATGTCATTGAACTAATGTTTCCACTAAGCCTGTTTTAGGAAAAGTTCGATGATGGGTTGGAAAAACGATTATGGAATGCCCCAAGATGCAAGGAAGTAGATTGACAAAGCTTCAAGCAAGAGGACTTTACATTTTACTTTGTGAGAAATCACTTTGAGTCCATAGGAAAGCCAATACTATCAAAAGGGGGTAAGGTACTATTGGTGAACAAAATGCTCATACGTGCACAAGTGATAGTCACCACATACACCCACAAGCTCTTCCACAAAAGTCTTTCCAAATCCAAATATAAAAAATCGGCGCAACCAACACTTTCCACCCGGTGCCACCGATTCTCAGCCTCAGACAGACTCAACCAAACCCTAGCCATTCGGTGCAACCGATTCTGCTTTGGTGCCACCGAGTTTGGCTTGCCAACTTCCTGTTATGCAAATTCAAAAAATTGGTCCCACCGAGTTTGTTGAATTGGCGTCACCAAGTTTGGCAATCTGACAGTTGGTCACCTTATCGGTGCAACCGAGTTTTATATATCGGTCCTACTGAGATTCAAAAGTTGCTACCTTTGAGGCAACTCGGTACCATCGAGATTAACACATCGGTGTCCCCGAGTCTGACCTATTAGGTGCAACGGTTGGATTCTTGGAGATGCCTATATATACCCCTCCTCCACCACCTACTCACAAAATAAGCACTCAGAACAGATCCCCACTCATACCAACTGATTTTCTGAGAGAGAGCCACCTACTCATGTGTTGAGATCATGCCATTCCATTCCAACCATATGAATCTCGATCTCTAGCCTCCCCAAGTTGCTTTCCACCCAATCAATCTCTTCCATCAAAGCCAAATCTGTGAGAGAGTGATTGTGTGTTAAGGAGTCTATCATCCTGAAGCACAAGAGCAAGGAGTTCATCGACATTATCGAACCTATTACTTTTTGGAGGGTGGTGCCTCCTAGATTGGTTAGGTGTTGCTTGGTAGCTTCCTACTTCGTGTTGTGGAGTGAACCAAGAAGTTTGTAAGGGCAAGGGGATCGCCTACTTCGTGAATATCTACCCCAAGTTAGCTAGTCCTCCATGGACGTAGGCCATCATGGTATAGTCAAGGTTGCTTCTTCGTGGAACCCACTGTGGGTAGAACCCTCCATGGACTCTCGCGATTGTTACCCTTTGTTGGTTGAAGACTCCATAAACATGGATGTATGATAGCACCACCTACCAAAACCACGTGAAAAAATCATCGTGTCTCAAATTGCGTTTGATCTTCCAACCCTTCCTTTATTTACATGCTTGTCTGTACTTTCCACTGCTATACTCGTAGACATGCATGTGTAGGGTGTACTTGACTTGCTATGAATGCTAAAATCTGCCAACACTTAAATTTGGGAAAAAGTAGATTTTGAATTGGTCAAGTAGTCTAATCACCCCCCCTCTAGACCTAGTTTTGATCCTACAACATCAAGCAGAACTCGAAACTTCTCTAAGAAGTCACACCTTGGCCCGCAAGGGATGACCCGAGCAAAAAATTAAAAAATAGTTAGACAATTTTGGCCACAACCGTACCATATGAAACTCAATCTGAACATGTTGAACTATATCATATACGTTCATCATCTAACAAGTTACTAGCAAGAGGGGTCAGCCTCCTCCTCCTCCTCACCCTCCCGTGTCATGAAGTTATCCCGATCTACGGGATCCTCGTCCGCACTCTTCCTTGCTACATACTGAAGGAGCATCCTCATGTTGGTCTCTAAGAGTTTGTCATCTCTCGCAAGCTCCTTCACTAATGGGTCGAACAACTATTGCTCGGCCTGGAGGTTCTCCTTCTCCTCAGCCCTAGTGCATATCCTTAAGTTCTTAGGTGCAAGGAACCACGCGTACTCACGGCAATCAGGGAAGTTGAGAATCACTTTTTTTTGAATTGTAGGCGCGCGCCACTAACTCTAGGGTTGTCCTAGTGTCCAAGATGGTGGACGACACTGTCCTCCGTGATGGTTGCATAGTACTTACTGTTGGAAATATGCCCTAGAGGCAACAAATAAAGTGTTTATTATTATATTTCCTTGTTCATGATAATCATTTATTATCCATGCTATAATTGTATTAATTGGAAACACATTACATGTGTGGGTAAATAGACAACACTTTGTCCCTAGTATGCCTCTAGTGAACTAGCTCGTTGATCAAAGATGGTCAAGGTTTCCTAGCCATTCACATGAGATGTCATTTGATAATGGGATCACATCATTAGTAGAATGATGTGATGGACAAGACCCAAACTACAAACGTAGCATATGATCGTGTCAGTTTATTGCTACCGTTTTCTACATGTCAAGTATACGTTCCTATGACCATGAGATCATGCAACTCAGAGATACCGGAGGAGTGCCCTGTGTGTATCAAACATCGCAACGTAACTGGGTGACTATAAAGGTGCTCTACAGGTATCTCCGAGGGTGTCTGTTGAGTTGGCATGGATCAAGACTAGGATTTGTTACTCCGTGTGACGGAGAGGTATCTCAGGGCACACTCGGTAATACAACATCACAATGAGCCTTGCAAGCAATGTGTCTAAGTGTTAGTCACGGGATCCTATATTACGGAATGAGTAAAGAGACTTTTCAATAACGAGTTTGAACTAGGTATGGAGATACCGACGATCGAATCTCAGGCAAGTAACATACCGAAGAACAAAGGGAACATCATACAGGATTAACTGAATCCTTGACATACAGGTTCGACTGATAAAGATCTTTGTAGAATATGTAGGAACCAATATGGGCATCCAGGTATCGCTATTGGTTATTGGCCGTAGAGGTGTCTCGGTCATGTCTACATAGTTCTCGAACCCGCAGGGTCTGCACAGTTAAGGTTTGGTGACGTTTCGGTAGTATAGAGTTATGTATGGTGGTGACAAAAGGTTGTTCGGGTCCCGGATGAAATCCTGGACGTCACGAGGAGCTCCAGAATGGTCCGGAGGTAAAGATTGATATATAGGAAGTCTTATTTTGGTCGCCGGAAAAGTTTCGGGCTCATCGGTAGTGTACCGGGAGTGCCGGTAGTGTACCGGGAGACCATCGGGAGGGGTATTTCGACCCAAGAGGCTCCATGAGCTGTGGGAGAGTGTTTACCATCGCTTAGTTGGCAGGTGAAAGTCCCACACAAGGCCCATGCGGTTTGGGAAAAAAAGGCCCAAAGAGAAAAAGTAGAAAAAGGCAAAAATAGGGTGAATCCTAGTCCTACTAGGATTGGAGGTGGAGTCCACCTCCTCCACTTCGTTCGGTCGACTCCTTGGAGGCTTGGCCCTTGTGCCAAGCCTCCTCCTCTATTCCTCTTATATATACTGGAGGTTTTAGGGTTTTTGCATAGAATTTTCAGCCACGTGCTGCCCGTTCCTCCAGTGCATAGTTTCTCCTCTAGATCGGATTTCTGCAGTGCTTAGGCGAAGCCCTGCCGGAATAGCTCCACCACCATCACCGGAGCTCCATCACGCTGCCGGAGAACTCTTCTTCCTCTCCACTCCTTCTTTCTGGATCAAAACGGCGAAGATCGTCATCAAGCTGTACGTGTGCTGAACGCGGAGGTGCCATCTGTTCGGCGCTAGATCAGAAGGATCGTGATCAAGTTCGTGGGACAGATCGTGATCAAGTTCATGGGACAGATCGTGATCAAGTTCGCAGGACGGATCGTGATTGGATCACGGGACGAATCGTGATTGCATCATGGAACGCTCGGCGATTTGGATCGCGAAGACGTTCGACTACACCAACCGTGTTTCTTAACGCTTCCCGCTTAGCGATCTACAAGGGTACGTAGATCCACTCTCCCTCTCGTCGATGCTCATCACCATGGATAGATCTGCGTGTGCATAGCAAATTTTTTGTTTCCCATGCGACGTTCCTCAATAGTGGCATCATGAGCTAGGTCTATGTGTAGATGAGATCTCGAGTAGAACACAAAAGGTTTGTGGGCGTTGATGCTTAGATTGCTTCCTCCCTTGGTCGGATTTTGGTTCAGCGGTATTGTGAGATGAAGCGGCCCGGACCAACATTACTCGTATGCTTACGAGAGACCGGTTCCCTCGACCGCAACTTGTTGCATAGATGGCTTGCGGGTGCCAGTTTCTCTCACTTTAGTTGGATCGGATTCGACAAAGGCGGTCCTTGAGAAGGTTGAAAAGCAACTTATGTATCACCGTTGTGGTTTTGTGTAGATGAGAATTGTTCTTGCTAGATACCCGTAGCAGCCACGTAAAACATGCAACAACAATTAGAGGACGTCTAACTTGTTTTTGCAGGGTATGTTGTGATGTGATATGGCCAATTACATGATGTGATATATGTGATGTTTGAGATGATCATGTGATGTATAGATTATCACGACTTGCATGTCGATGAGTACGGCAACCGACAGGAGCCATAGGGTTGTCTTTAATTATTGTATGACCTGCGTGTCAATCATTAAGCGCTATGTAGTGCTTTACTTTATCGCTAAACGGTAGCAATTGTAGTGGAAGCATGTTGGGTGCGACAACCCCGATGGCAACACGTTGATGGAGATCAAGATGATGAAGATCATGGTGTCATGCCAGTGATGATGGAGATCATGTCGGTGCTTTCTAGATGGAGATCAAAAGCACAAGTTCATGGCCATATCATGTCACTTATGAATTGCATGTGATGTTAATCCTTTTATGCACCTTGTTTTGCTTAGGACGACAGTAGCATTATAAGGTGATCCCTCACTTAATTTCAAGATAAATTATGTTCTCCCCGAGTGTGCACCGTTGCGAAACTTCGTCGTGTTGAGACACCACGTGATGATCGGGTGTGATAGACTCTACGTTCACATACAACGAGTGCAAGCCAGTGTTGCACGTGCAGAACACTCGGGTTAAACTTGACGAGCCTAGCATGTACAGACATGGCCTCAGAACACAAGAGACCGAAAGGTCGAACATGAGTCATATAGTAGATATGATCAACATAATGATGTTCACCATTGAAGCCACCTCAACTCACGTGATGATCGGACTTGAGTTGGTGAATTTGGATCATGTGACACTCAGATGACCTGAGGGATGTCAATTTGAGTGGGAGCTTTAGTAATTTAATTAACTAAACTCATTATCTTGAACAATAGTCTAAGTAAACTTTGCATATTTATGTTGTAGATCAATGGCTCGCGTAGTAGCACCCCTGAATTTGAATGCGTTCCTAGAGAAAGCTAAGTTGAAAGATGATGGAAGTAACTTTGTTGACTGGGCCCGTAATCTGAGGATTATCCTCATGGCTTCCGAGAAATCATATGTCCTTTATGCACCGCTTGGTGACCAACCAGAAGACATGACCTCCGAAGACGTCAAGAACACTTGGGAGGCACGTACTAGAGATTACTCAATAGTTCAGTGTGCAATATTGTATGGCTTAGAACTGGGACTTCAAAGACGTTTTGAACGTCACGGAGCATATGAGATGTTCCAGGAGTTGAAGTTTATCTTTCAGAAGAATGCCCGGATCGAGAGGTATGAAACCTCCGATAAGTTCTATGCTTGCCAGATGGAGGAGAACGGGTCTATCAGTGAACATATGCTCAGAATGTCTGGGTATTCAACTCATCTAGCGGAGTTGAGAATTGCTCTTCCGCCAGAGGCGATCACTAACAGAGTTCTTCAATCACTACCACCTAGTTACAAGAGCTTTGTGATGAACTATAACATGCACGGGATGAACAAGTCAGTCACCGAGCTGTTTGCAATGCTAAAAGTCGTTGAGTCTGAAATCCAGAAAGAACATCAAGTGTTGATGGTCAATAAAACCACTAGTTTCAAGAAAAATGGCAAGGTCAAAGGCAAGGGTAAGAAGGGTAAAAGCAAGAAGGATGGCAAAGCAGTTGCTACTCCTATAAAGAAGCCCAAGCATGGACCTAAGCCAGAAACTGAGTGCTTTCATTGCAAGGGAACTGGTCACTGGAAGCGGAACTGCCCCAAGTACCTAGCTGACAAGAAGGCGGCCAACGACAAACAAGGTATATATGATATACATGTTACTGATGTGTACCTTACTAGCTCTCGTAGTAGTGCCTGGGTGTTTGATACCGGTTCGGTTGCTCACATTTGCAACTCAAAGTAGGAACTACGGAATAAATGAAGGCTGGCAGAGGACGAAGTGATGATGCACGTGGAAAATGGTTCCAAGGTTGATGTGATCGCTGTCGGCATGCTCTCTCTTTGATTACCATCGGGATTAGTGATGAACCTGAATAATTGTTATTTAGTGCCTGCGTTAAGCATGAACATTATATCTGGATCTTGTTTATTGTGAGACGACTACTCATTTTAATCAGAGAATAAAGGTTGTTCTATTTATATGAGTAATATCTTTTATGGTCATGCACCCGATGTTAGGGGTTTATTCATATTGAATCTTGATAGTGATGACACACATGTTCATAACATTGATGCCAAAAGATGTAGAGTTGATAATGATAGTACCACTTTCTTGTGGCACTGCCGTTTAGGTCATATTGGTGTAAAACGCATGAGGAAGCTCCATGCTTATGGACTTTTGGAGTCACTTGATTTTGAATCACTTGACACATGTGAACCATGCCTCATGGGCAAGATGACTAAAACGCCGTTCTCTGGAACAATGGAACGGGCGAGTGACTTATTGGAAATCATACATACTGATGTGTGCGGTCCAATGAATGTTACAACGCATGGTGGATATCATTATTTTCTCACCTTCACTGATGACTAAAGTAGATATGGGTATATTTACTTGATGAAACACAAGTCTAAAATGTTTGAAAAGTTCAAGCAATTTCAGAGTGAAGTTGAGAATCATCGTAACAAGAAGATTAAATTCCTACGATCTGATCGAGGAGGTGAATATCCGAGTTTTTAATTTGGCAGTCACTTAAGAAACTGTGGAATTGTTTCACATTTGACACCGCCCGGAACACCACAGCGTAATGGTGTGTCCGAACGTCGTAATCGAACCTTATTAGATATGGTGCGTTCTATGATGTCTCTTGCTGATTTGCCACTATCGTTTTGGGGTTATGCATTAGGGACAACTGCATTCATTTTAAATAGGGCACCATCGAAATCCGTTGAGATGACGCCATATGATCTGTGGTTTGGCAAGAGGCCAAAGTTGTCGTTTCTTAAAGTTTGGGGATGTGATGCTTATGTCAAAAAGCTTCAGCCCGAAAAGCTGGAACCCAAAGCGGAAAAATGCGTCTTCATAGGATATCCGAAAGAGACAATCTGGTATACCTTCTATCTTAGATCTGAAGGCAAAGTGTTTGTCACTAAGAACGGAACATTTCTTGAGAAAGTTTTTCTCTCGAAAGAATTGAGTGGGAGGAAAATAGAGCTTGATGAGGTTATTGAACCTTTACTTCAACCAGAAAGTAGCGCAACGCAGAAAGATGTTTCTATGGAACCTACGACGATAGAAGAAGAAGTTAATGATGATGATCATGAAGCTTCAGATCAAGCTATTGTTGAACCTCATAGGTTTACAAGGCCGCATACTACTCCTGAGTGGTACGGCAACCCTGTCTTGGAGCTCATGTTGTTGGACAACAATGAACCTACGAGCTATGGAGGAGCAGTGATGGGCCCGGATTCCGAGAAATGGGTAGAGGCCATGAAATCCGAGATGGGATCCATGTATGAACACAATGTATGGACTTTGGAAGTATTACCTGAAGGGCAAAAGGTCATTCAGAACAAATGGTTCTTTAAGAAGAAGACGGACGCGGACGGTAATGTCACCATCTATAAAGCTTGGCTTGTGACAAAGGGTTTTTCACAAGTTCAAGGAGTCGACTACGTTGAGACCTTCTCACCTGTAGCGATGCTTAAGTCTGTTAGAATCATGTTGGCAATAGCTGCTTATTTCGACTATGAAATTTGTTAGATGGATGTCAAAACAACGTTCCTCAATGGTTTCCTTGAGGAAGAGTTGTATATGATGTAACCAGAAGGTTTTGTCGATCCAGAGAATGCTGACAAAGTTTGCAAACTCCAGCGATCCATTTATGGGCTGGTGCAAGCATCTCAGAGTTGGAATAAGCGTTTTGATGAGGTGATCAAAGCGTTTGAGTTTATACAAGTTTATGGAGAAGCTTGTATTTACAAGAAAGTGAGTGGGAGCTCTATAGCGTTTCTAGTATTATATGTGGATGACATATTGCTGATTGGAAACAATATAGAAATACTGGAAAGCATGAAGGAATATTTGAACAAGAGTTTTTCAATGAAGTACCTAGGAGAAGCTGCTTTCGTATTAGGCATTAAGATATATAGAGATAGATCGAAACGCTTGATAGCACTTTCACAGAGCACATACCTTGATAAAGTTTTGAAGAAGTTCAAAATGGATCAGTCCAAGAAGGGGTTCTTGCCTGTGTTACAAGGTGTGAAGTTGAGTAAGACTCAATGCCCAGTGACTGCAGAAGATAGAGAAAATATGAGTGTCATCCCATATGCTTCAGCCATAGGCTCTATCATGGATGCAATGCTGTGCACAAGACCGGATGTCAGCCTTGCCATAAGTATGGCCGAAAGGTTTCAAAGTGATCCTGGACTGGAACACTGGGCAGCGGTCAAGAATATCCTTAAGTACTTGAAAAGGACTAAGGAAATGTTTCTCGTTTATGGAGGTGATGAAGAGCTCGTCGTAAAGGGTTACATCGATGCAAGCTTTGACACTGATCCCGATGACTCTAAGTCACAAACCGGATATGTATTTATTCTCAACGGGGGAGCGATAAGCTGGTGCAGTTCCAAGGAAAGCATGGTAGCCGATTCTACATGTGAAGCGGAGTACATCGCAGCCTCGAAGGCGGTGAAGGAAGGTGTCTGGATGAAGCACTTCATGACAGATCTTGGAGTAGCGCCTAGTGCACTGAATCTAATGAACCTATTCTGTGACAACACTCGTGCCATTGCTCTGGCCAAGGAACCAAGGTTTCACAAGAGGACCAGACACATAAAGCGATGCTTCAACTCCATCCGTGATTACATCGAGGAGAAGGACATAAATATTTGCAAAGCGCACATGGATCTGAATGTTGCAGACCCGTTGACTAAACCTCTTCCAAGGGCTAAACATGATCAACACCAGAACTCATGGGTGTTCGATTCATTACAATGTAAATCACATAGTGATGTGAGCTGGATTATTGACTCTAGTGCAAGTGGGAGACTGTTGGAAATATGCCCTAGAGGCAATAAATAAAGTGTTTATTATTATACTTCCTTGTTCATGATAATCATTTATTATCCGTGCTATAATTGTATTAATTGGAAACACATTACATGTGTGGTTAAATAGACAACACTTTGTCCCTAGTATGCCTCTAGTGAACTAGCTCGTTGATCAAAGATGGTCAAGGTTTCCTAGCCATTGACATGAGATGTCATTTGATAACGGGATCACATCATTAGTAGAATGATGTGATGGACAAGACCCAAACTACAAACGTAGCATATGATCGTGTCAGTTTAATGCTACTGTTTTCTACATATCAAGTATATGTTCCTATGACCATGAGATCATGCAACTCATGGATACCGGAGGAGTGCCTTTTGTGTATCAAAATCGCCGAATGTCTTTGCGATCCAAATCGCCGAGCATCCCGCGATATCATCACGATCCGTCTCACGATCCAATCACGATCAGTCCCGCGAACTCATCACGATCCGTCCCGCAATCTCGTGACGATCCTTCCGATCTAGCGCCGAACGGACGGCACCTCCGCGTTCAGCACACGTACAGCTTGATGACCATCTCCGCCTTCTTGATCCAAAAAGAGGGAGCGGAGAGGTAGAAGAGTTCCCCATCAGCGTGACGGCACCGTGGCGGTGGTGGTGGAGCTATTCTGGCAGGGCTCCGCCTAAGCACTGCAGAAAACCGATCTAGAGGAGAAACTATGCACTAGAGGAATGGGTAGCACGTGGCTGAAAATTCTGTGCCAAAACCCTAAAATCCTCTAGTATATATAGGAGGAGAGTAAGAGGAGTCTTGGCTGCCAAAAATCCAGCCCTTGGGTCGACCAAAGTGGGGAGGAGAGGAGGACTCCTCCAATCCTAGTAGGACTAGGATTCCTCCTTTTTTTGGCCTTTTTCCACCTTTTTCCCTTTGGGTTTTTCTCCCAGCCGCATGGGCCTTGTGTGGGACTTCCACCAGCCCACAAAAGGCTGGTATTTACTCTCCCACAACCCATGACGCCTCTTGGGTCGAAATACCCCTCCCGGTGGTCTCCCGGTACACTACCGGCACTCCCGGTACATTACCGATTAGCCCGAAACTTTTCCGGTGACCAAAATGGGACTTCCTATATATCAATCTTTACCTACAGACCATTCCGGAGCTCCTCGTGACGTCCCGGATCTCATCTGGGACTCCGAACAACCTTCGGTCACCACCATACATAACTCTATACTACCGAAACGTCACCGAACCTTAAGTGTGCAGACCCTGCGGGTTCGAGAACTATGTAGACATGACCGAGACACCTCTACAGTTAATAACCAATAGCGGGACCTGGATGACCATATTGGTTCCTACATATTCTATGAAGATCTTTATCGGTCGAACCTCTATGTCAAGGATTCAGTTAATCCCGTATGATGTTCCCTTTGTCTTCGGTATGTTTACTTGCCCGAGATTCGATCGTCGGTATCTCCATACCTAGTTCAACCTCGTTACCGGCAAGTCTCTTTACTCGTTCCGTAATACAAGATCCCGTGACTAACACTTAGTCACATTGCTTGCAAGGCTTGTTGTGATGTTGTATTACCATGTGGGCCCTGAGATACCTCTCCGTCACACGGAGTAACAAATCCCAGTCTTGATCCATGCCAACCCAACAGACACCCTCGGAGATACCTGTAGAGTACCTTTATAGTCACCCAGTTACGTTGCGACGTTTGATACACACAAGGCACTCCTCCGGTGTCAGTGAGTTGCATGATCTCATGGTCATAGGAACAGATACTTGACATGCAGAAAACAGTAGCATTAAACTGACACGATCATATGCTACGTTTGTAGTTTGGGTCTTGTCCATCCCATCATTCTCCTAATGATGTGATCCTGTTATCAAATGACATCTCATGTCAATGGCTACGAAACCTTAACCATCTTTGATCAACGAGCTAGTCTATTAGAGGCATACTAGGGACATGGTTTTGTCTATGTATCCACACATGCATCTAAGTCTCTGATCAATACAATTATAGCATGGATAATAAACGATTATCATGAACAAGGAAATATGATAATAACTAATTTATTATTGCCTCTAGGGCATATTTCCAACAGTCTCCCACTTGCACTAGAGTTAATAATCTAGTTCACATCACCATGTGATTTGCATTGTTATGAATCTAACACCCAATGAGTTCTGGGGCTCGATCATGCTTTGCATGTGAGAGAGGTCTTATAGTCAACGGGTCTACGACATTCAGATCCGTGTGTACTTTGCAAATTTCTATGTCAAACCGTAAACACTGCTACCACACTCCACTTGGTACTGTTCCAAATGACTGCTCCACTATACGTATCCAGATTGGTACTACGGGTCATCTGGATTGGTGTTAAAGCTTGCATCGACGTGACTCTTTACGACGAACTCTTTATCACCTCCATAATCGAGAAACATCTCCTTAGTCTTTTTAGTTACTAAGGATAATCTTGAGCGCTGTCCAGTGATCCACTCCTGGATCACTCTTGTACCCCTTGACGGACTCATGGCAAGGCACATATAGGTGCGGTACACAACATGGAATACTATACAGAGCCTATGGCTAAGGCATAGGGGACGACATTCGTCCTTTCTCTTTCTTCTGCCGTGGTCGAGCTTTGAGTCTCACTCAACTTCACACCTTACAAAGCAGGTGAGAACACTTCTCTCTGACTAATCCATTTTGAACTCTTTCAAAATCTTGTCAAGGTATGTACTCATTGAAAGTCTTATCAAACATCTTGATCTATCTTTATAGATCTTGATGCTCAACAATTAGGTAGCTTTATCCAGGTCTTCCTTTGAAAAACTCTTTTCAAACAACCGTTTATGCTCTCCAGAAATTCTACATCATTTCCGAATAGCAATATGTCATCCACATATACTTATCAGAAACTCTATAATGCTCCCACTCACTTTATTGCAAATACAAGTTTCTCGTAAACTTTGTATAGACTCAAAAACTTTGATAACCTCATCAAAGTGTATATTCCAACTCCGAGATGCTCTCTTCAGTCCATAGAAGAATCACTGAAGCTTGCACACCTTTTAGCATCCTTAGGACTGACAAAACCTTCTGGTTGTATCTCATACAACCTTTCCTTAAGGAAGGAAACGATGTTTCGGCATCCATCTGCCAGATTTCATAATTGAAAAATGCAGCAACTGCTAACATAATTCCAACAGACTTTAGCATCGCCACGAGTGAGAAAGTCTCATCGCAGTCAACTCCTTGAACTTGTCGTAAACTACTTTGCAACAAGTCGAGCTTTACAAATGGTAACATTTACCATTAGCGTCTGTCTTCATTTCAAAGATCCATTTGTACTTAACGACCTGCCGTCCAACGAGCAAGTCCACCAAAGTCTATACTTGGTTTTCATACATGGATCCTTTCTCGGATTTCATGGCCTCTAACCATTTGTTGGTTTCCGGGCTCATCATCGCTTCTCCATAGTTCGTAGGTTCATCGTTGTCCTACAACATGACCTCCAAGACAGGGTTGTCGTACCGCTCAGTAGCAGTACACGTCCTTGTCAACCTACGAAGTTTGATAGTAACTTGATCCGAAACTTCATGATCATCATCATTAACTTCCTCTTCAACTGACGTAGGCTTCACAGAAACATCTTTCTGCCCTGCGCCACCTTCTGGTTGAAGTAAAGGTTCAATAACATCATCAAGTTCTATTTTCCTCGTAGAGCTTCATGATCATCATCATTAACTTCCTCTTCAACTAACGTAGGCTTCATAGAAACATCTTTCTGTGTTGCGCTACTTTCTGTTTGAAGTAGAGGTTCAATAACCTCATCAAGTTCTATCCTCCTCCCACTCAATTCTTTGAAGAGAAACCTTTTCTCGAGAAAGGACCCTGTTTTAGCAATAAACATTTTATGCTTGGATCTGAGATAGAAGGTTCACCCAACTATTCTTAGGGTATTCTATGAAGATGCATTTTTCCACTTTGGGTTCGAGCTCATTAGGTGAAAACATTTTCCACACAAGCGTCGCAACCCCAAACATTAAGAAATGACAGCTTAGGTTTCTATCAAACCATAGTTCACATGGTGTCATCTCAACGGATTTTGATGGTGCCCTATTTAAAGTGAATGTAGCTGTCTCTAATGCACAACCCCAAAATTATAGTAGCAAAATGATAAGAGACATCATAACATGCACCATATCCAATAGAGCATGACTATGACGTTCGGACATACCATCACACTATGGTGTTCCAGGTGGCGTGTGTTGTGAAAACAACTTTAACATTGTTTAAAGTTGTATACCAAACTCGTAACTCAGATATTCACCTCCACGATCATATCGCAGATACTTTTATCTTCTTGTCACGATGATCTTAAACTTCACTCTGAATTTGCTTGAACTTTTCAAACGATTCAGACTTGTGTTTCATTAAGTAAACATACACTATATCTACCCAAATCATCAGTGAAGGTAAGAAAATAAGGATATCCACCGCACGCTACAAGACTCATTGGATTGCATACATCAACATGTATCATTTCCAATAAATCACTTGCCCGCTCCGTCAAACCAGAAAACGGGGTCCTTAGTCATCTTTGACGAAGAGGCATGGTTCGCATGTCTCAACCGATTCGAAATCGAAAGAGTCCAAAGATCCATCAGTATGGAGTTTCTTCATGCGTTTTATACCAGTATGACATTTAGCGGCAGTGCCACAAGTATGTGTTACTATCATTTATTAATTTTGCATCTTTTGACATCAATGTTATGAACATGTGTATCACTATGATCAAAATTTCAACAAACCATTCTCACTGTGTGAATGACCATTGAAGATATTATTCATGTAAACAGAATAACCATTATTCTCTAACTTAAATGAATAACCGTTTTGCAATGAACATGATCAAATCACGTTCATGCTCAACGCAAAAACACCAAATAACATTTATTTAGGTTCGTCACTAATCTCGAAGGTAGAGAGAGCGTGCGATGTTGATCACATCAACCTTGGAAACATTTCCAACACACATCGTCACCTCACACTTAGCTAGTTCTCCGTTTGTTCTGTAGCTTTTATTTCGAGTTTACTAACATTTAGCAATCGAACTGGTATCCAATACCCATGTGCTACTAGGAGTACAAGCAAGGTACACATCAATAACACGTATATCAAATATACTTCTGTCGATGTTGCCAGCCTTCTTATCTACCAAATATCTAGGGTTGTTCTGCTTTAGCGACCTCTCTCCTCATAATTTAAGCACTTAGTCTCGGGTTTGGGTTCAACTTTGGGTTGCTTCACTCGAGCAGCAACTGACTTGCCATCCATGAAGTTTCCCTCCTTGCCCTTGCCCTTCTCAAAACTTGTGGTTATACTAACCATCAACACTTGATGCTCCTTCTTGATTTCTACCTTTGCGGTGTCAAACATCGCGAACAACTCAGGGATCATTAATTCTATCCCTAGCATTTTATAGTTCATCACCAAGTTCTAGTAGCTTAGTGAAAGTGACTTGGAGAACTATATCAATCACTATCTTATGTGGAAGATGAACTCCCACTCGATTCAAGCGATTGTAGCACCCAGACAATCTGAGCACATGCTCAACGATTGAGCTATTCTCTTTCATCTTACAGGCAAAGAATCTTGTTGGAGATCTCATATCTCGCAACACGGTCACGAGCCTGAGATCCTAATTTCAGCTCTTAGAACATCTCATATGTTCCATGATGTTCAAAACGTTTTGGAGCCTCAATTCTAAGATGTAATGCATGACTCACTAAATTATCAAGTAGTTATCAAAACGAACCTGTCAGATGTTCACAACATCTACAAACAACGCTAGAGGGGTTGATGCACCAAGCGGTGCATTAAGGACATAAGCCTTCTGTGCAGCAATGAGGACAATCCTCAGATCACGGAGCCAGTCCGCAATATTGCTACCATCATCTTTCAACTTTATTTCTCTAGGAACATATAAAATTTAAGGGAGCTACAGCGTGAGCTAGTAATCTACAATATAATTTTGCAAAGAAACTACTGACTATGTTCATGATAATGAGTTCGATTAATCATATTACTTAAGAACTCCCACTCAAATTGATATCCCTCCGGTCATCCGAGTGATACATGATCCAAATTCACCAACTCAAGTCCGATCATCACGTGAGTTGAGGTGGTTACGATGGTGAAGATCATCATGTTGATCATATCTACTATATGTCATGTTCGACCTTTCGGTCTCTTGTGTTCCGAGGTCATGTCTGTACATGCTAGGCTCGTCAAGTTTAACCCGAGTGTTCTCCGCGTGCAACACTGGCTTGCACCCGTTGTATGTGAACGTAGAGTCTATCACACCCGATCATCACGTGGTGTCTCAACACGATGAACTTTCACAATGGTGCACACTCGGGGAGAACACAATTTATCTTGATATTTTAGTGAGGGATCACCTTATAATGCTACCGTCGTACTAAGCAAAACAAGGTGCATAAAAGGATTAACATCACATGCAATTCATAAGTGACATGATATGGCCATGAGCTTGTGCTTTAGATCTCCATCTTGAAAGCACCGGCATGATCTCCATCGTCACCGGCATGACACCATGATCTCCATCAACGTGTCGCCATCGGGATTGTCACACCCTGCATGCTTCTACTACTATTGCTACCGTTTAGCGATAAAGTAACACATTACATAGCGCTTAATGATTGACACGCAGGTCATACAATAATTAAAGACAACCCTATGGCTCCTGCCGGTTGCCGTAATCATCGACATGCAAGTCGTGAAATTCTATACATCGCATGATCATCTCATACATCACATATATCACATCATGTAATTGGCCATATCACATCACAACATACCCTACAAAAACAAGTTAGACGTCCTCTAATTGTTGTTGCATGTTTTACGTGGCTGCTACGGGTTTCTAGCAAGAACGATTCTCACCTACGCATAAACCACAACGGTGATAAGTAATTTGCTTTTCAACCTTCTCAAGGACCGCCTTTGTTGAATCCGATCCAAATAAAGTGAGAGAAACTGCCACCCGCAAACCATCTAGGCAACAAGTTGCGTCAAGGGAACCAGTCTCTCATAAGCGTACGAGTAATGTTGGTCCAGGCCGCTACATCAACGCTGAACCAAAATCCGACCAAGGGAGGAAGCAATCTAAGCATCAACGCACACAAACCTTTTGTGTTCTACTCGAGATCTCATCTACACATAGACCTAGCTCTGATACCACTGTTGGGGAAAGTTGCATGGGAAAAAAAAATCCTACGCACACGCAAGATCTATCCATGGTGATGAGCATCTACGAGAGGGAGAGTGGATCTACATACCCTTGTAGATCGCTAAGCGGGAAGCGTTAAGAAACGCGGTTGGTGTAGTCAAACGTCTTCGCGATCCAAATTGCCGAGCGTCCCGCGATCTCATCACGATCCGTCCCGCGATCCAATCATGATCTGTCCCGCGAACTCATCACGATCCGTCCCGCAATCTCGTCATGGCCCTTCCGATCTAGCGCCGAACGGACAGCACCTCCGCGTTCAGCACACGCACAACTTGATGACCATCTCCACCTTCTTGATCCAGCAAGAGGGAGTGAAGAGGTAGAAGAGTTCTCCGGCAGCATGACGACGCTGCGGTGATGGTGGTGGAGCTATTCCGGCAGGGCTTCGCCTAAGCACTGCAGAAAACCGATCTAGAGGAGAAACTATGCACTAGAGGAACGGGTAGCACGTGGCTGAAAATTCTGTGCCAAAACCCTAAAATCCTCTAGTATATATAGGAGGAGAGTAGGAGGAGTCTTGGATGCCAAAAAGCCAGCCCTTGGGTCGACCAAAGTGGGGAGGAGAGGAGGACTCCTCCTCCAATCCTAGTAGGACTAGGATTCCTCCTTTTTTGGCCTTTTCCCACCTTTTTCCCTTTGGGCTTTTTCTCCCAGCCGAATGGGTGTGGGACTTCCACCAGCCCACAAAAGGCTGGTATTTACTCTCCCACAACCCATGACGCCTCTTGGGTCGAAATACCCCTCCCGGTGGTCTCCCGGTACACTACCGGCACTCCCGGTACATTACCGATTAGCCCGAAACTTTTCCGGTGACCAAAATGGGACTTCCTATATATCAATCTTTACCTATAGACCATTCCGGAGCTCCTCGTGACATCCCAGATCTCATCCGGGACTCCGAACAACCTTCGGTCACCACCATACATAACTCTATACTACCGAAACGTCACCGAACCTTAAGTGTGCAGACCCTGCGGGTTCGAGAACTATGTAGACATGACCGAGACACCTCTACAGTTAATAACCAATAGCGGGACCTGGATGACCATATTGGTTCCTACATATTCTATGAAGATCTTTATCGGTCGAACCTCTATGTCAAGGATTCAGTTAATCCCGTATGATGTTCCCTTTGTCTTCGGTATGTTTACTTGCCCGAGATTCGATCGTCGGTATCTCCATACCTAGTTCAACCTCGTTACCGGCAAGTCTCTTTACTCGTTCCGTAATACAAGATCCCGTGACTAACACTTAGTCACATTGCTTGCAAGGCTTGTTGTGATATTGTATTACCATGTGGGCCCTGAGATACCTCTCCGTCACACGGAGTAACAAATCCCAGTCTTGATCCATGCCAACCCAACAGACACCCTCGGAGATACCTGTAGAGTACCTTTATAGTCACCCAGTTACGTTGCGACGTTTGATACACACAAGGCACTCCTCCGGTGTCAGTGAGTTGCATGATCTCATGGTCATAGGAACAGATACTTGACATGCAGAAAATAGTAGCATTAAACTGACACGATCATATGCTACGTTTGTAGTTTGGGTCTTGTCCATCCCATCATTCTCCTAATGATGTGATCCCGTTATCAAATGACATCTCATGTCAATGGCTAGGAAACCTAAACCATCTTTGATCAACGAGCTAGTCTATTAGAGGCATACTAGGGACATGGTTTTGTCTATGTATCCACACATGCATCTAAGTCTCCGATCAATACAATTATAGCATGTATAATAAAAGATTATCATGAACAAGGAAATATGATAATAACTAATTTATTATTGCCTCTAGGGCATATTTCCAACAGGATCATGATTGGATCGCGGGACGGATCGTGATTGGATCGCGGGACGCTCGGCGATTTGGATCGCGAAGCCGTTCGACTACACCAACCGCGTTTCTTAACGCTTCCCGCTTAGCGATGTACAAGGGTACGTAGATCCACTCTCCCTCTCTTAGATGCGCATCACCATGGATAGATCTGCGTGTGCGTAGGAATTTTTTTGTTTCCCATGCGACGTTCCCCAACACTTACACTACTGCAGGAAGGTCCAAAGACAACATATCAATCAAAGACCCTTCGACCAAACCGTGTGCGATTTAGCCATCGCAAATGGTAAGTTATAGCTCCGCCACCAATAAAGAACACTGTGTGCAATGACTGGTCCATCAGACACGTTTGAGACAAGACTAGCATGTGCAATGCAGGATATACAGTTGGTGCTTATGAAATGTTTGCGATTAGAAAAGATAACACAAACGGTTCACAAAATACGTATGTGTGCGAAGTACGAAATGCAGTTCATTCGGAAAAGATCTTTGCGTTGGTCTGGCTAGAACACAAACGAGTTACCATGACGAGGTGTGTGTGATATCAGGCAAATAGTTCATTCATCGGGATTGTGTGGGAAGACCGATAATAACCCAAACGATTCATATAGGCAAGCTTTGTGTGTTGTGGGCACACGGTTGCTGCTAAACAATTGTATGATACTTGATTTGATCTGTTTGCAGAACATCTATGCTATGCCTACAGAACACCCCAACATTATTGTTGCATAACCAACTTTAACATACAATTGCATAAGTGACTGCACAACACATGTACATTCCTCAATATAAATTTACAAGAAGTAGACGATCACCAAGTCATATTTTTCTTCTGACGACGGTTGTCGCCACTGCTCTAATTATGGTTATCCCTTGCTGTCTGCAGGAAGGAGGCACTTCCTCATGTCAAGAATCCTCTTGTACATCTTGTATCTTGTGTATGCATCCTTGGTCGCGTACTTGATGTGTTCTTCATCCAGTTCGTTCATCCATGCCTGCTGGTAGACAGACTTGTTCTTGTTGCACTTAGCCTTCATGTATCTATAGTACAGGTCGATGATGGCCGTGGCGAGGTCAACCGAGGAGTCCTTTTGCTTCTTATTCTCTTTGCCCTAGGCCCTGTACTGAACTTGGATGTTGACAAGCTTCTGGCAGGACAAGCCCGAAGTCTTGACCACCCTGAGATCAGTGGTGGTGTCCACCGTTGCGAACCTCTAGTCGGGGTTGTTGACAAATCTGGCGAAATGCTTGCAAGGCCTTGTGGCCAGGCAATAGTGGTAGTTGAGCACGTTATGGCACACGCACAAATGGGCGACGGTAACCACCTGATCATGCCTGGCACGACCGCCGGTGTACTTGAGGTCAAAGCCGACCACTTTGTACTTGTCGTCCTCAGCAAGCAACTGCTCCAACGTGTTTATGGGCTTCTCTACAACGACCAGGTTGTTGATGTACACCACCGAGAGATCCGTATTCCTAATGTGGGTGTCCACTTTGACAATAATGGCGAACTGCCGCTCGGCGCCGGCAACCACCATTGGATCCGCACGGGAAGGTTGAAGCGATGAAGAGACATGCATCCTTTCTCTGTATTATTTGCCATCGAATGTGTGCTTCTGGTGTTGTGTGGCACGGTCAAAAGGTGGAAGAGATGAAGGTAAATGGCCACGGGAATAGGTGGGCGCCGGGTGGTCTAAATTTGGGCACGTTTGCATGGTAGTTTTTGCAACGCTTAACTGCATGGTGGTGCACGTATAACTGCATGGTGGCGCCGGGTGTGGAGCAACCGCATGGATATGGCGCCCCAAACGTGGAGGGGCCCTGGCGGAGCGCGCGCGCATGGACGCGAGTAGAGCGCACGGTGGCTGCCTCATGCATATGGCAGTTCGCAATGGTGCGTACATAACGGTCATTTGCTATGTAAGAAAACACAAACGCTTTTTTGTTACCAGCCATTCATGTACCTGTCATTTCTCCCTCCTCCGTCCTATCTTGTCACCGCGTTGTCGCCCGAGGATTCCAATGCATGCTTCGGGAGCATGCCGGCGCTTCTTTTCGCCTGCCTGTTCCCGTGCAATCGCACAGGTTCCCGTGCAAGCTTCCCGACCGGCTCTCTGAAATCCCACAAACCCCCAATGCTTGGAAGCCTGCTTTATAAACCCTCACGGCCGCGTTTGCACACCGCATTCGTCCCCTCTCTCCTCGTAGCTTCCCTAATTTGCTTCTTCCTCAATCCCCATTGCTACCCATTCGTCATCGTTGCTCTGTCACTCCACCAGACAACAACTCCAGTTGGGAGGCTGCATCACGTCAGTGGCGCACTCCTCGGAAGCGTTTATTTGCGTGGCCTCCTTATTGGGTGTGTGCACACCACCCACCACACGTTCCTCCACCGCTGCCCGAAGGTAGTTACCGGCAGCGACCATCGTGGCCGCCACCCCATCGCCGACCAGCGTTGTCGCCACCCCCACCAGCGACCGCCTTGGTCGCCACCACAGCTTCGTCCACCTTGGCCACAACCCCACTGCCAGCCACCGGGGCCATCACCTGCTCCACAACCACGACCCAAAGGCGGGAGGAGGAGGCCCCCGACAATGCCCAACTGCTCAGCTTTTGCGTTAACGGCCTTGCACGCTACATCAACTTCCTACACGAGGAGGAGGAGTACTATGTCAAGCATGCAAAGAGGCTCACCGCCGCCATGGCCGCAGCAGATGCCTTAGTGGTGGTGAGAAATGAGGAGACCTACGCCGAGCCGCGCCGCTTCGAGGAGGCGCGTCAGGAGTGGCGGAGGGCAGCGACGGCAGGCAACAAATTCGACTCCTCCAGCTCGTCGGTAGGATCCTCCTCCTCTTCCTTTTACTAAACGCGCTCAATCGGCAGAAGGCTGCTAGAAGTAGTACAAAGCCCCTCCATAGTACTAGTATTTAGGTGCTATTTTATTCAGTTCATCTAACTATTGTTGAACTATACCACGTACTTTAAATTAGCTAGTATACATAGTTGAACTAGCTATTTCAGTACGTGGTTGGCAACAATTGGGGAAAAGTTTGTTCAGTTCAGCTGCCAAGTTGAACTATTTTATACAAACACCACTGCTTAATTTATGAATGAAATCTATGCGTACTGAATTTCAGTTGCACAATTGCACCGTAATAGTGATTTTGTTCCTGCGAAATTTGACATAGTGTTACAATGATGTTAAATGTCAATTTTACAAGATCGAAAAACGCCAATGTATCTAATTTGGCAAATGGCAATCTACCCAATACAACATATGAAATCTAAACTAATTGTATGTACTAAGCACATGGGTCATCATACACAACTGTTTGGGATGAGGCAATGAAACAAAAAATCCTTCGCACCAAATTTTGGCTTGGGTTAGTAGCGAAGGAACCATTACCCTCAGTCTACGTACATGTATTCAATCTGGAATGTTTGAGATGACGGTGAAAGGACACTCCTCCCTGATGAGTGTGCGGAGGACTGCTTGCATGCCTCCCGTGTACTCAAACACTTGTCTGCACGCTACCTCCTAGCAAATACAGAGTGTGAAGTGTGGCAGCATGTAAATGGTCAGTAGAACGTATATGATTTGTAAATAATACACACGTTTGCTATGGTAACGTGACAACTTTTTGTTCCGAAATGCCTTTGTTGGCTATTAATAATGTTTGTGCCTTCTCTCAAAGTGGACATGAAAAATACCACAACATATTTGTGCTATATGATGAGGCCCTACCCAACATAGCCCTTGTGGTTGTAGTTGAAATTTGAATTATGTACATTAAATGCACATAAAACTCAATTAGTGTACAAAAAGCCAGACGGACCCTTAATAATTTCATATTTTTCAGTACATACCTATTGGTCTATGTTGTTTCTAGAAAAGAAATCAAGGAGAGAGCAGGCATCGGATATCGTTTCACCAGATGTGACATGCATGTTCCCTACCGGAACCATTTTGCTTATTGTGAGAAGCTCCAGTTTGTAAGAGGATTGTGCCAAAACATTTCACGGTTGGTATTTTTTTACCATGACATATGTGTGCCATGTCATGACACCATGCCAAGTTTCATGAATTTTTAACGAGTTTTGGATTTACAGGGATTTAAAAACCAAGTTTCTCGATGTTTATGACCGAGCCAAGATGCTGAGGTGTTTGAAATTCATTCGAATTTCTTGCATCGGACCTAACACATGCATCCAGGGACACATATATGATTTTTGAACCCATTTTGATGCACTGGACCTTGTGATTGTAGATCAACTTTGAATTATGCACATTAAATGCATAGAAAACTCAATTAATGTACTAAAAAGCGAGATGATCCCTTAATTTATTCATATTTTTTCACTTTGCATATATTTTTCTATGTTGTTTCCATGAAAAATCGAGGAGAGAAGAGGCATCGGTGTCGTTTGTCTCATGAATGTGACATGCATAATGTTCCTTATCAAAATCACAAAGCTTCTTATGAGAAGCTCTGGTTTGTAAGAGGATTTGTGTGAGAACATGTCCAAGTTGGTCATTTTTTACCATGACATGTGTGTGCCCTTGTCATGACACCAGGCCAAGTTTCATGAATTTCCAAAGAGTTTTGGATTTACATGAATTGGAAAACCAAGTTTCTTAATGTTTGCGGCTGAGCCAAGACACTGAGATTTTTGAATCTCATCCCCATTTCTTGCATGGGACCTAAACATGCATATAGGGACTCATATATGATTTTTCAACCAATTTTCATGCACTAGTCCTTGTGATTATAGTCAAATTTGAATTATGCACATTAAATGGTTAGAAAACTCAATTAGTGTATTAAATAGGCCAAACGAATCCTGGAAAATTCCATTGTTTAGCACGACAGTAATTTTGTTCTATGGTGATTCTAGAACTAAATTCATGGCGAGAAGAGACATCTGATGTTGTTTTGCACATAAAAGGTGAATTTTCCCTATCGGAACCACATGGCTTTCTTTTGAGAATCTCCGGTTTGTAAGAGGCTTGTGCCAAAACTTTCCCCAGATTGGACAATTTTTTTACCACAACGCACAACTAGGCAAGGTCATGACACCATACCCAAGTTTCATGAATTTCTCACGAGGTTTTGATTTGCATGAATTTAAAAACCAAGTATCCCAATGTTTGTGGTCGTTCCAAGATGCTGAGATGGTTGGAATTCATTCCCATTTCTTGTGTGGGACCTAAACATGCATTAAGGTAAACATATATGTTTTTTCAACCTATTTTCATGTGATGGACCTTGTGATTGTAGTTAAAATTTGAATTGTGCACATTAAGTGCCTAGAAAACTCAGTTATTCTATTAAAAAGGCCAAACAAACCTTGGAAAAGTCCATAGTTTAGCACGACAGTCATGTTGCTCTAAGGTGACTCTAGAAATAAATTCAAGGTGATAAGAGAGAGCATGTTGATTCACACATAAATGGTGAATGTTCCCTATCAGAACCACATGGCTTCTTGGAGAATCTTCGGTTTGTGCCAAAACTTGTCCCTAATTGGGATTTTTTTACCACAGCACACATGAGCCATGACATGACACCATGCAAAGTTTCATGAATTTCTGATGATATTTGGATTTACTGGAATTTGAAACACACACATTCTTAATGTCTATGACCGAGCCAAAATACCGAGAGGTTTGAAATTCATTTCCATTTCTTCCATGTGACCAAAACATGTATCCAGTGACACATATATGATTTTCAACCCATCGAGGTGCCTCTAGCTAGCATGTGCTTAACTACAATTCATATTTGAATTATGCACATGAATTGTCTAAAAAACTCTTTAAACGTTTAAAAAGGCCGAAACAACCCTGAACAATTCCATATTTAACAGACACTCGTGTAGTTGCACGTTCAATGTACATAAATGTTATTGCAATCCAAACACCTTCAATTGCCAATATAAACCACATTTTCCATTTCAAAACAATATGAAAAACTAGTACATCACAAACAATTCTTGATCATGAAACGTGTGTGATGTGGTATAAAACATATTGGGCCAATCCTCTTATATATGGCTTACGTTGGAAGCTTCATCGGCTACAGTCCACCGCCGGCGCGTCAACCACACAGTCACACTTGCTTCCCAAGACCACTATACTATTCAAACATCGCCAGTGAAAGATGGGGATATGGATCCGCGTCGTGAAGGCAACTTTGGCGACCCATTCCGGCCCGAGCGCGACCGCATCAACCATGAGCGTGCTCACAACATCCCTAAGCATGTCCGCAATCTCTGACTGGGCAGACGCATCCGCTAAGAGGGCAGCTGTTGCAGCTGAGATGGCGATAGCAACATCCGCAACCAGGATAGTAAATGGCAAGAACGACAGGGCAGTTGTCGGTTCATCAGCGGGCGTCGTAGCCCAGATGGCGGCTGCCCATGCCCATGCTGGGGCCGCCCACACCCAGCTCATGTCGGTCACCACACAAATAGTAGCAGCCTTCTTCGACACCGGTCGGCAACCTACGTCCGAAGAGTTGGCAATCGTCGAGAGCGCTTGGGCAACCGTCCATTCATTGGTAGCCTCCCTAGCCGAGATTGAGGCCGTCAACGCCCGGACTGCCGCAGCCCACACTCGGCTCATGGTGACCTTTTCCAAAGAGATGGTGGACGCGGACCATTATAACCAAGGAAATTTGGACCAAAAGTTGCCTCCATATCTGCATTCTATCTTCCAATTGAAAATGAAATTCAAGTTCACCACACACCGTTTGTTGGCACTAACCATGTGCAATGTAGTATCCAATCTTACGTTGGAAGCTTGGAGAGAAAAATTGCACATTTCCACGCCAATTTTTCGTTGCACTAAACGAAAATTTTGGCTTACCGCGGAAATATCTATCTCCCTCATCCCCCGGTACCAATCAAAATCCACATGTCCCCTTTTTCCTATCTAATCTTACGTCGGAATCTTGGAGACAAAAATTTGCACGTTCAAGCTTATCACACATGGGGTATAGCTCACGCTTCGTTTGTGATGTGTAGATACCATAAACTATTCTGAATAATTTGCACCTTCAAGCTCATCACACATGGGATATAGCACATGTTTTGTTTGTGATGTATAGATATCACAAATTCTTCTGAATAATTTGCACATTCAAGTGCATCACACGCGGGGTAAAGAACATGCTTTGTTTGCAATGTTTACACATAGTTTTGAATAGGGAATTGTGTCCGATGATACCTCTTGCGCCAGTTTTCACTACACTGAACGAAAAAATTTGGTTACAGTGGAAATATCTACCTCCTTTATCCCCGGTACCAATCAAAATCCACATTTCCCCTTTTCCTCGTTCCTTTCCTAGTTCAAACCTTCACTACTTGCTTGCAGTGGCGCCTCCTTGTCGGCGCCGCTCCTTCCTATTGCTCGTCCTCCTCTAGATAGGTAATCCACACTTCCCCAATAACCCCTCTCTCCCACCCCCTCCTCCATTCCACATGGCCTGACCGTCGGTGCGGCACCTTCCACCCAAATGACCGCCCCATCCTCTAAATAATTGTTGCCGAAAGCCATGGTGCGTGCAGTATAGCCAAGATCTCAAGGAGCATTTGGCAATGGAGAAGAAAATCGCAGATGCATACACGGATGAGGCACCGGTGGCTGCCATGCATGACGAACCTCTTGGACGAGAACCTCGCCGTCGAGGCCACTATCGACACCTCGCGTGCAGCCACCGCCACGTGGTTGGCTGCTATAAACGATAGCTCACGGTATTTGCTCGAGGGCACCACGGGCACAAAGACTATAATGTGTTTTCTCAGGGTGCTCATTCTTACCTCAGATCTAGAGCTAGCATGTTGGTGTCGGGGCAGGATCAGGCCACTCACCACTACGAGGGGCGCACCACCAGTGTGAAGGCCTCACCCTCTTCCAAGTTGAAGGAGCCTATCTTCATCGATATCTCTGACGACGAGGAACAACTTGTTTTTCTTAGCTTTATCACGAAGGACCTATGTTCAGCTAGCTATGCTGGTTAAGCATGTTTTGTTTACATCTTGCATGTGCTGCTCCTGCCTTTCATTTAGAAATTCCAATGAAATTCCCAATGTAATGCTACTTGTAACCTGACCTTCTAGTATATGTTCCATTGTGCAATGTAGTGCTTAGTTAATTGTTTTATTCATTTGTTGTGGTGATCATTTAACTATTTAGTTTAATTCTGCAATGTGATGTTCCACTGTTGCTGGTACAATTTTGTATCGTTATCCATGTGAGAAATAAATTGTAGTGACCTGACCTCAAACGGTCAAGTCTCTGTGTGTTCTGTGCCATCCCTGGATCAGTATGCTGGCACACACAGTACATCAATGTATATATCAAAGTGCAATCACATGTATACCTCAAAATCTCACCAGAAACAGACAACAGGAGTGGAGTCCCATTAAACACCAATGGCAGGTTGAGTGCAGACTGTAACCCTGAATCGTACTCTTACTCGTTGTAGAAGAATATCTGCAACGTGAGACGTTGCAGCCGTGTAGGTCAGCATATTGAATATGCCGGCACAGATCTTGCATGCACAAGTATTCTTCATCGGGTTAACGCAACTCTTCTGAATGAGACGGGATCTTAATAGAGTCTTCTTGAATTCTTCCCAAGTTTCTGCTCCATTAAATCCTTGTATGGCATGATGCATTCTCCACCAGATAGCAATACTTCTTTGAAATCATGTAGCTCCCGAAGTGGTGCTCCATGTTCTGAATCCATATCTCAACCTCCAGTTGGGTCATTGATCGAGAGAATACAAGTCCAGCATCATATGCCATCTATTGGGTTCAAGGTTTTGGGGATGGGATGGGTAAGAGAGGGAGGAAAAAGATACAAATACCACAAAGACACTGAAACATCAAAATCTCTAGTCCACACAATCATAAAGTTCAATCAATACTATAGTATCGCCACCCACTGTCACAACCCTAGCAAGTGTCTTAGGTTGGTCTTGTGCTTGCATCATCATTCATCATCATTGCATTAAGTTGAAATGGGGAGAAGGAAAGAAACCCCAAGCACCTAAAGAAATAAGGTAATTCAATTTGATGGATTTTCAACAAATCCAAAATGCCCATTAAAAATGTTCCCCATGTATGATAATTATGGGCAAACTTGTATCAGGGGTCATTCATGTTATTTGAACTTCAGAAATAATTTAAAACCAATGATTAAAGCCCCTGAAAATGATAAATAATTCATTATTAACATTTTTCTTTTCAAAATAATTTGAAAGTTCAGTCACAAGTTTGAAATATCCAGACTACTTTTTAGAAAACATCTGGGGATAATTTGAAAGTTATTTGAACCTGGAAATAAAATAAACATAGGTCAGAAAAATAGAAAACACAAGAAAGGAAAAAAAAGAGAAAAAGAGAGAGGGAGCTTACCTGCTGGCCCATCTGGCCCAAGAGGGTCTTCTTCCTCCTGGCGTCCAGTAGGCGCGGCGTGTGGCCGCCGTGCGCTCACGCCGGTGGCGCCATGCAGCTGCCTGCCTGGCCCCTCCCTCGCCAGCGCGACGACGGGGATAAGCTCCGAGATGCTTCCCCGCCGCTCTCTCCCTCCTCTTCCCTGCTCTTCCCTCTTCTCCTCTCGGACCCGCCATGGCCGCACAGTTCCTCGCCGTCGTGCTGCCGTTCTAGCCACCCCTGAGCCCCCTCTGACCCAACCAGCAGCTCCGCCCTGAGCCCCTGAAGCCCTCGACGGAGGAATCGAGCCGGGAGCCCTCTTCTTCGCCGTCATCGCCGAATCCCCTCCGCCGGTCACCGTCGGTCCTCGCCGTCGTTTGGAGCCGTCCGGTCGTCCCCGAGCCCGCCGGCCAGTCCGTCTGACTCCCTGTGAGCTTCCCGTCTTTCTTCCCCTCTCCCAGTGGTCCTCCTCGCCTCCTAGCCGCTAACCTCGCCGTTGCCGAGCTCCGATCGCCGCCAAAGTCGTCATGGCCATCGACTCCGGCGACCCCGCGATCTCCCGTTGCCCTAGGTGGATGCGTGCGAGTCTTAGCCGTCCGTAGGTGCCCTCCGCCGCTCAAATGGTCGTCGGAGGAAGATTTCCGGCGACCCCGACCGTCACGGCTCGCCGCCGGCGGCCTCCCTTCGGCAAGTGCCAGCGTGGCGACGTCATTAGTGACTAATGACAGTGCTAACTAACCCCCCTAGACGCTGACAGTGGGCCCTGGCCCGAGTCAAACCTCGGGTCAACTCGGGATTAACCCCTGAGTCACTGACTATAGGGGCCCACCTGCCAGTGACACTAGCCAACCCTGAGAGGTTGACAGGCGGGTCCCACTGGTCAGGTTTGACCTGGACCTGGCACTGTTGACTGCTGACGCAAGCATGACATCAGGCTGACGCATTTAATCATTTTCTTAATAAAAATAATTCCAGGAAATGTTTAAAACTTTGAAAAATCATATATAATAATCTATAAGTCAGATGAAAATAATTTATATATGAAAATTTATCAGAAAAATCCAATGAATCCAATGGTGCTATTCTCATGCATGTTAGAGCAACCTAAATAGGTGAACATGGACATTTTAGCATTAGGTCAATATATAGAATTTGAAATGAGAACAACTTTGAACCTATATTCAAATGCATTTCAAATTGACATGATCGCTAGTTACATTAGCTCATCCATGCATACCATTATGCCATGATCATGCATCATATTGTTGCATCTGCTTGTATTGAATGTTTTTATCTGCGTTGCGGTAGGCCCTAATCCGGAGGATACTACCCCGTACCCCGAGGAAGGAGAGAATTCTTCCGCAACCCAGCAAGGCAAGCAACCCCATTGATCATTCCGATAACATCCCATTCTCTCGCTCCTGCTCTCATTTATTGCATTAGGACAAACGATCACATGTCAGTCATTCACGGTAGATGATCCTATTCTTATGCATGACCTGATCTTGTCACAGTAAATAGCTAAACCTTGCAACCTAGCTTACGTGGTAGATGCTTGTGCCATGATGTGCTTAGCTTACTTTGCCTGCTATGCTTGCTATGCTTAGAGTTGTGTCAGGTCCGTTTCATCTGGGTGATGAACTGAGTGAAACAGTGTTGTCCGATGTGATAAGCATATAATGAACACGATTTGGTAAAGGTAGCGACGAGAGGCTATGTAGGAGTACATAGTGGGTTGTCTCATTGGGACCGTTCTTAGGAGCTGGGTTCCGTGTTTGTGATCCAAGACGAGATACTACCACATGCTGGGCCCTGAAATATGACCCCGCTCAACTTATCAGTCGCTTAGTCTTTGGTCCAGGTATTGCACATAGTTTCTGGTGTTTATAGCATGCTGGAGGCCGTGTGTAGCGCTGACCCTCGGGGTGGGTTACGACGCGGTAGGCAGTGGCACGGTGTACCAAGGGTCACCCGAATGGTGGGCTTGGGAACCCTGCGCACATCGTTTGGGGCCGTTGCGGAAACTTCGGCTGGACTTCCGTACGGGTTCAGTCTCAAATAGGCGGTAGCCTGGACTAGAGGTCTTATGGGATTGACGGTCGTGGCCGACTCCTTCGCTGGGCATCCGCTTGAAGGTTGCCGAGGTGCATGGTTTATGGCACACAGCGATAAGTGGCGAGAGCGTGTGTGAAGAAGTACACCCCTGCAGGGTTATGAAACTATTTGAATAGCCACGTCCTCGGATATGGACTACTTGGAGAACTTATGCTGTTCATAGATAACCAAATGGATATCTCTAAAAATCTCAAGACAAGTGTGAGTACCGTGGATGGCACTCTTCCGGAAGGGGAAGGTGAGTCCATGGTGGTGTATTGTGATGGAGTTAGTGGACTCGTGTGCGATAAATAAAATTGTAACAAAGAGTTTAAAACTGAGTAGTGTAGGTTAGCCATGAGTCAAAGCTGGCTTTCTACATAAACTCCACCACCCCCTTGTTGATACATGAGCATAAATAGACTAGGTATGTTTTAAAGACTTGCTGAGTACGATTGTACTCATCCTTGCTTAATTAATGTTGCAGAGGAAAACCAGGACCCATCAGGTGGGTTCTATCTAGACGTTGACGATGCCGAATAGCTGGTGTCCCAGCTACGATCTTGCCCGTGTGGTGGGCTGTAGATAGTCAGGCCGTGTGCCTCCTGTTATATTTTGCCGTCTGTACTCAGACAGCTTAAGTTTCCGCTGGCTTGTATGACTATGTTTGTATGACTTGAGTGTCGGGTCATGTGACGCCTGTGTGTATGAACATATTATGCAAGGCTCGTCTGAGCCTCTTAAATAAAAGTCATGCTATTATATGGTTATGTTGTGATGCCATGGTTGTATCTATGCACATCGGGCATGTCGTGCGTACGTGTGACGTGCAACGATATGTATGGGATCCGACACCTAGTCGTGTGCCTGTAGTAGTACTCTTTACGGGAAACTGCCTCTTTGTGCTTCCACCGAGCCATGGTAGCTTGCTACTGCTCCGGACACATTGATTGACCGGCATGTATCCTTCTTTGCTGCTGTGTCTATTCCTTCGGGGAAATGTCTCGCAGTGTAATGGAGTCCACGTAGCCTGCTACGACTCGTCTACGTGCAGTGATGACATTTGTGTCTCGCGATGTAATGGAGTCCTTGTAGCTTGCTATGACTCGTCTACACACGCTTGAGACCGACACCTGCATTGCTGGGTTATGTATGCCTGTTTCCGTACGGATGTGCCACTTGGGTTCTATGACTAGTCATGTCAGCCCGGGTTCTTTGTTGTGTGATTGCCAGCGACATGTTCACATACGTGAGCCAAAAGAAGCAAACGGTCCCGGCCAAGGTAAGGTGGCAGCCGTGGAGTACCATGCGTGAGGCCGCAAAGTGATGTGGCTTGTTACAATATGGAATCATATAACTTAGGATTGGGGTCCCGACACCCACATAAGGTTGGTATGGTCGATCACACAAATCGCAAAACGTTCATCTTTATTTCTCTTATGGTGGGGCTTCTACTAGGCTAGTTTATATCATGTCTTCATCTTCAGTGGGATTCTTCTGGTCCTGCTTGATCTTCTCAAGTTCTTCTGCCAGATTGTCCCTATTGACTTGGAGTTTCTGATATCGTCCCTATAGTTCCAGAAGTTGGTTCTTGAGCTTTTGAATTTCAATATCTCCAGCATGGGCAATGGCCTAACTATTCTTCAAGTATTGACGAAGCTTCTGAATCTCGAGACCATGTTTCTTCAGTTTGGCTACCTTAAGCTTCTCGTTCTTGAGGTTCTCACGAAGTGTTTCATTCTCAAGTAACTCTGAGAGAAGGTCCACTTGAAGGTTATTGATGTAGTGCTCCAGTTCTAGATTGTACACAAGTACAGGTGAAAACTTCATCTTTTGTTCGTCTATCAGGATGATGTGTGATCCATCAGGCTTCTGCCATCCGAGCCTTCCAAAGTAGTGGGCACTTAACTCAACATGATGACGATAGCTCAAACGTGCAATAGCATCATGGACGGCGGTGTTCATGCTCATCCCACATTCATGATTCAGTGTGCCATAGTTGATGTCTTCAGTCTTGGGGTCTTCTTTACGTCCAAATATTTTAGTTCGGACACCCCAAAATCGGGACTTCCTTTTAGTCACCTTGATCTCAAGTATCGGCATCTTCACCATCTATACCAGCTCCAGGAGGAAAGGGCCTCCGAGAACATCCTCGTAGTCCTCCCTTTTGTTCAGAGTGTAGCTCTTCATCTATAGTTTGAAACAGGGAGGGTTCAGTAAAAGAATTTAGGAGTTCCGAGAGTAGTGAAACAAAAGTTGTTCCTATAAGGTCTTCCTATTTCCAAGCATTTCCTAGGGTCACGTCCTACAGTTAACATATGCTCTGATACCATTTTTGTAGCGACCCGACCTCAAACGGTCTAGCCTCTGTGTGTTCTGTGCCATCCCTGGATCAGTATGCTAGCAAACACAGTACATGAATGTATATATCAAAGTGCAATCACATGTAAATAACGTAAACTGATATATACCTCAAAATCTCAGCAAAAACAGTCAACGGGAGTGGAGTCCCAATAAACACCAACGATAGGTTGAGTGCAGACCGTAACTCTGAATCATACTCTTACTCGCCGTAGAAGAATATCTGCAACATGAGACGTTGCAGCCGTGTAGGTCAGCATATTAAATATGCCGGCAAGTAAAAAAATAGAGGGGTGAAAAAACAATCATCTATGCTATATGCATAGATGGTAGGTGGGGCTTTAAATTTAAGTTTTGCGTAAAGCAAATTTTTCCTACAACAAGAGAGGGGGCAAAGCAAAAATTATTACTACAAAGTTGGTTGTTTAATGAGATGGTTCCACCAATCAATTCTGATACCCAAGTTAACAATAATACGCTCATCAACATAATTATTTGTGTTTGAGACTTCCTGATAGTTTCAGTTCCTTTGGCTCAAGTGGTCCATCTTCTAGGATGGAAATTTCGAGGACCATGGCTTGTGCTCCACGTTTGATGTAGTAATAGCCATGTTTATCTCTTCGGCATGTAACCGACCATGTGTAAACCCTAGGCCTCTTCGGTATCTATATAAGTCGGAGGGTTTTAGGGTACAGGGACAAAACAACTCATCTAGGGTTAGACATACGTTCTCGAGGTAGATCAAATCTGTAACCCCTTACATCATCAATATAATCAAGCATGACGTAGGGTATTACCTCCATAGGAGGGACCGAACCTAGGTAAACTCGTGTCCCCTTCGTCTCCTGTTATCGTCGATCCTAGTATCACAATTCAGGCCCCCCTACCCAAGATTTTCGGGTTTTGACAGCGACACTTGGGTTCTTGGTTCCTTTCCTGGGCACATATTGGCGTAGTGACCCATATCCTTACACTTGAAACATCTGATATGACTTCGGTCCCTCTGTTCAAGGGCTTGTCTCTTCCTGATATGCTTTATCTTCTTCCTAGACCCTTGCATACAGATCATAGCTTCTATTTCCTGAGGATCATACCCAAACATTTCTGTCGGGAATTCTTCCAGATATTCCTTTGGACAATCCTGTGAGATATTTCCTTCTTTACCACATGAATAACATGACTTGGTGCAGTTCTCTATTGAGGTATCTCCAAATGGTACATGTTTTGTCGTCATTGGCATGGGCATACTCATCAGAGGTTCCTCAAAGTTTCCCTTGAGGGCCTCTTTCTGTTGCTTGACAACTTGTCATACCTTAGGATAAATGTGGCACTTGGCTGGGTAGTGGGTGGTTCCTTCACACAAGAAACAAGTCACCTGACTAGTTGGGCACTTCTCAGCTGGGTGATTTTCTTCACAACGACGGCACCCATCCTTCTGTTCATCCTGGGTGTGTCCTATCTTTCCACAGATCTTGCATGCACAAGTATTCTTCATCGGGTTAACGCAGTGCTTCTGAATGAGACGGGATCTTAACAGAGTCTTCTTGAATTCTTCCCAAGTTTCTGCTCCATTAAATGCTTGTATGGCATGATGCATTCTCCACTAGATAGAAACACTTTGGGTAAGGTACTGAAGAGCGTGTGCAACCTCATACTTCATCGAAATCATGTAGCTCCCGAAGTGGTGCTCCATGTTCTGAATCCATATCTCAGCCTCTAGCCGGGTCATTGGTCCAGAGAATACAAGTCCAACGTCATATGTCGTCTATTGGGTCCAAGGTTTTGGGGATGTGATGGGTAAGAGAGGGAGGAAAAAGATATAAATACCACAAAGACACTGAAACATCAAGTCTCTAGTCCACACAATCATAAAGTTCAATCAATACTATAGTACATAAGGTTTGTATGGTCGATCACACAAATCGCAAAACGTTCATCTTTATTTCTCTCATGGTGGGGCTTCTACTAGGCTAGTTTATATCATGTCTTCATCTTCAGTGTGCTTCTTCTGGTCCTTCTTGATCTTCTCAACTTCTTCTGCCAGATTGTCCCTGTTGACTCAGAGTATCCGACATCATCCCTGTAGTTCTAGAAGTTGGTTCTTGAGCTTTTGAATTTAAACATCTCCAGCATGGGCCATGGCCTGACTATTCTTCAAGTCTTGACGAAGCTTCTGAATCTCGAGATCATGTTTCCTTAGATTGGATACCTTAAGCTTCTCGTTCTAGAGGTTCTCACGAAGTGTTTCATTCTCAAATAACTCTGAGAGAAGGTCCATTTGAAGGTTCTTGATTCAGTGCTCCAGTTCTTGATTGTACACAAGTACAGGTGAAAACTTCATCTTCTGTTCGTCTGTCAGGATGATGTGTGCTCCATGAGGATTCTGCCATCCGAGCCTTCCAAAGTAGTGGGCACTTAACTCAACATGATGACGATAGCTCAAACATGAAATAGCATTATGGACGGTGGTGTTCATGCCCATCTCACATTCATGATTCAGTGTGCCATAGTTAATGTCTTCAGTCTTGGGGTCTTCTTTACGTCCAAATATTTTAGTTCGGACACCCCAAAATCGGGACTTCCTCTTAGTCACCTTGATCTCAAGTATCGGCATCTTCACCATCTGTACCAGCTCCATGAGGAAAGGGCCTCCGAGAACATCCTCGTAGTCCTCTCTTTTGTTCAGAGTGTAGCTCTTCATCTATAGTTTGAAACAGGGAGGGTTCAGTACAAGAATTTAGGAGTTCCGAGAGTAGTGAAACAAAAGTTGTTCCTATAAGGTCTTCCTATTTCCAAGCATTTCCTAGGGTCACGTCCTATAGTTAACATCTGCTCTGATACCATTTTTGTAGCGACCCGACCTCAAACGGTCTAGCCTCTGTGTGTTCTGTGCCATCCCTGGATCAGTATGCTAGCAAACACAGTACATCAATGTATATATCAAAGTGCAATCACATGTAAATAACGTAAACTGATATATACCTCAAAATCTCAGCAAAAACAGTCAACGGGAGTGGAGTCCCAATAAACACCAACGATAGGTTGAGTGCAGACTGTAACTCTGAATCATACTTTTACTCGTCGTAGAAGAATACCTGCAACATGAGACATTGCAGCCGTGTAGGTCAGCATATTAAATATTCCGGCAAGGAAAAAAATAGAGGGGTGAAAAAAACAATCATCTATGCTATATGCATAGATGGTAGGTGGGGCTTTAAATTTAAGTTTTGCGTAAAGCAAATTTTTCCTACAACAAGAGAGGGGGCAAAGCAAAAATTATTACTACAAAGTTGGTTGTTTAATGAGATGGTTCCAGCAATCAATTCTGATACCCAAGTTAACAATAATACGCTCATCAACATAATTATTTGTGTTGAGACTTCCTGATAGTTTCAGTTCCTTTGGCTCAAGTGGTCCATGACCGTGGACACGGCTAATCGATTAGGTTGGAGTACTCTGCAGAGTTTGCACACGTTCCCCACAAGATTTGATCGCCTCCGTTTAATTCCTCGCACTTCAGGGTGTTTGAGAAATGAATGACCAAAACATGGTCTTTCAAAGGGCTCCTCTGAGACTCTGTCGGTGCCCATCCATTCCTACCGTTCTTCTACATCTCGTAGCACCTGCTGTCCAGAGTCACCACAATGTCCAACCATGCCAGAGCCCATAATGGCTTGTGGCTGTGCAGGCAAGCCTAGGGTCTCGAAGTATCCATCCATCTCTTTGTACCTGGGTGGACCTTTCCGCGTGAATACTGGCACTTCTCCAGCAACACCTAGGCGAACCACTGGTTTCTCCAGGGCGCCGTTCATACCGTCATCCACCTAGAGGTATGTTGAAAACTTGAAGTCTTTAAGTCTTGATCATCATGTAGGTCTTGTAATAATTTATCTCACAACTCTCATGAATCACACAACCAACCCAGTCTACTAAAAGCATAGCAAACTAAAATAACGTCCCGGCCCAAGTAACAAGGTTTAGGGGGTGCCTACCACATGATACTATTCAAGTAACCAAGTTTCCAAGTATTTACTTTGCATGCAATGGGTGTAAAGGTTGAACTAATGCAAATTGAAAACATACTTAATAACATGGTTAATGTGAACTTGCCTTGTAAGGTTGATGAGTATCGCTCTCAGAATATAACTTGATAGAACTATTCGTCACTCTCCGATCAAATCTATATAGCAAGGCATTTCATTCACATAAGCATTCACTCTAGCAAACAATAACATCAAATAATAAGAAACACAAAACTAAAAGCAACAAGGTTGTCATGAAGGGAATAGTTAAGACAAAAGTTAAAACAACAAAACTACATCAAAACAAAGAAAGTAGTTTTCATTACAAATAATCTTATTTTAAATAGAAACAAGACAATCCAAAGTAAATTCTAACAAAAATATTTTAGCAAATATTTTACTAGCAAAAGAATTACTTTTGAAGAACATCTAAGATTTATGAAAACAATACACTAAACAACATAAGTTTTTGCCTAATAAACTTAACAACAAGAAAAACATTAAACAAAACTAAAATAAGAGAAAACAAAATATAAAACAACTAAGTTGACATCAAGTAAAACTTATAAAACAATTTATAAAAATATTACAAATAGGAAATCAAACTAGCAATGAAATCAACTTGCAAGTTATTATAGAACTAGAATTGATTTCATGCTATCAAAATAATATTTGACATAAAAATAAATTGGTTGAAATACTACTTCTAGCTAATAGAAAACAAAATAAAACTTGTAAACTAATAAAAAATAAATTAAATTAAAACAATTAAAACAAAAGAAATAGAAATAAACCTAAAAAGAACTAAAACAAAATCTGTTTTTCTTGAAACCCTAATTTATAATATTCTAAAAATTCCCAAATTTAACATAGTGATAAATAGAACTAATACAAACCAGTAGCAAAAAGAATCACTCAAAAATATATTTTGAAACTCAAGTTATTCAAATTCTAGTGATTTTAGCAAATTTCAATGAATTCAAATTTGAAAGTTTCAAATATGGTCAAACTTGTCATCTACAGAAATTTAATAAACTTTTTGACAACATGCAAAAAGAATCAATCAGAAATAAATAAAACCCTAAAAGTTAGAAAAAAAATTAGGATCTTGTCTATCTAAAAACTAAAAATAGAAAAGGAAATTCTACGCTAGCGAACAGGGGGGTGACGTGGCAGTTTTTGATTGGCTATGTAGTGTGCGTCGCGGTTACTGACTAGTGAACGATCGCACTTTAAATAAAATGCTATGACTAAAATAAAATAAAAGAAAAATGACCGGTTTAGTTAAATAAACCGAAGGGGTATGCGGGATTCTAATCTACGCCGTAGGTTTAAGATCGAACGGAGGGGGTGGCTTACAGGGGAAAAGGTCACCGGCGAGGGGATTACGGCGAGGCGGCGATGGCTATAGGGAGCTCGAGGTCATCGAGGAGGGATCTCCGGTGGGTCTCCAGCGATGGTGTCGGCACCAGATGATGCATCACGGAGCGGTGCGTCTAGTGGTGGTTGAAGGCGAGCTTAGGGACAACAGTGGTGAGCTATACGAGCTCGGAGAGCTCTGGTAGAGGTTGAGCTCCAACGAGAGTGGTGGTGCGGCATTCTTGGGGGTCTCCGGCGAGGATGAGAGCACCACATGAAGGCAGAGACGCTCCAGCGTCGATCTATGGCGGCGGAGGGGCTCAGGGTTGGGTGAGGTGAGCGGCACAAGCTCGAGGAGCTTCGGTGGTGGGGAGGAACTCCGGCAGGTGCGTGGGCAGCGTTTTGGCGATGGGGAACATGGGGATTGGGGTGGAACAGAGTGCGGGCGAGGCAGGAAACTTATATAGGGGATCGGGGTTTCTCTGGGAAGGAAAGAGAGGGAGATCCGGCTCGGATCCGGCGCGCTCCGGTGATGGAATGAGCATACGAGGAAGGAAAGCGATGTCCGAGAGGATTCAGGATCGGATGGTGAGGTCGGGGTGTTGGTGACAGAGAGAGAGAGAGAGAGGGCGGTGGATTGTTGGCTGATACGAAGGATCTCGCGGGGGTGGTTCGGGCCAAAACTTCCAAATGGGCCTCGGGGTTTCCTAACGCACACGGCAAAATTTCCTATTTAAAGCATTTTTCCAAATAAAAATAACACGAAAGAACAAACAAGATTTGGAGAATCAAAACCAACTTAAACATGGAAGTTTTATATACCAAAATGATCAAAAAAATAATTTCAATAAGATGAACATTTTGCCACGGTGAAAATAAATACTTTTGCGAAAAATATTTTTCAGAAAATTTCACATTTTGGTTTTATTTCTTTTTGCAAGTATTTTTCAAATAACCCCTTGGGTTTTATGGTTCAAATATTTCACAAAATTACCCATGGTTTGGAGGGTCATGTTCCTGCTCTCAAAATCTTTGAATGTGGGCAAGTGAAATTTGAATTCTTTCAAATTTTGTAATATAACCAAATATGCAATGAATTCCAAATAGGAAATTTCAGAAGTATATGCAAATCAAAAGTTTGAAATCCATCATTTGAAGAAGTCATGCCATCTTCTCTCATTGTTTTGCATAGGATGGAATTTTGAATTCAAAACAAAGGGAAAGTCATTTTATTCCCTCCGATTCAAAAGTTTTTTTAGTTTCAAATTTCACTCAATATTAAACAATCATTCTAACAATCAATCATTCTATTAATTAATATAACATTCCAAAATTTGGGATTTTTCAAACCTACCATGCTTAAAAGGAATCTCGTCCTGGAGATTCGAAAGGGCTAGAAAGAAAAGGTTAGGGTTTGGGGGTCTTCTTAGCAAATCCATTGACCTCGAAGTGTGGGGCTACCACACTTTAAAATGAGAGTGACTAGTCCCTCAATATCATGACAGTCCTTTGGGGTACTTGGCAATATTTGTCTCCTCACATTCTTCACAGTAACTTCTTTGGCGATGATCTTCCATTATAATCATAACATTTTCTTCAGAATCCAGTGTTTCCTTGTTCAATACAAAGGTCTTCCGTTACTGGGTCTTCTTAATTGACAAATGTCATGATCATTCTAAATAACTTATCGAAGATCTCATGGTGGTCTACCATTAGTGGTTATCCTGCAGTGAAATGCGTCTTGGCTTCATTCCTCACCGAAAAAATTTCTACGTGTGGCAACAACTACCATGTACAAGGGGTTTTCATCATACCATTCTAAGGCTTAAACAAAAGCTTCAAAGAACATCGTCTCTTTACTATGGGTAAGTCACTCAGATTTACCGTTCCGAATAACAAGTGAAATGATAACAGTAAGTTGTCATGGTGTCCAAGCCGTGTCGCACTGAAATCATTACCTTGTATAAGGTTTAGTGAATCTCGTATTCTAACACTTGGGATTCCTCACAAGCGTTGAAGAAATTTCTCTTGTCAACAAACGGAGTTCGGATAAATCCATTAATTCTGCAAGCTGAACAAAACATCTATCATTTCTTCACATCTCTTGGGGTTTCGTATCCTCCTAAGAAAAATGTTTGCTGATTAGTCATAGCTTCTTCTAAGTTTCTTCCTTCATAGAGGTAGTGCTTGATCCTTATCAATCTTCAGGTGTGTGAGTTGTGATCTCACTTGAATACTTGTACAACTTTAACTCACCCTTGGGGTTAGTATTGTTTCATATTCCAAGATTACCTTCAATTCACTCCATCATACCCTTGAGGTAATAAATCACAAACCTATTTCTTGTCTAGATTCCACTCCATGGAATTCATTTTCCTTTCCATTGGTTTGTTTACCGTTTGGTATTGTTTCATCACAATCATTCCTTTTCTCAAGATTCCAACTTCAAAAGTACTTGTTACCAATGTGGTCATCCACATAGTTTGATATGGTACAACATTACCTTCAACTGTATTCATTTGATCCAGGCTCCATGGACATATGGTACTTTCTTATTCATTGGACTTGTGGTTTTACTCATTACTACCACACTTAAAATGAAATGTACATATGCCTACATAGACCATATTTTCTCATATCCTCAAAAATGGTCCGTGATCATTGTTCATGGAGTAACAACTCATATATATATCAACATGACACAATAAATTTCATTGATTTATGAAGTTATTACAATCTCAGAGACATCCATTACCAAATTTAACTCCATAATCTCATGCAAACAACAGTGTTTCATGTTACACATATTGCCATCTGAAGACTTACTACTCCATTCTAGCTTTCTTCTCCTTTGGACATTCACTAGCATAATGTCATGCTTCCTTGCAATGAAAACAAATGACTTCTCACATGTTTCAAGGCTTATTGATGTTGGTGTTTTCTTCGTGGATTCTTGGTTCCTTTCTTGGGCACATATTGGCATAGTGACCCATATCCTTACACTTGAAACATTTGATATGACTCAGGTCCCTCTGTTTAGGGGCTTGTCTCTTCCTGATGATAGGGAGTCCGGGATTAGGGGATCCTCGAATATGCGACCTGTTATCTATGGGCCGGACTATATGGGCTACGCACCGAACACTAGATGGTTTGAAGGCTCAACTTCTAGGATGTAAGTTTCGAGGACCACAGCTTGCGCTCCACGTTTGATGTAGTAATATGCATGTTTATTTCTTCGGCATGTAACCGACCATGTGCAAACCCTAGGCCTCTTCGGTATCTATATAAGCCGGAAGGTTTTAGGGTATAGGGAGAGAACAACTCATCTAGGGTTAGACATACGATCTCGAGGTAGATCAACTCTGTAACCCCTTACATCATCAATACAATCAAGCAGGATGTAGGGTATTACCTCCATAGGAGGGCCCGAACCTGGGTAAACTCGTGTCGACTTTGTCTCCTGTTACCGTCGATCCTAGTCTCACAGTTTGGGACCCCTACACGAGATCTACTGGTTTTGACACCGACATTGGTGCTTTCAGTGAGAGTTCCTCTGTGAGCGAGATGGGATCAACGCCTCGCCTTTTCTTCAATAAATAGGTTAGTAGCATGGACATTTTCATCCCTGGGCAGATCTTCGCCTTCGGCAGCGTTGTGCTACATGCTAGTTCCACCGGTCATCTAGGCCGCGTTGAGAGCCTCGCCCCGAATCCGGAAGTTAGGTTTGGAAACCTAGATTTTTTGTCGACTCTCAAGGCGACTTGTCACTAATTGTGCTCACGGCTTCACCCGTAACACTCGAGGACTCTGAGGCCTTAACCTCGAGCCCCTCCATCGGACATGCCAATGGGGTCACCCATGGCGGTAGTCCGATCTCTAACCTCGGCCTAGCCATCAAGCCATATGACCGGACATGTGTTCCTACTGAACACTCCCCAAGGGTGGGCTTCATGGGGTCGACTCCACGAGTTCTGAACAGCTGGATCCAATTAGGCCCTCATCGGTTGACGGGGCCTTGGAGAAATTCTCATCGTTGAAAATCACTGACGATCCAGCCTCGATCTATGTCCGTCCCGGTTATAGTTCGGGTAGGGACAAATTTCTCGACCCATCCACCACCCACTTGATAGCTACCGTCTATGACTTAACCGATGTGCTAGATTATGCCTTCGAGGAGGCAGCATACATGGATGAAGAGGACCGTGCTCCCACCCCCGTTAATACCGGGAGTTGGACCGCCACTTCTACGTACGACGTTCACAGCGTGGATACTCCTGCCACCAATGGCGACAACACGCCTCACAACGACTGTGACAAATCGGGCAACGCGCCATCAAGCCGCCGGAAATCACATAAGCGGTGCGGAAGCAAAAAGGGAATAAGAATTATTATCAGCAGCAGGGATGGTAACGCCACTGCTAATCATGATCATCCCGATGTGCCCGAGCACCCGTTCGAGGGTCCGAACGAACCCATGGATCAAAACGACCCCGATACCGTCAAGGACTCCGAAGGTGACGATTACCTTCCCCCCGACAAGGAGGAAGACCTACCAGAAGTCGATGACTAGTGCATCCTTGATAACCTTGAGGATCAGGAAGAAATCAGGCAGCGGCTCATAGCAACGATTCGCAGCCTGAAGGCCAAAGAGCAGCAACTCAAAGCCGAACAGGCCAACCTCACTGATCGATGGTCGAAAGTCCTCTCAGTCGAAGAAGCATACAACACTGGCTTGTCTTGAAGACAAGGTAAGGAGACATTTGAGCCCAATGACCGGTTCGACCTGCACGACGACTAAAATCACAGAGCAGGCCATACGAGATCCATCTACGGATCCAGAGATTACTCGCCGGATAGAAGGGCAGAAAAGAGACCATGGTTCTACCAAAATCATAGAGGCCGGGAATGCAACCAGTCCCATACAAACGCCGAATACAAGCGGGACATAGCTTGGGCCAGAGGTGCCGCTCACCCACTGTGCATCACAGATGAAGTAATGCGGCATCAGTTCCTCGAAGGGTTTAAACCCATAAATATAAAACAGTATGACGGGACCACTAACCTAACTGTATGGATCAAGGACTTCCTCCTCCATATCCATATGGCATGAGGAGATGATCTCCATGCCATCAAATACTTATCTCTTAAGCTTAACGGGCCAACCCGGCACTTGTTAAACAGCCTCCCCGAAAACTCCATAGGATGCCAGGAAGACTTGGAAGATGCGTTTTGCTCTAACTTCCAGGGAACCTATGTCCGCCCGCCAGACTCTTCCGACCTCAGCAACGTCGTCCAGAAGTCTGGCGAGTCTGCCCGACAGTTCTGGAATCGGTTCTTGACTAAAAAGAACCAAATCATCGACTGTCGGGATGCGGAGGCTATAGCCTCCTTCATGCACAATATTCGGGATGAGTGGCCGGCCCGCCAGCTAGGCCAGGACAAACCTCGAACTATGTTCGCCCTTACCTCCCTCATGACCTGCTTTTGCGCGGGCGAAGATAACTGGTTGGCAAGACGCAGCCACAATTCTGAAGATCCTGTGGCACCTGAAGCTCAGGACAAACAACTCAAAGCCGAAGCACAATAAGAACAAACGTCGGCACAATAGTAACGACGCTGATGACACGACGGTCAATGCCGGATTCCGCAACTCTCGACCCGGGCAACGGAAGAAGCCCCCTAAAGGCAATCATGATGGACCCACTCAGCTCGAGAAGATCATGAACAAGACTTGACAAATCCATGGAACTTCAGAAAAGCCAGCCAATCACACACACCGCAACTTCTGGGTGTTTAAACAGGCTGGCAAGATACAACCCGAAGACCAGGGCAAAAGTCTGCGGAGCAAGGACAAAGATGAGCCTTGGGGTCCAATGGGCGGTGGTGAGAAGAAATTCCCTCCCAAAGTCAAACGGTGAATATGATATACACCACCCACATACCTAAGAAAGAGAGGAAGTGGGCCCTTCGGGAGGTCTATGATGTGGAGCCCGTAGCTCCAAAGTATAACCCATGGTCAGCATATCCGATCGCCTTTGATCGGCGTGACCATCTGACCAGTATCCGTCATGGGGGTTCGGCTGCCCTCGTCCTATATCCCATTATAGATGGGTCTTTTCTGCATATGAATGAGTCGTCTTAAAAAACGTCTTGCTTGTAAGTGTCCTTTGCAAAATATTGGGAATAGAATACCCATATGCCATTGAGTCGGCTTCCAATACAATGACTTGATGAAAATCTTGAAAATAAGAAATCCTCATGACGTAGATCCGGACTTCCATTGTTGTGAAGTAAGGCGGCTTATATAAATTCTGGCGGGTTATGATCTTTCGGTAACGTCGGGTCATGAATGTTGGTGACGCCGGGTCTAACAACTGAACTCCATAATTGACATCTTGAAAATTATCCTCAAAATTTTTGAGCTGTCTATATTACCTGTAGCCCCCAAGCTCCCAGATTATCCATGATAACTTGGTGCTTTGCAATAATATTTTGGACTGTGTAGGCCCCAAGTGCCGAGTTATCTTGCCTGCAGCAGCTTGGGACTTATAACTGTCTTACACCTTATGAAATTTTAGCAGGTGTAGCCCCCAAGGGTCGGCTCATCGGAATGTGATGTGCCAGGTCTTCAATTTGAACCATATAATCTGTTTGAACAGTTGAATACTATAGCCCCCAAGTGCCAGGTCGCACGCCTACGACAACTTGGGACTTTAGAAAATTTAATCTGAGGAGTGTAGCCCTCAAGTGCCGGGTCAGTAAGAATTACTGGGCAGGGACTTAGAAAAATATAGAAAGGCCAGCTCATCTCCTGGAGATAATTGGGTCTTGCTGACAATGTAATGATTTGAAAACCGGCTTGCGTTAGCCCCCAAGTGTCGTGGGGCATGCTTGCAGTGACATGGGACTTGCATATTTGATATAAACTGGACTTGAATAGTGTACCCCCAAGTGTCGGGCCGTCTGCATGCGGCGACTTGGGACTATGTAAGAATAATATGACTCACCACAATTTATTGAATGAATCCTTGATCGTGGTTGTAATATAACCCGGAATGAATATCCTGGAATAATTCCTTTGTCTTTGTCATGAAATCCCTGCTTGTGGTTGCGGTGCAACCCAGCAAATATATGTTGGAGAAATCCATGAGTGTTTTAGATTACTACAGAGCACATTTGAAGAAACCCGAGAACCAGCCAATTAGATGACACATCATTATATCCAACAGGGCGGCTCTTGAAAAATAATAAATTCTCCGAGTTGGCTTGAAAACCCAATCATTTAGTACTGGTTATGATAAACCATGAAGATCTAGCCAAGTTGGCTATTAAAGATCCATTTGTTCTTTGCAGAAGTTTTCATCATACATAACGACGGCTCATCTTAAGAGATAAGACCTGCAAAAATAAACAAGGCAGAATATATTCTGCATTGTTGTAAGGGCGGCTTAAAAAAGCACAACCCGGAGATTTTATATCTTTCCTGATTTGTTTTTTGAATTTTTTTTTAACAGCTCATGTGCCGGTTCTACTGGGTTGACTCGCCACTTAAAACTCCTTAATAGTATAGGGTCTTTGTGGAGATTGGCCGTTAAGTTTTGAACCGGCTCAGGGTCTCTAAGCGAGATTAACTGAAAGGAAGTGTGACGTCCTAGAAGAGACACGGTAGGGCATGAGTACCCTGATAGCCCAAAAACTACCTCTCACGTGACATAACTCCGTCGTTTCAACCTTAAGCAGTACAGGGTCCTCAAGGATTAACTGTCTAAGAGTACGAACGAGCCACATAGCGGAGAGTCGGCAGTAGATGGGAGAGTTTACCCTTGCTTTCCGCAAGCTGGCCCTCACGTTACAAGAACCGTCGTTTTAACCATAACCAGTATAGGGTCTGTATGGAGATTGGCCGTCAATTTCTTTAAACCGGCTCAGGGTCTCTAGGCGAGATTAACTGGTAAGAGTTCGGCGGGTCACCTAGCAGAGTAGCAGCAGCTTACAGGCAGGTTTAACCCTGTTTGGCTTAAGAGCCGATCAAGAGGGTGTGTAAGCTAAACCCGGTGGGTGGGAAGCCCCAGTGACCTTTGTTGATGGAATCAACTGTTTGGCTTAAGAGCCGACCAATAGGGTTTGATAAGCTACACCCGGTGGGTCGGAAGCCCCCTGGACGATCATGTTAACGGAGTCAACTATTTGGCTTGAGAGCCGACCGATAGGGTTTGATAAGCTACACCCGGTGGGTGGGAAGCCCCCTGGACGATCATGTTGACGGACTCAACTATTTGGCTTGAGAGCCGACCGATAGGGTTTGATAAGATACACCCGGTGGGTAGGAAGCCCCCTGGACGATCATGTTGACGGAGTGAACTTTTTGCATCATCTTGTAAGCCGCCATCTTGTAATGAAGAAAACCGCAGAAGCCTCCAAGTGACTGTATGATGATCCAATGAATCCGAGCACCCATATCTCTTGAAAAATGACCAAATGTGTCTCACCATATCTGTAGCCCCCGAGTCTTAAGTTGACTTGAAGAGGTGGCTTGAGAATCCCCACTAAAAGTTGAGGTTGGCCGTGGTGGGCTATAGATGATCCCTTATGATTTGTTTCAATAATCCGGTCGATGGTTTGTCCCGGCTGGTTGTTGAAGTGAACCGAGCTATATTGGCGGCGACTTGTGCGCTTGTCCGTTGGGCGGATCGTATCGATGAGCACCGCACTAATGTGTTGATATTGATCAGACTGTGGGCGGCGTCTAGCGCGTCCATTGGGCGGCTCGTATAGGCGAGCACTGCACCGATAGATCAAACTGTGGACGGCGTCTTGCGCGCGTCTGTTGGGCGGCTTGTATAGGCGAGCACTGCACCAATATGTTGATGTAGATCAAACTGTGGGCGGTGTCTCAGAAATGTCTGTTGGGCTAATCGTACTGGTGTGTGTGTCCACTAGTGTGCTGATGATCTTTGCGACACTTATTGTATATCCTTGGTGTTTATAACACGATGTGAACCTACGGAAGGTTGATGTCGACCAAGGTGTTGTAAGCGCGGATGGGAGAGTCAGTCGTGGGCATTGTAGGGAAGCACAGTATCGAGAGACGGTCGCGACGTTGTAAGCCGAAGCAAGTGGTGAGTCACCCGTGGCGTTGGAAACCAGCATGGACGGCGAGTCGACGTGGCGTTGTTAAGCTGGTGCGGTCATGAGAGACAGCCACAACATTGTAATCCAGTGCGGATAGTGAGTCGATCGCGGCATTGTAAACCGACGCGGCTGTAAGAGGCGTCCATGGTGTTGTAAGCCGGTGCAATCGTAAGAGGCAGCCATGGTGTTGTAAGCCGGCACGGATGGTGAATCGCCCGTGGCGTGTTGATGTAGAAGTAGAAGTCAGTCATGGCGTTGTAAGCTGCGGCGGTTGCGAGAGACGGCCGCGGCGTTATAAGCCGATGCAGACGCTTGAGGTGGCCACGATATTCTGAGCCGGTGTGCGAGTCCGTTGAATAACTCGACACGAACGACCACCTGTGAAAAATGATGTTGGCACACCTCTATCTCCGCGGTGTAGTGCCACTTGGGCAATGAATAATTGTCCTGTGTAAAAAATATTACAAAGACAGAGTAATTTTGCTCAGATGGAAAAATATACCAAAAAATCGATAGGATAAATATCACCTATTTTGTTTTACATTTGTCCCTTTGTTTCTTTATTCAACTATGCCTTTTCTCCTCTCCCTCGGGCGACCAGCATGTGGGCACACACGGAGTGGGTGGAACTTTCGGCGCCGGTGGCGAGGCAAGGCCTTGGCCAAAGACCGGCTCCGGAGAAGCAAAGCAGGCGCTAGGGCGGAACAAGCCGGCTCGCGCAAAGCTGTGACTTGGTGAGTAGGAAGGCGAGGCAAAGCACGGTGGTTGCGGTAGCTCGAGGCTGAGCCGACCGGCCAGGGCGGAGCAGCTAGGTGAAGCGCAGCGGCTGGGGGTCTCAACGACCAGCGTGTGGTGACCAACGACGGGAGCGGGGCAAGGTGATGAGTGCTGAGCCCATGTTCAGGTTGCGACCGGTTTGGTGGGCAAAAGGTGAGTCCAGTTCTAGTGACTCTGATAGCAACTCGAATGTACCGTAGCAGAGGCGGGCGAGGCGAAGCCGACAGCTATGGGTGTGCAAGGCATTGGAAGCTAGCGGGGCGGCGCGGAAGCCAGCTGAAGCAACAGTGCAGGGCGGCTCGGCTGGCGGAGGCCCAAAGGTAGTAGCAGCGCGTGTTGGGATGCCCAGATGGCGAGTCCGAGATGGGGCCGACTAAAAGGCAACGACGGATGTAGTGCGGAGGTCGGCCGGCTTGGAGGGTGACTGAGAGGCGCCGACGGCTCAGAGGCAGAGGCGACGGCTCAACACCGGCTCCGGCGAGGGCGGCGCGAGGCAGGGCGGAGCCATAGCAGCGGCTCACGGTTGTTGTGGTGGCGAGCACGTGGTGCGGCGTAATGCGGCGGCTTAGCAGCGGCAAGGGACGCCATGGCGAAAAGGTGAGCCACGGGGGTGAGCGCAGGCAGGAGCAGCGGCTTAGAGATGACCGGCTCGAGACAAGGGCGAGGTGAAGCGGCCACATACACGAGGCGGCCGACACGGCAGGTCAAACAGGCAAGGTGACGCGGCCGGCTCATGGCAGAGGTTGAGCAGCCAGGGCAGTTCACGGCCGGGGCAGCTCACGGCAGGGTCCCTAGCGGTGACAAGCGCGGGCGGGTCGCGCGGCGAAGGCGAGGGGAAGCGGATATGGCTCGAGGTGAGGCCATGGCGGTGGCTGGCCGGGTGACGCAGCGGCTCAAGGAGCATCAGCGTTGGGCGGCTCCTCGCGCGGGCTGTGGAAACCGAGCCCGTGTCCGCTGCTAGATCGTGGCCAGCTGGGCGAGTCCATGTTCGTGTTTACTTCCTGGCTGTAGGCTCCTTTTTTCCTTTCTTTCCCTGGCGTTTTTAGCCTCGAACGACTCGTTGTGGTTGGAGATCCATCGATTGATTTGGAAAAAACTGCTTTCGCAGATCGTCGTCGTAGTGTACATCAGCTGTGGCCGAAATCGACAATGGTCGACGTCTCACAAAAAATACTCCTCCATCCGAATTTGACTGGCCGGTTGCACGAGAGCGATGCTGTAGTCGAGCCACACGACAATGATTTTGAGGAATCCACGCCAAACGACTCAGGCGGCTGATGTGGCAAACCAGTCATCAAGATTTTCTAATGAAAATTGAACCCATCGAAATTGAATACAACTCAGAATTCTTTTTCTGGTATTGATCTTAAACTGGATCAAAGCGTTGATGAAGATGTTTATGTTTCCGCTCTTTCTCATATGGCTGATCGCAAACGTCTTGATCCATGCGAGAACTCCCCTCAAGAACACAAATCCACCATGCGTAGCCCCATGGTGGGCGCCTACTATTGTGGATTTGTCACAGCAGATGTCCGGGTGAACGAACTTAGGTTCGGGGCAGAAGTGCAACTATGTGGCGGCTTGAAGGGGTTGATCGGAATCGAGAGACGCGGAGTTTACCCAGGTTCGGGCCCTCCGATGGAGGTAAAAGCCTATGTCATGCTTGTCTGGTATTGATGATGAAGGAGATCTCTCGGTTACAAGGGTGTTGTTTGCTACCTCTAATCATGAGAGCCTCTAATCTGTCTATCTCTAATCTCCTGTGTCTATCTAAACTTGTGGACTTGTGAACTTTTCCCTCTAGGGGTGCTCTACCCCTCCTTATATAAGTGGAGAGGGTAGGTCTAGAAATAGAGTCCTACTAGGAGTAGGAGTAGGACTAGTCTCTCTAGAATCCTATTTCGGGTCTTGTTTCCTTCGGCAGGGAGTCTTTCTCTCTTTGGGCCTTCTCTTGTGAGCTGCCTGCGCCGGCTCACATGTCGGGTCTTGGGCCTGGTCATCCTGCGGCCCGCCTACCGGGTCATCAATAAAACGTCATGTCTTTACCAGGTCTCCTGTGAGTCGCCTGGCCGGGTCATACCGTGGGGTATATCCCCAACAAAATTCCTAATGGACGGAGGAAGTAGCCTCAATCTAATTTACTCGGACACAGTGAAAAAGATGGGTATAGATCCATCACGGATCAAACCAAGCAGGACTACCTTCAAGGGGGTGATCCCAGGTGTTGAGGCCCGATGTACGGGCTCCATGACCTTGGAGGTTGTGTTCGGATCGCCCGATAACTTCCACAGTTAGGACTTGATCTTCGACATCGTGCCATTCCGCGGTGGCTATCATGCATTGCTCGGCCGGACAGTGTTTGCTCGGTTCAATGCAGTCCCGCATTACGCATACCTCAAGCTCAAGATGTCGGGCCCCAAGGGGTCAAGGTTTGTAAATGGCAATACTGAGCAGTCCCTTAGAACAGAGGAAGATGCATTGGCACTGGCGGACGAATTCAGCTACACAGTCGACCGGCAAGCTCCGACATTCGCTGTAAAGACACGAAAGGCTGGGAAGCGAGTTCGGATTCAGACCAAAAACTCTGACCCTCCTCCCTCCCCTCAATAGGGACTCGCCCCCCACCGCACAACCTCAGGACCAGCAAAGCATGTGCTGAGGAGGCACAACTTCACAGTTAAGATTCCATGGGCAACGGGGGGGAGGCACTTCTGATGGGTGTTCGGTTGCCCCGAAGTGTTACCATCAACACGTCTTCGGACCAGATATAGGCACTCCTAAAAGAACCTACCCACAGCGTAAAGCTCATCTTTAACACCGCGACCTCTCAAGATTTTGCTCGTAAGATCCGTCCGCAATAACGCCCATTAAGGTGCACTCACAAGCAGGAGTCAACTAGCAACAAGGCCCATCAAAGACATCCGGTCATCAATCGAAGACCCCTGGTACAACAGCTCCTGCATGACTTTTTAGTTTTCTTTCGCATACTTGTAAACAGTTGCTTCGGCAATCCGAGTCATAAGAGTTGTTGAGGAAATGTGAAGTTTCCCGCCGCAAGTATGCCTAATTTGCCTTTTTTTAGCACATACTTTTTTCCCTCCCTCTTCTCGTGAACCTGTTCCGTGTGGTTCGAGGTCACCGGCTAATAGACCAGGGGCTCGATTTCAAATACAAATCGCCTTAACCATTATGTGCTCGGCATCTTGGCATTCGCTTTATGTGCATCAATTCTGAACTGTGTCTTTGGTCATTAAGTTTGGTTGCCCGACTCCTGTGCTTGCCCCTTTATGTTCTGCTCATTCAGCTAAACGGGCAAAGGGAGCACCCCTGCGATTGTGCTTCGGATAGTTCGGTCAAGCACCACAGGGGAGAAATCCAAAAACGGACTGTCATAGTATGCGTGAACCGATCTGTGAACCCCAAGCCAAAAGTATTACACTTCGACCCTCGTAAGCGGTTATTCCGTATTGTGCGAGGATTTTGCCCTTTGTGCAAATATCATGATGTCGGCTTCGTCCCCGGTTCATCTAAACATCGCAACTACTCCGGTGGCTAATTGTGCGCTTCCCGCGGTCCTTTTTGCGCCCTTCGGTTAAGTGAAAGAAATAGAGCATAATAGTCCGATTGCCTAGTCTACCGCACTAAAATCGCCTTCGGGCCAATAATACGGCTAAGGAAAAAAGTGCATTGGCATAGACACCCCATGTAGTATCTATGTGGGGGTTGAACCCGACGACTCGCATCTTTCAGTATTAAGCAACCATACAAGAGTTATAAAGGAAGGCAAAAATATATAAGAGTGGATACTATTATCATTAAAAGTTATTGCAAGTCTTCGAACACATTACAATCTCATTCAAAAATTCTTTTGCCCGAACACTGTGATGCGATCACCCACGCACTCTCCATGACTCCATCGAAGTACAACTCAGGGCGTCGGTATGACTTTCCAGGTGGCGGCGGGTCGGTGGCGACCTTCATCGGATTGAGCCTCAGCTAGTGCACTTTGGCCTTGGCAAGGGCCATCCGGACTCCTTCGATGTAGGAGGAGCGCTTGACGACGTCGAGGCGGGGTGCAACATCAATCAATCATTGCACCAGGCCGAAGTAGCTGCCAGGGAGTAGCTCATCGGGACATAAGAGGACGCAAAGGTCCCTCATGGCTGGCTCCGCCAGCTGGTGCAGCTCCATCAGCTGTTCGAGCTATTCCACCAGCAGAGGAGGACGCTCGGGGGCTCCAAACTACGCCTAGAACATTCGAGCTTCGTCTTCCTCTCCCTGCGTGGCAAGCAACTGATTGGCGTCGTCCATGACGCTCTTTTGGAGATCGGCGACCGTGCCTGAGGATCACCACACCCGGGTCAGCAATTTGAATTTGCTATTCCCGACTATGCACTTTAGGGAGTATGGTTACCATCAGCTATCTCCTTGGCCTGCCGAACTTGTTCCTCGAAGAACCGTCTATCCATCCACTCCTTCTGGAGATCGGACCTCAAGGGGGACAGTTTGGCCGAGACCGCCTTGTTCCTTTGCTCCAAGGACTCACACTTATTGCTAGCATCCTTGAGCTCATCCTGTATCTCGGCCACACGAGTCTGGTGTTTATCATTGGTGGCTCGTAGGGCAGAGAGAGCGGTGGCTGCCTCTTTGGCCACCGCCTTCTCCACGATTGCTTCATCTTTGACACGTTGAAGCTCGGCCTTGAGATTCTCGATCTCTTTTGACGAGGCTGCAACACGAAAAAATCTTATATAAACGAAATCTGCATCGACAAAATTCGGGGGAATAGTAAAATTCAATTCGAACTTACCCCGTGCCTTGTTGAACCTCTTGTTGAGGGCTTGCACCTCATCCTTGGCGTGCTGGAACTTCCAATGTAGCTCATCTAGTTCGGCGCCATTTTTGGTCGCCACCAATGATGAGGCCTACACCGCACATAATGCTTACATTACATCATCACTTACTTCCTGGATACAGAAATGACCCCTAGACGAGTTTTCTCACCTCACCTAGGGCTTAGGGGCTGCCATGTATACAATACGACTAAATTAAAACTTAGCAAAAAACGACGGGCAACTTACTTGAAAGCCTGCAAGGAGACCCTTGAAGGCCTCCTTCAGTCCGTTGTCAATGGACTGGACGCTTTGTAGTATGACACACATAAGGGTGTGGTGCTCCTCTAGGATGGAGGCGCTTGATAGAGCCTCCCCCATGGCCGACCACCCGGTGGTTGGTGGTGTCGGGGATAATCAGATTTCCCGATCACCCATCAGGGATTGGACCGGTGCCTCTGTAGGCATAGTGCACTCCGGAGATGTCCTTGCAGAGGACTGATGTCCCGTCCGTCCGGCCTCCTTGGTGTCCGTACGGGGGATTGTCCCCTGGTATTCGGTGGCCGAAGTGTTAGCCTCGGCCATGGTAATATCTTCCTCGCCCCTGCGCCCGCCTCCATTGGAGTAGGCTGGGAAGACACCTCCACAGCATCCTTCATAGCGCCTGGAGTGGTGGGGTGCGAGTCATCCCCGCTCTCCGCTAGTTCGGCGGGCAGGGTCTCCCCATCCGGTACCACCTCGGTGGGAATGACACATGGGGGCTGTAGGGCCAATAGCCCGCGTGTTAGCAAACTCTGAATTTACTGGTTACTGGAAGGAGGGTCTTCGGATCCTAACCTGGATGGAGGGGGCTTGACCCTGAGGCTCCTTCGGGGAACCTCCTCGGCATCTTCGGACGCGGAGCTTGAGTCTGAGCTGTCGTCGGACAAGACCATCCGCACTTGTCGCGCCTTCTTCGGGGCAAGAGAGGCTGCCTGCCCCGGGGCTTCCGAAATCGCCGCTCTCTTCTTGGCACGGGGGAGATCGCCTCCCCCTCGCTCTCGACCTCCTCCTCCTCTTCTTCTTCCTCTTCGGCATCCTCCTGATTCGAGGAGGCGGGCGTGTTTTCGGAAGCAGGATCAGCTGATCCTTGATGCAAAGACCAGCCGAACTTGGTTTCTTCTTTTTCTCCTTCTTCGTGGGAGCCTCGTAGGGCTTCTCCATGAGCATCTTGGCTAGCAGCTCGGTCCTCTCGTCTTTGGGCTGAGGAGCCGGACTGCGGATGTTGACGGCTTTATTCATCCATCTCATCATAAGCATATCGGGCGCAAGGTTATGGTCCTTCTATGTATAGAGCTAATCAGGATGGATGAGTCATACCTCGGAGTCCGGCTTGTCGGCGTGTAGGGCCTTTTCCTCCTCCTCGGCTGGCCTGCTCTTCATTAATTTGAAGAACGCCTTCCACAGCTTCTCCCGCATAGTGCGGAAGAGTTTCCAGACTGTGGGCTCGGCGTCGAGTTTTGAGCTCACAGGGGAGTGTCCCAACACTGGCAGGGGAGGATGCATCTTCGGAACATTACCCAGACCACATCGGCCAGTTTGGTGTCATTCTCGACTAAGGAGCGGATTCGCTTTTGTAGATTGGCCACCTCCTTGTTCGACCCCCAGACGAGACCCTTTTTGATCCATCAAGCTACTCTAGTCGGAGGACCAGATCTGAATGTGGCGGCGGGGTGCAGACCTGGTTCCTGTGGTTCGGTGATGTAGAACCGCTCCTTCTACCACCCCTTGATGGTGTCGATGAGGGTGCCCGTCGGCCAGTCGATACGCTTGAGTTTGCCGATGATGGCACCATCGTAGTCGGCATGCTTGCTGCCGAAACACTCGGCTTGATGTTGAAAACCTGCAACCAGAGCCCGAAGTGCGTCTCGACGTGCAGGAATGCCTCATAGACGAGGATGAAGGCAGAGAGGGGCATGATGGAGTTTGCTGGAAGGTCGTGGAAGTCAAGACCATAGAAGAACATTAAACCCCTCACAATGGAGCGGAAATCTCAACCCCCTTCTGAAGTGGGGGATGAACACCACCCGCTCGCCTGGCTTGGGGGTGGGGATTACTTGGCCCTTCTCCGCCGCGCGATGAGGGATGTCGGTTGGGAGGTAACCGACCATGAAAACCTCCCATTGGCCATTAGAGCCTACCATTTTTGAGTTCATAAGTGGGGGTGGAGAAACCTAGATATGTGCTCTGGAGGCGCAAGGGAGTAGGAGGCGGAGAAGTCGAATAGAGAGCGTGGAGGGCCTTTGGGGTTTTCTTTCCCCTTTTATGAGGTTTGTCGATTCGGGATCCCTTTGCCACGCCGTGAATTCCTCCACTTCTCGAGACTCGTGAGCCGTTGCGGGCGCGTGATTAAGTGTATCCCGCGTAAAACGGGACACGATCGACATGTTGATAGACCGTGTGGGTGGAACGGGATCGAACTGCGCATCGAGTGCCTGTAACTGGCCTATTGGTCATGGTGGGCTGTGACCTTTCATGAGAGAGGTCGTCAGGAAACATTATCATTTTTTCCCCTGACGTTTGGCCTTCAAAGCCAACTTATCTCACAGGATTCAGACGTACCACTATGCGGAAAACTACTTATCATTAGAGGCCGAACTATGGTTTAGCAGGAAGGAACTCACCTTGCAAGCCAAAGACTCTGTTCGCGGAGCAATTGGAGCTGAAGACCCTTGGCATTGGAGGCAAGTTCGGTGGCTACTGAGGGAGTCCTGGATTAGGGGGTCCTTGGATATCCGACCTATTGTCTATGGGTCGGACTATATGGGCTACGCACCGAACACTGGATGGTTTGAAGGCCCAACTTCTAGGATGGAAATTTCGAGGACCATGGCTTGCGCTCCACGTTTGATGTAGTAATAGCCATGTTTATCTCTTCGGCATGTAACCGACCATGTGTAAACCCTAGGCCTCTTCGGTATCTATATAAGTCGGAGGGTTTTAGGGTACAGGGACAGAACAACTCATCTAGGGTTAGACATACGTTCTCGAGGTAGATCAAATCTGTAACCCCTTACATCATCAATATAATCAAGCATGACGTAGGGTATTACCTCCATAGGAGGGACCGAACCTAGGTAAACTCGTGTCCCCTTCGTCTCCTGTTATCGTCGATCCTAGTATCACAGTTCAGGCCCCCCTACCCAAGATTTTCGGGTTTTGACAGCGACACTTGGGTTCTTGGTTCCTTTCCTGGGCACATATTGGCGTAGTGACCCATATCCTTACACTTGAAACATCTGATATGACTTTGGTCCCTCTGTTCAGGGGCTTGTCTCTTCCTGATATGCTTTATCTTCTTCCTAGACCCTTGCATACAGATCATAGCTTCTATTTCCTAAGGATCATACCCAAACATTTCTGTCGGGAATTCTTCCAGATATTCCTTTGGACAATCCTGTGAGATATTTCCTTCTTTACCACATGAATAACATGACTTGGTGCAGTTCTCTATTGAGGTATCTCCAAATGGTACATGTTTTGTCGTCATTGGCATGGGCATACTCATCAAAGGTTCCTCAAAGTTTCCCTTGAGGGCCTCTTTCTGTTGCTTGACAACTTGTCATACCTTAGGATAAATGTGGCACTCGGTTGGGTAGTGGGTGGTTCCTTCACACAAGAAACAAGTCACCTGACTAGTTGGGCACTTCTCAGCTGGGTGATTTTCTTCACAACGACGACACCCATCCTTCTGTTCATCCTGGGTGTGTCCTATCTTTCCACAGATCTTGCATGCACAAGTATTCTTCATCGGGTTAACGCAGTGCTTCTGAATGAGACGGGATCTTAACAGAGTCTTCTTGAATTCTTCCCAAGTTTCTGCTCCATTAAATCCTTGTATGGCATGATGCATTCTCCACTAGATAGAAACACTTTGGGTAAGGTACTGAAGAGCGTGTGCAACCTCATACTTCATCGAAATCATGTAGCTCCCGAAGTGGTGCTCCATGTTCTGAATCCATATCTCAGCCTCTAGCCGGGTCATTGGTCCAGAGAATACAAGTCCAACGTCATATGTCGTCTATTGGGTCCAAGGTTTTGGGGATGTGATGGGTAAGAGAGGGAGGAAAAAGATATAAATACCACAAAGACACTGAAACATCAAATCTCTAGTCCACACAATCATAAAGTTCAATCAATACTATAGTATTGCCACCCACATAAGGTTTGTATGGTTGATCACACAAATCGCAAAACGTTCATCTTTATTTCTCTCATGGTGGGGCTTCTACTAGGCTAGTTTATATCATGTCTTCATCTTCAGTGTGCTTCTTCTGGTCCTTCTTGATCTTCTCAATTTCTTCTGCCAGATTGTCCCTGTTGACTCGGAGTATCTGACGTCGTCCCTGTAGTTCCAGAAGTTGGTTCTTGAGCTTCTGAATATAAACATCTCCAGCATGGGCCATGGCCTGACTATTCTTCAAGTCTTGACGAAGCTTCTGAATCTCGAGATCATGTTTCTTTAGATTGGATACCTTAAGCTTCTCGTTCTAGAGGTTCTCACGAAGTGTTTCGTTCTCAAATAACTCTGAGAGAAGGTCCATTTGAAGGTTCTTGATTCAGTGCTCCAGTTCTTGATTGTACACACGTACAGTGAAAACTTCATCTTCTGTTCGTCTCTCAGGATGATGTGTGCTCCATGAGGATTCTGCCATCCGAGCCTTCCAAAGTAGTGGGCACTTAACTCAACATGATGACGATAGCTCAAACATGAAATAGCATCATGGACGGTGGTGTTCATGCCCATCTCACATTCATGATTCAGTGTGCCATAGATGATGTCTTCAGTCTTGGGGTCTTCTTTACGTCCAAATATTTTAGTTCGGATACCCCAAAATCCGTACCTCCTCTTAGTCACCTTGATTTCAGATATTGGTAGTTTCACCATCTGTACCAGCTCCATGAGGAAAGGGCCTACGAGAACATCCTCGTAGTCCTCTCTTTTGTTCAGAGTGTAGCTCTCCATCTATAGTTTGAAACGGGGAGGGTTCAGTAAAAGAATTTAATAGTTATGAGAGTAGTGAAAACAAAAGTGTTCCTATAAGGTCTTCCTATTTCTAAGCCATTTCCTAGGGTCACGTCCTACAGTCAACATGTGCTCTCATACCATTTCTGTAGCAACACGACCTCAAACGGTCAAGCATCTGTGTGTTCTATGCCATCCCTGGATCATTATGCTGGCACACAAAGTACATCAATGTATATATAAAAGTGCAATCACATGTAAATAACGTAAACTGATATATATTCCTCAAAATCTCAGTGGAAATAGTCAACGGCAGTGGAGTCCCAATAAACACCAATGGCAGGTTGAGTGCAGACCGTAACCCCGAATCATACTCTTACTCGTCGTAGAAGAATATCTGCAATATGAGCAGTTATAGCCGTGTAGGTCAGCATATTGAATATGCCAACAAGTCACAAAAGAAAGGGGTGAAAATAATAATCATCTGTGCTATATGCATATATGGCAGGTGGGGCTTTAAATTTAAGTTTTTCATAAAGCAAATTTTCCTACAACAAGAGAGGGGGCAAAGCAAAAATTATTACTACAAAGTTGGTTGTTTAATGAGATGGTTCCACCAACCAATTCTCATACCCAAGTTAACAATAATACCCTCATCAACATAATTATTTGTGTTGAGACTTCTTGATAGTTTCAGTTCCTTTGGCTCAAGTTGTCCATGATCGTGGACACGGCTAATCGATTAGGTTTGAGTACTCTGCAGAGTTTTGCACACGTTCCCCATAAGATTTGATCGCCTCCATTGAATTCCTCGCACTTCAGGGTGTTTGAGAAACGGATGACCAAAAGATGGTCTTTCAAAAGGTTCCTGCGAGACTCTGTCGGTGCCCATCCATTCCTACCAATCTTCTACATCTCGTAGCACCGACTGTCCAGAGTCACCACAATATCCAACCAAGCTAAAGCCCATAATGGCTTGTGGCTGTGAAGGTAAGCCTTGGGTCTTGAAGTTTCCATCCATCTCTTTGTGCCTGGGTGGGCCTTTCCACGTGAATACTGGCACTTCTCTAAAACACCTAGGCTAACCACTGGTTTCTCTAGGGCGCCGTTCATACCGTCATCCACCCAGAGGTATGTTGAAAACTTGACGCCTTGAAGTCTTGATCACCATGTAGGTCTTGTAATAATTTATCTCACAACTCTCATGAATCACACAACCAACCCCGTCTACTAAAAGCATAGCAAACTAAAATAACATCCTGGCCCAAGTAACAAGGTTTAGGGGGTGCCTACCACATGATACTATTCAAGTAACAAAGTTTTCAAGTACCTACTTTGCATGCAATGGGTGGAAAGGTTGAACTAATGCTAATTGAAAACATAGGTAATAACATGGTCAATGTGGACTTGCCTGGTAAGGTTGATGAAGATAGTATCGCTCTCAGAATATAACTTTATAAAACTATTCGTCACTCTCTGATGAAATCCATATAGCCAAGCATTGCATTTACATAAGCATTCACTCTAGCAAACAATACTATCAAACAATAAGAAACACAAACCTAAAAGTAACAAGGTTGTGATGAAGGAAATACTTAAGACAAAAGTTAAAACAACAAAAACTCATCAAAACAACCAAAGTATTTTTATAAAAAATAATGTTATTTTCAATAGAAACAAGACAATCCAAAGTAAATTCTAGCAAAAGAATTACTTTTGAAGAACATCTCACATTTATGAAAACAAGACACCAAACAACATAAGTTTTTGGCTAATAAACTTAACAACAAGAAAAACAATAAACAAAACTAAAATAAGAGAAAACAAAATATAAAACAACTAATTTAACATAAAGTAAAACTTATAAAACAATTTATAAAAATGTTTTGAAATAGCAAATCAAACTAGCAATTAAATCAACTTTCAAGTTATTATAGAACTAGAATTGATTTCATGCTATCAAAATAATAATTGACATAAAAATAAATTGGTTGAGATAGCTAACAAAAAACAAAATAAAACTTGTCAACTAATATAAAATAAAATAAATTTAAAATTATTAAAACAAAATAAATGGAAATAAACCTAAAAATAACTAACACACAATCTATTTTGCTTGAAACGCTAATTTATAATATTCTAAAAATTCCCAAATTGAACATGGTGATAAATATAACTAATAAAATCAGTAGCAGAAAGAATCACTCAAAATATATTTTTAAACTGAAGTTATTCAAATTCTAATGATTTGAGAAAATTTCAATGAATTCAAATTTGAAAGTTTCAAACATGGTCAAACTTGTTATCTACAGAAACTTAATAAACTTTGTGACAGGATGCAAAAATAATCACTCCGAAATAATTAAAAATCTAAAAGTTAGAGCAAAAACAAAATTAGAATCTTGTGTGTCTAAAAACTAAAAACAGAAAAGAAAATACTAACCTAGCGAACAGGGGGTGACGTGGCAGTTTCTGATTGGCTACATAGTGTGCGTCGTGGTTACTAACTAGCGAACAGCCGCATTTTAAATAAAACGCTACGGCTAAAATAAAATAAAAGAGAACCGGACGGTTTAGTTAAATAAAACGATGGGGTATGCGGGATTGTAATCTACGCCGTAGGTTTAAGATCGATTGGAGGGGTGGCTTAAAGGGGCAAGGTTGCCGGCGAGGGGATTCCGTCGAGGCGACAATGGCGACAGAGAGCTCGGGGTCATTGGGGAGGGATCTTCGATGGGTCTCCGGCGATGGTGTCGGCACCAGACGATGCGTCACGGAGCGGCGCGTCCAGTGGTGGTCGAAGGCGAGCTTGGGGACGACGGTGGTGAGCTATACGAGCTCGGAGAGCTCTGGTAGAAGTTGAGCTCTGGCGAGAGTGGTGGCATGGTGTTCTAGGGGGTCTCCGGCGAGTATGAGAGCACCAGGCAAAGGCGGAGACGCTTCGGCGTTGATCTATGGCGGCGGAGGGGCTCAGGGTTGGGTGAGGTGAGTGGCACGAGCTCGAGGAGCTTCGTTGGTGGGGATGAACTCCAGCGAGGTGCGTGGGCGGCATTCTAGCGACGGGGAACATGGGGATCAGGGTGGAAGGGAGTGCGGGCGAGGCAGGAAACTTATATAGGGTCTCGGGGTCGCTCGGGGAAGGAAAGAGAGGGAGATCAGGCTCGGATCCGATGAGCTCCGGCGATGGAATGTGCATACGGGGAAGGAAAGAGATGACCGAGGGGATTCAGGATCGGACGGTGGGGTCGGGGTGTTGGTGAGAGAGAGAGAGGGCAGTGGATCGGTGGCCGATCCGAAGGATCTCGCGAGGGCGGTTCGGGCCAAAACTTCCAAATGGGCCTCGGGGTTTCCTAACGCGCGCAGCAAAATTTCCTATTTAAAGCATTTTTTCCAAATAAAAATAATAGGAAAGGACAAACAAGATTTGGAGAAGCAAAACCAATTTAAACATGGAAGTTTTATATACCAAAATGATCATAGAAATAATTTTAATAAGATGAACATTTTGCCACGGCCAAAATAAATACTTTTGCAAAAAAACATTTTTGAGAAAATGTCTAAATTGGTTATATTTCTTTTTACAAGTATTTTTCAAATAACCCCTTGGGTTTTATGGTTCAAATATTTCACAAAATTACCCATGGTTTGGAGGGTCATGTTCCTCGTCTCAAAATCTTTGAATGTGAGCAAGTGAAATTTGAATTCTTTCAAATTTTGAAATATAACCAAATATGCAATGAATTCCAAATAGGAAATTAAAAAGTATATGCAAATCAAAAGTTTGAAATCCATCATTTGAATAAGTCATGCCATCTTCTCTCATTGTTTTGCATTGGATGGAATTTTGAATTCAAAACAAAGGGAAAGTCATTTTATTCTCTCTCATTCAGAAGTTTTTTTAGTTTGAAATTTCACTCAATTTCAAACAATCATACTAACAATCAATCGTTCTATTAATTAATATAACATTACAAAATTTGGGAAGTTACATAAATTGAATTGAGATGTACTAAATACACGTGAAACATATACAACTGCTATATCTCCTAGTTCTTAGCACGCTTGGTTTAGATAACTGGCTTTTCCATGTGGCTCGAATTAATCTGTTGGATCCGCAATGTATTTATTTTTCATGAACATATTTCACTAATAGTATGACAAATATCACATATAACCCGATTAATATATATCTTAAATATGTTCCAGGGGGCAATGGGAAACACTGAAGTTTACCTTCAAGGTTTGCACATCCATGGTTGTTTGGCTAATAAACATTATTTTGCAATTGCAAGAACCATTTTAATATTAGGTTTTTTAATAATTTGGTCTTACACATGTAGGTCCTACTATAAGATTTTTAGACCCATTGTTCGATCCTTTTTGCATGTGGGGAAGTGAGGTGTCCTTGAATATGAGTCAAATCAAGAAACTCACAAAGATCGTTAGGATAAAGAAACTAGCTATGGAGAACAACAAGATGTTTGTTTGCACAATGAAGAAGACATCGGTCAACTATAGGATGGTACCGTCTCTTTCACCTTCTCATTTTCCCTTTGGGCCATTTCAAATTTTAGAAAAGATATTTATGCATATGTTTATTTTGAATCCTTTTCAAGGCATTTCAACGATGACCTCTCACACCACCTGTATGGTCAAGATGCGAGGAAGGTATTCATATAGTGCCAATGGTATAATATTGAAGTGTTCCTCAAGAGGACGAAGGGTGGGCAGGCAATCATCCACATGCACTGGCCTAAAGTTGTGAGGACCTTAAACATCACTCAAGGCTCAATATACGCCTTCCGCTTCAACAGTTTTCTAGATGAGACTCATTTCTATATTTATCGTCTATGATGATACTTAATTTCCAAAGGTTTTAGATGTTGCATTTGAAACTTTGTCCTGCTGATGTGGTTGAGGAGCTACGTAGTATATGCCTATATGATGTTGTGCCCTGATGTAATTCAATTATGAAATCTTGGTTGCCATAATAGGAATAGGATATATAATGTGTGCTTGATATGAAATGTTAATTTGATTACTAAATGGATTATAAATAATAGAGCAATTAGGCTGATAATTGTGGTTTCTATTGCAGACGGTTTGTAAGACCACACACTGGGCGATGACCTCAACAAACCCGCACTGTTTCTACAAAGTTAGCGTGTTGGATCAGTGAACAATCACACACGACTATTGGTCGACAGCTGTGTGCGTTAGGCCACCCTATCACAAACGTTTTAACACAACAAGTGTGTGTGTGATGGACAGCCCAATGCCAAACAGTTTCTTCTAGGCACCATGAGTGATGTATTGAATGACATAATCTACAGAACTATGGCTATCGTGTGTGATGGCCATCCCTATCACAAACGACGTGATGCAGAAAATTCTGTGTGATATGCAATACGAACAGAGAGGTATCTTTGGGATTCTCTGTGTGGGATGCGAAGCACATCTCACACGACTTATTTAATATGTTGTTTGTGATGGGCCTCCCAACTTCAAATGCTCTATTTTTGCGTGGCGTGTGGGACCGGACGGGGGCATCACCAACGATTTATTTGTGTCGTGTGGGATAGCCCCCCCTATCGCCCACACATGCAAGGTGACGGTTTATAACCGCGTCACGAAAAAGGGGTAAAAACCATTTGTATAGCACATGGCTGCACTAGTGTTAGTCCCCCTTCTATTGCACACCACAAAACTTTGGAGCCATCTGACTATACCTGCAACACCTATGTATATACAATCTAGACTATGTAACGACTAATTAACTCTTACAATACAACTACACTACAAATGTCACTAGAAAATATATACGACATGTAAAAAAAATTCTACACTAACTACACTACGATTACATCACAAATTTGCACTACACAACTACACTAGAATCTGAAACTACAATTATCCTAAAAATCTGCACTACACAACTACACTAAAATTTGAAACTACAATTACACCACAAATTTGCACTACACAACTACACTAAAATCCGAAAGTACAATTACACCACAAATCTACATTACACAACTACACTAAAATCTGAAACTGCAATTACCCTAAAAATCTGCACTACGTAACTACCCTAAAAATTTACACTACGTTCGTGCACTACACAACTACACTAAATTTGACACTACAATTACTCACCGGCAATGGAGACGATGGCGATGGCGGGTCCTTGACGGCGACGGTGCCGGCAAAAATCACAACGAGGGTGTTGTAGTGGACGCAAGGACCACAACAAGGGGACGGTGGCAGAGAAGATGATGATGGAGATGACCACAGTGATGGAGGCGACGGGGCTGGCGGGACCTTGACACGACGATGGTGGAGGCACGGATATGGCAACGACGACGGTGTGGAGTCAAAGATGGCGATGGCGGCCGGGGGATTGGTGATTGGTGGCGGCGGCGGGTTGGGGGTTTGGTAGGTGTGGAATAGATCCGGCCGGGTGTGTATATGGGTGGTTGGATTTGACGGGCGGTGATGTGTTTGCTAGCGTTGGCCCATGTGACCAACTCCATTTGCTATGTGCTTTTACTTTAGTTTATTATTTTTTACGTTATTTATTTCATTAATTATGTTTTTTATTTTTTGTGAATGTATATATATATATGTACATGATTAAAATAACAGTTTAAAAGATAATGCGTATAGATGAGAACAACATAGATTTCATTGGTTAATGTTGCCTGCTTACATATATACATTACAGAAGGATAATAAAGAACAAAAAATATAATTTACTACTACTAGATCTAGACTAAGAACGTCATCAGTGTGATGACGGCCACGAGAAGAAATGTTGCCATCGATTCAGCTGGGAGAAATAGGGCAAGCATGCAACCGTCTAAAAGTGCATATCAAAGCATCTTGAATTTTTTGATTTTGCATCGCATCACATTTTCTTGAGTTGCATATCATCTATCTGTCGTCTTAGTGGTCCAATGAAATAGTCGAGCAACTCGCTTACGTACTTATGGACGAGATCAACCCATCTCCATGTGAAGCAATATCCCCCTGTTTTCTGTGAATCACAATTATATATACACATTGGATGTGAGCGACACTAGAGGAGTTGAATCGTGCAAATTAGCTGAAAGTAGACCAAGATGTATTTTTCATATATGTATCTTTCCACAGTTAGCATAGATGTAGAACTCTCACTCTGGATTCCATTCTGTGTGCAACATATGCTTATCAACAGGGTGCTGACAGCCGCAAAGCAGCACAGGGCCGGTATCTTCGATGCTGGTGGCGTAGCTGCCGGATTGAACAGAAGTCATGTTGCTGCGGTGAGATGATTCACCGAATAGGGTCAGCTACATTGGTCATGGGGAGCTCATGGCATAGCCAACACGGCCATACGGGAGTTCGTCCAGGACAACAGAGTCCCAAACTTCCGACACATTTCACCGACGTGGTCCATAACTAAGAGGAGATATAAAAAGTTAGGGAGAAAAATTGGAAGTGGATGTATTTTGAGAAACAAAGGGGCTACCAACACTAGCTTAAATAGGCCAAACTTAGTGATGACGTTCACGAACAGTGAATGAAAGTACCACATAATATAGTTATGGGGTCACAGGACATCCGACGTCGGCAATATATTCTGACTAGTCAACTCAGCAGGGCCCACATTTTGGTGGCATTACACTTTAAATCCACGCCGGCACCAACTACACAAAGTTGGCATACCAATTCATGCAACACCATCGCTATTTGAAAATAAATAGTGATGGCGTCGCGTCAAATTGGCGCGCCACCAACGTAAGTTGTGGCTAGCCATTTCCCCACTAGTGGAAAAGCGCATAGTTATGCAATATTTATTCATGGTAATGATCATTACATATAAATATCATGTCCACAAGCAAGTAGACCGACTCCTGCCTACATCTACTACTATTACCCACCCATCGATGGCTATCCAGCATACATCTAGAGTATTAAGTGAAACAGAGTAATGCTTGGAGAACAATGACATGATCTAGACAAAGTAAATCCAACTAATATGAATTAACCCCATCGTTTTACCCTAAGTTACAACAATACAATACGTGTCATGTCCCTTTCTCTCACTGGGATTGAGCACCGCAAGATTCAACCCACTACAACGCACCTCTCCTGCTGAAGATAAATCAATCTAGTTGGCCAAACTACATCAATAGATTGGAGAGAATTACAAAGCTATCACAATCATGCATATATATGAAAGACCAGCAAGGAACTCAATATAATCTCATGAATAATATGAACATAAACCCACAATTCATCGCATCCCAACAAATGCACTGCACAAGAGTAATTACATCGAATAGATCATAGCGAAGATGTGATGAACTTTGTATTGAAGATCATAGAGAGAGAGCCATGTAGGTACTAACTATGGACCTGTAGGTCAGTGGGAACTACTCACACATCACCACGTGTGAAACAAGGTTAATGTAGAGGCCCTCCGTGATCGATCCCCCCTCTGGCAGGCCTCCAGATGGGCACATGGCGGAACAGAGACTTGCGGCGGTGGAAAAACTGTTTCGGGAGGATCCTTAGGGTTTTTGAGATTAATGTAACTTTATAGGATAAACAGGGACGCTAGAGGCCAAGGGAGGTGGTCCCAAGCCATTAGGGCGCGACCACCCCTCTGGGCGCATCTTGTTTTCTTGGCACCATCCTGTGGGGCCTCTGGTCTCCTTCCTAAGATTTTAGGTCCTTATTTTGTCCAAAAAAAGTCATCAAAAAGTTTCGGGGTATTTGGACTTCGTTTCGTACAGTATTCCTGAAAACCTAAAAACATGCTGAAACAACAACTGACACATGGCACCAGGTTAATAGGTTAGTGTTAAGAAATAATATAAATCAGCAAGTAAATGCATAAAAAGCATCCTAGAATGATAATATAGTAGCATGGAAAAATAAAAAAATATAGATACGTTGGAGATGTATCAGTGGAGTATCCGAACGAATTTGTGGCAGTTTTAGTTGTGAGGAAGTGTTGAGGGGTGGCATTTTCTTCTCGCGACATGATAGCTTCTTCTCGAACGACAATTTTTTGTTTAAAATTGTCATCATTTGATCTTGCCTGACAACTATAACTGCCACCCTCCTCCCAGCTGCCGTTTCCTTGGGAACACCATCGGATTTGTTTGTGTAACCATGAGTTTGTATTAATATTAATCACCTAGGGGAATTACAATATGTGCCCAGGTGAGATTGTGGATCAACCCAAAAAGTCATATTTAGACATTTTTTAATTATTTTACAACATGCCTATGATGTGTGTCGACATCTTAGTCAACTCAAAACTCAATCGTTTGGGTGAATAGTAATCAACACTATTCATATTTCATTTTGTCTTTTTTTGTTTCTGTAAGTGTAGGTCAAATTAGTAGTTGAAGCTTTTTGGAGTTGTACATCAAACATTGATGTCTATGTGTAAAAAATCATAATTTGTAAACATGTTTTATTTTATTTTTAAATTGACATCACATATAGTCGGGTCCTATACTAGTTGTCCCCAACACACTCCGGGACAAACACTCGCATCATGTAGTATTAAAAGTTCTAGGTGTGATTTTCAAGCTCTTTTGAATTCCTACCCACGGTGGGTGTTTGTGGGCCCATTTCTAAGTGTATGCTTTGTTGCTTGACTACCTTAAGCATGGTGGATACTGAGTGTTGATACGTCTCCAACGTATCTATAGTTTTTGCTTGTTCCATATTGTTATATTATCAATCTTGGATGTGTTACAATCATTTTATAGCAACTCTATATCATTTTTTGGACTAACCTATTGACATAGTGCCAAAGTGCTAGTTGTTGTTTTTGCTTGTTTTTTTACTCCACGGAAAATCAGTACCAAACAGAGCCCAAATGCTACGGAGATTTTTGTGGAATTTGGATGGACCAGAAGAAGGAAGATGGGACAAAGTTCAGCAGAAGAGGGGGCCCAGGGTGGCCACCCTCCACCAGGGGGCGCTAGAGACCCCTGGCATGTCCTAGTGGAGGGTGGGCACCTCAGGCACCCCCTCAATCGACTATCAAGCCTATAATCTCCCAGAAAATCAAAAAACCCTAAGGGAGTCGACGAAACACAATTCCAGCCGCCGCAAGTTCCAGAACCTCGAGATCCAATCTAACACCATCACGGAGGGGTTCATCTTCTTCATACGTGCCTCTCCGATGATGCGTGAGTAGTAGACCATAGACCTACGGGTCCGTAGGCAGTATCTAGATGGCTTCCTCTCTCTCTCTCTATGTTTCTCAATACAATGGTCTCTTGGAGATCTATTTGATGTAATGAGTTTTGTGGTGTGTTTGTTGGTATCTGATGAATTTTGAGTTCATGACCAGTTTCTATCCATGAATATGATTTGAGTCTTCTTTGATCTCTTATTTGCATGATTACTTATAGCCTTGTATTTCTCCTTTGGATATTTGGTTTAGTTAGGCCAACTAGATCGATTTTTCTTGCCATGGGAAGAGGTGCTTTGTGACGGGTTCGATCTTGCGATGTTCTTTCCCTGTGACAGAAAGGGCAGCAAGACACACATGTATCATTGCCATTAAGGATAACAAGATAGGGTCTATTCCTACATGAGTAGATCCTGTCTACATCATGTCATCGTTCTTATTACATTTCTCCATTTTCTCATGAACTTAATACACTAGATGCATGTTGGATAGTGGTCAATGTGTGGAGTAATAGAAGTAGATGTAGAATCGTTTCGGTCTACTTTTGTTGGATGTGATGCCTATATAATGATCATTGCCTAGATATCGTCATGCTTATTTGATCTTCTATTAATTGCCCAACAGTAATTTGTTCACCCACCATGCGCTATACTCATGAGACAAGCCACTAGTGAAACCTACGGCCCTCGGGTCTACTTTTCCAACATATTGCTTTCCGATCTACTATTTGCATCTTTTGTTTTCAGATCTATTAATCCAAAAAAACCAAAAATACCTTACTGCACTTTTTGTTTACTTACTTTATTTTGTGTTCTTGCGATATCTATTTGCCAAAACTATCATTACCTAATCTATCTTATTACCATGGAGAGCGTGACAACCTCTCTTTCGCATCGGGTTGCAAGTATTTGTTGTTTGTGTGTAGGTGTTGTTTACATGGGTGCGTGATCTTCCTCTACGGATTGAAAACTTGGTTTCATAACTGAGGGAAATACTTACCGTCATTGTGCTGCATCATCCCTTCCTCTTTGGAGAACTACCGACGCAGTCTCAAGCCACGTCAAAGGAATTTCTGGCGCCGTTGCCGGGGAGGAAGCAATCTCATCTACCAAGTTCCTAATAACAAATCTCATCTCCTTGCAATTTACATTATTTGCCATTTGCCTCTCATTTTCCTCTCCCCCACTTCACAAATTTGCCATTTTATTCGCCCTCCCTTTTTTATTTGCCTTTTTCTCGTCAAATCTCTTGTTTGCTTGCAATCTTGTTTGCCAAGTCATGATGCCTCAGCAAAGATATTATGATGTTCCTTACCCCAATATTTTGCTTGAGACTAAAAAAATTACCAAAGAATATATGACTACGCAATTTGAGCATAATAAGTATTTCACTGAGGAGCTTAAAGAACACTCCATCGCACTAGAGGACATAAGAAAACAACTTGATGATATTAATAGAGAAGTTGCTAATCTCCAAACTAAGTATGCTCATGCTGAAAATTTGCTAGGAAGAATATCTGATGCACAAGCGACTTTAGTGACTCAAATGACTACTAAACCAATCTCTAGAGGATAACAATGGTGAAGATCTTAAAATAATTGGTGTTTGCTCTATTGATTCCTTGTTTAGTAATGAAAAAATTGATGATAAAGGGACTAAAGAAGAGTCAACTTTAGCTAGAGGGCGTCCCAATTATTTGGAGGGTGAAAATCTTGATGAAAATCTTGATAAAAGTGGGTTTGGAGAGGTCAAAACTTTAATTAGTGATGTACCCACTATCTTTGATTACAAAGACTTTACTTATGAGACTTTCTCCTTGCTTGATTGTATTTCCTTGATGCAATTTATGATAAATTCACAAGCTTTTACTAAACATATCGTTGATGCCATGATGAAATATTTAGAAGAGAAGTTGTGTGCTAAAGTTTGGGCTTTTAGTACCCCATACTTGTGCATGGGCAGTTGTAGCCACACTAGCGGCAAGGCCTCCCAGGGGACTGCTAGAAGCAAGTACAAGGACGTCAAGAAAATGTTCAAGTCAACAATCGCAAGACCGAAGGCCACAGGCTAGAACCCCGGCGAGATCTTGCCGGGGTGACTTATAGAGCCCCGGCAAGACTTGAATCCGGCAAGACCTCGCCATCCTGCCAGCGCAGAGACCAGGTTTCATCCCACCTGGATACGTGTCAAGGCGTTGGCGATGGAGGAGGCTAAGCGGTGCCGATGGGACGGGCTCACGTCCCGTCCCGTAGAAGGTCAGGGACGCCTAACGCAGCATTAAATGCATTTGTCCTACACCGTCAGTGTTAGGTATGATAACATTGTAGCACTGTACACCTCGTGTATGTACCGTACGCCAGTGTTGGAGACCCCTTAGTCATATAAAAGGAGGCCCAAGGCGTTACGAGGAGGAGGATCTTCTTCGACCTTCTGGCTCGCATGCTAGCGGTTGTGTACTGTTCATAGAGCTCCTATAGCGAGACCTCAAAACACCCATAATACACTAAAGCAGGAGTAGGGTTTTACGCTCCTCATTGGGCCGAACGTGGGTAAAAATATTCCCCGTGCTGCTCATCAGATCTGCTCTTTGTGCATACCATCTCCCTACCGAACCACAACGGGGTCCACGCGATCCCATAGATGTCGTAACCCAACAACTTTGGTGCACCAGGTAGGGGATAAGGTTGTGTGAACCTGATCTAACGATCAGTGCTCCAGTTTCTTCATCATCTTCATCGCCATGGCCCCCAAGAAGAAGGGCTTCATGGCGGTTGATCCGTCCATGTTCGGTGCGCCTGTAGCCACTCGGACAGGTGACGGTGTGGATGCAGGCAGAGGTATTGAACCTCCATGACGTTCTGGTGATCAAGGCCAAGCCAGCGGCGCCGTTCGCAGTGACGATGGCAACCCACACGCCGTTGGATCTCAAGATAGAATTGTGCTGCCTACATGCGGTGCAGTGAACTCCGGGGATGGAAGGGCGCCTTCCAAGACACCTACGTCGGCACATACGTCGGGGCCTTCTTAGGTCGCACGCGATGAGCAGCATCGTGACACTGATGGTTCTAAGCGCCCCCATGGAAAGGCTCCTGAGCATCACTCCCGAGATGTGCGGGTATGGCATGCACGCCAAAATGCTGGTGGAAGTGGCGCGTGGTCGCAGAACCATGATGAAGCTCCTTCTAACACGGTTAGGAGTCAGAGCACCTCACGTTCTTTGCACCTTGCACTGCCGACTACATCAACAGAAGCGTTGGCGTGAGCAAAGCTACTCTTGAATTTCCCTCCTGCTGTGGAGAAGCTTGATAAGTGGAGAGCTACTATTCAGAGCCTCGTCAGCTTCGCTAATAGAGATGGGCTACAGTGGGCGGAGCCTTCATAGTGGTGGTCCATCGAGTCAACGTGCACCAATGACGACAAGACCGAAGGTGGCACGACCACGGTGCATTCTCCTCCGCGACAACAAAAACGGTCACCGACTCGACAGGTCGGCGCATGTGGTGACGATTCAACGGCGTCGTCTGATCCGTGAACTTGCCGCGATCAATGTCAAGTTCTTCGGGAGTGAAGCAAAGAAGACGCTCGGACTACCATCGAGCGGCGGCGGGAAGCGTGGCATCAATCTGATAGGCGCGCATGATCCATTGTAGACAAGCCTACGCCAGGGCATCTTGTCGACCTACCTTATGAGGTGGGTTGTCTAGCGTTTGCCCGTTAGCTACAGCGAGTCCAGTGGCCCAATTCCTGAACGTTCAAACCGAAGGTCCCGAAAAAATATGACGGCAAGACTCACCCATCGGAGTTCTTGAGCATCTACACCATCGCGGTGCAGGCTGTCGGGGCTAATGACGCCAAGATACTCGCTAACTACTTGCCGTTGGTACTCAAGCCCAACGTCAGGTCATGGTTGATGCATCTGCCGAAGAATTCCATTTCTGCCTGGGCAAATCTGTGTCATGAGTTTGTTGGCGTCTTTACTGGAGGCCACCAAGCTCCTGGCCAAGCAAGTGATTTGCATCTCATCCCCAGAAGGAAGGAGAAACCTTGCGCAAGTACATTCAGAGATTCAGTTGTATACATCACAACATCCCAGATGTTCATCATGCTTCTGTTATCAGCGCGTTTCATCAGAACATGCGCAACTGCATGATGCGCGAAGAGCGGGCGATGAACAAAGTCAGGGATGTTGCCGAGCTCTTTGCTCTAGCTGATAGATGTACTCGACCTAAAGAAGGGAGGAGTCTCCTCGGCGAGGATGCAGGCGCTGGAGTTGACTCCGATGAAGACACTACTTCCCCGACAAGGAAAGGCCGACGGCGGAACAAGAAACGCAAGGACAAGGCCGTGTTTGCCATCAAGGAATCCGGCAACTTCAACACCGCCAAGAAAACTAAGGTTGACGGCCCCGACAAGGAGGTTGCCGGGTGCATCTCTTGTCAAGCCTTGGCGGTTGCCGACAAGCCGGAGGGCTCCGACAAGCAGTACTGCAAGATCCATCACACCAAGGGCCACAATCTCCAAAACTGCCGGCAAGTTGAACAACTTGCTAAGAGGCAAAAAGATGAATATGTAAGGCGAGATAAGGAGAAGGCCTAAGATGGTGCATAGGGCTCAAGCAAGAAATGCGGTGGCCGAGGAGGTCGCCGCGGCAAGACCAAGCAGCAAGAAAGGCCCGCTCGAGACCGCGACAAGGAAGAGGGGGATGACGATGGCAACAAGGAGGACAACGAGTCCAACGAGCACGAATTCCAAAGGGCTACAGATGTCATGTGCGTCGACGGAGGCGCCTTGTTGCATTCTTGTCGCCGCCAACTCAAATAGTGGGCGCGCGAGATTAATGCGATAGAGCCATGTGTCGAAGCACAGAAACTATTGAGATGGTCCCACACGCCTATCATTTTTGATGCCGAGGAAAACCCTGATCGTACAACTGTGGTCGGGTGTCTTCCATTGTTGGTTTCGCCAACAATTTGCAACCTCAAGGTGACGAAAATGTTAGTTGACGATGGGGCCGGTTTGAATTTGATCTCGCCTGATGTGATCAAAGGTTGCAAATTCCTGATGAAGATCTCGAGGAGACTGGCACATTTCAGGGGATCAATCCAGGGAGGAGCCAGCCAAAGGGCAAGATCACACTACCGGTAACATTTGGTATTGACATGAACTTCAGGACAGAGAAGATAGTTTTCGATGTCGCCAAGATTACATTGCCATATAATGGAATCCTTTGCCGTTGATACGTCTCCAACGTATCTATAATTTTTTATTGTTCCATGCTATTATATTATCTGTTTTGGATGTTTTATATGCATTAATATGCTATTTTATATTATTTTTGGGAATAACCTATTAATCTAGAGCCTAGTGCCAGTTTCTGTTTTTTCCTTGTTTTTGAGTTTTGCAGATAAGGAATATTAAATGGAGTCCAAACGGAATAAAACCTTGAGAATGATTTTTTCTGGAATGAAAGGAAACTACGAGAGTTGAGAACCAAGGCAGAGGAGCCATCGTGGGGCCACAAGCCCTAGGGGCGCGGCCAAGGGGTAGGTCGTGCCACGCAGGCTTGTGGGCCCATGGCAACTCCCCTAACCCTAATCTTCAGCCTATAAATTCCCAAATATTCCATCATTATAGAACAAGCCACGAAAACACTTTTCCGCCACGAGAAGCCTCCATTCCTGAGAGATCCAATCTTGGAGCCTTTTCCAGTAATCTACCGGAGGGGATTCGATCACAGAGGGCATCTACATCAACTCCATTGCCCCTTCGATGATGCGTGAGTAGTTCACCACAGACCTACGGGTCCATAGCTAGTATCTAGATGGCTTCTTCTCTCTCTTTGCTTCTCAATACCATGTTCTTCATGATCTTCATGGAGATCTATCCGATGTAATACTCTTTTGCGGTGTGTGTTTTTTTACCAGTGAAAACAACAGGAGAAGCTCCTACTGTTGTTATATTAGAGCAGAATCAGTACAAGTGGTGTTTACATATCCTTGTGGCAGGAACTGGGTAGAGTGTCTAAGCTGATCTAGGCTAGGCTATGAGTAGTTACAGACTATTAATTTTACAATCAGATGGTTTGTATAAGATTATCCAGGAAGGCAGAGTCGACCTCTTTAACTCTAAATTTCAGGACTTGAAAATCTGTCTTCAACCTCCGAAGCCAGTCTTGCGTTGTTGCCATCTCATCATCGAAGATCTTTCTGTTTCGTTACTTCCAGACATTCCATGTAGCTAGGATACATATTTCCTTAAATAGGGGTTTTGCCCATTGCCGTTCCATTGTATCCAATCGTGCTTGCGTATTCAGAGATGAATCCCAAGTAATGCCTAATTTCTCCCAACAGTTAAGTGCAAAGGGGCATTGGTAGAAAAAGTGGTCATCAGTTTCCCTCAGATTTCCATTACACAGCACATAGGAAGAGTCATCGCCTATACTGAAGTGTCTTCTTATCAGAAGGTCTTGTGTGTTTAATCTATCCATTCTCTGTAGCCAGGAGAACACCTTGTGTCTGAGGATGCAATTTGATTTCCAAATGGTTGTTATGTATGATGGGGCGTGCTCATTTCTGAATAGGTATTAATAGAATCTTTTTGGCCTGAAATGTACCTCTCCCCAACAGTATATCCACTCATCTAACATGATCATAATATCTTCCAGTTCAATCCGAGCTTCCTGTGACAGTGGTAAGTGGAAGTGAGAAGCCGGGTCCACATCCATCACAAATTGTGCCAGAGATACATCTTCATTAGTTGCATATGATAGTAATTGTTGATGTGAATTTGCTAGGATTTGCTCATTGAGCCATTGATCTTTCCAAAGCAGGATTGTATCCCCTGAGTTGGGGATGCAAGTTGTGATTCCTCGAAAGATATCAGAGAGGGAGAGAATATCTTTCCACCAGAAAGACCCACAAGCTGGCATTGCATGTGGGGCTGTTGTATGATAGTATGCATTCCATATCAACATTACCCACGGAGTGTCCATCTTGTGATAGAATTTGTGGAGAAATTTTAGCAATAAAGCTTTGTTCTGTAGTTTCAGATTGATGATACCCAGGCCACCTTTGTCTTTGGGTTTGCATACTAAATCCCATGCTGCCAGGGAGTGAGTTTTAGCGTCTTTGTCGAAAACTTTTCTCCATAAACAATGCCTGCATGCTCTATCAAATATATCTATGATTTTCTTTGGTAACTTCAAAACGCACATAGCAAACGATAAGAGCGATGACAGGGCTGAGTTGATGAAAAGTACCCTCTCACCATATGAAAGCCAGATGGCCATGCTCGTGAGTCTTCTTTCAATTCTGTCAACAAGAGGCATCAAGTCTTGTACAGACGGTCTGGAGGTGCCCATTGGAACTCTAAGATAAGTAAAGGGCATTGATCCCACCTGGCAACCAAGTATTGAAGCCAACTCAATGGCTTTATCTTGGTGAATATTGATAGGCATTAATTGAGACTTGTAGTAGTTTATCTTTAGCCCTCTGGTGTTAGCATATGCATCGAGTAGTTGTTTAATAGCCCTAATTTCCGAGCTCTGTGCCGGAAGGATGACTAGTGTATCATCTACATATTGAATCACCGGATATAGTTTCGAAGTAGGTTGCTCAATTGGCAGTGATAAGTGCCCTTCCGTCCATGCTGTGTTAACCATTGACTGTAGAAGATCCGCTGCTAGGACAAACAATAGGGGGGAAATGGGTCACCCTGTCGAACTCCTCTTTTACATTGAAATTCCTTGCCCGGTACGCCATTCAATAAGATCGAGGATGTTCCTGAGTTTAGGATCTTTTCCACCCATGAGCACCATTTATCGTCAAATCCCTTACATCTTAGCATTTGGATAATGAAGGAGTGGTTCATTGTATCAAAATCCTTAGCGAAGTCCAATTTTAGGATCACAATTTCCTTACTCGAGTGTTTGCATTGATGTAGGAATTCATAAGCCCATGCCAGACAGTCTTGGATAGTTCTGGATCTTATGAAGCCATATTAGTTAAGGTGAACTATTTTAAGAATGCAACCTTGTAATCTCTCTGCCAATAGCTTTGTGAGGAATTTAAGCACACAGTTTAGTAAGGATATCGGGCGAAAATCATTTACCGTTTTTGGTGAACCGGTTTTTGGAATAAGAGTGATCAGGGAGGTGTTTAGGCATTTCAGATCAACTTTTCCCTCCCAGAAATCATGGCAGAGTTGATAAAAATCCTCCTTAATAATACCCCAGCAGACTTTAAGGAACAGAGCATTGAATCCATCTGGTCCGGGTGCTCTATCGGAAGGGATATTTTTAATCACCTTGTCTATTTCATCGTGAGTAAAAGGGGCTGATAATTCTTCCAATCCATCCATACGTTGCACCAACTCCTGTAGCTCAAATGCCTCAGATGTTTCTGTGACAACACCCATTCTACTTTTGAAGCATTGGTAAAAAGCTGCTGCTTTATCATCATGATTTTCAATAGTCGATCCATCCTGCATTAGTAGAGATGATATAGTATTTTTCCTGTATCTTTCTGTTGCCCTAGCCTGGAAGTACTTCGTGTTCTCCTCCCCCTCTACTGCCCATCTGTAAGTACATCTTTTTTTCCAATATGCGCTATGATATTTAAGCAATGTAATCAGTTGGTTTTTCACAATGCGCCTGAAGTTGGATTCAGGTATAGAGAGAGGACGAAGGTCTTCCAAGCTATCTAGGTGGAGCAATTGCTTATTGCAGTTTTCAATCAATAACTTCAGCTTGGACAGGTGTTTACTCCATTGTTTTAGAGCATATCTTAATCTTTTCAATTTAGCCGAGATACGTGTGGCTAAGGATGTAGCTTTGATGGGTTTATTCCAAGAATTCTAAACTGTCTCCATAAAACCTGGGCATTGGGGCCAATAATTTTCAAACCTGAAGAGTTTACATCGTGGAATAGAGGTTTGAATCTGCATGACACATGGTATATGATCAGACACTAGTTTAGCAAGAGGTTTGACCATGGTATTTGGGAATTGGGAGGTCCATTCAGGTGATGTGAAAAACCAGTCTAGTTGTTCTAGTAATGGGTTTGTTGCATATTACTCCAAGTGTACTTTCTTCCTTTGATTGGAATCTCTAGCGGAGCTAGGGAGCTGAGAATTTCATTGAACATAATAATATCATCATGTTGCCTCCAGGCAGGTTGCGATTCTGTAATGATCGAATAAAATTGAAGTCCCCCATGAAAACCCATAAGTCTTCAATTTCAATATTGAGACTCTCGAACCACTGCATGAAAACCTCTCTCTCTAGGCACTGCAAGGGCCATAGACGTTGGTGAGAAACCACTGTTGATTGGAGTGAACCTATGTAAATTGAATCGTAATAGCAAAAGCAAGTTTATGCAAAGTCACCCCAGTGAAAAGACTACTACACCAAATAATAATAAGACCACCAGATGCTCCCTCGGACGGGAAGAATTCATATTTGTCAAATCTGCGAGGGCAACACTTACGAATGAAGGAGTGATCAAACCCCTCTTTCTTAGTTTCTTGTAAACAAATGATTGAACAGTTAGATTCATCAATTTTGTTGCGAAGAGCCAAACTTTTGGACTCATGACTCATACCACGCGTATTCCAACATAAAATGTTCCAAGCAATAGTTGACATCAAAATAACGGCGGGAAAGTGACAAGTTCAAATATTTGAAAATGGAGCATCAGTCCACTATGGAGTAATGTCCATATCATCCTGGGTCACTGGCTGTTCCTTCTCTAGATGGCTCACTGAGATCTCCTCTGACAGCTCTTCCCTAGGGATACCACATTGCACCATTCCAATGTGCTGAATGGTAGGAATTGGTGTTTCAGGTGGAATAGCCTTTGTTTCAGTGGTAGTTGCCATATCTTCAGAAATGTCTTTGTCATTAAAAACAGGAGAGCATCTTGGCTTGACATGGGAAACTTTCTGCTTGGAATCAGCCATAGATGGAGCTTTGAAGCCTTGGAATCTTGTAGATCTTGCACTCCTACGCACCATGGATACATCTGGAGGTGCTCCTGGCCTCTTCCTGCGCATGGAGGTAGCACTTGCCAACTGAATCTGTTGGTAAGTTTCCTGGATCTCAAGTACAGAGATTGTATCAGGCAGAAATGCATGAATAGCAGCAAGAGCTTGATTATGTTTTTCTACCAATTGTATCATACACACTGCCTAGACTTCCTGAGAGCAGTAGATTATGGTGGGGTTCTCCAAAAAAGGAGTGGAGGGGGGGAAATCTGCAGGTATGCATATTTCATAAGCTTTAGGAACAGTAGGTGAATCCCCTCAGCTAACTGCCTGCAGTCCACATGGGGTGACAGTTAAAGCCTCCTAGTGTGGACTGTTGTGTAAAGACCTGCAAAGAACTCCAGTAGAGTATCAGGCAGATTGACCATGTTCAGATCCGATTAATTGGGGGTTTATGTTCAGATTATCCATGAATATTATTTGAGTCTTTTCTTAATTCTTATATGCATGATTTCATATCTTTGCAAGTCTCTTCGAGTTATTGGTTTGGTCTGGCCAACTAGATTGGTAATTCTTGCAAAGGGAGAAGTGCTTAGTTTTGGGTTCAATCTTGCGGTGTCCTCACCCAGTGACCAAGTAGGTGTAGCGAGTCATGTATTGTATTGTTGCCATCAAGGGTAAAAGGATGGGGTTTCATCATATTCCTTGAGTTTATCCCTCTACATCATGTCATCTTACTCAATGTGTTACTCTGTTCTTCATGAACTTAATACTCTAGATGCAGGCAGGAGTCGATCGATGTGTGGAGTAATAGTAGTAGATGCAGAATCGTTTCGGTCTACTTGTCATGGATGTGATGCCTATATGCTTTGGATATCTTCATAATTATTCGCTTTTCTATCAATTGCTCGACAGTAATTCGTTCACCCACCGTAATACCTGCCATCATGAGAGAAGCCATCTAGTGAAACCTATGCCCCCCGAGTCTATTTTCCATATTATACTTTTAGATATAAAACCAAAAATACCAAAAATACTTGCTGCCATATTTTTACTTTTAGTTTTACTTTCTATTCAAGCATCCAATTATATATATTAGATCTCATCCTTGCAAGTAACCGTGAAGGGATTGAAAACCCATTTATAGCGTTGGGTGCAAGAGTTTGACTCTTTGTGTAGGTACATCTATTGGTGACTCGCTTTGTAACACCCCGTTATGCCTGGCGGGATCTAGACTGGCCCCACAGACCAACACTAATCTTTCCTGCGCATTTTGTCCTCACTCGTGCGCACCCGGGACCAACTTCCCGGTCGGTCACCCATCCTAGAATCGCTCCAAGCCAAGCATGCTTAACTTTGGAGTTCTTTTCGAGTGGGCTCCCGGAAAAGAAGGAATTCCTTGTTGATATGAGTAGTCTATCATTCCTATTAAGCCAGGCTCTCACATACACCCCCACTCAAAGGAACCGACGTCCTCGTCGGCCCATCAGGAACGTTCCCTTTTGGCACACGTATGCGCGTCCACTCCGGCACATGTGCCATGTTGCGTGCCACGATGGGCCACACATGCCATGCGCCACATGCCCGTGCACGTGACCCGTGCAAGCCCGTGTAACCGCAAGTGTCGGCTTTGATACCAATTTTCGGGGATATACCCCGCGGTATGACCTGGCCTGGCGACTCACAGGAGACCTGGCAAAGACATGACGTTTCATTGATGACCCGGCAGACGGGTCGCATGATGACCAAGCCCAAGACCCGGCGGGTGAGCCCGTGCCAGGCGGCTCACAAGAGAAGGCCCAAAGAGAGAAGGATTCCCTTAAAGGAAATAAGACCTAGAATAGGACTCTAGAGAGACTAGTCCTAATCCTACTCCTAGTAGGACTCTATTTGTAAACCTACCCTCTCCACTTATATAAGGAGGGGTAGAGAAACCCCTAGAGGGACAAGATTCACAAGTCCACAAGTTTAGACAACACAAGAGATTAGAGATAGACATATTAGAAGCTCTCGTAATTAGAGGTAGCAATTAGCACCCTTGTAACCGAGAGGTCTTCATTATCATCAATACCAGACAAGCAGGATGTAGGTTTTTTCCTCCATCGGAGGGGCCGAACCTGGGTAAACTCCGTGTCTCTCGATTCCGATCAACCCCTTCAAGACACCGCATAGTTGCGTCTCACCCCGAACCTAAGTCCGTTTACCCGGACATCTACCGTGACAAATCCACGAAAGTTGGCGCCCACCGTGGGGCGAGAGATGGTGATGTTGTGTTCTTGGAGGGAATTCTTCAGGGACCGAGAAGCTCACGATTGTTTAGATGAAGAAGAGTTGGAACAGAGGGATCTACATCGATTCCGAGTTCGTCAGACAAGGTTGGAAAAGAAAGGAAAATATTCAGCGATGATAGAAAGTTAGCTATCCAAGTTTATCACTCGAGATGGAAAAATTATGTCATGAGACAAATCAGGTCAAAGTTAAAAGTAAAAAACTTCGGCGGTAGTCCGAACATCGTGTACGTGATTGAGATCAAGACATGCTAGAGATGCCCTAAGTTTGGGCTGCCGCCGGCGATTCCTTCCGCTGAACCCAGCTCTGCTCCACACGTCGCAGCTCCCGCCAGCGCGATCAATAGATTAACCCATGGGTGATTAGATTCCGCGTGAGGTTTCTGCCAGGGGTCTTATTGGATTCTATTGTCGGACCGAGTCAACCAAAGACTCCACACCATGTACGCTTGAAGACCAAAGCAAACAGATCCTTCGTGTGAAACATCAATTGATAGGAGAGTTACCTAACCAGATAAAAAGTTCATGGGAAGACGCGGGAGACAAGCAGTATTGGTCATCATATGGATTAGAAAAACCTACCGGATGATCACACCGATTTCAAGACTAGATTAAAATATTCGGTGGGCTCGATTGTACTGTTGGTACATTGGCACTTATGGAGCTAAAGCGAAAAAGAAGAAGGTTCAGCCAGTGCGTGTTGAGCCGGCACAGCCAACGCAGTTGAGCCGCCTCACCTCCGTGGCGACCTCGCCCCGGCCGCCTTGCCCCTCCCTCACTGCACCGGTCGGGTCACGCTCGAGCGTTCCCTTCGTCCTACTGCTCCTCCCGCGCTGTTTGAGCCATCGACCGGCCCGCTGCTCCTCCCGCGCCGCCTGAATCACCCCCGCACGCTGCCTCCGTCGACTCAAGTCGCCGGCCGACCCGCCGATCCTCCTAATTCTCCTCCGCTGCGCCCAGTTCTGAGTCCGCTTCGGCTCGCCTCTCTCGCCCTAGGCCGCCACGCTGACCGGCCATGCGCCTAGCAGCTGCCGTCACGCCCTGCAGCTGTGCCCTCTCCGAGTCGGCCTCGCTTCTCCTGCCACGCGCTTAGCTTCCGTCTTCGCCACGGCCTTTGCCTCTGCACGGGCTGGCGCCTCCGAGCCGCCGCCGCCACGGCATCACCTCTACGCGGGCCGATGCCTCCGAAACGGCTTGGACAAGCCTCCGTCTTGCTTGCTCGCTGACCCACCCGTGGCTATGGCCCGTTCCCGTTTCACTTGCTCGCTAAGCCGGCCCTCTATTTTGCACTCCTCGCTCCGGTTTTGAGTCTAAAGAAAAAAGAAAAGAGACAGAGAAAAGAAAGGGATCAACATCCCAAAGATAATTGTGGCGGTATGCAGGCATCTCATCGATATAGCGGGTCTTAGTTGAAATGAGGGCAATGCTACTGCTACATACAGATTGGTTCCAAAAAGAAAAATGTTGCCACTCTCAAACGTGAGGAAGATCCACCAAGGTGTCAAGATTTTACTATTTAGGCCGGTAGCAATATAATTGTTGCGTCTACGCACATCGGGAAAATATCAGGTGTTATCTGATCTATTTATATTACCAGTATATATTAATTTTTTTAGAACAATTACTTTGCCTTGCAAATATTTTTATGCAGGACAGTTATCAACTACAAAGGTGGCATTATACCACGGAGTTGGAACGCACCCCCGTGTGTCGCATTGCTCGGCGGACGCGTGTGAGTCGCCGCCCCCGCGGACAGTCTACATCAACTTGCTAGCACTGCGCGCGTTCACCTGCTAGTATGAGCTGCCGAATGAGTGCGGCAAGCCGTCGTACCCGCATTATGGTCTTCACCAACAAAACACCGTGGCCGACTCGTCGTTTTCGCCGGCTTTCAACGCCACCGGTGACTCGCACATTCGTACTGGCCTGCAATGCCACGGCCGTCTCTCGCGGCCTAACCGGCTTACAACGCCATAGCCGTCCCTTGCCATCGCGCCAGCTTACAACGCCGAGGCCGTCACTCGCCATCCGTGCTGGCTTACAATGTCGTGGCGTCTTTCACAACAACACCGGCTTACAATGTCGCGGCTGGTTTCTACGTCTACATCAACAAGCCAGGGGCTGCATACACCAGTATGAGCCGTCTAAATGGATGGTTCTGAATTGCCGCATTGTGATGCAATCTACAACATATCAGTGCAGGGCTCGTCTATATGAGCCGCCCAACGGATGCTCGCAAGACGCCACCCATAGTTTGATCTACATCAAGATATCGGTGCAGTGCTCATCGATGTGAGCTGCCCGACGGACAGGCGCACAAGTCGCCGCCACTACAATTTGGTTCACTTCAACAAACAGGCGGAACAAACCATCGACCGGATCATTGAAACAATTCATACGAGATAATCTACAACTCGCCACGGCCAATCTCAACTTTCGGTGGAGATTCTCAAGCCGCCTCTTCGAGTCAACTTAAGACTCGGGGGCTACACACATGGTGAAGACACATTTGGTTGTTTTCAACAAGAACCCCGGGTCTTTGCAAGAGAAAGTCCAATTCTGGGGGCTATTACATTACTGATGGAAGATTAAAGTTGCCCAAGAGGACGAACCGCCGTGATGCACCATTCAAACATAGGTGCCCGGATTTATTGGATCATCACTTGGAGCTGCTGCCGCTTCTTTATACAAGATGGCGGTTTACAAGATAATGACTTACAAGAAGAGTTCAAAAATATTCCAATTGATGTATCAGCTGAGATCGGTGAACGGCGGCTTCTTACCTTCGGGTACAACTTCTAATGCCTATTAGCCAGGCATTATGCCACAAAAATCCGGCTCAGGAAAATGAGTCGCGGCGAGGGCGGCTTCCTACCTTTAGCCGGTATAGCTTCTAATGCCTATCCGCTGGCGCTTTGTGTCGTAATTGCTGAAAAGGGGGCTTCTTACCGACGGGTACCGCTTCTAACACCCAATCGGCTGTCTTCATGCCAAATCTCCGGCTAAAAACATGCTTAGCCGTGGTTGTGAAGGGTTTTTACCGATGGGTATCTAACACCTAACAACCGGCGAACGGTGGCTTCCTACCTCCGGGTACAGCTTCTAACGCCTATTAGCCAGGCTTTATGCCACAAAATTCCGGCTCAGGAAAATGAGTTGCGGTGAACGGTGGCTTCTTACCTTCGGGTACAACTTCTAATGCCTATTAGCCGGCCGTAGAGGCACAAAATTCCGGCTCAGGAAAATGAGTCGTGCCGAGGGCGGCTTCCTACCTTCGGGTATAGCTTCTAACACCTATCCACCGGCTTTATGCCAAAAAATGTTGACAAGTTAACATTACATCATACATTACATCTTGCATCATCCATGGCATCATGCATTGCATCATATATTTCATCATATTCACATGTCATGACGGCTTATCAAGCCGGGTCAGAGCGAGGTTATGAAAGAAGGAGCAATGTTATGAAAGATATAACATCTTCGGGTTGTGCTTTTTTCAAGCCGCCCTTACAGCAACGCAGAACATATTCTGTCATGTTTTTGTAGGTCTTGTTTATTAAAAATGAGCCGCCGTTATATTGGAAAGTTGATTATTCTTGACGAACCGCCCTATCAGATATAATGTCGTGTCATCTAATTGTCTGGTCCTCGGATTTCTTCAATTATGCTCTGTAGTAATCTACAACACTCATGGATTTCTCCAATATATATTTGCCAGGTTGCACCGCAACCATGAGCAGGGATTTCATGTCAGAGACAAAGGAATATTTCAGGATATTCATTTCGGGTTATATTACAACCACGGTTAAGGATTCATCCAACAAATTGTGGTGAGTCATATTATTCTTACATAGTCCCAAGTCGCCGCAGGCAGACGACCCGGCACTTGGGGGCTACACTATTCAAAGCCAGTTTATATCAATTATGCAAGTCCCATGTCGCTGCAAGCACGCACCACAGCACTTGGGGGCTAATGCAAGCCAGTTTTCAAATCATTACATGGTCAGCAAGGCCACATTATCTCAAGGAGATGAGCCGGCCTTTCTATATTTTTCTAAGTCCCAGCCCAGTAATTCTTACTGACCCGGCACTTGGGGGCTACGCCGCTCAGATCAAATTTTATAAAGTCCCAAGTCGCCGCAGGCGTGCGATCCGGCACTTGGGGGCTATAGTATTCAGCTGTTTAAACAGATTATGAGGTTCAAATTGAAGACCCGGTGCATCACATTCTGATGAGCCGACCCTTGGGGGCTACACCCGCCGAATCTTTCTGATGAGCCGACCCTTGGGGGCTACACCCGCCGAAGTTTCATAAGGTATAAGACAGTTATAAGCCCCATGTTGCTACAGGAAGGTCAACCCGGCCCTTGAGGGCTACACAGTCCAAAATATTATTGCAAAGCACCAAGTTATCATGGATAATCTCGGAGCTTGGGGACTACAGGTAATATGGACATATCAAAAACTCTTAAGGAGATTTTCAAGATATTAAGTATGGAGTTCAGTTGTTAGACCCGACGTCACCAACACTTATGACCCGGTGTTATCAAAAGATCATTACCCGCCATATTTTATGAGCCGCCCTACTTAACAACAATGGAAGTCCGGTTTACATCAGATGGGTTTTCATCCCAATATTTTTATGAAGTCAGCTGGATTCTAGTTGTTTGACCCGGCGTCACCAACGATAATGACCCGTCGTCATCAGCGATAATGACCCGACATCATCAATGATTATGACCCGGAGGAGATGACCCGCCAAGAGTATTGGAAGCCGATTCAATGACATATGGGTGTTCTATTCTTATAAAATTTCAAAGTACATTGACAAGATAGATGATTATCAAGATGACTCGTTCATATGCAGAAAAGACCCGGATTTCTAAGGAGCCATTTTATAAGCCAGCCAAAGGAGCAAGCCGGCCACTTAACATATTTATTATTCTTATTTCAGGAGCTTAGCATGAATAAATTCAAACTAATCTGGGGGCTAATGTCGGGGATATACCCCGCGGTATGACCCGGCCTGGCAACTCACAGGAGACCTAGCAAAGACATGACGTTTCATTAATGACCCGACAGACGGGTCGCAGGACGACCAAGCCCAAGACCCGGCGGGTGAGCTGGTGCCAGGCGGCTCACAAGAGAAGGCCCAAAGAGACAAGGATTCCCGTAAAGGAAATAAGACCCGGAATAGGACAAGATTCACAAGTCCACAAGTTTAGACAACACAAGAGATTAGAGATAGACATATTAGAAGCTCTCGTAATTAGAGGTAGCAATTAGCACCCTTGTAACCGAGAGGTCTTCATTATCATCAATACCAGACAAGCAGGACGTAGGCTTTTTCCTCCATCCGAGGGGCCGAACCTGGGTAAAGTCCGTGTCTCTCGATTCTGATCAACCCCTTCAAGCCGCCGAATAGTTGTGTCTCGCCCTGAACCTAAGTCCGTTTACCCGGACATCTGCCGTGACTGGCCCCACAGACCAACACTAGTCTTTCCTGCGCACTTTGTCCTCACTTGTGAGCAACCGGGACCAACTTCCCGGTCGGTCACCCATCCTAGAATCGCTCCAAGCCAAGCATGCTTAACTTTGGAGTTCTTTTCGAGTGGGCTCCCAGAAAAGAAGGAATTCCTTGTTGATATGAGTAGTCTATCATTCCTATTAAGCCAGGCTCTCACACACTTGTATCTCCTACTGGATTGATACCTTGGTTCTCAAAAACCGAGGGAAATACTTATCTACTTTGCTGCATCAAACCGTTCATCTTCACGAGAAACCAACGCATGCTCGAGAAGTAGCAGCCGTCCAGCGCTGGCCAAGTTCATGGCGGCATCGCACTATGCTTATGATGTATTGAGATGCTCGGGCCGATTAGCGTCATCACAATCAAATCTGACAAGAAGGACGCACTTACCTGCGCCGACCTACTTTACCGGGAGGCAGTTGCAGCACCTACCGCCAAGGCACCTGCTCTTGCCGCTGAAGCTCCCAGGGATAAGAAGACCAACAAGACATCTGGTACACACTCTGGCAAGCGCACCTCTTTGAAGTGTTGCGCTCCTGTTGACGATGTGCCAGAGAGCTCCAGTGGCAAGAATAAGAAATCCAAGGTAGGTCCACCAAAAACTAAGAAGGTCCCCATCAAGGAGGATGGTATGGGAGGAACTTTCACCATAAGTTCCACCCTCGACGACAAATAGGAAAGCACGCTCATTTCCTTCCTGTGGGCGAATGTCGATGTGTTTGCATGGCAACCATCTAATCTCCCCGGTGTTCCCACAAAGGTAATTGAGCACCATCTTGTTGTATGTCCCCATGCGCGGCCCATCAAGCAGAAAGTTAGGAGGCAAGCTTTGGAGCGGCAAGAATTTATTGCCGAGGAAATCAGGAAGTTGGAAGCGGCAGGTTTGGTCAGAGGAGTACTCCATCCAACATGGTTGGCCAATCCAGTTGTAGTGCGCAAGGCGAATGGAAAATAGAGGTTGTGCATTGACTATACAGATCTCAATAAAGACTGTCCAAAAGATCCTTTCCCCTTGACACGCATCGACCAGATTGTGGACTCCACTCCAGGTTGTGATTTGCTCTCATTTCTTGACGCTTATTCAGGATATCATCAGATCTTCATGCCTAAGGAAGACGAAGAGAAGACCGCATTTATCACACCCATGTGGTACGTATTGCTTCGTGTGCATGCCTTTTGGGTTGAAAAGTGATGGTTCAACATTTGCAAGAGCAGTACAGATTGGTTTTGAGCCTCAGTTGCATAGAAATATGGAAGCTTATATGGATGACATAGTGGTGAAAACCAAGGACAAAGCAACACTCATACAAGATCTAGAAGAGATGTTTGCAAATCTACGCAATATCAATTTGAAGCTCAATCCTGAGAAGTGTGTATTTGGTGTTCCGTCCGGCAAGCTTCTCGGGTTCTTTGTGTCTCAGCGTGGGATTGAAGCGAACCCCGATAAGATCAAGGCAATTGAGCAGATTGAAGCACCAAGACGCGTCAAAGATGTGCGTCTGAATAGGTTCATCTCAAAATCTGCTAAGCACGCCTTGCCCTTTTTCAAAATCTTGAAAAAGGCAGGTCCAATGAAGTGGACTCCGAAAGCAAAAGCAGCGCTACAGGATTTGCAGAGGTACCTCTCCTCTCCGCCAATACTAGTCGCACCTAAACCACAAGAGCCGTTGTTGCTATACTTGGCGGCAACGAAACAAGTGGCTAGTGTTGCGTTAGTGGTGTAGAGAGAAGTCGACGAAGAAGAAGCGACAGAGGCAGGACCGCCAAGCGACGAGCCAGAGTTTTTCCCGGCGGAGTCTAGTGCCAGCAAGGCAGGATCTGAGCAGATAAGTGAAGCGAGAAAGAGGAAGAAGATGGTGCAACGCCTAGTTTATTTTGTCAGTTCCCTTTTGCAGTGGGCTAGGTCAAGATACTCTGGCGTGCAAAATTTGCTCTTTGGCCACCTCATGGCCTCGAGGAAGCCGTGCCATTATTTCCAAGAACATGATATCACCGTCGTCACTCACTTTCTGCTGCAATGGATTTTGCAAAATCCAGATGCAACCGATAGGATTGTGGAGTGGGCTTTGGAATTGCCAAGCTTTGGTCTCAGATTTGAAAGTACATCAACTATCCAGAGCAGAGCCTTGGCAGAATTCTTTGCGGAATGGACTCCAACGTCGGATGAAGAAATCCAAGAAACGACCCTCCCTAGCAAGGAAACAAATCAAGAATGGGTTATGTATTTTGATGGGGCTTTTTCCCTGCAGGGAGCCGATGCTGGCGTGCTGCTTGTCACACCCACTGGAGAGAACCTCAAATATGTAATTCAGATGCACTTTCCCTGGGAGAGGTCAACAAACAACACCACAGAATATGAAGGGCTACTTGTTGGTGTGAGGATCGCGACAGACCTTGGGATCAAGAAGCTCATCGTCAGAGGTGATTCATAGCTTGTTGTCAAACAAGTCAACAAAGATTATCAGAGCCCATTGATGGAGGCCTACGTAGATGAAGTGAGGAAGTTGGAGGAGCGCTTTGACGGTCTACAAAAAGAGCATGTTCCTCGTGCAGAGAATAGCATTGTCGATGAGCTGTCGAAGCGTGATGCCCTCAAGTTACCCGTGGAACCAGGGACTTTTGTGCTCCAATTGACTCAACCATCCATAGCACCATCTGCAAAGCAAAACAAGAGAAGAAAGTTGAATCCGGGCCAGTACTTTCCCGCAGAGCTCCCAGAAGTTGTCGGCAAGGAAGTTGCCGGGGTCAATGCCAAGCTTGTCGGGGGGCAACAGGCTCCAGCAGGGCCTCAAGCCCTTGCCGTAGAGACAAACACTCATGTGGCAGAAGACATGCCTTTAGTCCTTGCCGTCGAGCCCCAGGCTCCAGCATGGGCAAAACACATAGTTCAGTTCCTTCAAATAGGAGAACTCCCTGAGGAACAGGAAGAAGCGAAGAAAGTAGCCCGTCAGTCTAATATGTACAAGTTTGTGGACAATGCCCTGTACAGAAAAAGACCAAACAGTGTGAAATTCAAGTGCATTCCTCGGGAGGATGGATTGGAGCTGTTGGCAAAGATACATGGAGGCATATGTGACTCCCACATAGGATCAAGAGCTCTTGCTAGGAAGGCATTTCGGCAAGGTTTCTTTTGGCCCACTGCTCTACAGGATGCAACTGCACTAGTAACCAAGTGTGAAGTGTGCCAGTTCCATTCAAAGAAACTACATCAACCAGCTCAAGCTCTTCAGACAATCCCTCTTTCTTGGCCATTTTCGGTCTGGGGCCTCGACATCTTGGGCCCCTTTCCCCGTGCTACCGGGGGCTTTGAGTACTTGTACGTCGCGATCGACAAGTTCACAAAGTGGCTGGAAGTGGAAGCAGTGAGAAAGGTGACAGCGCAATCAGCCGTCAAGTTCTTCAAAGGACTAGTTTGCCATTTTGGGGTACCAAACAGAGTCATCGCTGATAACGGCACATAGTTCACAAGCCGCACCTTCATGCAACATGTCCAAGACCTTGGCAGCAAGATCTGTTTTGCTTCTGTTGCTCATCCGAGGAGCAACGGCTAAGTGGAAAGGGCAAATGCTGAAGTGGTACGAGGACTTAAGGCAAGAACTTTCGACAGGCTGGGCAAGTGCGGAAGACGCTGGATTGATGAGCTACTGGCGGTTCTTTTGCAATCAGAACGACACCAAATCGATCCATCGGCCAGACACCCTTCTCCCTGGTATACGAGGCGAAAGCAGTTCTCCCCACGGAACTCATATACGGGTCACCTCGAGTGCTCGCTTACGATGAGCTTCAACAAGAGCAGTTGCAACGGGATGACGTAACGCTCCTTTAGGAAGATCGTCTTCACACTGCTGTGCGAGTTGCATGCTACCAGCAAGCTTTGCGCCACTACCATAGCCGCAAGGTTCATGCCCAAAGTCTTGAGGAAGGCGACCTTGTTCTTCGGCGCGTTCAGTCGACCAAGATTTCAAACAAGTTGACGCCGAAGTGGGAAGGCCCTTATCGGGTAGTACGAGTCACCAGGTCTGGCGCAGTCCGCCTGGAGACCGAAGATGGCATTTCGGTGAGAAACTCCTGGAACATCGAACACCTTCGTAAGTTCTATCCATGAGGCGCGGTTGCCGGGGCCCCTAGCAACCACCTTTTGTACAAGTCTGTCCGGCGAGGCATGTAATCCTTTGTACAAATCCAGGCGCAGACCTGTGCATAGTTGAATAAGATCGAGCGTACTACAACTCTTGTCGATTTTTTTACTTATGTGCATGTTTATCTGAGATGTTGCATTACGCTTATTTCCAGCAAGTACCGACGAACCGTGAAGGTTCCATATCTCTATTTTTTCTTCTTTATTTTTATTAAAGGATAGAAGGTTCCCTCACGTATAAGTTTTCTGGGGGATGAGGGTATGGACACTAATAGGCGATGTCCGGAATTGGCAAGCTTGCAGAAAGGAGTACAACAACGGAAAGCTAAGTTGCAAAACTCTAAGTAATTACTGTGAAGTATTTTCCTTGGACGATTTCAAATTTTGTATGGGAAACCTGCACACGAAGGAACCTTGTCGTGATCGGTTGCGCCCAAAGTTGTCAGAATCGCGATTCTGAATCGGATCGGAGCTCCATCGCTAGGATCGTGAACCGTAGAATCTTAACTATCAAGATCGTAGAAACTTAGATTCTATGAGGAAAATCGTAGAATCAAAGGGTCCATTTTGGATCGTAAGATCATAAGATTCTAAGACTTGAGTCGCGATTCTGACAACTTTGGTTGCGCCCTTACTCTCTTTCGAGTCCGCTCAACAGCTTAAGTGGCTGCACTGAAAACGTCGAGGTAACTTTGTCATGATCGGTTGCGCCCTTACTCTGCTTCGAGCCCGCTCAACAGCTTAAGTGGTTGCACTGAAAATGCCAAGGTATCTTGCCGGCAGCAGCACCGCCAGCAGTCTGCTAAGGATCCGTTCCTCAAAGCGCTCGTGTCAGGGCTGCATGCACCGGCAAGGTTTCAATAAAGCGTAGGTAGTGTACCATACAGAGAGGAATCTAACAAGAGGAATAATGCGCATTCGTTCAAAACATAGCCAGTTATATTACATTAAAGGTTGTCACGATCCTAACTTAGGATAAAACTGTCTTTGGCATGGAATGGTGGCAGCAAGAAAAAAGTGGAGCAGCTAGTCCCTGTGCTGACCTTCAACCCTCTTGACTTGGTTCACCTTGTCGACGATGGTCACAACAAGTTCTTCAAGCGCCTTGACGTCCACGTCCTTCGGCAAGCGGTCGAGGACATTGGTGAAGTTGATGCTGGGGTTCTTGTGCGCCACTTTGACGAGCACCTTGAGGAGGATGACCCGGCAAAGCTTGCGGGATTTGTTAGCCAAATGGGTTGCTCGATCAGAGTGGAACTACTTTAGAGCGTCGACTACGCCGCCGAAGAACATGGTCAACCTGGCACTCGGAGACACCATGTCATCAGAAGAAAGGTTGAAGTTCTGCAGACCCATGGTGGACAGTTGTGTATCAAGCTTTTCAGCAACATCCACGAGGCGCTTAGTCCAGATTTGCACGCCTTTCACATAGTCATTATGAGTGTCGGTGGCACTCTTGAGCAGGCCCTCCTCATTCCGGAGATCTTTGATCAGGGCCTTCTCACGAGCCGTGCTGCTCTCAAGAGACTCCTTCAGCGTGGCCAACTTCAGCTCGAGATCGGCAATGGAGTCATTGGCTGAGGAGAGTTGCTGGATCTTCTCGGACATGGTGACATGTATCTCCGCCGGGCTATAGAGAGCCTTCTATCTATCGATCTTGAGCATCGAGATCTCCTTGTCGTTGTCCTCGAGGTCTGCCTCCAGCCTCTTCACCTTATCAGCAAGCTCGTTCTTGGCGGCCTCTACGACTTCGACAGCATTGATGGCTTCCTTCAGCTTGCCGGCGTGATCTGCTACCAGAGCCTCGAGGGTTTCCTTGTGTTTTTGCTCCAACTCCTAGGTTCGCTGCGCGACAAGCTTTCCAATTTCTTCATCCTTGCGATGAAGCTTGTCGGCAAGCGCCCCCTCGCGAGCGCCAAGGTCTTCTTCATGGGCATCAAGCCCAATACGGCATTCCGTCAAGTGAGCAGCCTCTGCAGCAACTTGTTGTGAGGCCTCCTCTTGTGCCCTCTCCATGTTAGACTGCTTCAAGAGGAGTTCCTTCCAGCTTTCGCCCAACTGCTCTCGACTGGTTTTCAACCCTTCGAAGGCTTCGGCGAACCACACTTGCGTGTCCTCAACTCGCTTCTGGAAATCCGCCTCCGTCGCTTGCATAACGGCCGCCCTGGAGTCCAACTTCTCCTTTCGAGTGCGGTAGAGCACCTCGAGCTTTTGGAAGTTATCGCTCATGGCTTGGAGGAGTTGTTCTTCCTTGGGTTGGCTGCTAGCGTTCGGTTCGCAAATAACCTCGAGTCCGGCAGCAGTGGTGACTTCCCCGTCAAAGATCTCTCCTTCAGTTGACACCCGAGTGTTTGCCATCCCTGGTATGTTGACGAACAGGTTCTCGTCAGCCTTGAGATATCTGCATGAAGAGGGGGCTTCGGATGTTGATGGCTGATCATCAACAGCCGCCTCACTGCCAAATGGGGACTCTGTGGTCGGCGCAGCGCCTGGCGCTCTTGCAGTAGGAATGTTGTTAGTACGATCACTAGACTCCTTGCCGGCCTTCTCAGCAGATTCCTTGGTGATATCTTCATGTACGTCCTTGGCGGCCTCGTCAGCAGCAACCCTGGTGGCCTCGGCAGCAACATCTCTAGCGATCTCATCAATGACGACATCGACATCCGTTTGTTCCGTCGAAGGGAGATCTGAAAGCCAAAGATGGGGAAGCAAGATGAGACCAAGGTTGAAGTCCAAAAACATCAGAATAGTTATTCTGATCACGATTGGTTGTATATAGGAGCCGACAAGGTCCTCCCGCACTCCTGAAAACTGGAAAAAAATCGAAATCCTAAACTACCCTGAAGCCTCTCGGCATCCCATACCTGCTGCACCACGCACCACCCACCTCCCCCAATCGATCCGGCGCCCCAGCCCCGCCTTCGATCGATTTGTCGCCCCACCCCTGCCCTAATCCATCATCCTGCCCCCGATCGATCCGCCGCCCCCGATTGATCCACCACCCCCGCCGCCACCCCACTCCCCAGTGAACTGCCCCCGCCACCGCACCTCCGCCACCCACCACATCCAACGACCGGCGCCAGCTTGGCCGTGCATAGGTGCCACACGCAGGTGCCGCGACCTTCCCAGGACCCCATCGTGACCTTCCTAGGGCACGTGCTGCGGCTGATGGACGCGTGCCTACGCCCGCCGGAGAGCTGCTTCCTGGTGACAGAGCTCCTGAGGGGCACCATGCTGGGTGAGTGACTACACAAGGGCAAGGAGTGCCACAGGAAGGAGCTGCCGCCGTCGGCGCCGGCGCGGCCGCTGGCGCAGAGAGTGAGCAGGGCGCTGGAGATCGCGCTCGCGATGCGGCACCTACACGAGCTGCTCTTGCGAGCTCCTCCACCCACAAGCATGACGCGGCGACCACGACCTCCTCCTTCTTGTAACCGATCCAACTCCCGAGCATGGTTCGTCCATGATGGTCTCCTCCCTCCTGTTCACTCCTGCGGGGAGGTAGGCGTCTATGAAGTTCGGCCTGGCCAACTGCATCAGTTCTGGTGAGCTACTCTGTCCCCAAGCACATCATGTCACGGGTGACCTCCTCCCTCTGGTTCTGTCCTCCAACAATCCATCAGGTGATGCATCATCAATAAGGGCAACGACACTTCTTGCAGCAAAAAAAAACTACAACATTTCTTCAATGTATTGCCAAAATGATTTGTGTCAGTTCAACATTTGTCAGTTCAACAAAATAACTGACAACAATCCATGGCTCCACGCCTGGAAGGAAGACTTCATATCAGCGCCTGTCGCCGATCATCGACCATGTTCCCAGATCATCCTCCCGTCGGTGACTCATCGTCCCTGAGGCCACCACTTCTCTAGCACGTAGTCGCCTGCCTGAAGGTGTGTGTGTGTGTGTGTGATGATGCGTGCGGTGAGCGTGTCCATGTGCTTGCGCATGGTGTGCATGTGAGTTGGCACGTTGTGTGTTCCCTGTGTGATGTGTATGCGTATGGTGTGCATGGATGTAACGGCTCAGTGTGCAGCTAGCCTATGTGATTGCTAGTGATGTTAGTGTAGATGCTTTTTCTTGGAACATACTCGTGTATTTCTTTCTCTGAATGTGCCTATTTGATCTGTTGATAAATTATACTGTGTGGATGTCCAGGATTAAAACACTTCCCCTAATTTTGAAGTAAGAACATTCGAGAAGTTTTTTTTCATAAAAGTTCAAATGTGGTTGTACGTTTTTTAGTAAGTTTAACCTATGAACCCCAAAACTAGCAAATTTCATTTACTCTCTCACTTCAAAACACGTGGGGGGAAACCATGTAAAAAACCATGCGAGAATTTCACCATTAAAAAATGATGAAGTTCAAACAAGAACAAAGGGAAGAAAGTATCACGATACAAAAAATCAAAAACAATCACCGATGAAACATAGTAAGTTTGGAGAATAAAAGCAAAAAAAAATTGAGTAACTTTAACATGTGAACTAGAAAAATGAAAAGGCCCCAAGAAGTCCCAAGAAGTCAAAATTAGAAAAGAAATCCAGATTTTCCTCGTTATTAAAGAATGAAAAACAAGAAGCTCAACAATAAAAAAACAAGACGTTCCAATTCTAAAAATAGAGCAGTTCAATATTCATAAAAAGGATCTTCGGTGTTAACTAGGATTTTCCCACAAGAAAATAAATAAATTAAGAAGTCCAGGTTAAAAAATAGAGGAGTTTGATATTTATAAAAACTCAGATTTTCCTTCTAATTGAAGAATAAAAATGAAGAAGATCAAATTCTCTATCGCGGGTAGTTCAAAAAGTTCAGTTACGGCAAAACACACACAAATGGGTATTGGAAAATAAAGAGGCAATCACAAAAAAACTGTGAAGTTCAAATTTTAAAAATAGACAAGTTCGAAGTTTATTAAAATGTTTGTTGAAAAAAGTTCACGTGCTCTGCCCGGTGAAGTTCAAAAATTCTTGCATGAGAGGTTCACCTTGTATTTCCATGTTCGAAAAACAGAAAAAGATGTTGATTTGGGTGTTTTAAAATAATTCTCTAAATCCACAAAGAATTTCAATTATTATATGAGAGCAATTTGATTTCAAAAAGGAAATACAAAATCAAATTATAAAAACGGAGAAAATATTGTGAGAGAGGTTTGTACAAAAAAAATCATTTGTGTAACACCGACGACTGGATGAGAAATTACAAACGAAAATATGTCACAAAAGTTTAGCGTGTAAACAACAGGAAGTTCAACTACTACGCTAAATGAATTTCAGATGAAAATCTTTTAAACCGTCGCGAGTATGAAAAAATGATCAATACGGAAAAGTTGCGTGTTTTTGCAATAGCTTTCCATCGGTATATCACTTGTTCAATTCTGGTGAGTGGATGGAGAGCTACGTGCAAAAAAAAGCATGTGATGAAACAGAGTGAAGTTTAGGTAGACGTGTTGATGAAGTTCAAGTTCTTCACGCGGTGCATTTTCGAAGACTCCGTTTCGCGATAAAAGGCACAATGCATGATCTCGCCGTTTCCAAAATTTCTTGAAAATGGCTAGGAATCAGAGAAAATCATCTACATGAAAATGTTTCGCATTTTCCGTAGCTTTTCAACGGTATATTATTTGCACCATTCCGATAAAATTTGTAGAAATTACGACCAAAAAACATTTTTTGCCATTTTCGAAATTTGACTTGAAACTATAACGAATTGGATAAAACAATCAACAAAAAAAAGTTTCACATTGGTTCAAGATTTCCAACGCCGTATCATTTGCCTCATTCCGACAAACCGTTGAGAAAATAACGCGAAAATACGAACTCGGTATAGATTCGGCCATTTTCCAAATTACTTTGAAACCGTTCATAGTTGGAACAAACCTTTTTACGGAAAGATGTGCATTTTCATAAGCTTTCCAAAGCCATATCATATGCATCGATAGGACTAGCCGTTTTCAAATTAACCCCGAAATACGAACTCGGCTGTTCGGTTTCTAAAATTCCGCCATTTTTGAAATTCCTCTTAATCCATAGGGAATTTGGAAAAATGTTCAACATGTGAAATGAGCGGATTTGCATCAGCTATCCAATGCCACCTCATTTGCCTCATTCCGATAAATGGTTTTGAAAAGGCTTGAAAATATGTTTCATGTTTTTTTGTGTGAAGAAAAACGGTTTCAAAACTGCTCTTAAACCTCTTAGATTTTGACAAAAATTCAACTTAGGTAGTGACCATCGTATCCGCAGCTTTCCAACGGTATATTGCAAGCCTCATTTGGACAATGTTACGGGAAGTTCAACCTCTCACCAAGGGAAGTTCAGGTCGAACAACTCAGGCAGTAAAGTTGCAACAACCGCAAGTTCATCGCGCCCCGAGAGCAAAATCCGCCAAAAATTGAAATTCCTATTTAAAACGGGCATTTGGTCGCTAAAAACCGTTTCCGGATTACACTTACATCACATAGAACACGACTGACCAGAATAATTCGCGCGGGGAGACACGGTTGCGAAGATAGCCCGAAGGTCGGGTTCCTACAAAGGGAAGTTCAGGTTGTGTAACTCGGGAGGTTCAACCCGTGATCAGAATAATATTCTGATCCCGTGATCAGAATAGTGTTTACCTCTCTCTCTCTCTCTCTCTCTATATATATATATATATATATATAAAGACAGAATGACAAGTACTCTGCGGCAAGCGGTTTACCTGTGCCAAGTTGTTGAGAGGTAGCTGCTTCCTCCCCGGCAACATTGGTTGCCGGCGTAGGACTGTCGGTGTCTATGCTTGCCGGCCTCCCATCAACAAGAATAGGCACATCGGCAGAAGCCCTTGCCGGAGATCCATCTCTGGGTGGCGTAGTCAACGGAGGCGGTGCATCAGGGGCGGCCTCCGATGGCCCTCTTTGTTGCTGCTAGTGATGTCAGTGGCGAAGATACACGTCCCAACGCTCGCAAGTGGGAAATGAATAATGGACTCACACTGGGGGCTGTGTTGGGGACTGCTTCGTCGGCTAGACTCCGAGCTGATGTCGATCAGCTCTAGCACACTTGTGATGCCCGTCGGCGGCTCATCGCCCGTTGAAGTCTTTGCCTTCTTCGCCATCCTCGCCGACATTTCCGTATCTCTGCGGAGATAGGCCAAAGCGAGACAAACAAGTTAAGTGAAACTGGAAATTCAGAGGATAAAGAAAAATGTAAGGCGGGGCCCTTACTCTTCTTCTTCCGAGCTAAAGGCAGAGAGATCGAAGTCCACCTCCTCCACGGTGACCGTAGGAGGAGAAGGAGTGGTCCTGGGTCGTTTGGCTGCAGCAGAAGCAGAGGGTTGCTGTCGAGCTTCTTGCCACCACGCAGTCTCGCCGGTTGCACCCTTGCCAGGGGTTGCACCGCTCGAGGAAGGTTGGAGAACTAGGGCATCGGAGGAAGCTTTCCAAAGCACACGCTTCTTCTTCCTCTCGGGAGATGGGGGGCCCTCATGCGGCTGCTCTCCAGCTATGTCTTCGGTAGATGGATCCTCGGCAACAGTGCCACTCCATTCTCCGAGAACCTCGCCCTGCCCGACAAGTTGTCCCTCTGATACCACTTCTCCTTCACTGGCTTTCCCTTCCGTGAAGCCAACGTTGCCAGCCTCCGCAGCAAGATTCGCATCCTCGATCTTGCTGGTGATGTATGCCATTTCTTCTTCAGTGGTGTGGCGGATGAGGTTCGTTTCTTCCTAAATGGCCTTCTCCGACAAGTTATCGAAGAACTCTTGTGCCCGTTCTACGGATGGATCTTCCCAAGCTCCGACAAGGCCGTGAGCATTGCACAACGGCATCATGGCGAGGATTGAGGACAGGGCAGAGTTGTTGCACGGGGGGATTATGTCGTCCGACAACTTGTGTTTCGCTTCAGACGTGAACAACTTTTGGCAGAGGGTTGCGTGTTGCATGACCGTCAAGTTATTGTTCAGGCCAGGGCGCAGCCTCATGATGTCTGCTACATTCCAGAATTCCCAGGCTGGTCTCCCTTTGTTCTGCAGAGGGGCGATGCGCCGGCGAAGAAAATCAGCCCCGATCATCTCTATCTGAGCCCAGCAACTTTGAGGCACTGAATCCTGGTAACTGCAACTATGAGCTTCTCATCTTGAGGATCGAGGTCGCTCCAGCCGGTGCCGCGCGCCATCTTTGTTTGTCGAGGCAGACAGAAGGGCTAAGGGTATCTCTCCTGAATCCAATACCACCTGCCCCACCATTCTTCCCACTTCTCATGGAAAGCCCCGTCTGGGTATATTTCCTTGTTCCATGTCTTGGGAATCCAGGTGATAGAACTAGAAAGGGCTTCTCCCTTTTGGATGTGGGGGGGAGGGAGAAGTGGCGGAAGAGGGTTGTGTTGGGGACTACTCCGGTGAAGTTTTCGCAGAGATGGGCGAAGACTGACATACGTGTCACAACATTTGGCATGAAATCCAAGAGATGGAAGCCGTATGTGTACATGATGTCATTGAAGAAATCGGAAAACGGGGGATAGAGCCCGCAGTAAAAGTAATCAGCAAAGAAGGGGAATTTATCTTGTCCACCCTTGGAGGAACCTGGACTCACACAAGTAGCAGGGTGAGCCTTCGTCTCCTTCGCCCACATGTTTTGGTACCGCTCCTTCGAGGCAACTGCGTCGAGCACCAAAGCGAAGACGACCAGATCGACCTCCATGACGGCGGCTTTCTTTCCCTTGCCCTTGCTCCTCTTGGGCGGCAAGGCTGCTGTGGGAGGGGAGGCTAAGAACAAAGAGGGCGTGGAGGCGGAGGTTGAGTGGGAGAAGCTCTGTTTCGGGCTCGAGGAAGGAGATGACGGCGGTTTCCATATTGGAAAAGATAGGAAGCAAATGAGCAAGCGCTTCTACGAATTCCTTTTTATGGGGAAGACGCGAGGCTTCCTCTTTGCTAATCAATGGGAAACGCCTTCGCGAGCGCACTGTAGTTACGGTCGCCCCGCGCACGTCTCCCACGTCGTGCACTTAGCGTGCATCATGGGGAGGCGCAGTAAGCGGAATGATTACAACCGCAGGCTCCTGCCATGCGTGCCCATGCACTATTTGGGCCTAGCCCAACAACGCCTCGCATTCGTGTGTGGCCTAGGCCCAGGGGCTCCTGTCGGTGTACTAAAGTTTGGGCTTTTAGTACCCCATACTTGTGCATAGGCAGTTGTAACCACACCAGCAGCAAGGCCAGCCAGGGGACTGCTGGAAGCAAGTACAAGGACGTCAAGAAAACGTTCAAGTCAACAATTGCAAGACCAAAGGCCAAAGGCTGGAACCCCAACAAGATCTTGTCAGGGTGGCTTACAGAGCCCCGGCAAGACGTGCGTCCAGCAAGACCTCGCCATCCTACTAGCACAGAGACCAGGTGTCATCCCGCCTGGATACATGTCAAGGCGCGATGGAGGAGGCTAAGTGGTGCCGATGAGACGGGCTCCTGTCCCGTCCCGTAGATATTCGGGGACGCCTAACGGAGCATTAAATGCGTTTGTCCTACACCGACAATGTTAGGTATGATAACAACGTAGCACTATACACCTCGTGTATGTATTGTACGCCACTGTTGGAGACCCCTTAGTTATATAAAAGGAGGCCAAGGCGTTATGAGGAGGAGGATCTTCTTTGACCTTCTGGCTTGCATGCGTAGCGGCTGTACTATTCATAGCGCTCCTATAGCCAGAGCTCAAAACACCCATAATACACTAAAGCAGGAGTAGAGTTTTACGCTCCTCATCGGCCCAAACCTTGGTAAAAATCTCCCCCGTGCTGCTCGTCTGATCTGCTCTTTGTGCATACCATCTCCCTGCCGAACCACGAAGGGATCCACGCGATCCCATAGGTGTCATACTCGGACAGTTGGAATTAGAGATTTCAATTCCTAGAATATTACAGGATGAGTGGGAACCTACCATTAAAGTCAATATTAAAAATTATGAATGCTTTGCTTTGTGTGATTTGGGTGCTAGTGTTTCCACGATTCCGAAATCTCTATGTGATGTGCTTGGTCTTACCAATATTGATGAATGTTCTCTTAATTTGCACTTGGCAGATTCTACTATTTAAAAGCCTTTTGGAAGAATTAATGATGTTCTTATTCTTTCAAATAGGAATTATTTTCCCATCGATTTTATTATTCTTGATATTGATTGCAATCCGTCTTGTCATATCATACTGTGTAGACCGTTCTTACGCACTATAGGTGTCGTGATTGATATGAAAGAAGGCAATATTAAGTTTTAGTTTTCCCTTAGAATGGGTGTGAAAACTTCCCTAGAACAAGAATTAAGCCACGATATGAGTCAATCATGAGGTCCTTCTATGAGTCAAAACTAAGGATGACAATACTTGAATTTATGCGTTATGCCTAGCTAGGGGCGTAAAACGATAGCGCTTGTTGGGAGGCAACCCAATGAATAAATTAATTTTATCTTTTTATTTCTGTTTTTGAGTGTTTCGTACAATTATGATTCTGTTATGATTGTGTTTTTATGTTTTATCTAGTGTTTGTTCCAAGTAATGCCTTTAGGATAATCCATAAGATGAGTAGAAACAATGCTGAATCTGAAACTGAAACTTTGTTCCCAGTGCATGAATTTTTAATTTTTTTACCGGAACGTGATACTGAGATGAAATTTTAACACAGTATTTCTATAAAAATTCTTTACGTTGTCCTACATTTTAAGAAGTTTTAGAGTTCCAGAAGTATGGGCAGAATACAGATTACTACAGACTATCCTGTCTGAAACATAATCTGTTTTCGTTGCATTGTGTGCTTGTTTTGATGAATCTATGGCTTGTATTGGGGGGGGCATAAGTCATGGTAAAGTTATAATACATTAGGTATAATTAAATAATAAAATATGAATGGTTTTACAACAGTACCTAAAGTGGTAATTTTCTTTATTATACTAACAGATCTCACGAGAATTTTGTTAAGTTTTGTGTGAGATCACGATGGATGAAGGAGTAAGGAGTTAGAAGAGCCAAAGCTTGGGGATGCTACATCACCCCAAGGTAATATCCAAAGAGTAACAAGCAACTAAGCTTGGGGATGCCCCGAGTGGCATCCCCTCTTTCTTCTAACAACCATCGGTATAGTACTTGGAACTATATTTTTATTCGCCATATATCATGAGTTTTGCTTGGAGCATCTTGTATCTTTTCCTTATTTGCTTTTATCCTTGCTGAACACACCTATTTGAGAGATCCAAAAATATGCTATGATTTTTTAGGATTGCTCTGTATGCTTCACTTAAACCTATTGAGCAAAGGAATTGCTCTAGTTCTTCACTTATATCTTTTTGAGCACGGCGTGCTTTTACATGTTTGAAGAAATGCTCTCATGCTTAACTTATATTAATTTGAGAGTTATTAATTTTGAAGAATACTCTCATGCTTAACTTGTATTATTTTGAGATATGAAACTTGTATGCTCATGTTCTTCACTTATATCCATGTGAGCTTGTCAAAAGCAATTGCAACATTTGAAACTAGTCCCAAAATGATAGATATTCAAGAGGGGTATACAAAAAACTTTCATGAAGATAATTGGACAAATTAAACTTCATTCTTTGTAATAGTTTTGAGACATGACAATAGTGATATGTGAGTTATGTTGATGAGTAATTATGCTTAGTAAGATTATTGGTGTTAAGGTTTGTGATTCCCTATGCAAGTACGGAAGTCAATAGTTGTGCTACGAAATTACATCCTACTTATGGTGCATTATTCAGTGTTAGTTATGCTTAATGCTCGCTTATTTGATTTTTTGTTTCTTGGTTGGATGCTTCTCAATCTCTTACTAGCCTTCACTTGCACTAAGTAGAAATACTACTTGTGTATCCAAAATCCTTAAACCAAGTTTTGCCATATGAGTCCACTATACCTACCTATATACGGTATTTCCATGTCGTTCCAAGTAAATTTGTATGTGCCATCTCCAAACTTTCAAAATAAATTTTCCTTTTTGTGTACTCGTACCACTCATGAAACGGTAGGGGGTGACCGATAATTTTTCATGCTAGATGTGTTATTCTTAAGATGAGTGTGTATTCACTTGTCATTGCACGAGAGTATGGCGATAATAGGTATGCCCAGTCCCAAAATGTAAAAGAAAAGAAATTTACTTTATGTTGTCAAATAATAAATTCCTTGGAAATTGTTGGTATGGAAGGCAACTGCGGATTCGTGTAGCCATGGAAAGTTAAAGTATGGTGGAAAACGTAAAAAAACTTTATTTTATGTTTGGGAACAACCTATGATGCATTTAGTCTAGAAAGATATTGAAATCTCTCGGTAGTTTACGTTGACAGGAAAGGCATGCCACTCGAAATATTTTTCTCTATCAATTTAAACACTTGAACTCTGGCACCTCTACAAATCCCTACTTCCCTATGCGAAGGGCCTATCTATTTACTTTATGCAATTTTTAATTTTCAGTTTGAGTCTCCATCTTCTCATATAAAGCACCAACTAGGGGGCACTATGATCATACTTGAGCATTAGGTGTAGCTAATATTTGTGTGTGTATTGTGAATGGATCAATGATTGAGCATGATGAGCTAGGGATAACTTGCTTTAGCGTTGATATTTTGAAAGACATGGTTGTTTGTTGATATGCTTGAGTGTTAAAGTTTTCATGTCAATACTAGACTATTGCTTTGGACCATATAAAAATTCCAAATGTCCATGCTATAAAGAAAGGAATATGTGATGAACATGATAGGCAGCATTCCACATCAAAAATTCTATTTTTATCATTTAACTACTCGAGGACGAGTAGGAATTAATCTTGGGGATGCTGATACGTCTCCAATGTATCTATAATTTTTGTTTCTTCCATGATGTTATATTATCAATCTTGGATGTTTTATAATGATTTTATAGCAACTTTCTATCCTTTTTGGACTAAAATATAGACATAGTGCTAGAGTGTCGGTTGCTGTTTTTGCTTGTTTTTTACTTTGCAAAAATCAATACTAGATGGAGCCCAAACACTATGGGGATTTTTGTGGAATTTTTATGGATCAGAAGAAGGAAGATGGGCCAAAGAGCACCATAAGAGGGGGCCCAGGATGGCCACCCTCCACCAGGGCATGCTAGAGGCCCTTGGCGCGACCTGGTAGAGGATGGGCACCTCGGGCACCCGCTCAACCGACTATCGAGCCTATAAATTCCTAGAAAATCATAAAACCCTAAGGGAGTCGACGAAACACAATTCGAGCCACCGCAAGTTCCAAAACCTCGAGATCCAATCTAACACCATCATCGAGGGGTTCATCTTCTTCATAGGTGCCTCTCCGATGATGCGTGAGTAGTACACCATAGACCTACGGGTCCGTAGGCAGTATCTAGATGGCTTCCTCTCTCTCTATGTTTCTTAATACAATGGTCACTTGGAGATCTATTTGATGTAATGATTTTTGCGGTGTGTATGTTAGGATCCGATGAATTTTGAGTTCATGATCAGTTTCTATCCATGAATATGATTTGAGTCTTCTTTGATCTCTTATTTGCATGATTACTTATAGCCTCGTATTTCTTGTTCGAATCTTTGGTTTAGTTAGGCCAACTGGATCATTTTTTCTTGCCATGGGAAGAGGTGCTTTGTGATGGGTTCGATCTTGCGGTGTTCTTTCCCAGTGACAAAAAGGGCAGGAAGACACGCATGTATCGTTGCCATTAAGGATAACAAGATGGGGTCTATTCCTACATGAATGTATCTTTTCTACATCATGTCACCGTTCTTATTGCATTAATCCATTTTCTCATGAACTTAATACACTAGATGCATGCTGGATAGCGATTGATGTGTGGAGTAATAGAAGTAGAAGTAGAATCATTTTGGTCTACTTATATTGGACGTGATGCCTATATAATGATCATTGCCTGGATATCATCATGATTATTTGATGTTCTATCAATTACCCAATAGTAATTTGTTCACCCACCATGCGCTATACTCATGAGAGAAGCCACTAGTGAAACCTACGGCCCCAGGTCTAATTTTCCAACATATTGCTTTCCAATCTACTATTTGCATCTTTTGTTTTCAGATCTATTAATCCAAAAAAACAAAAATACCTTGCTACACTTTTTGTTTAATTATTTTTTTTTCTTGTGAGATCTATTTGCCAAAACTATCATTACCTAATCTATCTTATTACCGTAGAGAGCGTGACAACCTCTCTTTCGCGTCGGGTTGCAAGTATTTGTTGTTTGTGTGCCGGTGTTGTTTACGTGGGTGTGTGATCTTCCTCTACGGATTGATACCTTGTTTTCATAACTGAGGGAAATACTTACTGTTGTTGTGCTACATCACCCCTTCCTCTTTGGGGAACTACCGACGCAGTCTCAAGCCACATCAAGTGTTCTTATGGGTCCTATGATAGTCGGTTAATCGTGTCTCCCTCCCTCTCACATGACTCTCTCTCATGCTTGAGGACGATGGGTGTCTTGGTCGACCATACCATTAGTGTGAGCTTAGAGATTTGGGAGCGCTTGACTATGAGACACCTCACCATACTGCCTCTGCCGCTATTGTTTCCTCTATGAAGATGTTGCACCTGAGCCATCTCAGCCCGCATGCAGGGCATGCTCGTACCTAAGGTGGTGCCACTACACCGTAGGAAGTCATCTCCCCCTCGCCCTTCACCTCCATGCGCACCTAGATGGTGAAACCTATGGCTAGGTGTGCCCGGGGCAAAGGATTCGCTCCACAACCCCGATCTGGGAGCTTTCCCTCGTCGTGCACCTCCTAGCATGCCAAGCCAATGAACTCATGAATCATGCCTACATACGCTACCCTTGACAACTCCTACATACCCCATGTTTCAGTACGCTCGATGTAGATTGAGAGCATCCATTCAAGATTGTCTCCAATATTCCATGGATTCTAGCCCTCGCATCGGTAAGGCTACATCGATACAACGGTGGGTGCTACTTGTAAACTGCGTTGGGATTTTCCCCGAAGAGGAGAGGAGATGCAACACAATAGAGCTAAGTATTTCCCTCAGTGAGAACCAAGGTTATCGAACCAATAGGATTATTAATCAAACTCTCGTCATCATGACCTGCACACACATAACCAAACACTTGCACCCGACACAGGCAAGAGGGTTGCCAAGCCCCTTGAACTCGTTACTTGCAAGGATTAAATAGTGATATATAGATAATGTAAATATAAACATAAATAACAAAAAATAAATGGCAGCAATGTTTTTGTAGTTTTTGTAATATAATCTGAGTAGACTCAGGGGGCCATAGTTTTTGCTAGAGGCTTCTCTCTTGAAGATAGCATTTGGTGGGTAGAAAAATTATTGTTGGGCAACTGATAGAATAGCGCATAGTTATGACATCTTATTCAAGGCAATGATCATGTATATAGGCATCTCGTCCATAGGCAAGTAGACCGACTCCTGCCTGCATCTACTACTATTACTCCACTCATCGACCGCTATCCATCATGCATCTAGAGTAAGAGGTATGAAACAGAGTAATGCTTGGAGAAAGATGACATGATGTAGACAAAGTAAACTCAAGCAATATGAATAAACCCCCATCGTTTTATCCTTAATGGCAGAAATACAAATACGAGCCATGTCCCTTTGTGTCACCCAGATTGAGCACCGCAAGATTGAACCCATCACAAGGCACCACTTCCACTGATGATAAATCAATCTAGTTGGCCAAACCAAACTGATAGATCTGAGAGAAATATGGATCTATAATCATGCATAAAAGAATTCAAAGAAGACTCAATTAATATTCATGAATAATCTGGTCATCAACCCACAATTCATCGGATCCTAATGACCCACAAGTATAGGGGATCAATCGTAGTCCTTTCAATAATTAAGAGTGTCAAAACCAAAAAGGAGCAAAAGGAAATGGAAAGCGGTTTTTAGCAAGGTATTCTCTGCAAGTGTTGTGAGTAACGATAACATATAGTTTGTAGCAAGATAATTCGTAACAAGTAACAAGTGAAAATAGTAACAAAGGTGCAGCAAGGTAGCCTAATCCTTTTTGTAGCGAAGGACAGGCCTGAAAGTACTCTTATAGTAAGAAAGCGCTCCCGAGGACACATGGGAATTTTCGTCTAGTCATGTTCATCATGTTGAGTTGATTCGCATTCACTACTTTGATAATCTGATATGTGGGTGGACCGGTGCTAAGGTGTTTTTCTTACTTGAACTAACAACCTACTTATGATTAACCCCTCTCGCAAGCATATGCAACTACAAAATAAGAATTAAGATAATCTAACCATAGCATGAAACATGTGGATCCAAATCAGCCCCTTATGAAGCAACACATAAACTGGAATTTAAGCTTCTGTCACCCTATCAACCCATCATCTACTTTTTACTCCACAATGACTTCCCTTAGGACTATATCATGGTGAAGTGTCATGTAGTCGACGTTCACATGGCACCACTAAGAGAAGTAACAACATACATATCATTAAAATATCGAGCGAATACCAACTTCACAAGATTACTTATAACAAGACTTCTCCCATGTCCTCAGGAACAATAGTAACTACTCACACATCATCAACATGTTCAAGATCAGAGGTATAATAATGTGGTCAAGGATCTGAACATAATTTCTTCCACCAAGTAATCCAACAAGCATCAACTACAAGATGCAATCAACACAACTAGTAACCCGCAGGTACCAATCTGGGGTTTTTGGACAAAGATTGAATACAAGAGATGAACAAGGGTTGGAGATGAGATGTTGCTGGTAAATATGTTGACGATGATTGGTCCTCCCATGAAGGAGGAAGCGTTAGTGATGACAATGGCTTCGATCTCCCCCTCCCAGAGAGAAATTTCCCCGGCAGAATCTGACTGCCAGAGTGCAAAAGGGCATGTGCCCAGGTTTTTGCCTCGAGACGGTGGTGCTTCGTCCGGAAAGGTTGCTTATGATTTTTCTAGGGTAAAACACACGATATAGTAGAAGAGGGGCGTCGGAGGGCTAGCAGGGGCCCGACAAGTAATCAGGGCGTGACCTTGGGGGGAGGGGCGCCCTGTTTGCTTGTGGCCAACTGGTGGCCCCCCTCTGGTATACTTTTGGCCCAGAAATTCTTAAATATTCCAAAAATATTCTCCATGAAGTTTCAGGTCATTTGGCGTCTGGTGATTTTTCTGCCCTTTTCTCGGTTTTCCGGTCCAGAATTCCAGTTTCCATATATTTCCCTCCTTGTGATGTACCTTGCATAATCAGAGAGAAAGAACATAAGAATTGTATGGTAATCAGGAATGATGGACAAGAATAAAATAAATATAAATAGGAAATCATGATGCAAAATGGATGTATCAGATCCCAACAAAGCACCACAAAGAAGATTATACCGAATAGACCACCACGGGAATCGGGGTGAACTTTGTATCAAAGATCAAAGAGAGAAAATAAATCATATAGGTACTAGCTATGGACCCATAGATCTATGGTAGACTACTCACACAATATCACGGAGGCAGCAAGGTTGATGTAGATAGCCTCCGTGATCGATTCCCCCTCCGATGGGGCACCAAAAAAGGTCTCTAGATGACCTCCCGATGGAGCAGAGACTTGCAATGGCGGAAAAAAGTGTTTTGGGTGGCTCTGTGATGTTTTCTCAATAGTTGGGAATTTATAGGGGTGGAATTAGGTCGATCGGATCTAGGAGGGTCCCACAAGGTAACAGGGTGCGCCTACCCCTTGGGCATGCCGTGTTGCCTTGTCGTCTCCTCATGCTACTTCTGACCTCCTTCCGAAGCTTCCAACTCCTCTTTGTCTAGAAAAAATCATCAAAAAGTTTTGTTGCGTTTGGACTCCATTTGGTATTGGTTTCCTAAAAAGCCAAAAACATGCAGAAAACAACAACTAACACTAGGCACAAGGTTAATAGGTTAGTTCCCAAAAATGATATAAAACAACATAGAAATGCATATAAGGTATCCAAGATTGATAATTTAATAGCATGGAACAATAAAAAATTATAAATACGTTGGAGATGTATCAGTGGGTTCCACATAACTGGACGCATTTGTGATTCTTATTCCCCTCACTAATCACGTGGGGTTGTTTCAATTGGTTGGCTTTAGGATGTGAATTCAACCTTTGGTTGCAATAGTGTTGGATCTGGTGGCATAGTCCATGGCTTCACCATTGCGGTTATGTATTTGACATCGTTGCAATGGATGTTATCTTCATGCCGGCTGGTGTTTCTTCTCCTTGTGAAATACAAGTGAACATGTATCTATATTGGAGTTATCTCTTCAGCAAATGGGTTAAACATAAAACACATTCAAGCTGAACCTATCAAAACCCACAAATGGAGTTGCCTTATCGAACTGGTCGGTCCTATCACACCCATGTTTTGGCTAAATTTACTTAAAATTTGCTTCATGTTGTTGAGGTATATTCTAATTACTTCACTCACTTAACTTAATGTGTATTATCCTTAAGGGGGAAGGAAGGAATGAAAATAATGAGTTACCTTAGTTGTTAGTTCATAAGATCAAAGATGGGTGTTTCTTTTATATCATAATTCTCGCATAGCCTTGCTTAATTCTCATGCTAATAAAAATATGCTTGTCGATGGTTCTCTCCTATAGGAGGAAAGAGGGTCCATGGCACCCTCCTTAGGGTTTCTCCTATGGCTTGGGCCTTGTGGGACCCTAGTCGATCCTGAGGTGGGACTCCCTTGGGTGAGACACCCTGGTGGGAGTGCTAAAATCGGCAGATCTCAAGTAGGGGGTCCTGAGTTTTGTATATAGGAACAATGGTAACAAGAAACAAGGGAGACGATGTTTTACCCAGGTTCGGGCCCTCTCGAAGAGGTAAAATTGTACGACCTGCTTCGATTATATTGACTAGAAAATATGCCCATGCGTTGCAACGGGATAAAAGAATTCTTCCATGTTTGTGGTTGTGGGTCTGTGCAGAACCAAAATTTTTGAAACACCGTACCGACCTGAACAGTTCGGGGAACCAAATGCCAAGGTCAAGATACCGACAATGATGGAGCGGACCACTGTTACCTCTCCCATGTACCCCTTCTTGCGCAACGCCTTCTTAGCACCCTATTGCATGCATGCGATCAAACAAGTAGTCGTCCATGCACCTCGACTGCCGACCTCGAGCTTCACCATCCAACCCCTTCACCAGTGTCCCGCCGCTGGCAGGTGTTCTTATGCACGCCTCCGCCTCAACCCCATCCTCCACGGGTCTCTCCTCTATTCTCCATGGATGCCGACCTCGTCCCCCTGCCTTCTCCCGTGGCCCGAGCTCGCCCGAGCTGCCGCTCATCACCATGAAAGTGAGCACAACACAGCGCCCGACCCCTCCTCATGTTGCATCACCGGGCCACAACTACCTCCTCCCCGTTTTCTTCCTCCCTTGGTTTCTTCAAGCGAACTAAGGCCATGTCCGCCTCCTTGTACGTTCTCTTAGGGGCTCCACCCATCTGTCTCCAGTTGTCTCTACAGCTCTAACGGTCTTTGCACCACCCCTCCAGGCCTCTCTTTCTTTCACTCCCATGGCAATCAGATTCACATCACACCTTATCCTATCAGTTAATTCCTGGAACAATTTCTTGATTCTCCAGACAACTTAAGAATTTATATAATAAATTGTTTAATAGTAATAAAACGGATGAGGTGGGACTATGTAATTTGTTAGCATATCTGTTTTATGAAACAAAAAAGGTCAACATGGTTGGCTCCGGCCTTGTAGACAGGAGGGAAAAGTCGCAAGTTCGAAACCCCATGAAAGCAAAAAAAAATGCTAGTCGAAGGAAAAAATCGTGGAGATCAAGCCCAACAAAGCCTAGGTAATTTCTAGTGGGCCTGCTTCATTGACAGGTGAGGCCCGAGTGGACGAGTGTACTTTTTCCCATCAGGACTGTGGTTAATTAGTACCACCTCATGTATAGTACACTTAACGTAGGATCAGATGCGGGAGAAAATCAAGAATATAACCTTTCTTTATTAGTAGGTATAGATATAGGTAAAGATTTTGATAGTAAAAGGCTCGTGCATTGCAACGGGTAATAAAACTATGAATTGAAGCCTTGAAATCAAGTCATTGATCACATAACATAATACATGTAATGATTATAAATAGTGTACAACCAACATTATTATTTGAAATCAAACACAATTGCTCACGAGCTGCACTTAAAAATCAGAAATACTTAGGCTAGTGATCATGCATTTCTCCCTTCATGTGCATGGTTTTGGGTGTTCTTATGGAGCTGAAAGGGATGGGAACCGACGACGATATGTGCGGGAGATCTACTGATGCATGGTGGTTTCTAGTGCAAGCATCACTAACTTGGGGCCTATTCGCTTGCACTCCCTCTTAGCTCCTCCGCTGTAACCTCAAGCTCATCCTCAGTGTGATGATTTCTTCCACTTGGCATAAACTGTAAGACTTAAACCAACATGTTAAACTCACGTCAAAAATAAGCAAAGTCAATGGTGCAAGTCTTGATCTTTGCTTAACGAGTCATTCTTCACAAGTTTGGTTCATTCGTAGTGGTAGCCTCAAGGCTTTGGAATTTGCTAATGATGTGATTGAAGAAATCCTGCAATTCTCACACATTTTTTGAAAGTTAGTAGGAGAACTGCTAAGATTCCATTTCAGAAGAGTTAGCCAATGGCAAAGTACATAAGTGGTACCGAGTACCTGGAACAACACATGTAGCTAGAGAACAGAAACAACTACAAGAAGAATAGGAGAAAGGGTAAAAAGGAACAGCTGGGGCGCAACTTTGCAACACTCCAAGAATATTAGAGGCATCTTCAGCTTGGGTCAAAAGGTATAGGGCACCCTGCCAGCTTCCAGATGGAAGCTGCATCTTTGATCAGTATCACGACGCCCTCGACCGGTCGATCCTTTTTGTCAAAAATACAAAGATTGCGCTCGTGCCAAATATCCCAGGAGACTAGCATGGCAAGCACCTTTGCACTTGCATGTTGAGCTTTGGAGAGACTAGAAAAGACGCCCAACAGCTAGTCCGAGGTGGTGAAGTGCTACCACTTGAGCTTGCATTGGTTTTCCCTTGAAGAGGAAAGGGTGACGCAATGAAGTAGATAAGTATTTCCATCAGTTGATGAGAACCAAGGTATCAATCCAGTAGGAGGAACAAGCAAGTCACCAATGGATGCACCTACACAAACAATCAAACTCTTGCACCCAACGCTATAAAGGGGTTGTCAATCCCTTCACAGTTATTTGCAAGGATTAGATCTGATAGAGATAGATGTAAAAGATTGTAGAAACTAAAACGTAAATAAATTGCAGCAAGGTATTTTTGGTATTTTTGATTTATAGATCTGAAAATATAATATGGAAAGTAGGCCCGGGGGCCATAGGTTTCACTAGAGGCTTCTCTCTTGAAGGAAAATATCACGGTGGGTGAACAAATTACTGTCGAGCAATTTATAGAAAAGTGAATAATTATGATGATATCCAAGGCAATGATTATGCATATAGGCGTCACGTCCGTGTCAAGTAGACCAAAACGATTCTGCATCTACTACTATTACTCCACACATCGACCGACTCCTGCCTGCACCTAAGTATTAAGTTCATGAAGAACTGAGTAACGCATTAAGTAAGATGACATGATGTAGAGGGATAAACTCAAGCAATATGATGAAAACCCCATCTTTTACCCTTGATGGCAACAATACAATACGTGCCTTGTTACCCCTACTTTGTCACTGGGTGAGGACACCGCAAGATTGAACCCAAAACTAAGCACTTCTCCCATTGCAAGAATTACCAATCTACTTGGCCAAACCAAACCAATAAATCGAAGAGACTTGCAAAGATATGAAATCATGCATATAAGAATTCAGAGAAGAACCAAATAATATTCATAGGTAAGCTGATCATAAACCCACAATTCATCGGATCTCAACAAACACACCGCAAAAGAGTATTACATCGGATAGATCTCCATGAAGATCATGAAGAACATCATATTGAAGCACAGAGAGAGAGAAGAAGCCATCTAGCTACTAGCTATGGACCCATAGGTCTGTGGTGGACTAGTCATGCATCATCGGAGGGGCAATGGAGTTGATGTAGATGCCCTCCGTGATCGAATCCCCCTCCGGCAGATTACCGAAAAAGGCTCCAAGATTGGATCTCTCGGGAATAGAGGCTTCTGGCAGCGGAGAAGTATTTGCATTTCTCTCTTTGGTATTGGGGGCATATTTGGGTATTTATAGGACGAATATTAGGGTTAGGAGTCCTGCCAGGGATTCACAAGCCTGCCAGGCGCGGCCAGGGGGTGGCCGCACACCCTGGCTTGTGATTGTCTGGCAGGTCCCTTGCCTTGCACTCCAAGTCTTGTAGGTGTCTTCTGGTCTAGAAAAAATCATAGCAAAGATTTTATTCCGTTTGGACTCCATTTAATATTCCTTATCTGCAATACTCAAATACAAGGAAAAAAGAGAAACTGGCACTAGGCTCTAGATTAATAGGTTAGTCCCCAAAATAATATAAAATAGCATATTGATGCTTCTAAAACATCCAAAACAGATAATATAATAGCATGGAACAATCAAAAATTATAGATACTTTGGAGACATATCAGCATCCCCAAGCTTAGTTCCTGCTCGACCTCGAGTAGGTAAATGATAAAAACAGAATTTTTAATGTGGAATGCTACCTAACATATTTATCCATGTAATATTCTTTCTTGTGGCATGAATTTTGAGACCCGTAAGACTCAAAACAAAAGCTTCATGTTTACATAAAAATAATAATATCTCAAGCATACTTAGCAAAGCAATTGTATCTCTTCAAAATATAATGGCAAAGGAAAGTTATCCCTACAATATCATATGTTACGGCTATGCTCCATCTTCCCCACACACAATATCTATATCATGCACAACACCGATGACAAGTCAAGCAATTGTTTCACACCTTTATTTTCTCAAACTTTTTTCAACTCCCATGCAATACATGAGCGTGAGCCATGGATATAGCACTATAGGTGGAATAGAATATGGTGGAGGTTGTGAAGGAAAAGGAGAAGATAGTCTCACATCAACTAGGCGTATCAACAGGCTATGGAGATGCCCATTAATAGATATCAATGTGAGTGAGTAGGGATTGCCATGCAACGGATGCACTCGAGCTATAAGTGTATGAAAGCTCAAAAGGAAACTAAGTGGGTGTGCATCCAACTTGCTTGCTCATGAAGACCTAGGGAAATTTGAGGAAGCCCATCAGTGGAATATAAAAGCCAAGTTATATAATGAAAAATTTCCACTAGTATATGAAAGTGACAAAAGAGGAGACTCCCTATCATGGAGATCATGGTGCTACTTTGAAGCACAAGTGTGGAAAAAATATAGTAGCATTGTCCCTTCTCTCTTTCTCTCATATTTTTTGGTTGGCATCTAAGGTCTCTTTTTTTATTTGGTCTTTGTTGGCCTATTTTATTTTTCATAAAGTCCGGAGTCTCATCCCAACTTGTGAGGGAATCATAGCGTCCATCATCCTTTCCTCACATGGGATAATGCTCTAATAATGATGGTCATCACAATTTTATTTACTTACAACTCAAGAATTACAACTCGATATCTAGAACAAAATATGACTCTATATGAATGCTTCTGGCGGTGTACCGGGATGTGCAATTATCTAGCATAGCAAATGACGTCAAAAAATGGACAAGCCATGAAAACATCATGCTAGCTATCTTACGATCATGCAAAGCAATATAAAAATGGTGATGTCAATAAACGGAATGGTGGAAGTTTCCTGGCAATATATCTCGGAATGGCTATGGAAATGCCATAATAGGTAGGTAGGGTGGCTGTTCTGAGGAAGGTGGGTTTATCGCACCGGAGAAAGTTGCGCGGTACTAGAGAGGCTAGCAAAAGTGGAAGGGTGAGAGTGCGTATAATCCATGGACTCACATTAGTCATAAAGAACTCACATACTTATTGCATAAGTCTATTATTCATCGAAGCAAAGTATTAGATGCATGCTCCTAGGGGAGAGGTTGGTAGGAGTAAACCATCGTGCACTCCCGACCCTCACACAAAGGTCGACAATCAATAAACAAATCATGCTCTGACTTCTTTACATAACGGTTCACCATACATGCATGCTATGGGAATCACAAACCTTTACACAAGTATTTTTACCAATTCACAATTACTTCTAACATGACTCTTAATATCACCATCTTCATATCTCAAAACTTTATGCAAGTCATCAAACTTCTCATAATATTCAATGCACTTAATATGGAAGTTTTTATAATATCCCTCTTGGATGCCTATCATATTAGGACTAAAATCATAACCTAAACCAATTAGCATGCTGTTTAAGGACTCTCAAAATAATATAAGTGAGGTACGAGAGTTCAATTATTTCTATAAAACCAAACACCACCGTGATCTAAAAAGATATAAGTGAAGCACTAGAGCAAAATTGCCTATCTCAAAAGGTATAAGTGAAGCACATAGAGTATTCTAATAAATTCACGATTCATGTGTGTGTGTCTCAAAATATGTGTGCAGCAAGGATGATTGTGGAAAAGTAAAAAAGCAATGACTCATATCATACAAGACGCTCCTAGCTAAACACATATCATGTGGTGAATAAAAATATAGTCTCGAGTAAATTTACCGATGGATTGAAAACGAAAGATGGGATGCCTTCCGGGGCATCCCCAAGCTTACGCTCTTTGGCATCCTTGAATATGTCTTGGGGTGCCTTGGGCATCCCCAAGCTTAGTCTCTTGCCACTCCTTATTCCATATGCCATCATATCTTTACCCAAAACTTGAAAACTTCACAACACAAAACTCAACAGAAAACTCGTGAGATCCGTTAGTATAAGAAAAATAAATCACTACTTTAGGTACTATTGTGGACTCATTCTTTATTTATATTGCTGTAATATATACTGTATTCTAACTTCTCCATGGTTCGTACCCCCCGATACAACCCATAGATAGATCAAAATAGGTAAACAACACAAAGATAACAGAATCTGTCAAAAACAGAAGAGTCTGTAGCAATCTGAAAACTCCGTATACTTATATAACTCCAAAAATTCTGACAAATAAGGAAAACCTGGAAATTTTGTATATCAGTCTTGTGTAAGAATTTCAGACTCATTAGATGCTCTAGCAAATTTATAAAATTCCTGGACTGGGCGCAAAAGTTTCTGTTTTTCAACAAGATCAAATCAACAACCACCATAGACCATTCCAAAGGTCTTACTTGGATCAAACACTAATTAAAACACCAAAACACAATTAATAAAGAAGTAATAATGTGGCAAACACTCAAAAACAGAAGCAAACAAAACAGAACATGGAAATAAAATTGGGTTGCCTCCCAACAAGCGCTATTGTTTAACGCCCCTAGCTAGGCATAACGCAATAGATCTAGGTATTGTCATCTTTGGTAAGCAATCCGTTCTCATAACCTGGATCATCAACATAGATATCATCATATAAGATATGTATTTTATTTTTAACTGGTTCCCTGATTTTTTTCTTGTAACCAATCATCATTGAATCCTACATAAATGCCCCTAGTGATCCAACCAAATTCATCATGGTTTCAAGGTAAATGGTTTGGGTAATTTCGGAATAGGGAACTCTTCTTCTAAGATTATCATGGTCAGATTGATAATCCCGAGATTCAAAGCCACTCAAGGTTCCTTTATCATGTAGAATTTCTTTAATCGGAGGGTACTCAATATCCTTTTTATAGAAAGCAAAAATTTCCCTAGCTTCTTGTATGATAAAATCAAATTCATGCATAATGATGATCGTGGCAATCTTTTTGGCCTTGGGATGATTAATTGTGGGAAGTTCATAAAACACCTCTTGCAAAGCAGGATGGCTATGCACAAATTTCCTTTCCAACTTTTCAACAAGCATGGCAATAGCATCAGCATAACAATTTGTGCTAAGAAGAATAGATTTATTATTCATAGGCATTACTCCAGTACAATCAAAAAACTCTTGAGTAACACTCTTCCCAATAATATTACCATCTCCCACTAGAAAAGTTTCAACTTTATAATTAGGAGGATTAGAGTCATGATCTACATAGCAAGATCCAATTTTTTCTCAAGATTAGCACTAGTAATACCCTCAAAGATTTCAATGATAACCTTCCCAGATTCAAACATGGTGGCAAAGAATCGATCTAGCACGCAAGCAATCAAAAGGCAAACGAAAAGGCGAATGGAAGAAGGATGAATAAAAAGGCAAATCTTTTTGGTATTTTATGAAAATCGTTTTAGAAGTGGGGGAGAGGAAAATGAGAGGCAAATGGCAAATAATGTAAATGCAAGAGATGATTTTGTGATGGATACTTGGTAGGCTTGATGTGTATCCTCCCCGGTAACGGTGTCAGAAATCCTTCTTGCTACCTCTTGAGCTTGCGTTGGTTTTCCCTTGAAGAGGAAAGGGTGATGCAACGAAGTAGATAAGTATTTCCCTCAATTGATGAGAACCAAGGTATCAATCCAGTAGGAGGAACAAGCAAGTCGCCAATGGATGCACCTACACAAACAATCAAACTTTTGCACCCAACGCTATAAAGGGGTTCCCAATCCCTTCACGATTATTTGCAAGGATTAGATCTAATAGAGATAGATGTAAAAGATTGCGGAAAGTAAAAAGTAGATAAATTGCAGCAAGGTATTTTTGGTATTTTTGGTTTATAGATCTGAAAATATAATATGGAAAGTAGACCCGGGGGCCATAGGTTTCACTAGAGGCTTCTCTCTTGAAGGAAAATATCACGATGGGTGAACAAATTAATGTCAAGCAATTGATAGAAAAGCAAAAAACTTATGACGATATCCAAGGCAATGATTATGCATATAGGCATGACATCCGTTTCAAGTAGACCGAAACGATTCTGCATCTACTACTATTACTCCACACATCGACCGACTCATGCCTGCATCTAGAGTATTAAGTTCATGAAGAACAGAGTAACCCATTAAGTAAGATGACATGATGTAGAGGGATAAACTCAAGCAATATGATGAAAACCCCATCATTTTACCCTTGGTGGCAACAATACAATACATGCCTCGCTACCCCTACTTTGTCACTGGGTGAGGACACCGCAAGATTGAACCCAAAACTAAGCACTTCTCCAATTGCAAGAATTACCAATCTAGTTGGCCAAACCAAACCAATAACTCTAAGAGACTTGCAAATATATGAAATCATGCATATAATAATTCAGAGAAGAACCAAATAATATTCATAGATAAGTTGATCATAAACCCATAATTCATCGGATCTCGACAAACACACCGCAAAAGAGTATTACATCGGATAGATCTCCATGAAGATCATGAAGAACATGGTATTCAAGCACACAGAGAGAGAAGAATCCATCTAGCTACTAGATATGGACCCGTAGGTCTGTGGTGGACTACTCACACATCATGAGAGGGGCAATGGAGTTGATGTAGATGCCCACCATGATCGAATCCCCCCCCCCGACAGATTGCCGGAAAAGGCTCCAAGATTGGATCTCTCGAGAACGGAGGCTTCTGGCGGCGGAAAAGTATTTGTGTTGCTCTCTTTGGTATTGGGGGAATATCTGGGTATTTATAGGACAAAGATTAGGGTTAGGAGTCCTGCCAGGGAGTCACAAGCCTGCCAAGCACGGCCAGGGGGTGGTCACGCCCCCTGGCTTGTGACCTCCTGACAGGTCCCTTGCCTTGCACTCCAAGTCTGGTACGTTGGAGATGTATCATGGCGATAGGCTGCTAGTTAGCTGGCGCCAAAGTCACAATGCTTGCCATTGATGCCATGGTACTCCATAGCTTGCAAGCCCAGCCACACTCCCGGAGAAGATGGCTAGTCGTTTCCAAGTTCCTCATACAAAGGGGCAGAATTAATTATTGTCTCAACCTCGTGCAAGCAGAACATTTTATCATAAGAATTTTGGGATGTACTGCGATCCATGTGAAGATCTTGTAGTTGAGCAGCGCACACACTTGGCATATTGTGTCCGGCAGCTTAATATCCACTTGCCCTGTGAATAACAAGTGATACACCGAGCGCGTGGAGCATAGTCCATCCATCGAAAACTTCCACATTGTAGAGTCCCTTGTATCCGGCTGCAGCACCAGGTCTTGCATTCGGGTGGAGAGGTCAATAAGTTCTTCAAGCAAATCATCCGAGAAATCCAGCGAGAGGTCTTGCAGCCATGCATTGCCTCGGAAATGGTTTGGTGCTTCTACGCGGAGATTACAAATAGAGCAGGGGCAATATCATGTTGTGCAAATCCGTATAACCAGGCGTTAAACCAAAATAGTGATGTGCATCCGTCTCCAATTGTGACCCTTGTTATGGAGGCAAACACCGCAAACTTGATTTCTCTGCACGGTAGTGGCATCCCATGCCATGCCTTTTGAGGATCGGTCCACCTATTCCAAAGCCACCACAATCTAAACGCAGTACCAAATTTCTCAACGTTTTCTAACCCAAGCCGACCAACTCCAAAGGCCTACAGACTTGTCGCCAGTTCACCCTGAAGTGGCCACCGTTAAGAGTATCCATTCCTCTCCAAAACCAGGCTCTGGTGCGCTTGTCGAGCCACTTCATTAGCCATTTGGGGAAGGGGTGCACCATCATCATATAGACCGGTAAGGCACGCAATACAGCTCAGGCGAGGGTTGTCAATCCCCTTGGACTCATTATTTGCAAGCTTGTAAGTACTATGGTTGGTAATAGATAATTGTAAAGTGCAAAATAAAATTAGAAGTAAATAATTTCAGCAAGGTATTGTAGAATTTGTAAACTTATAAGTGAATAGACTTGGGGGGCCATAGTTTTCCCTAGTGGCATCTCTCATGAAAGTAAGCATATGATGAGTAAACAAATTACTGTTGGGCAATTCATAGAAAAGTCGTAGTTATGTGATATTCACGGCAATGATCATGTGTATATAGGTATCACGCCCACAAGCTAATAGGATGACTCCTGCATGTACCTATTACTATTACTCCACCCATCGACCGCTATCCAGCATGCATCTAGAGTATTAAGTAAAACAGAGTAATGCTTGGAGAACAATGACATGATGTAGACAAATATAATTCAATTAATATGAACTAACCCCATCGTTTTATCCTTAGTGGAAACAATACAAAGATGTATCTTGTCCCCTTCTGTCACTTGGATATAGAAACCCGTTAGATTGAACCCACTACAACGCACCCCTCTCATTGAGGATAGATCAATCTAATTGGCCAAATCAAATCAATATACCGAAGAGATTTGCGAAGCTATCATGCACATAAGAATCATAATAGATTTTAGAGAAGACTCGAATATTTTTCGTGAATAATCTGAACATAAACCCACAGTTCATCGGATCCCAACAAACACAACGCACAAAAGGATTACATCAGATAGATCAAAGCGAAGATGCAATGATCATTGTATTGAAGATAAAGAGAGAGAGATTTCCCTCTAGGTACTAACTACGAACCCAGAGGTCTGGGGGGGACTACTAATATATCAGCATGGGAGCAGCAAGGATAATGTAGAGGCCCTCCGTGATCGATCCCTACTCCGGCAGGGCATCGGAACATGGCTCTAGATGGGCACACAACGGAACAAAGAATTGTGACAGTGGAAAAAGTGTTTTGGGAGGCTCTCTAGGTTTTTGGAATATATGTGAATTTATAGGCCAGAGAGGGGCCGCAGGAGGCAACCGAGGGGAGCACGAGTCAACAGGGCGCGACCTACCCCCTGGCCGCCCCTGGTTGCCTCGTGCCTCCCTCGTAAGGCCTCTGGCCTCCTCCCAAAGCTTCCAGACCTTCTTTTGGTAAAAAAATCATATTGAACTTTTGTGGCAATTTGACTTCGTTTGGTACTTTAACGCGCTTCAGATTTTTATTACTCGCACAATATATGAGCGTGAACCATGGATATAGCATGAAGGTGTAATAGAATATGGTGGTAGGTTTCAAAGGGTAAAAATGGACAAGAAAGTCTCGCATCCACTAGGCTTATCAATAGGCTATGGAGATGCCCATAAATAGATATCAATGCGAGGAGTAGGGATTTCCATGCAACAAATGCACAAGATCTATAAGTGTATGAAAGCTCAACTGAAGCTAAGTGGGTCTGCATCCAACTTGCTTGCTCATGAATACCTCGTGCATTTGAGGAAGCCGGTCATCGGAGTATACAAGCTAAGTCTTATAATGAAAAATTCCCACTAGAATATGAAAGTGACAAAACAAGAGACTCTCTATATGGAGAACATGGTGCCACTTTGAGGCACAAGTGTGGAAAAAGAGGTAGTAGCATTGTCCCTTTTCTATTTTCTCTCATTTATTTTATTTTATTATTTTTATGTTTTTCTTTTTTTCCTTTTCTTTTCTTTCTTTTTTTCTTTTTCTCCTTTTCTTTTTATTTTTTGTCCAGAGTCTCATCTTGACTTGTGGAGGAGCCATTGTCTCCATCATCCTTTCCTCAATGAGACAGTTCCCTAATAATGATGATCGTCACACTTTTATTTACTTATAACTCAATACGAAAAACTGATAAGATGATATGACTCTATATAATGCCTCCGGCAGTGTACCCGGATGTACAATGATCAAGTGTAAGATGTATCAAAAATGATGAGCAGTGGCTTTGCCACAATTACCATGTGGGCTTATATGTTCATGCAAAGCACTATGGCAATGGAAGTACAAGACATAGGATGTAACGATGGAAGTTGCATCGCAATATATCTTGGAATGGCTATGGATATTCCATGATAGGTAGGTATGGTGGCTGTTTTGAGGAAGATATAAGGTGGCTTATGTGCAACAGAGCGTATCATGCATGGGGTTTGCATGCACCGGCGAAGGTTGCACCGATCCTCGAGGTGAGAATGGGCAATGCACGGTACCGAAGAGGCTAGAAAATATGAGGTGGTGAGAGTGCGTATATCCATGGATTCAGATTAGTAATAAAGAACTCACATACTTATTTCAAGATTTTATTAGCTCTCTCAAAGTAAGGTACTACTCGCATGCCCCTAGGGAGGAGGTTGGGGGGAGTTAACGATCGCACGCCTCCGACTTAAACAACACTGGGATTTCAATGAGGAATGAGAATGCTCACACGTCATCACCATGCCATAAAAATATTTAGGTGAACAACATGTTAACAAACTCTAATTCACAATACTCTTACTAATCAATAATCATGCACTCATGCCCAGTCACATTACCACATTAATATCCTTAACTCCAGATTTCTCTTTTATGTGCTACATGAAGGTTTTGATTATGCACCCTTTGACTACCTATTATTTTTAGACTAGTATTGTAATTGATGCAAATTACCGTCACTTTGTATTTACTCTCAAACAAATACAAGTGAAGAATGAGAGTGCAATTATTTCTTTAAAATCTACACGCCACCGTGCTCTAAAAGATATAAGTGAAGTACTAGAGCAACTGCTTAGCTCAAAATCATGGTGATTTTGTATCTCTATCAAGTGGGTGTGTCTAGCAAACAATGATTGTGGAAAACTAAAACAAAAACAAACAACGCTCCAAACAAAACTCATATCATGTGATGAATAAAAATATAGCTCCAAGTGACATACCGATGGATTGAGATGAAAGAGGGGATGCCTTCTGGGGCATCCCCAAGCTTAGACGCATGAGTATTCCTAGAATTTGACTTGGGTTGCCTTGGGCATACCCAATCTTAGGATTTTTCTGCTCCTTATTTCTTCATCCATAGTGATTGCACTCAAAACTTGAAAACTTCAGCACACAAAACTCAAGAAGAACCTTCGTGAGATCCATTAGTATAATAAACATATCAAATACTTTAGGTACTGTTGTAAATTGATTATTATTTTATTATTGCATAAGGTACTGTATTCGAACTTCTCCATGGCTTATACTCCCCGATACAATCCATGGCATCATCAAAACAAGCAAACTATGCAAGCAAAAAACAGAATTTGTCTAAAACAGAACAGTTTGTAATGATCTATAAAGAAATCACACTTATGTAACTCCAAAAATTCTTACATGTTATGGAAACATGGAGAATTTGTATAGATATAATTTTCAAAAACTTCAAAACAAAGACATGTTCAAGTAAAATCAGAGAAATTCTGCACTGGACACCAAAGTTTTGTTTATGCACCGTATCAGTTCTACTCGTCATGCAAGTCATCCCAAAGGCTTTACTTGGCAAAAACACAAATTTAAAAACAAAAGCACAATCATTATAGTAGCACTAATAATGTTATGAAAAACAAACATAAAGTAAAAATAAAAAAAGACAAGATAACTATTGGGTTGCCTCCCAACTAGTCTTATTGTTACGCCCCTAGCTAGGCGTAATGCACATGATTCACGTGTTGTCATCTTTCTTATCAAGCTCCTCAATGACACAACCATGCTTGGGAAAAATAGGAGGCTTGACTTAGCAATTTTATAAAATTGGGTTGCACACTAATCATTTTAAGATCTTCGTTTCCCTTGATATGAGTGATACTAACGTTCTTGGGGACATATATAAGCTTGAAAATTTTCTTTTGAAAGGCACTAGCATTAGTTTTGGACAGAGTGACCTCCTCCATTTTATAAATTATAATTAATCCTTACTCTACCCGCTCATTAATATTTGTATCTTTATCCTTTAATTTTTTCAAAGTTATTCCTACCTTTGATCCAAATTGAGCGATATGATTATGAATCATTTTGTCCAACTCCTCAATTTGTTCTCTAGGGGGCATTTTATTTTCAATAACATCAAGCCTTTGCATAACATTTTCCAAGGTCAAAATAGTTTCATTAATGATAAAGGTGGTGACCCAACTAAATTTTCCATGGCCTTGAAAGCATCTGAAGTATGACTCGTTAAAAAATTACCACCGGTAATAGCGTCAAGTACAAATCTATACCAAGTAGTAATACCAACATAGAAATTATGAAGCAAGATGTTGGGGGACTAATTATGAGTTGATTTATTTTGAGAAATGCAAATCCTATGCCAAGCATCTTTTAAACTTTCTTCTCCCCTTTGTTTAAAATTAAGCACCTCATTCTTGGGAGTAAACGGAACAAAAGAAGAACTAGCCATAGCAATAAGCAAACAAGTAAACGAGTAAACTAGTCAGGATAAATATTTTTGTTTTTTTTGTTTTTTATAAATCAAGCAAAATATAACAGCAAAAAAAGTAGAACAATTGAATGACAATTTGTTTGAAGGTACTTGATAGTAGGTTGGTGATACTCCCTAACAACGACGCCAAAAATCCTTCATGATACTTGTGATATGCGTTGGGTTTTCCACGAAGAGGAGCGGGTGATCCAGAAGAGTATAGATAAGTATGTCCCTCAGTAGAGAACCAAGGTTTATAGAACCCATAGGAGTAGCACGCAACCCCCATCTTAAGCGACTGCACACAAAGTAAACACTTGCACCCAACACGGGCAAGAGGGTTGTCAATCTCCTTCGACTCGTTACTTGCAAGCTAATAAGTAGTGTGGATGGAAGTACATAATTATAAATTGCAAAATAAAATAGAAAGTAAATAAGAACAGCAAGGTAAATGATATTTTTGTAAATATATATTTGGATAGACCCTAGGGCATAGTTTTCCCTAGTGGCATCTCTCATGCAGTAGGCATATGGTGGGTAAACAAATTATTGTTAGGTAATTGATAGAAAAGTGAATAGTTATGCAATATTTATTCATAGCAATGATCATGTGTATATAGGCATCACATCCATAAGCAAATATGCCAACTCTTTCCTGCACCTACTACTATTACTCCACATCGAGAGCGCTTCTATGCTTGCCTCTCTAAGTAATAAGTTCATGACAAACAGAGTAATGCTTAGAGAACGATGACATGATGTCAACAAAGAAAACTCAATCAGTAATAATTAACCCCATCATTTTATCCTTAGTATAAAAAATACAAGGACGTGTCTTGTCCCTTTCGGTTAGTGGGATATAGAGCACCGCCAGATTGAACCCACTACAACGCACCCCTCTCACTGAAGAAATATCAATCTAGTTGGCCAAACCATTTCAAACCGAGCGCCGAGCCACCCATGTCGCCTAGACGACACCAGTGGGTGCACCGCCGCGTGTAGGTCACCCTCGCTTGTGGCAAATGCCGCCACGGGCCCCGACACCCACGAGCAACAAGACTCCTCCCAGCCGGTCACCCCGCAGCGTGACAGTCACATCACCACTCCGTCAATCGTCCCGGCCTCCAGTTCATTCTGTCATGTTCGGCCAGGGCTGGTGCACGGCCAGGGTGCGCTCGCCGTGGCTAACGAACTGCTCCGCTATTGCCTCACTCCCGACCACTATGACGACTAGCTTCAACGCATCGTGGAGCTCGTCGACGCTGCCAGCAATGCCTCGGTGCTCTCCTACTCGCTTCGACCCCAACCATGCTTGGCAAATGATGTGGTACAAGACGCGCATCCTCCACCTCCGTGATGCGACACTGACCCCGAGCCCAGGCGAGAAGCGCACCCCCGTGACCGGCCTCACGAATCGAGGGCGGGGCCGGGAGATGAAGTAAGCTGCCAAGTGGTTCCTCGACCGTGCGCCGACGCACGTGCATTCCCTGTGCTACTGACCCAACGCCACGGCCGGATACCGCTCGAGGCGGCCCCACAGGAGCGTCAAGACCAGGTCACCCTCGCGCACGCGGCACCCGTCGAGCCGGTGGGGTGCCTAGTCATCACCCCGGAGCTCTACCTGACCGTGTGGCCTTGCAAGTTCAAGCCTAACCTGTCCCCACGTTACGACGGCACCGTAGACCCAGTCGAGTTCCTACAGCTCTAGTCGCTGAGTATCCGGGCGGCAGGAGGAGACGACAAGGTCATGGCGTGCTGGTTCCCCATGGTGCTCAAGGGCGACGCACTCTCCTGGCTCTTCAACCACCCAGAGGCATGCATCACCTCCTAGGATAGCCTGTGCAAATGCTTCATCGCCAACTTCCAAGGCACCCGCGACCGCACGCCCACTGTGAACGACCTGCGACGTATCAAGCAGCAGGAGGAGGAGACCCTGCACAAGTTCATACAACGTTTCACGACCACATGCCTCTAGATCCGCAGGGTGTTGGATGAGGCCATCATTTAGGCCTTCACCGACGGAGTCACTGACCTCAAGATGAAGGAAGAACTCGCCATGAATGACAAACTATGCTCTGCCTTAGAGATGTTCAACCTGGCGGACAAGTGCGCCAAGGCCGAGGAGGGTCGCCTATTGCTCCGCGAGCCTCTGACGGCGGAGCCAGAACAAAAGAAGACCAAGGCCAAGGAAGCAAAGCGCAAGGCCCTAGCGATGCTTGTGGCCGAACCTGAGGCAAAGCGCAGCCGGTGAGAAGAGCACCCCCAGGAGGAAGGCCGACCTGCATCTTCCATGGCATCAACAACCACGACACCACCGACAGTCAGGAGCTCCGACTGATCCGTGTCGAGCACTTCGGCAGGCACCCTGGCCGAGGTGACCGAGGCTTTGGGCACGGTGGAGGCCACTGGGACAACCGGGAGCCATGTCAGGGGTGGCACGATCAACCTCAGGAGGACCGTTGGTGCGACCCGCCTCGTGAGGACCTCTAGCGCGACAACCCTCTGGAGGGGTCGCGACGCGGTCAGCCTCGCGAGGCTCACCCGCATGAGACTGGACTACCCCCGCTGCCTCCACCACCTAGAAGGAAAGAGGAAAACAGGCAAGACGATGGGGCTGGGGGCTTCCAGGATATCAGGGTGGTGGCCTGTATCTTGGGCAGGGCCTAGGCCCCAGCATCGAATTGTGCCTTCAAGCAATTCGCACGGGAGGTGAATGCGGCTCTACCGAATCTTGAAGTGATGCACCCCCTCAATTGGTCCCAAACCGCCATCACCTTCGACTCAAGGGATCAGCTCAAGTGTTCGTTTATGGCCGGCAAGCTCCCTATGTTGTGCACCCCAACCATCAGCAGCGTCCTCGTCACCAAGACCCTCATCGACAGTGGGGCGGGGCTCAATGTCCTCTCCATCGAGACCTTCGAGACTCTCCAGGTGTCGTACAAATAGCTCATGCCAACTAAGCCCTTCTCGAGGGTCATAGACGGGTCCACCGTACCCATCGGGTAGGTGCGTCTGCCCGTCACCTTCAGCAGGCGCAAGAAATACCACATCGAGACCATCGTCTTCGATGTCGCGCACATCCACCTTCCGTACAACGTGATCCTTGGGTACCCGGATCTCGCCAAGTTCATGGCAGTAACCCACCACGACTACAACGTCCTCAAGATGCCAGGGAGTGGCTGCGTCATCAACATTGCTTGCAATGAGAAGGATGTCGTCTGTACAGCGGCATGGCCGCCAGGTGGCCTCATCTCTTCAGTGGCATGGCCGCCGGGTGACTTTTTGTTGGTTGTTGTCAGGTAATTTTTTGGTTCACTCTGTCCAAGGGCGCCCACTGGGCCACATGATCTTCAGGTGATCAGGGCACGCCCCTGTCGTCGCTTCGTTTATGCATATTTCAGTACTTTCTTGTGTATATATTCTATGTCCCGATGTTCTACCTTACTTGCATCGCTGGGCGGACGACCCCCCGCTTGGGGGCTCTGGCCGCAGTGCGTCGCATGGAGTCTCGGGAGGTCTCGTGGCTTCCCGAGGTAGCAGCTGACAGGGTGGAATGGGGGCCGCTCGAGCGTCAATGAGGGATCCTGAGCATTGAGCCTCACGATCCTTACTGGTCATAATGCACTCGGCCTCCTGATGTCGTCCTGGTTTTCGGTCGGCGTCAGGAGCACCGGGGCCTCGCCTCGTGAAGTGAGTCCTTGGTTTCCGATCGTACCTAACAGTGGTGGGGAAATGTGCGGGACCGGGACCTGCAGACGTAGAGCCGCTTGAACATTAAAGGGGGCTCCTCACGAGCCTTACTGGTCATAATGCCACTCAGCCTCCTGATGTCGTCCTAGTTTCTGGTCGGCGTCAGGAGTGTCGGGGCCTTGCCCCGTGAAGTGCGTCATTGGTTTCCGGTCGTACCTAACAGTGGTGGGGAAATGTGCGGGACCGGGACCTGAGGACGTAGAGTGCCAAGAGGGCTCCCAAACTACCTCACTCAAGAAGAATAAGAAGCAAGCGGGGTTTCAAATGGCCCCATCTACAAGAAGATTTAGGCACAAACTGCCTTAGAGGTAGGGACACTCGTGAGGCCAAAGCGTCCTCGTGACCTCCTAGATACACCTCCCGGTTCTACCATGCCGGCCATGTGTATGAACTCTATGGGTTGTACATTCCCGGGGGCTCCGAGGACGTGGAGGGGTCCCTTCCCATGCAATGTGGCAGCCACAGCCCAGCATTGGCGGAGAAGTCAACACGGTCCACCAATGACTATGCCCACGCAATCTGGAAGCCATAGCTCCGTGCTTGCAGTCAACACGGTCCACCAATGACTATGCACACGCAAGGTGGAAGCCCCACGCCCGGTGTGGGGGGGGGTAAACAACTGAGGGCGCCCCAACGGCTGCATCAAACCTCAGGAAGGCCCCTGGCGGCCCCTTTCTCGCTGCGTTCCCCACAGATGCACGCGTGAGGGGGCTGTACGGGGCTACTACTAGGCCAGGCCTCGTACACGCCGCCTTCCTAGGTCTGCGAAACCTGGTCTTCATGCGCCCATCTTCGAAAAAGCTGGCGAGGAAAGGTATAGGAGCCGCTCGTACGTCAAGGGGGACTCCTGAGCATCGTGAATCAGGAGCCTAACTGGACACATAGCCCCTCACCCCTTGGATTGTCCTTGGTTTCCGGTTGGCTCAACAGCGGTTAAGGTATGCGCGGGCCGGGCCCTGCCGACGCAGAGCCTAGAGCGCTCAAAAAACTGTTCAAAAATCCCTAAGCAGGACGCTGGAGCTCGCACGTCAAGCGGGACTCCTGAGCATCACGACTCAGGAGCCTAACTGGACCCATAGCCCCTCGCCCCATGGAACGTCCTTGGTTTCCAATCGGCCCAATGGCGGTGGAGGTATGCATGGGCCGGGCCCTGCCACCGCAGAGCGCTAAAGGTGTTCAGAAGTTTCAAGTTATCTCAATCCTCACCATGTTCCCTTCATGAGGGCTGCTCGCACGTCAAGGGGGACTCCTGAGCATCGCGAGTCAGGATCCTAACTAGACTCGTAGCCCCTCGCCCCTTGGACCATCCTTGGTTTCCGGCCGGCCCAACGGTGGTTGAGGTATGCGCGGGCCGGGCCCTGCCGACGCAGAGCATCACCGCAAGCAAGAAGGAAACAAGGCGAAGAAAGCAATCATGCAGTCCAATAGTTATTACAAGCATTAGAAGTTTTTGCAAACACAAATGAGTTTAACGCCTCCACGAGGCATGGTGTGCATTGCAGGAAAGGAGCAGGAGGAAGGAATCAAGAGGAACCGTCGCCACCATTCGTCCAACCCTCGAGGGACTCGTCGTCGACATCGCTGGCATCGTCTTCCCCGCCGCCAGCCTCAGCAGCATCCAGAGGCGGAGAAACCGTGATGCGGGTGAACCTATTCACCGGCGTCTCCACGGCGCCCTTCATCGCTGCCGCGGCGCCAACGCGGACCTCAGGGGCGACCGTGAGGATCACGGAGTTGAAGTCAAACCCCATCTCACGAAGATGAAGATGGCTGAAGACGCGCGTCACGGCTTCAGAAAAGAGGTCGTGACACTCACTGTCTAAGACCCTATCCACCTTGAAGATGGCACCCTCCAGCGCCTCGACGAGCTTCGAAGCAAGCGCCACGAAGCCATTCTCTAGAGCGGCCAGAGACTCCACGAATCCATTGTGGCAGAGGGTGTGGAGTGCCTTGCGAAGCTTGACCTCGACGACAGGAAAGGCGCTCAGCTCTGCGGCCTTTTCCTCCTCGGCCGCGGATATAGATGCCCCCTTGGTGTCAAGAAGGATCTATCTCAAAGCAATTTCCTTCTCTTGCGCGTCCAGGTGCGCCCGCTCTGCATCCTGGCGGGTTGCCACCTGAGATAGCTCGTCTTCTCGAGCGGCAAGCTTGGCCTCGCGAGACTCGAGGTCTTTCATCCGCTGACGAAGCTGCCCCGCAAGCTTGGCCTGTTCCTCATGGAAGGTCTTCTGACGGGCCTCCACCTCTTCGCACATGGCACAAGTGGCCGCGGCCTGACCCCACATCACCATAGCGGCGGCGGCGGCCCGGAGCCACCCTGAGAGGAGCTCTAGGTGTTCACTCGCGAGGCGATCACCAGCACCCCCGAAGGCATCACGGACCTGACCCGGAGCAGAGAAGGCCCCGTCCAGGGCGTCATGGACACGCACCAGAGGCATCAAGGTCTCCCCTGAGGAGTCCCCAGTGCGGTCATGAGGGCGCCCTCAGGGAAGTAGCGCCATGAAGGACAGGGGGCTCCGGAGGCCGCTCGGCGACTGCGAACACGGACGAATTGGCGAGCAGCAGGGCCTCAGGGGTTGGTCCTCCAAACGTCGGCATCATCATGCGCCCAAATACAGGAGTGATCACCTCAACAAGCATCGGGGGCTCAGGGGCTCAGCAATGGTGGCCTGAGGGGTCGCCTCGCGAGCCCTCTCTTCTTCAGCAGCAGCAAGTAGCGTGTCGGCAAGGGCAGGCGGCATGCTGGGAGTCGCCTTCGGCTTAACGCCCGCCTTCTTCTTCCTCATCTTCAACATAGTGAGGTCCTTGGTCACCAAGCAAGGGGAGGTCATCAATGCACAAGCCATAGATATGTGAGCCAAGCCGAGCCATGTCGCTTACTCCTCGACGTCGACCCACTTCCTCTTCCTTTCCGTCCCAGCACCGGCGGGGACGCTAGAGCTCCCCATGGAGAGGGGGACGTCGCATGAGGGAGCAGAGTCGCCGATAGCCAAGGCGGCCGTAGAAGAGACCGCCATGGCCCCACCCTCGCCCACCTTGCCTGCGAGTTGTGGTTCGAGCGGGGGCGATACCGGCGCCTCAACCATCATGCCAGTGGAGGTGGCACGCCGGAGGAGACTCAGCTTTGCGCTTCTGGGGAGTCAACACGCACGCGGACCACGTAGCATGAGGGGCTGGCCCCAGCCCCATGGAGGCCTTAGCGGCGCGTGAGGACCCCGCGGCAGAAACATCACCAACATCGTTGTTGTCTCCAAGCTCGCGCATAAGGGTACCTGATACGTCTCCAACGTATCTATAATTTTTTATTGTTCCATGCTATTATATTATCTGTTTTGGATGTTTTATATGAATTAATATGCTATTTATATTGTTTTTGGGACTAACCTATTAATCTAGAGCCTAGTGCTAGTTTCTGTTTTTTCTTGTTTTTTAAGATTTGCGGATAAGGAATATTAAACGGAGTCCAAACGGAATAAAACCTTTGGAAGGAATTTTTCTGGAACAAAAGGAAACTACGAGACTTGAGAACCAAGGCAGAGGAGCCACCGTGGGGCCACAAGCCCTACGGCCGCGCCTAGTGGGTAGGGCGTGCTGGGCAGGCTTGTGGGCCCACGGCAGCTCCCCTAACCCTAATCTTTGGCCTATAAATTCCCAAATGTTCCATCATTATCAAAACAAGCCACGAAAACACTTTTCCGTCGCCAGAAGCCTCCGTTCCCGAGAGATCCAATCTTGGAGCCTTTTCCGATAATCTGCCAAAGGGGTATTCGATCACGGAGGGCATCTACATCAACTCCATTGCCACTCCGATGATGCGTGAGTAGTTCACCATAGACCTACGGGTCCATAGCTAGTAGCTAGATGGGTTCTTCTATCTCTTTTCTCTTCAATACCATGTTCTTCATGATCTTCATGGAGATCTATCCGATGTAATACTCTTTTGCGGTGTGTTTGTCAAGATCCGATGAATTGTGGGTTTATGTTCAGATTATCCATGAATATTATTTGAGTTTTTCCTGAATTCTTATATGCATGATTTCATATCTTTGCAAGTCTCTTCTAGTTATTGGTTTGGTTTGGCCAACTAGATTGGTAATTCTTGCAATGGGAGAAGTGCTTAGTTTTGGGTTCAATCTTGTGGTGTCCTCACCCAGTGACAAAGTAGGGGTAGCGAGGCACGTATTGTATTGTTTCCATCAAGGATAAAAAGATGGGGTTTTCATCATATTGCTTGAGTTTATCCCTCTACATCATGTCATCTTACTTATGCGTTAGTCTATTCTTCATGAACTTAATACTCTAGATGCAGGCAGGAGTCGGTCGATGTGTGGAGTAATAGTAGTAGATGCAGAATCGTTTCGGTCTACTTGACACGGACGTGATGCTTATATGCATAATCATTGCCTTGGATATCTTCATAATTATTCGCTTTTCTATCAATTGCTCGACAGTAATTTGTTTACCCACTGTAATACTTGCCATCTTGAGAGAAGCCATCTAGTGAAACCTATGGCCCCCAGGTCTATTTTCCATATTATACTTTCAGATCTAAAACCAATAATACCAAAAATAATTGTTGCATTATTTTTACTTTTAGTTTTACTTTCCGTTCAAGCATCCTATTATATCTATCTCTATTAGATCTCATCCTTGCAAGTAACCGTGAAGGGATTGACAACCCCTTTATAGCGTTGGGTGCAAGAGTTTGATTCTTTGTGTAGGTACGTCTATTGGGGACTCGCTTGTATATCCTATAGGATTGATACCTCGGTTCTCAAAAACTGAGGGAAATACTTATCTACTTTGCTTCATCAAACCGTTCCTCTTCACGGGAAACCAAAGCATGCTCGAGAAGTAGCAAGAGTACCCTGCGACGGGGGGGACTCCCCCACCGAGACATCGGCGGCGGTCCTCTCCGAGTCCTCCCCGCACGAGGTATCGCCGAAAGACACCATCACCGGGCCAGGGCCCTCAGCTAGGAATAGCCCTAGCTCGTTGAAGATAGGCATCACGGCAACTAGGTTAGCCCCGTTGTCACGGTAGTACAGCGGATCGCAAGCCTCGGGAAGGTCACTAGGGTCACCACCGAGCAAGGTCGCCATAGCCCTGCTCAGTCCTCAGCAGATATGCCCGGGAACCGAAGCTTGAGGTTGTCGCCACTGACCTGATTGTCCCACAAGGGCCTAGAATGGGCCTAAAGAGGCGCCAGGCGCTGCACCAAGAACTCCTTCACTATCATTCCACCAGTCAACTTCTTGGTGCTGATATCGCGTGTGAAGCGTTCCAGGACAGGCTCGGCTCGAGGGTCGGAAAGCTTTGTAGAGCTCCACGCATAAGTCTTCTCCGGCAACCCCTTCGGCGAATCCAACCAAGGGTTGGTGTCCTTGAGATCCATGAGGACCCAGCGGTGCCTGAAGTTCTCCACCTTCTTCCCGGCCTTTGGGAGCATGTTTCCACTCTGAACCACGACGAAATAGACGCACGCCGACCGTTGGGCGCCGTCATGCAAGCGCAAGGTGAAGAAATGACGGAAGAGGGCTACCGAAGGCCGCATGCCCACGAAGGCCTCACGGTAGAAGGAGAAGACAGACAAGAGCAAGATGGAGTTGGCCTGGAGGTGAAGGGCTTGGATCCTGTAGTGGTCAAGGATGGCGGTGAAGAACACAGAGAAGGGCGGAACGAGCCTGATGAAGACGCCTTAGACGAGGGCCGCTTCGTCGAGGAGCCACCCTAAATCAGGGTCCGCCCTTTCTCATTGGACCCATCCGTTGTCCATAGGAGCATGGGGAGGAGGTCCTCGTCCTTGGCGATGGTAGACCCCAAGAGCGTTGGCGAGACGGGAGCAGAGGCAGAGCACTACGCCTCTGGCTTCTGCTTGCCGGCGGGAGCCATCACAGAGCTAGCAGGACCGAAGCAGCAAGGAAGAGGACGGAGCGATGCTGGATCTAGGGAGGCGCCTGCTAGAGTGAGAGACCAGGGAAGCCACAATAGGTGCGCAGGAAGGGAAGGCAATAATGGACCAATGCTAGAAGTCAGGCTCTTGGCAATTCGAGCGGAGGCAAAACGGGCGAGGGGCACGCAACGTCAGCTGCGCAACACACGCTGGACCTGGCCCGCAGGCATATGGGGCCCTCATCGCTCCTGGCCACCCTTGGGTCTCCGCCCCGAGGATAGCTCGAGCACGCCTTGGGCCCGGGGGCTACTGTCGGCGTTCTGGGAACGGGGGTACCTAGACCTGCCTGCCTGCGACCTAGGTCGTGGCCCACTACATCAACCAAATGAGATCAGGCGCGGCCTCCATACGAGACAAGGCCCTCACGAGGGAGAATAGTGACAAGACCCGCAAAGGATGGGCCTCCTCAGGACCCCTCCGGAGCGGCGAAGATCTCTATGCAAGGCCCGACCTCAGGAGTCAAGGGTGACGCAAGGAAGGACAGGCGAGCGCGAGTGTGCCAGGTGGCGCAGTTTCCCCATTGGTGCAAAGGGAGCAAGGACGTATGCGGGTTCCCAAAGCACCCACCCAAAGGTTTCCATTCTGGTGCAAGAAGACCACAACCACCCGTCCCGCAGGGCGGATGTTATTGCTGAGCCCGTCCCTGTGCTGTCGACTGCCACTTTGCAGGCGAAGACCACCTTTGGGCAGGGCGAACACCAACCCCTGTCACCCTTCAAAATTGGCCATTGGGGGATCCCTTCCCGCCATTGTGATAAGGGAAGAGGACCCGGGCCACCTCTATATATAGATCATAGGTTACACCGTAGAGGGGGATCCCAACCCAGACCAGATTGACCAACTCCACCACTCTCCGACCACCAAACCGCAAGGAGCCTCGAGCACCACCGAGAGTCCTCAGGAGGCCCCAAAACACTGTACTTGTTCATCCACCTAGCCTCCTCGAGAGGCAATCCACCAAAATTAGGAGTAGGGTATTATGCTTCGCAGCGGCCCGAACCTAGGTAAACTGTCGTGCTCGTTCTCTTCCTCATCATCGCGCGAGTTTGTTGTTGTGTTCATCGATTAGCGGGATAGGTTGGACGAGGCCACGGGAGATCTTCACACACGCCCCTATGTTCGAATCTTAAGATTTTTGCGGAGCCCGGAATCTGACAAAGGGTATAATTCTTCATGGCATAATTCATGTACTATCATTACATCCATCACAAGTCAATTGTCCTCCAACTGCATCTACTACTATTACTCCACCCCAAGAATGTTATCGACGATGCCTCTCAAAGTATTAGGTTCATGAAAAATAGAGTAATGGTTTAAGCAAGATGACATAATGTAGACATAGTAAAATAAAGCAAATGTTCTAATCCCTTTGTTTTATCCTTAGTAGCAACAATACAATACATGCCTTGCAACCCTTGTTTGAAAGCACATATGCTCCCTTGGTGGTTTTGATAATTCATGACAACATACATTGTCTCTTGGACTAATATTTCTACCTAGTTTATTTCAGGTTTAGTCCATAGAGAGTGTTGGCAAAAGGGGTGTGAGGAGATTCCCCAAGAAGAATAAGAGGAAGGAATATGATTGACAAAGCGTCAAGCAAGGAGACTCTACATTTTACTTTGTGAGAAATCATTTTGAGTCCACAGGAAAGCCAATCTCTACTCCTAAAAGGGGAGTTGGTAGCTTCTTGCCTCGGGGTTTTCGTCTCACCTCATAGGGTTTATTTTCGTCCGTTTTTTCCACCCCACCTCCCTCACCCCTCCCACGAAAAAACCCGGACTAACCGGGAGCAAGCCCCCCTCGCACAAATAGGGAGTCAAGGAGCGAGCCCTCCCTCTCATCCCCACCAGCCCGTGCCCTCCTCCCGATCCACCGCCACCCCCATCTCGCTTCCCTCTTCTCCCACTCCGCTGCCGCCCCCATCTCTCACTCCGTCGCCGCCCGTACTCCTCCACCGGCCCAACCTCTTGTTCGGGCACGGCGGCAGGAGCAGATCCACCTCTCCACTCCCCCATGCGACAACGCGCCAAACCCCCACCCCCATGCCCAGCCGCCGCTAGGGTTTCTTACCCTCGCTGCCCCGCTGCTACCACTCCTCACTTTCCCTCACCCTTGCCTCACTGTGCGTCCTCATGTTTCGATCTAGAAAAAGGGAAGGAGATGATAAGCCGAGCTCCATGCCCAGACGAGGGAGGAACACAGGTGACGGGGTGGATTTGGAGCTCAAGGTGGGGGAGGCCGTCGTAGCCGCCCCTAGCGTGTCGAGCTCTACAGGTACTCCCTCCACTTTTTTCCATCGCCATCCTTGTCGGCTGCTACATAGCCGTCCTCGTCCGCCAATAAGCTCAGGAGGGAGGCTAGCCTACAGTGACCACTCTCGACCATTCTGGATGACACCCTCCCCAACGAGGCTCATCCTCCTAATTTGTTGTAATCAGTTGAGAAATACGATTCATGTTTGGTATTGCATTAGGAGGTCCATCCTTACAACTTACAGATGATATGAACATATCAAGGTGTTTTGATTCTCTCCATTCTGTATGGTCGTAATTTCAATTACGTCATGGTGATTGATTTGATTGCAGAGGATTCATGCAGAGAGGAAGTGTAAAAGCTACGGGCTACGCCTATGTGACTGGCGCCATCAGTAAGGATTTGTTTTAAGCTAGCTTGCTTTTGGTTCTAAGCAAAGTGTATTTCTTGTCACAGATTTGTTCACCGTATTGGGTCGATGGGGTTAATATATACTTATACATCAATTTTGAGCATCGTTAGTGCATGAAGCTTGCTTCTAAGGCTGCAACTTGAGCAATGTTGTAGATTTATCTAGAGGTCGCATTATTTCTGATTAATTGTGGTTAGATAGAATGGAACTTTCAATCGTTAAGATAGTATTATTCTAGAAAATCAATTTGAATGATATTTATATCACTTTCGTATGCATAATTTTCCATTCGATACTCTACAACATATTTAGGAAAAAAAGTGAAGACGATGAGGGTGAGGTGGACGGTCCTGACCGGATAGCGTGTACCCGGGCGAGGCGAACAGTCCTGCTTGGTCAGCCTGTACCCGGGAGGGGCCGACGGTCCTAACCGGCCAACCCGTACCCGAGCGAGGCAAATGGTCCTGGCCGGCGAGCGCGTACCCGAGTGGGGCGGACGGTCCATACCCGGGCGAGGCATCATTCAAGAGTGCCTCTATTTCTAAAGTGTTTGTTTATAAAACGAACCATTCATATCTACGGTCTCCATCATGCTTCTAAAACTGGAAAAAAATGCACAATTTGGGCCCCAAGTATAATTAATTATTCAAGATCTCTTAACTGGCTTTATCCTGTCTCTGTTAACCTGTCTATTATTTTCGCTCTCCGTGTTTGATTCTATCTCATTGGGTTGGAACTGAAGGAGCCGTGCCCTTGATTCTTGCTCCAAAAGTGGACCTAGACAAACTACAACGATGTAAGATATTACTCACTTCGTTTGGTCATGATACTGTTTCCCCAAAGTTGGTTCTTTCTTCATTTTTGAATCATGCTTGATGTGTGTTGACAGTGCGTGAAGAACGCGATGGGTTTTCTCTGAATCATCTGGTACTTCTTTCAATCTTGTACATGTTGTTCTCTGAATCATGTGGTATTTGTAAGTGCAATGCATGTTGTGTGGTGGATAGGGGAAGCGGAGACGATGAACGACGACTGTTCTCCTTACACTTTGCGTGGTTGAGATGCTAGGGAGCAGGAGATTTTGCTATTTGGTCAGCGATGGTGATGAATTCTGGAGAGATGTGGCTAGGAGTTGTACCGGTCATTTTTCTGTCCTCTCTATGTTATCCATTTGCACTAATAGGCAACTGTTTTTTGAGCAGGGAATAGTGTAGCGTACATGAACAGAAAAATTGTAGAAGGCCAGGAGGAGAATTTGAGCGACCAACATTATGTTTTTTTAGAGAATGACCAACATTATGTTGAGTATTGAGATGTAGGTAAGACATGTATAATCTGAATTGAGACATATGGAGGGCATGTATAGTCTGTATGTGCAGTTCTTAATTGTATGTTCAATTCTTGTTCTCTAGATCCAAATTCACCGACATCACGTGCTCCTCTATGACCTACCATCAACGACACCTCGAGGTCACCCACACAAGCGACCAAGAAATTCCATGCTATCACCCTGCTACTTTGCCAACGACATCAAGGAGGTCATGGGTGAGAGCTACTGTCCTCCTTGGAGAACTTGCCGGTACCCCATGCGTATGAAGTCGACGAGACCAAGAAGAGAGAAGACACTCACACGGGGCACAGGTGCTCAAGGAAATACACCAAATTCAGCAAGGTTAGATTGAAGTTTCTTCATTCTTCACTAGCTTTTCTTGCGCCTTTAGTTATTTCAGATAAGTATCATACTCTGCCCGTAGCATGTAAAGGAAACGTAAAAGGAATACAAAATATTTGGGCTTCTTCGTAGTTGGTTTGCAATGAAGTGGGCAAGTATACATGTTCTTGTTGACCATATATTTTTAACAAATATGGGGGTATGAAGATAACTTGTTCTTTCTTTACTCTATTGACAGTGGGCTAATAATTTTTTTGTTTCAGAGTGTTACACAATTTATCAACGGGAACAGAGACTCTAATCTGATTATGTACAACAGTTTTAATGTGATAAAGGATCATGGTGGGCGATGGATTCTGCACCTGGTAGTAGACTGAGAAAGGAGCACAATGATATTCAAAGCACCCCTGCACTATGTGAGATTTAGAAGGCATTTCACCTTAATATGTCACGGATCACTCCAACATGAAGATGTGTTTGCAAAACGGTGAGTTATGCATCGTGAAAGGGTAAGACGATGCATCAGAATTGATCTTTGCTTGAATTTGTAGGACTTCAATAGTGTTTTATTTGTTGAGATTATGGTTCATATTGTCATGGAGATTGACTAATAATTCTATACACGCTAAATAGGACTCCCTTTTCGAAGCATAAGAAGACTCCTTTTTATAAACACAGTTCAATTACAGTTCTAATATTATTTCTTTTCTAGGAGATGTTATATGTATTGAGATTCCTCCACTATGTGTATCACACCTCTTTTCCTTTTCTAAAACATTGACTACTGAATAAGGCCCAGGTTAACAAGGTTGGCAGAGGTTATATCTGATACACTGAATATGTTATGAGCCTATCATGGTTGCACTACAAGGTTTGATAATGGTTGTCGATTCAGAAGGTGCATTTGGCTCATTGAAGATACAGATAAAGAATTTCTAAGCTCATACCGATTCTCACTTCCAAACTTTTCACTTTGATGCAAAATTGTCGATATGGAAAACAAGCTAGAAGCTTACTCGAGGACGTAGGCTAGCGGCCACCCCGAAGTCAAAGGAGACAGAGGTGGCACCCGACGTCGTGGAGAGGTAGCACGCACGGGGCCGACGAGTAGCTCCGACATGGTGAGTGTGGACCATGGTGTTGGCCTCCTTGGTTCTTCACCTCTGCTCTAGGTTGCGGCAAGGGGCTATAGGAGGAGGAGGAGTACAGGGAGAGGGCGGCAGAAATGAGGCAGATCCAGCCCCCAAGGCTTGCCATGACGAATGTCGCATCCCTTGGCCATTCCGGACGTCGAGCAAGGTGACGGCAAGCAGGAGCATGCATTGTCCATCGACATTAGAGGTATGGCAATCTAAAACCGACGGGGGCATATAGTATGCGGGGAAATAATAGCTTGGATATCTTTCGTTAAGATCAGTTTTTTAATGTTTTCAAGTTCTGCCGTCATGCAATATGTTGTTATATTTTAAATTGAATTGAAATTGAAACCACTTAATGCAAACCTACAACCATTAGAGAATCAGTAGTACTACAGTCTATTCTATTCTCATAGACACCTACCCATAGGGACTCAAACTGCTAGCTGTTATGAGGCACCATATATGCCATTGCTTGCTGCAGTTATGCACTAATGTCCCAGGAGTATCTTTGCTATAAATGTTCTGGAAATCAACATATTGAGTGTCATAATATTTCCTATTTGTTATAGTATTTCATTATATCAGACAAGGTAGCAATGCCCAAGTATTATGTTCTTTTGTATGTTCAATCGAGACCAGTTCACGCAAATACTTAAAAATGACATGATATTTGTCTTTGTAACATTATGACAAATGTGGTCCTTTTTATTCACGATCAATGTTTGACATATTAAAGCCAATGACTCTTTGCCCTATGTATCTAATATGTTCCTATTCTAATATACTCCCTCTGTTTCTAAATATAAGTCTTTTTAGAATTTCAATACAGACTATATATGGATGTATAGATTCACTAATTTTGCTCATAGCGCGTAGTCCACATTGAAATCTCTAAAAGAGACTTGTATTTAGGAACGGAGGGAGTATATGCAAGAGTATGGAAGAGAAAAAATGCTTGCTATTGAGGTTCTTTGATGATAAGGTTCAGTAGAGAAGGTCGCCCACCTTCAAGATGAAGCCAGCAAAGCCAATTTGTATTGTCCCAAAAAGGTCAGGCCATGCATGAGGTTACCCAACATTGATCACAAGATGTCGAAGGAAAGTTTTTGATAATGTTTAAAACAAGCTGATAGATGTTGATCTGACTAGTTGTTGTTTACTGACGTTTTTTGGATTGCTTAGTCAGTTAACTACCATAAATGGTGAAATTTTACCTGATTATATTCTAGGCGCATTTTTTATTTATAAATCATGAGTGTGGCGATGCATAATGCAACAGTATGTGGTAATGCATTTTTCTTTCTTTAAGAATGCATGTTCTCCTTTGTTTTGATTGGACAATAAAAGGTGCATCATGCTCTCCTTTATTTCAGTTGTATTTCATCGGTTTTACTCATGCACAGTATAATAGAGACGTTAAAAAAAGGGTTTAAATCCCATGAAGAAGTCTGAAAGGTTATATGAATGATAACTAGAGGGCATCAACGTGGTTACATTGAATTACTAGAGAGAGAGAGAGATGGTGGAAGGGGTGAGAGGGAGGGAGAAGTTCACTATGATGGAAATTGCAAGCACACATGAGGATATTAAGCACATTGTAAAATACAACCCAACTACATGGTTACGTGCAAAATAGGAGTATATCACGAGTGCAAAATAGGAGTGTATCACGAGTGCAACGCTACGTGTTTGATGAAATTCAAAGTATGGAAATGGAGGTGGAAAGGGATATTGTGAGCCAGGTTTGTCATTAACTGAGGTGGCATGCATGGACTGAGGATGTGGAGAATGTGGTGGAGAAATAATTAGTGATTTACGAATAAAAAAGTAGACTACATATGTACACGAGAAATTTGTAAGTATACTTTCCGATCGCTGCATGATATCTTCTCTTTGTATGTGAAATTTGACAGGCATTATATGTATAGGTGCAAAAAACATATACATGAAAAATTTGGTATGCATGATATTCATAGGTGCAATCCTAAAAAATATTTAAAAGGCCCGTAGCAACGCACGAGCATTCTCCTAGTACTATTACAAGGGGTGAGGTAATGTTGATGAAAAAATTGCTCCACATGCACAAGTGCTAGCCATCAAAACAACCACAAGCTCTCCCACAAAAATACTCTGTCTAAACCCTATCATGCAAAATCGGTGCCACCAAGTTTCCCACTCGGCCCTACCGATTTTCTCCTCAGACAGAACCCTAGCCAAACCCTAACTTCTCGATACAACCAAATACTACATCGGTGCAACCGAGTTTCCGTGACCAAGATACGGGTGACCAAATTTATAGAATCAGAATTTTCGAGTTTTATGGATTAGTCTTGCCGAGTTTGGAAAGTACCCTCGGCCACTCATATCAGTACTACCGAGAATGTCATATCGGTCTCGCCGAGATTCCTAAAGTTGCCACATTTTGAAGAAATCGGTACGACCGAGTTTTACTTTGGTTTCACCGAGTCGGTCAATAATGGTGCAATGGTTGGTTTTTTGGAGATGCCTATATATACCCCCTCCACCACATCCCACTCGCAAGAGAAGCACTCAGAACAGTTCGCCACTTCCCATATCCAAATTTCTGAGAGAGAACCACCTACCCTTGTGTTGAGATCAAGATCATCCAATCCGACCATATGGATCTTGATTTCTGGCCTCACCAAGTTGCTTTCCACCTAATCAATCTCTTCTACCATGCCAAGACTACGAGATAGTGATTGAGTGTTGAGGAGTCTATCATCTTGAAGCACAAGAGCAAGGAGTTCATCATCACTATCAAGCCTATTACCTTTTGGAGGGTGATGCCTCCTAGATTGGTTAGGTCTTGCTTGGGAGACTCCTACTTTGTGTTATGGAGTTGAACCAAGAAGGTTGTACAGGCAAGGAGATTGCCTACTTCGTGAAGATCTACCCATAGTGAGGCTAGTCCTTCGTGGACGGAAGCCGTTATGGAATAGTCAAGGTTGCTACTTCGTGGACCCTTATGGGTGGAGCCCTCCATGGACTCTCGCGACCGTTACCCTTCGTGGGTTGAAGACTCCATAAACATGGATGTACGATAGAGCCACCTATCAGAACCACGGGAAAAATCTTCATGTCTACAATTGTGTTTGATCTTTCTGTCTCTACTTTCTTACATATGCTTGTCTTACTTTCCGCTACCACATTTATTGACTAGCATGTGTAGGGTGCATTAGACTTGTTATAATTGCTAAAATATTCCAACCAATTAACTTGGGAAAAGGTTAGGTTTAAATTCTTGCAAGTATTCTATTCACCCCCCCTCTAGACATCTCTTCTATCGATCCCCTCAATTGGTATCAGAGCTTTGGTCTCCATAGCTTCAGTTTCATCACCGTGGAGGAAGATGGATGCGTCTAGTTTGGGGAGTATTAGTTGTAGAGTGCCCGTTCTCGATGGGGAGTACTATAGTCAATGGAAATATGAGATTTTTGAGCTATTCAATGAATTCCATTTGAGCAAGTATGTTAAGAGCCCCTATGTACCTCCCATTGATCCCTTACATCCCACACACAGAGAGAAAATTGATACGCTTCGCAATCTTAAAACTATTAATCTCATTATCAAAGGATTGCCTAGATTTGTGTTTGATCAAATGAAGAATTCTGAATGTGCTTATACTCTATGGAATAATTTGGAGAAATGATATCCAAGTTATTCATTAAGTAATCTTGATGAAATTCTTCATAAAGCTATTGCCATTTCACATAATGAAGCCTAGTGATCCTAACTTTGATAAATGCTTATTTGAGCTTCGATACCTCATGCGTGCTAAATGAGATGCCGCTACCATCAATAACATTATCTTTGAAGCCAATCGCATTCATAAACTTGAACGTTATCGTTATCTCATTCCTAACAAATCTCTTGTCTCTTATGACGAGGATATCCCACTTAATGATGACATTGTGGAACATGGCTACTATGAAGAAGATGAGTTATTCAACATCGAGTGTGAGAAGACTATGAAGAGTCTAAGTCTCACGACAAACTTCAAAGATTACATGGCCATAGGAAATGAATGGATTCTCGACAGTGGATGCACCCATCACATGACTGGAGATAGAGACATGTTTCAACAAATCACACCAAACCATGGACCGCAAAGATATGTAACTTTTGGGGACAACTCCAAGGGTAAGGTACTTGGTCTTGGTAAGGTGGTCATATCTCATGACATCTCTATTCAAAATGTCATGCTTGTTGAATCCCTTGGCTGCAATCTTCTTTCCATATCTAAACTTGCCGACTTCGGTTTAATTGTGCTATTTACTAAAGTAGATTGTCGAGTGTTTCGTCAAGATAACAATAGCATGGTATTTACCGATTTTCGTAGATGTGATCTATAAATTGTTGATTTCACTAAGAGAACCAAACCTCGCACTTGTCTTATTGCAAAATCTTCTAAAGGTTGGCTTTGGCATGGAAGATTAGGTCATGTTGGTATGCGTAATCTAGACAAGCTCATCAAAGGTGATCATATTCTTGGTGTTAAAGATGTTATCTTTGACAAAGATAGACTTTGTAGTGCTTGTCAAGCCGGAAAACAAGTAGGTGGAAGTCATCCGTAAAAAATATCATGACTACTAGGAGACCACTCGAGTTGCTTCATATGGATCTTTTTGGTCCCAATGCTTACAAGAGACTCGGTGGAAATTCCTTTGGTCTAGTTATAGTTGATGATTTTTCCAAATTTACATGGGTATTCTTTCTTGATGATAAGTCGCAGGTGCAAAAGATCTTCAAGAACTTCGCTCGCAAAGCTCAAAATAAGTTTGAAGTAAAGATCAAGAAAGTTTGGAGTGACAACGGATTGGAGTTCAAGAACACAAATGTAATACCTTTCTTGACGAAGAAGGGATTCTACATGAGTTCTCGGCTACGTACGTGCCTCAACAAAATGGAGTTGTTGAGGGGAAGAACCGAACTCTTATTATGATGGCAAGAATGATGCTCAATGAGTACAAGACGCCATGACACTTTTGGGCGGAAGCCGTTGAAACAGCTTGTCATGGCACGAACCGACTCTATCTTCACAAGCTTCTTAGTAAAGTGGCATATGAGCTACTCATCAGTAACAAGCCCGAAGTTGGATACTTTCGGGTATTCGGCTCCAAGTGTTACATTCTTGATAAGCATCATCGTTCTAAATTTGCTCCTAAATCTCATGAAGGTTTCCTACTCAGTTACGGATCAAACTCTCACACTTACCGTGTCCACAACAACTTCACTTGAAAAGTTGAAGAGACGGTAGATGTGAAGTTTGATGAATCTAATGGTTCGCAAGTCGAAATATTGCCAAATGATGTAGCAGATAAAGAACCTTCGGAAGCTATCCAAGACTTGTCCATCGGCAACATTCGTCCCATGGAGGTGAAGGAAAGTACCTCATCAACCCAAGTGGAAGCTCCTACTTTGCGTCAAGGCGAACCTCAACACTACATGGAAGCATCCACGAGTGGTACACGACAAGATGAAGAGGAGGAAGAAGTACATCATGATGATCCACCTCAACCTCCTTCACCACCACCTCAAGGACACGACACCTTCAACAACAACAATTAAGAGTAAGATGATGATGATGAAGCTCCACCATCCAACAAGTAAAAGCTACCTCGAGTTCGAGCAAGAATGAACAAGAACTATCTCTTAGAACAAATCTTCGGTGGCATTCAAACCGGGGAATCATTCGCTCTAAAACCCGCTTGGCTAACTTTTGTGAACACTACTCATTCATCTCTAGTATTGAGCCTATGAAGGTGGAAGAAGCGCTCGAAGATCAGGATTGGGTGAATGCTATGCATGAAGAGATTCACAACTTCAAGAGGAACAAAGTGTGGACACTTGTGGAGAAGTCCAAGGACGAGCAAAACATCATCGTAACCAAATGGGTGTTTCAGAACAAGCAATACGAAGACGGTCAAGTTGTTGGCAACAAGGCACAACTCGTGGTACAAGGCTACACGCAAGTCGAAGGTATGGACTATGGTGAGACCTATGCACCCGTTGCTAGACTTGAAGCTATTCGTATATTGCTTGCTTATGCAAATCATCATGACATCACTCTTTACCAAATTGATATTAAAAGTGCATTTCTAAATGGGGATATTGAGAAAGAAGTCTATGTTAAGCAACCCCCTGGTTTTGCGAATCCTAAGAAACCCAACCATGTTTACAAGCTTCGTAAAACTCTTTATGGACTTAAGCAAGCCCCTTGTGCTTGATACAAGTGCCTAACGAAGTTTTTTTTGAAAAGGTTTTTGAGATTGGTAAAATTGATGCAACCTTATTCACTAAGAGAGTTAATGGTGAATTTTTTGTGCGCCAAACTTATGTGGATGCTATTATCTTTGGATCTACTAACCCACAATTTAGTGAGAAATTTGGAAGGTTGATGTCCGAGAAGTATGAGATGTACATGATGTGTGAGCTAAAATTTTTCCTTGGTTTGCAAATCAAGCAAACGAGAGAAGGAATGTTCATCTCTCAAACCAAGTACACCAAGGACTTTATCAAGAAGTTCAACATGCAAGAGTGTAAAGGTATGAAAACTCCTATGCCTGCTAGTGGACATGTTGATCTTACCAAGGAGGTCAAACCGGTTGATGAAAATGTTTATCGATCAATGATTGGTTCATTGCTATATCTATGTGCCTCTCGTCCCGATATCATTCTTAGTGTTTGCATGTGTGCTAGATATCAAGCTGCTCCTAAAGAGTGTCATCTTAAGGACGTGAAAATAATTGTGAGATACTTGATACATACACCAAACTTTGGCATTTGGTATCCCAAGGGATCTTCCTTTAACCTTGTTGGCTATTCTGACTCAGACTACGTCGGGGACAAGGTTGATAGAAAATCCACCTCGGGTACATGTCAATTTCTTGGTAGATCTCTTGTGTCTTGGTCCTCCAAGAAACAAAACTCGGTATCTCTATCTACTGTCGAAGCGGAATACATTGTCGCTGGATCATGTTGTGCTCAATTGCTATGGATGACTCAAACTCTTAAGGATTATGGCATACATGTGATACATGTAGCATTGTTATGTGATGATGAGAGTTCAGTCAAAATCGCTTATAATCTCGTGCAACATTCACGAACTAAGCATATTCAAGTTCGACATCATTTCATTCATGATCTTGTTGCCAAAGTAGATATCAATCTCAAGCATGTTCATACTGACAAACAATTGGCCGATATATTTACTAAGCCACCTGATGAGAAAGTGTTTTGTCACTTGAGGAGTGAGTTGAACATCCTTGATGCTTCAAACTTGAGCTAGACTCACTCGGTTGCATGCGAGGGCATGAGCTTACATGACTATTCTATGATACACTTTACATGCTATCATATACCTTGGAAATATATGCTCCCTTGCATTGCAACTAACATTTTGTAGGTACTTGGAAGAACTTCATTCCACAAGATTGCCAACAAATCATATCATAAGCAATCTTGTTATAACCAAGTATCCACAACCCCTCTCTTGATGATGGAAGGAATAAGACAACTCAAACATATCCTTGACATATATTTGATGAGATCACATTTGCTAATCCAATTGGTATCAAGTCATTTGGATATATATTGTTCTTCCTTGCATGACTAACCCATGTAGGTGAAAGAGAACCAAAACGAACAAGGATTGCTCCCAACTCAAGATGATCTTCATGAACATCGAGCATCCATAACAAGTTCTTCTGCATGCTATGTCATCAACATCACTCAAAGGTATGTGCCCATATCCTTGAAAAAGCTTTACTCCATGTCATGAGATAAAGCAACTCAAGAGATATGAAAACATTAAAATGCTGAATCGAAAAAAGGTAACCCCATTTTGAGCTTAATGATGAGTATGACCTATGATCAAGTATTCTTGCTTGGCTCCCAAGTCAATATACTCTAATATAGGTGACCTAGTCACCAACCACCATCTAGATGAAATTTCTTGTGTGGTTCATCTTATAGTTGATAGATTTCTTGGAACCACTCAACCCTCATCTAGTTGATATTTCTTTGTAAATTCGTTTGAATTTACTTTGCAAATACTTTTGAAATTTCGTTTGAATTTGAGATTTTCTAAAATTTGCCAAGTTTCTGTTAAGACCTTGGAGCCTCCAACTCAAAGTACTCGGTCATTATGCAGATAGGTTGCAGATCCGCAATTCGGTTTCACCGACGTCTTTGCCTTAGAGCCACCAGTTTTGTTATCTTCCATGTTCTGTTTTAAAATCAAAAAATCCTTATTTATTCAATGATCCCTTTGTTTAAAAAAAGAAAAGGGGGGAGAAACTTTATTCAAGGATCCCTAAGTCAAAGGAGGAGAAGCCTTACAAGCTTTCAGATCAGTGAATGGGGGATAAATTGTACTCTATAAACCCTCAGTCTTAAATGCTCTCTATGATTCTTATCTTTCCATGATCCCTACATTCTATGACCCTTGTTCTCTAGGACCCCTTCGAACTCAATGATCCCTATCTCTGACCCTATGTATGAACCTTTTTGGAAATTAATGCCAAAGGGGGAGAAATACCAAAGCTTCAATGCAAGGGGGAGATACAACTAAGGGGGAGATAAAAATAAGGAGATAATATCAAAAGCTTATGTTGTATACGTGGGGAGAAATATCATAATTACTCAAAGAGGATAAGCACTACTTAAAGGGGAGAGAGTATATCGAATCTTATTTCATGTTAGACTTGTCTCACCCTACATGCTCCCAATATCTACATGCTAAGATTCAGGGGGAGAGGAAGATCTACAATTTCATATTTAGGGGAGAAACCTCTAAATGATCTTGGAGACATATCAATCTTAAGGAATACTATCTTCTATATGTTCTTCACATCTTGGTACTGTTGAGTTCTATTGCATTTGGGTTTGTAGAATACTCTTGTCCTTCCTAACATTGTTTTCTCAAGTATGTTTCTACTATTAGAATGCTCAAGAACTCAAGGTAAGTATATGCATCATATCTTTGATCAAGATGATCTCTTGCTTCTTGCACATATTGTTTGCAAGAGTGAAGTCTTAAACAAGGATACATCTCATTCACATGTATTTGATGCATATAGCCAAGATACACATGACACATCTTATCCCTTCTACTATATGTGTGTCCATGCATTCCAAAGCAACTACCCTTTAAAGTAATTGCACACATTTAGGAGGATCAAGTCTTAGTCATGTGTCTCTCAAAGTCTTCATTATATCTTTGCATATCCTTATTTGAAGCTTTGATTGTATGTTGTCATTGATTACCAAAAAGGGGGAGATTGAAAGCACATATGCTCCCTTGGTGGTTTTGATAATTCATGACAACATACATTGTCTCTTGGACTAATATTTCTACCTAGTTTATTTCAGGTTTAGTCCACCCAGAGTGTTGGAAAAAGGGGTGTGAGGAGATTCCCCAAGAAGATGAAGAGGAAGGAATAGGATTCGCAAAACTTCAAGCAAGGAGACTCTACATTTACTTTGTGAGAAATCATTTTGAGTCCATAGAAAAGCTAATACTATTAAAAGGGGGTGAGGTAATGTTGGTGGAAAAATTGCTCCACGACACAAGTGCAAGCCACCAAAAACACCCACAAGCTCTTCCACAAAAAACCTCTGTCTAAACCCTACCATGCAAAATCGGTGCCACCAAGTTTCCCACTCGGCCCTACCAATTTTCTCCTCGCACAGAACCCTAGCCAAACCCTAACTTCTCGATACAACCAAGTACTACATCGGTGCAACCGAGTTTCGGTGACCAAGATTTGGGTGACCAAATTTATAGAATCGGAATTTCTGAGTTTTATGGATCGGTCTCACTGAGTTTGGAAAATGCCCTCGGCCACTCATATCGGTACTACCGAGAATGTCATATCGGTCTCGCCGAGATTCCTAAAGTTGCCACATTTTGAAAAAATCGGTACAATCGAGTTTTACTTCGGTTTCACCGAGTTGGTCAATAATGGTGTAACGGTTGGATTTTCAAAGATGCCTATATATACCCCTCCACCACATCCCACTCGCAAGAGAAGCACTCACCACAGTTCCCAACTTCCCATATCCAAATTTCTGAGAGAGAGCCACCTACCCTTGTGTTGAGATCAAGATCATCCACTCCGACCATATAGATCTTTATTTCTAGCCTCCCAAGTTGCTTTCCACCCAATCAATCTATTCTACCAAGCCAAAATTGTGAGAGAGTGATTGAATGTTGAGGAGTCTATCATCTTGAAGCACAAGAGCAAGGAGTTCATCATCACTGTCAAGCCTATTACCTTTTTGAGGGTGGTGCCTCCTGGATTGGTTAGGTGTTTCTTGGGAGCCTCCTACTTTGTGTTGTGGAGTTAAACCAAGAAGTTTGTACGGGCAAGGAGATCGCCTACTTCGTGAAGATCTACCCATAGTGAGGCTAGTCCTTCATGGACGGAAACCCTTATGGAATAGCCAAGGTTGCTACTTCGTGGACCCTTATGGGTGGAGCCCTCCGTGGACTCTCGCGACCGTTACCCTTCGTGGGTTGAAGACTCCATAAACGTGGATGTACGATAGCGCCACCTATCGGAATCACGGGAAAAATCTTCGTGTCTACAATTGTGTTTAATCTTCCTATCTCTACTCTCTTACATATGCTTGTCTTACTTTCCGCTGCCACATTTGTTGACTAGCATGTGTAGGGTGCATTAGACTTGTTATAATTGATAAAATATGCCAACCAATTAACTCGGGAAAAGGTTAGGTTTTAATTCTTGCAAGTAGTCTATCCACCCCCTCTAGACGTCTCTTCTATCGATCCCCTCACTCTTGTCATGAAGTAAGGACACTTCAAGACTGAACCCACTACTCTGCACCACTCCCTCTGATGATCTACTCATTAACTTTGCCAAAGAAAACCCATAGATCAGAAATCATATAAAGCTACACATAATAGATCTAAAAATACACAATTACTTTCCATGAATAATCTGATCATAAGCTCACAATTCATCGGATCCAAACAAACACACCACAAGAATTACATCGAATAGGTCTCCGAAGAGATCATTGTATTAAAGATCATAAAGAAAGAGAGAGGGAGAGAGAGAGCCATCTAGCTACTGCTATGGACCTATAAGTCCCGAGGGAACTACTCACACATCATCATGGATGCATCAAGGTTGATGAAGATGACATCCCTAATGGCTCCCCCTCCGACAAAGTACCGAAAAAGGCACCTAGATGGGATCGCGGAAGAACGGTGGCTTGCAGTTGTGATAAATTGTTTAGGGTCTCGCTTCGGGGGTTTCCGAACATATGAGAATTATAGCACCGGTTTCAGGTCAAACAAAGGCAGAGGGGGGCCACAAGGCACCAGGCCATGTCCTACCCCTAGGGCACGCCCCTGCCTCGTGGATCCCTCGTGCAGCATCTGGTCTTCTCCCGAAGCTTCTAGGGTCTCTTTTTTGTCCAGAAACAATCGTCAAAAAATTCCGTCACCTTTGTACTTTGTTTGGTATGGATTTCCTGGAAAACCAAAAACATGTCGAAAACAGAAACTAACACTCGATACTAATTTAATAGGTTAGTCCATAAAAACAATATAAAATGACATACAAAAACATAAAAGAATGATAATATAATAACATGAAACAATAAAAAAAATATAAGTACGTTGGAGAAGTATTATGATCTACATAGCTTATGGTCATTATGCTCGTTGGATACGAGTTTAGAGGCCGTGGGTGGTGATTTAGCTCCATGGATACCCATCTAATGGGTGAAGCCCACATTTTGTGGCCCAAACCACTCACAATCCCAAACCATGTCCCTAGTCTCCAAAGTCTACAGACCAAACCCCATGACCTAATCTAACCCTTAAAACCTAGCCACCCTTCTCCCTCTGACCGACTATCCCTCCATTGTGGCATGCTTGCAAATGCCGGTGAGGCTTTTGTACCATTTGGCTAGGAATTTTATGCATTGTTATTGGAAATGTACAAAATAGTGTTTCCTATCATTTTGTATTTCTTGCATGGATATCCATGGATATTTGGATATCTGTTAGGTACAGACATAAGTAGAAATTGTGCCCCCATGGATATATTCACGAGTGGAGAATGGGAGGATAACTTCATATAGGTTTGTAGATGTAGAAGCTCTGCATGACCAAATCCGCTTATGAAGTGATGCACCATCACGAGGTTGCACCAACATACTGGTCGATACAAGTTTATCCATCGTCGAGCGAGAAGTTGATCTAAGATAAGGAGGTGGTTCTTGTTGAATAGACACACGAAGATGCGTCATTTGGGAGGAGGCCATACATTGACATTCCAACCGACAAGGCAATGAAATCGAGGAAACTGTAAACGTCAAGGTAAGCATGCAAAGTAGACGCCTGATGACGATGAGGCGCCACATTGAAAAAACATCATGCCGAGACAGTTCTCTCATAGATTCGAAGTAGTGAGACAACTAAGGAAGAGCCTCTCTTCCTCCTATTGTTGTTTTGATGAGAAAGGCAAATCAAGCCATGGCAGTAAAAATGTATCGCTAACCCTTAAAAGTGTAATCATTAGGGAAAAAGGTGCGAACCAACTTGTGGTTGCAGTTGCATGGTTGGAAGGACAGTGGTATCCGTGGCCCGTCAGAGTTTATGTCCTAGACTTGACATTGATGCTCGTATTTTTTTTTGATTTATTTTAGTCCTTCCGACGATGTAAATTTAGTGAGAGACGTTTTCGTCGATTACAAAAACGTCTACGAAGACTTCGTCAACCGCAAAATGCATTAAAATACTAGAGAGAGAAAATAGTTCAAAGAATGGAAGATTATGAAAAACATAATTGTATGAAGAAGGCACACATGAAAAGCATTAGTGAAGGGACAAATCACTACGCATTTGCGTCTGAGGCAAAAGACAAGGAAGGAAATAAATGATAACATCATCTCCCATGAAAAAGGAAGATTCTTTTTTGACAGATTAAAGCAGAATTGAAAGTGGCTTGGATGGCACCATTATCAATGACCCAAGCAGAGGCAGAAGACTGGCTGTCAGCACGTGAGGACAGAGGAATTGGGTCATTCAAGGCGAAGATGAAGATGCATCCTCTGATCTATCCATTGTCCGTCCACTGATCTAACCCCCCACACTAAACCCACGAATCTTCTTCTAAAGGACGCCACCGGCATCCCCGTCGCCGTCGCAGTCGCCATGTCCTCCGACGAGCTCCTTCTTGTCCAGGAGCTCCCTATGGACATGCACTCGGACGGCGGCGCTCCTCAGCGCCGCCTGGCCCACGTCCTCCTCCCTGTCGACCGTGCCCCTGGCCCGCCCCCTTTCCGCCCGCCTCCCCCTCCCTCTGCAGTCACCGCAGCCGAGTTCCGAATCGCCTTCAGGGGCTGGCTCGGCGCCCCGCGCCACTGGGAGCTCTGGGTCGCCAAGCTACGCCCGATCCACGAGCGCCTCTGGCGGGAACTTGGGATCTTCGACGCCGTCCTCGCCTCCACCTACAGGATCAAGAGGGACGCCTCCGCCGTGCTCCACCTTGCCTCCTTCTGGTCCCCCTCCACCAGCACCTTCGCCTTCCCCTGGGGCGAGGCCACCATCACGCTCGAGGACGTCGCCGTGCTCGGGGGCTTCCCCGCCGACGGCTCCCCCGTGCCCGCGCCGCTGCCGCCACAGTGGCGCCCGGACGAGGCGGCGCTCAACGGGGTGCGCCTCGACTTCAACCGGAGCGCCTGCAAGAAGGCGCACCACGCCGCCTGGATGAAGCACTTCCTCACGGACACGGACATGGACGCCGTCATCGAGCACGCCGCCTTCCTCGCGCTCTGGCTCACGCGCTTCGTGCTCCCGGGACACCCGGAGTCCACCATGCGTCAGTCCCTCTTCCCGCTTGCTGTCCGCATGGCGCGCGGTGACCGCGTCGCCCTTGGGCCAGCCGTGCTCGCCTCCCTGTACCGGGACCTGCGTGAGATGAAGACTTACTTGGTGGCTGCCGGCGCAACAGGCGGCAATGCGGAGTTGCTGTCTCCCTTGTCACTTCATGCGCCACTCTACATCCTTCAGTTATGGATGTGGGAGCGTTTCCCTATACTCTGGGATGGAAAGCCCAACCTCATCAAGGATGGCGAGCCAAGGGCAGCTAACTGGCATGATGTGAGCAAGAAGATGAATCCAATGATGATCCGCGAGGTCCTCAACTCGGGGAACAACTTTTTATGGCGGCCCTATACCAGCTCCGAGCAAGCATGTAAGGATCATAGCGGGTGGGTTCGTGGCAGTGATATAAATGAGGATGAAGAATTGATTTCACTCGCGCATTGCCTGCATGCTTGTGAGCTAGTGGGGATGGATTGCATTGAGCAGTACCTCCCACACCGTGTTGCAATGCAGTTTGGACTGGACCAAGATGTGCCTGGGGATGTTTGCCGAGCAAATGAGGATTGGGGGGTTGCATGGGAGACCTACGATCTGGAGGGGAAGGACGTAGCTATCTTTACCCCTTGCTCTGAACCAGGAGTCACGGCTCGGTATGCAGAGTGGTGGAGGCAGCCATTGCCACCTGACCTTGATGTTGGGGCAGGAAGCGTTTCTGTGGAAGGGAAGCTTTCCAAGCGTAAGGTGAAGAAGACACGGGCAGCCATGGAAGCCGAGGCAGAGAGGGAGCGGAAAATAAAGAAGGCTCGAATCTCCCCTAATAATAATAATGATAAAAAGCGAAAACTTGAGGAGTTGTATGATGCGAAGCTGTCGGATTGGCTTGCAGCCGGAAGGAACGGGAGCACTGGAGCTAGTGGTGGCAGCTGCAGAAGGGGATCCTCGCCAAAATCTGATGCTGGATCAGACAAGTCCCTGTCAGCTAGTGCTGGAACTAGAGATGATATTGTACTTCTTGTGCCAAGGAAGCAGGTGCCAACTCCTACTGTAAATCTGAGGAAGGATAGGGATATGAATCTGGGTAGGGCAGATGATGGGAACTTCGTGGCTAAATCTCTGGTTGGGACAAAGTACAAAGGTGTGTATTTGAAGGGCTCTATGGCAGGTGATGTAGATCATTTAGTGAATGAGCCATATTTTGACAAGACAGTGGTGTCAACTGAAATCTCCACATTCAATGAAGATGCCAAGGATGAATGGAGTGACCAGATTTTGAAAAATACCAGTGAGCTGGTCAGAGGGGAACCTCCTGCTGTTCCTAATATGCCTGAGGAGGTTAAACCTTCAGTATCTATGGAGAGAGAAGAATACAGTGATCTCTTGACCGATGTTGATTTCAGTGAGGATGTCATAGAGGAAGCTATCACAGTTGATGAGCCCACAAATTTCTCCAGTGCACCTGAAGGAGGCGATGCTGTGATGATGGAGGAAAAAATAGTCAATCTTCTTGAAGACAAGCGTCTTGATGCTACAAGTAGACCAGAAGAAGGCACCATTGTTACTCAGGAGTTGGAGAAGAAAGCCAAACTTGCAGTTGACGAGTCTCGTGGTATGTCAAATAGACCTGAAGAAGTTGTTGCTCTTGTCACGAAAGACATAGAAGAAAAGGGTAATGTAGCGGTAGCTATTGAAGGTACCATAGTTTCAGAAGGAGTTGGAAGGGTTGGGGAGGGAACAAGTCATTCTATTGGAGTCTTGTCAGGGAGCAAACAAGGAGCCTATGCAGGTGTTACGAACAATCCCCAGGAGACAGTGGCTTTGCTTGAGGAAATACTTCCAGTTCAGCAGGCAAATGATGTTGGTGAATGTGTTGGAACGTCATGCATAATGGAGGATACTTGTGCGGCTGCTGGAGTGGCAACAAATGATGAAGAAACCGCTTTAGATTTTGTCACGGATAAGGAGAGGGAGATTTCCTGTAAAGAAGAGATTGGAGGAGAAAGCAATCAGATGGCTATGAAAGATAGCGAGCAGAAGTCTCATGAAGCTCCTCCAGTTGACATTGTAGAATCTGGAGAAGACATTACTCTTATGGAAAAAGGCAATGAGGGTGAGCACAAAAATGTTCCTCAAACAGTGGAGGGCATTAATATTGCTGCAGTTCTTTTGGGTGTTCCGGAAGAAGGGAGTGCAGACGTGGATAAAGCTCTGAATCTAACACAGAAAGACGCTGATGATGTGCACAAGAAAGTTGCAGAAGTACAGGATGCAGAACATGTACAGATTAATACTATGGCAAATGGAGGGGCAAATGAGGGGCACAACGAAGTTGCTGAAGTAGAGGATGTAGACATTGCAGAGGCAGAGATGCGTGCACAGTTTGATGCTGAGAAACCTGAGGAAGCTACAGAAGCAGGGCATGCAGATATGGATGACGGTAAGAGATCAACAGGGAGAGATACTGTTGAGGAGCCCGGAGATGTCCTTGAAGGTGCACATGCAGAAGCGGAAAAGGCTAGGGAGCCCATAGAGAACAACGATGATGATAAGCTAGCAGAGTTTCCTGGTATAACACATGCAGAAATGGAAGAGGTAAAGAATTTGATGAAGGAAGATGCAGATGAGAAGTTTGAGGAAGCTTTTGATATACAAAGTACAAAAATGAAAGGAACTCATAAGCCAATGGAGGAAGATACTAATGGTAAGCTTCAGGAAGTTTTTGACGTAGAACATGCAGAAACCAAACATACAAAGGTTTTGGTTAATGGAGTTGCGGACAAGAAGTTTGAAGAAAATTCTGAATTGGGAAGTATAGGGATTGATGGCAATCATGGGCCAATGGAGGAAAGTACTGATGGTAAAGTCAAGGCAGTACCCGAAGTGAATGCGGAAGTAGAACAAGCCAATGGGACTGTGAGGTGCAATGATAGGCCCGACAGCATCCTCCAAATAGACCTTCCAGCAAGGGACGAAGCCAGGTGCTTGGCCAAGAAAGATATTGAAGAAGATAATGCGGAAGTTCCACAAGGAAAGAGCGCGAACATAAACGATGAGGCGCCAATTGAGAAAGATGCAAATCAGGCCAAGAAAGATATTGAAGAAGATAATGCGGAAGTTCCACAAGGAAAGCACACGAACATAAACGATGAGGCACCAATTGAGAAAGATGCAAAGCAAAAGCCCAATGCAGGTGGCAGGGATTTACCAGAGAAAGAAGTTGATGGGTCCAAAGAGGTTTGCCAAGTGAAACGAGAAGAAGGGGAGGAACGCAAGGTGTTAAGGGCGAAAGATACTGAGGAGAATAGTAAGGATGCTCTTGTGGTTAAACAGGCAGAAGAACGACAAGGGGAAGCACTGACAGCAGAATATATGTACAACTACATTGAAGAAATTACTCTAGTGGAGCAGGTGGATGAACAAAGCAAAACACTCACAAGGATAGGTGTTGAGGAAAATCCCAAAGATATCACTCAAGAACAAGAAAAAGAATTTGACAACGATACAGTGGAATCTTTAAATAATTCAATTAATAGTTTGTTATGTAGCCCAGCCATCATACAGTCAAAAGAAGGGCAGAAGGAAGTTCCTGTTGAAGGCATGACGGAGAAGCTCTGCCTTCAGGATGTTGGGTTGATAAATGAGAGGGAATCATTGCCTGATGGAGCTGCTGCGGAGATTCAAGGAGTAGATGACTACAAAACTTTGGACATGCATGAGGTGAGTATGCTTGTAAATCTTTTACTGTATTGGTAGGGTAGTTAATATGATTGTTCTCTTTTGCAGGAAGTTTCTATTAAAGAGATACATGAGTGTGGAATAATATTCACAAATAAGGAGACACAAATATTGGAAGACAGCCATATGGTAGGAGATGGATCTAATGATTTGGTTCTTATGGAGATTGATGAAACTTGGTCTACAGTCGAAATTCAGAACCAGGAGGCTTTGGACTTGGACAAGGTGAGTGCACTTGCAGAATCTCCATCTGAAATATCTTTTCCAAGTCCTGATAGTTGATCTTTTGTAGCAACAAACAACGGAGGAAAGACAAGATTTAGGACCTACAATCGAGAACAAGAAAATGGCAATGTTAGGAGATGTCATTACGCTTGGGTGCTGTGAGTTTCAAGCTGATTCACCTGAGACCAAAATTAATGAGGTCCTGTCTACCAAAGGAATACAGAATCAGGAGCATTTGGACATTAAGGAAGTGAGTCTACGGACAATATAATTTTTTCTTTGATTGGTAGAATCTGATCATACTCTTTTACAGGAGCAAGTATCGGAAAAAGAATTGGGGTGTATAATCACAGAAGGAAATGCAAGACCCTTGGTAGTGGTCGATACACTTGGTGGTGGTGGAGCAGATACCACTGCGGCTATCGGGGATGTTAACAAGGCTAATTGCGTTGAAGGAATACAAAATATGGAAGCGTTCGGCAGTGAAGAGGCAAGTACAACTTTAGAATAGTCATCTGAGTTAACTATGATTCAGTCTGACAAGGCTGTTTTACAGTTGCAGGCAAGGCAGGACAAACAGCACAATGGTGTTGGAGATGGGAGGATCTTGGAAGACATGAGCGCCAATGATTGTGGTGACGTGAGAACACGGAACCAGTGGGATTTATGCATGGAGAAAGTAATGGAGCTTTGATCCCTTACCCCACTCCTTGCGTGTGGTCTCTATATATACATATACTAGTAGAATCTGATGAATATTGTCCACAGGAACCGGCGGTGCTGGAGAAGCAGGACGAGGGAACAACAGATGAGAACACAGGGAGAATGCTGGTTGACACAGATGCACCTGAATTTGGTGAAGCGAAACCTGATGGGACCATGAAAATGAATAATGATGTACTTTGTACGCAAGCTGTTAATATGGCCGAGGATAAAATTTCTTCGCAAAACCAGCAGAAATGTGTGTCATTGGGAGACCACAATAAATCAGATCCACAGGAACCGGCGGTGCTGGAGAAGCAGGACGAGGGAACAACAGATGAGAACACAGGGAGAATGTTGGTTGACATAGATGCACCTGAATTTGGTGAAGCGAAACCTGATGGGACCATGAAAATGAATAATGATGTACTTTGTACGCAAGCTGTTAATATGGCTGAGGATAGAATTTCTTCGCAAAACCAGCAGAAATGTGTGTCATTGGGAGACCACAATAAATCAGATCCACAGGAACCGGCGGTGCTGGAGAAGCAGGACGAGAGAACAACAGATGAGAACACAGGGAGAATGTTGGTTAACACAGATGCACCCAAATGTGGTGAAGCGAAACCTGATGGGTCCATGAAAATGAATAATGATGCTCTTTGTACACAAGCTGTTAATATGGCAGAGGATCAAGTTTCTTCCCAAAACCAGCAGAAATGTGTGCCATTGGGAGACCACGATAAATCAGATGTTGAAGACTCTGGATGGAATCAAACTGCAAGAAAAGAGTCCAAGGGGGCTCTTCAATCAGAGTTTGAACATGAGATAGAAGTGAAACAAGAAAAGTTATTAGAGAATAAAACAGAGTTGTCCATTGGTAGAGAGAATGATGAAGCGTCTGAACAAGAGCAGACCTACACAGAGAGTGCTTCAAGGGCTCCTTCAGGTATGGATCACCGGGGTGAGAATAACAAATGGGCTGAAGAATCGACAAGAAACTATGGGAAGCATGTTTCTGATCCAGTAAACACAGGTTGCCAGACCAGTAAATTTGGCCGACCAAGTATTGAAGAGGTCAGGAGAATACATAGTGGCAGTATATCTGTCTATCTGAAAGACATCAAAGTATGTCAGGAAAGAATTCGTTCTGATCCATCAAAGAGTACACATATAAACAATGCTGGGTATTATTCTCGACATGGAGCTCTGGAACCAGTTTCAGTCAGCAAGGATATCAAAGTACCATTGCATGATACTGGGAGGGTTTGTGGAAGAGATCGTGCACTGGAGTTGGTGACAGGTCCACCAGAAGAGACTCCTCGATGGAGACAAGAGCAATATGCACTTAATATTTTAGAAGATGTGCAAAATGCTCGCATTGCTGAGAAAACTAGGATGGAGATGGAGATCAGAATACTGAAGGCACAGATTGCTAGCATGCAGAGACAAGTGATGAACATGGATCATGTTGGTGAGGTTATTTCCAGATCAAAAAGGCATTGACCTTTAATTAGCTCCATGCTAAATTATAGGTTTGCATCAAATTTCATGTAGAACTGTACTTCCTTTGTGAGATCAAACACCAATGCATGCTAGTTTGTTTCGTCTGTGTTGACTCTCATGAAGGTCGGTACGCTCGTTTTCTCTTCGGTGAAGTTTATTTAAATTCTTTGCTTTCCTGAATGAAGGTGAGAGTTGCAATCTAAATAAGATAAGCCTCCAGAATGTGTAGTGAGTGAATTTTAACCTGCTGCCTAAATTGATCCAGTTGAGAAGACGAATTGGCTGGTAGTTTCTGGTGCAAAGTTAGTTTCTCATAAAACTCTGGGTGTGTAATCACGTATTACTTATAAGTAACTTCTAGCTCTGTTATAGCTTGCAACTATGAAAACAAAGCCAAATACTCATCACCAAGCATTCTTTCAGCTGTTACTTCAAGAAGATCTCATACTTTCCATGAAACAGTAAAAATATTACAACCTTGCATTTAAATACGGCGAGAGCCAGCCAGTTTTATTTATAGGGTCTTAAAAAAGGAAGGTAAAAAAAAAGCTCGTCAACCACTTGTATCCATAGAGATACAGAGTTCATTGCTCAGAAATACACTATAGGTAGCAGTTAACCTGCAGGAACTGAACTAGACAAGAACAGGAGCCGGAGGAGGAGCAGCAACCGTCCGGGCTGCCACAGATGATGCCGCTGGCTTCCCCCGGCCCATTGTGAACCCACGAGTCCCGTCGGGCATCCTCGGGCCCTGGGGAGGCTGCCTGGGGCTGAATGGACACTTCTGAGAAACCTGCCTGGGGCTCAATGGGCATTTCTGGGACGCCTGGCGAGGGCTCGATGTGTCAAAGTGGCCGACTGCGCCTGCGGGAGCAGACTGCGGGCTGTGCGGTGCAACGACATGGAGCTTCCCTCGCCCTCTTGCCCACCCTTTCTTGGCCCCACTCTGGTGATCCTCAGGCTGTGAAATTGGCAGTTTGCATGAGACAAGAAACCTTGAACAACTGCCTGTCCAACTGAATGGAAATCGGCACCGGAACTGTAGCCAGTGATGTGCTTACATGAGCTTCAGGTGAATGGATAGCTTCTGAAGTTGGGGAGTCGGATGACACCTGCGAGTGTGGCGATTCGTCATCGGAACCAGCATAGTGGTCGAAATCAGGCCGCTTGAGCCTCATTACTGACTTGGGCTGTGAGAAAATCATGGAGTTGCAGTCAAACAGATATGAGCAGCTGATGCTGCATTGCCTGCAGATCAATACTGGTTTGTAAGAAGAGGGTTCTTACAGAGCGCCTGAGTACTGTGCGCACACGGAGGCCTTTCCTCCAGTTCCGCTCATCGTTTAGCTTCTCTACCTGTCAGGAATTATTTTGAAGGCGCACCCATCAGTCTAACTACATGAAGAGCCAATGACCTGAAAAAAATGACCAGTACTGTGGTGGTAAATACTCACTGCTTTCTCAGCTTGCTGTGAGGTCTCATATTCGACTAGAGCATGCATCTTCCACAACAGCACAAGGTAAAATAGTTACAACATAATTTTGCTGGAAAAAAATTGTTTACTGCCCTGACCCTGATCTAGGCAAACATCCAACTTGTCAATTTTCACAATGAGCTTTAGATGGTATGATTATGACACGTATAGACCCTCTGGTGGTGCAGTAAGAGTTGAGTTGAAGAGGTGAAATAGATACCTTGTTGCTCACTAGTGTGTCTGACTTGGAAGCCCTGGCTGAGCTAGGCTCTTGGGGGTGGCATATCTTGATGTTCTTCACACTGGTTGGCATGCCAGTTACATCGTTAATGGACGATTCATGCATCATCAGTTCCTACATATGTTTATTTGTTTGTAAACTGTGGGGAATTAGTTGCCTTATCTGACCTTCCAACAACACTGAAGACCTTCTCGAGGCTGTTTCTCGATGAATCCTCTGGCAAATTCTCCGCTATGATCATCCGAGACTGCGCAGGCAAAACAAGGCGGTTCAGTTGTGGGTGGGCGGACTAGAGATGATGAGATGGAGTCTTTGCAAGTCAGGACCTGAAGTTCTTCCTTGTGCTTCTCGGTGAAGGGCTGCCTGCGCCGAACTTTCTTCCCATCATCGCTGACAATCTGCAGCCAACATTTGATCATCCTGTGAGAAGGATGCTTCATCTTCTAGCTGCAACAAACAGTGGCTATAGGTTGCAGGGAGCAGCTTAGTTACAAGCTTTGTGGAGGTGCGGAGAGCCTTGACCAGCATCTGGTTGGTTGCTCCCAGAGACTTGATCTTCTTCCATGATGAAATGACTGATAAGGGAACTGCATGTATATAAAGGAAATAACATGTCTGCTTAGTCTGAATGTATGTTATACTTATACGGAGTAGTACTCTTTCGCTGCGCTGCAGAAGAATGAAATGGCACTGCATTCTCTTGTGAATGAATATTGTTTTTTTGCTTACCGTAACCCTCGGAGTCTTTGTTCATGATCTTGAGCAAGAACTCGTTGGCGACCAGGTTAATGTCGCTGAACTGGTACTCGACCTGCTTGACGATCTTCTGCGCGACGTCGGCCGAGCCGCCGCCGGTGCCCTTGGCCTGGGCGCTGTTGCTGGCGGCGGCGGCGGCGGCGAACTTGGCGTGCGCGAAGTCGGGCATGAAGAAGACGGGCTCGTGGTCGTGGAGGAAGCTCCAGTCGGGCGCCGGCTGCATCTGCAGGAAGGGCGAGTAGTAGCCGCCCGCGGGGGCGGACATGGGCGTGGCGGTGGGCGACATGGGCACGAACTCCGGCGCGTGCACGTTGAACTTGAAGGAGGCCGGCGCCGACATGGGCGTGGGCGGCGCCGCGGTGGCGCCGGCGTCGGGGTCAGGGCTGCTCTCCTGCGCGGCGGCCATGGCTGGTGGTGGTGACCCAGGAATGACGGATGGATCGTGGCCGGCGCGGCGAGCCTATATAAAGGCAGGTGGTGGGGGGAGGAGGAATGGTTGGTCTGTGCATTTCATGGCCGCTTCTCCCGCGCACGCATGCACTGCACGCCCGCATGTCTCGTCTCCTCCCGCCTTTGACCCTTGACCCCCAATGAGGGACTCCGCTTACATCTAGGGCCCCTAAATCTCCCTGCTAATTTCGACCTGCGCCTCCACTAATCTGCCACCTCGATCGCCACTATAACCCCTTCTCTAGCATCACCAAACAAGCAAGCTAATCTCGCATTGCTGCAGTGATGAATCTGCAACTTCGCACCAGCACGCCAAAAATGTTTTTTAAACATGGCAAATCTCACGCTTTTGATGGAGCATGGCAAATCTTAGTCATGCCAAGAATTTGCCGTGCTCCCAACAACATAATTTACCATGAAAATCGTCAGATTTGCATGGTTAAAAATCTGGCATTAGATTTGTATGTAAAAATCCAAAAAAAAAAACGCCGATAACTGTCACACGTGTGGCATATATGGGGTTGTGTCGTACGCCCTGTGTGGCACGGAGACAAATCCGCCCGCACGACGGCGTCGGCCGCACGCATCCACAACCCGCACGTCCAGGGTGTGGCACAATCGCCCACACGTCCGGGCTATCAACCGCGCTTCCCGCACGACCCAACGCGCTCGTCGTCCCGGTCTACCTTCGAACCCCAATGCGACCTGTGCCGTCGTCTCCTACTTCTCGATCCCAAACCTACATCGTCTTCCTTCTGTAGTTGTCATGGCAACCAGAGCATATGTCTAGCGCCTCTCCACCCCCACCCCCACTGCCACCCCCCTCCCTCCCGCCCCCAGCGACGACGAGCTAACTGGTGGATCTCCGATCTCCTCTTGTTTCTCGTCCTTTTTCTGTCCAGAAAATTAAAATTTCGGGTTGCCCACGAAGATGGCGACTAGATCCACACTGTCATGGCAAACACACCATGGATTTGTGTGTATTCCCCTTTGCCCACCAACATAAGCCAGATCTGCCATGTTCTATCCTAGATTTGAACTAAGATTATGGGTTGGGTTGTTGCGAGTAGATGATCCAGAAGAATGTGTACAATTCACTAAAATTAGGAGAAGAAAGGAGAAATTTGGGTGGTGCCTAGGGAGGGAGAAAACTAATTGCCACCTGTATCTGACGTTAGTTGCCACCTATCTTTGTCGTCAGCTGCCACCATGTTATGTTGTTGCTTGCCATCATATTATCTTGGATGTTGCCATTCGGTTCAAAATGATAGTTGGCATCCAGATTTCAAAAAAGAGAATGAATGCGCATGTCCTACGTGCCATGATGTATTGGTTGTCTATGCAAGAAATGTGATAAGATTGCTGTATTTTCTTGTATGTGCAAACAGCAAGCATGCATTTTCAAAATATTCATGCGTTCTTGTTCATGCAGTGACTGAAAACACAGTGGGAGAAAAAAGCAGAAAAAATGAATCATGAAGACGACACTGATCCTTGGTTTTCTCAAAGGCCGGAAGCACACCCTTGGGATGCAACAGAGTACAACCAACTAATTTCCGCAGGGCCATTGCTACCACTACTAGAGCAGTACGCGAGCATCAGTACAATGCATGATCAAAAAAGGGATTGTTGCCATGTTTGTGACGACGAAAATGGCATTCTACTTATGTCATACAATGTCATTTTTTGCAGGTTCTTATGACACAACCACACACACAGGGATACCATGGAAAGTTCAAACACAGGGCGCTAACGCTGACAGATGTACGGGGACTAACTTCAAGTAGCCAATGTGGCAAATCAAGGTAACGCATACGAAAGGAGCATACTGGTATGGCCATGAAATTAAACTTGCAAGGATGGAAAATACTTATGATTTTTATGGAAAAACTCAGGACCATCATGCAACACGTGGCAACAGGCGGCAATGAGGTACATGCCATCAACGTCGTACACAGGTGAGTCGTATGAAGTGATTTTGTGGACAGTGAATCAGGAGAAGGAACATAGGGCACAGGGTTGTTTATGTGGTGTTTTGACAAAACGCAGTTGCCGTGTCTGGTCAACTGTAATTGCCATGTCATGGCAACTAGACAACTGCCATGTCTGGACAACTACAGTTGCCATGTTTAATCAACTGTGATTGCAATGTCTGAACAACTATGGATGGCAAGTGTGAGCAAAATCTGTTTGCCATGTTTGAACCACTACGTGTGCCGTGTTGTACAAACTACTGTTTCCATGCATTGACCAACTGCTAATGATCACGGATTGTTATGGTGGAACCACATCGACAAACGTATTGTGGCAAACATCATAGTTGCAGGCCATCGCTACTGCAGATAGAGCACAACAAATTGGAATAACAAAACAACTTCGATTAGCACATGCGGCACAACAAGGTAAAAAAATATGTGAACCATCAAAACTACAATGCATTTTCTTTTGTGGAAAAGCATGGGAGGAAAGTGGATTTGTCACAGTTGTGGCGGAAAACAACAAAAATGCTACCAAGTGGACAGGTGCATACAATCATCTATTGTCTTCAGGATTTGTCAATTACTGTATGCATGTGTGCAACATTCATGATTGTCTCCATTTGCCTAGTGGGCTCGTACCTAGAACGCAACTTTTGATGCTAAAACATGCTGGTTGCCATGTCTTGGCAACAATAGCTGCATGTTTGTTGGACTGTAGCTGCCATGGCTAGAAAACTGTAGTTGCCATGCGTGGCCAGATGCAGATGCCATGGCTTGCTGTATGAATGATGTCATGCCAACTCAGATGCAGTTGTTATATTTCATTACGATAAACCTTCCATTCAAGCAATGCTTACACACGTCCCTGTTTTTTTATTGCAGGACCTTCAACTACAATCAACAATGGCGCGGGGACATCTACTGTGGGAACCTCTGAGCACACGAAAGGAGCGTTCCACCAGCAAGTCAACATTCCTGCCGCAAACAATGCAGAATCAGTGTCGGAACTGGCAATCGTTCCAGCAATGACGACAAGCACACCTTTGCACAACAGCACAAGCAACACTCAAGCAGATGAAATAGCAGCCGATACTGGAGTGAATGATGAAACCGATGACGAAGCATAAGGGGATGAAGAAGATGGATAGTCAGAAATCATGATACCTCAACCACCATATGTTGGGCAGAGATTTGATTCATTTGAGGAAGCCAAGGAATTCTACCAGAGATATGCAATGTTCCATGGGTTTGCGGTGAACACCGAATACCATAGGAAAATTAAAAAAACTAACGAGTACAACAGAGGTGAGATAAGGTGATACAAGGCACGAAGGAACAAGAAGGGTAAAGGTGTTGCGCCCGTCGTGCCGGAACGAAAGAGAGGTATCATTGTCAAGACGGAATGCCCTGTCCGGTGTAAGCTAAATACAGATGGAGCACGGTGGGTGGTCACCGAATATTTCGAAGAACACAACCACGAACTCATAAAGAAGTTTGACCTGGTAAAATTTCTGACCGTCCACGGAGGATTCAGCCCCCTCGAGAAGAAATTCGTAAAATTGCTACATGATTGTAACGTCGGTCCATCAAGAATGATCCAAATACTGTCCCTGATCCACAGCGGAGATGGTAGACTGAGTAGCATGCCCTACATACCAACAGATGTCACAAACCTAAAGGCAAAGTACCATAGAGAGAGCAGGTTGGCTGACATATAAGACACGATAGCCTACTTCAACAAGAAAGCAAAAGCAGATCCTGATTTCTTCTACACGATAAGATTGGACGATGAGGACCGTGTCAGAAACATGTATTGGGTGGATGGTGCTGCAAGAAGAGCCTACAAACATTTCCGTGATTGCATTTCGTTCCACGCGACATATCTCACTAATATGTACAAGATGCCCTGCGCTCCATTCATAGGAATAAATAACCACAATCAGTCATTGCAGTTCGGTTGCGGACTCGTTCGGAACGAAGATACGGATGGTTACACATGGCTATTGAAAACCTTCTTGGAGTGCATGGGTGGACTTGCTCCGATGAACATAATAATAGACCAGGATTTTAGCATGCATGCAAGCATAGAGGAGGTCTTTTCATTGGCAGTGCACAAGCACTGCAGGTGGCATATTATTAAGAAGGCTGAGGAGATGCTAGGACCGTTCTTTGCTGACCATCCAGAGCTGCACAAGGCATTCGAGTTGTGCGTGGACCATAGCTTGATGGTGGAGGAGTTTGAACAGGGCTGGACGGCTATGATTGAAACATATCAAGTCCAAGAGAACGAGACACTTACTAGCCTGTGGGAGAAGCGAATGTACTGGGTGTTGGCCTACTTCATGCAGTGCTTCTTCCCATTTCTGCAGACAACACAGCGCAGCGAGGGGTTCAATGCTGTCTTGAAGCGGTACGTGAGCCCTGGCAACTCATTGCTACAGTTTGCCAAGCAATATACAGCTTTGCAACAGAAGATACTGGGATCTGAGCTACAGCAAGAAGAAAACACCGTGCTCAGGCAACCTAAATTGCTAACATATTTACCTATGGAGAGGCAAATGAGCAAGATATATACCAACAAGATTTTTAACAAGTAAGTGGATTATCTTACCGTCTTATTTGCACAAGCATGAAGGTAGTAGGTGCCAGGTAGAATGCAATGCAGTTGCCAACTTTTTATACATGTTGATCTATTTGAAAATAGCAACAGGGTACATTGTAAGCATGAACTATAGTTGCCATGTGAAAAACAACTATAGTTGCCATGTGTGTTGATCTGTAGTTGCCATGTGAAATTTTATGTAGTTTCCATGTGAGACAAATTTGCATTTGCCATGTTATATGAACTGCATTTGCCATGTTTCATGAACTGCATTTGCCATGTTAAATAAACTGCAGTTGCCATGTTAAATGTTATGCAGTTGCCATGTCAAATATTATGCAGTTGCCATGTGGAAACAAACAACCCAAGAAAAATGTGGGAAAAAATAAGGACTTCCATGCCATTAGTTGATTTTTAGATACGTTTGCTATGTTACGACCTACCTCAACATAAGGTGCTACAAAACATCATATAAGAGTTTAACAAAAGCACAAAAACATGCAGATTCCAGGAAGAAATAAAGCGTGCCAGCATGTACATGGCTTACCAGGTGGACGAACATACGTTTAAGGTGTGTTTTCTCTTGGGCATGTCGGATTCAGAACCTGAAGACCCAGACAAGGGAAGGAACTACTTTGTGAAGGCCACGATAAACGAAGGTGAATACTACTGCCAATACTGCAAATTTGAACGGGACGGGATTGTCTGCTATCACATACTAAAAGTAATGGACATGCACGCGGTCACGCGATTGCCCTGCCATTTCATACGGAGGCGATGGACTTGGGACGCTGACGATGCGTTGGGGCCACAAACATCAAATGCAGTTTTGGCTGTGCATGATGAGAGACCAGAGGCAACCATGGAAGCCTTGAGGCACGTTGTGTTGACCAAGAACTATGCTGAACTGATAGATGAAGCATGCAAGAGTGATGAAACAACGAGGGTGGCAGAAAAACACAGGAAGGCCCTGAAAAGAGAGCTTGATGAGATCAAAAAGAGGAAGGCTGAAGAAGCCTTACACAGGTTCCCCCGCACCTCGAGTGCGCCTTCGTCCACGGGTCCATCATCTGAAAACTCGGAGGTAGGGTCTGGAACAGCAAGCACGCAAACCCAGGTCAGGAACCCGCCCCGTTCCATCACAAAAGGGCGTCCAAAAGAGGTGAGATACAAATCGGGGTTGGAAATTCAAGCAAAACACAAGAAAACAAAGAAAGGTACGGGAAATCCGTAAGCAACTGTGGAGGATTGTAACTTGGGTGTTGGTGTCATTTTTGTAAGGTAGATGGACTAGATTTTTAAAAATGGGAGAATGACTGTTGGTGGGCATCATAATTTGAAGAAAATGCCATGAATGAATGACTATAATTGCCACGTGTGTGCTACTAAATCTGCCATGCAACTTCCATCGAATCTGCCATGTTATTTCTACTGAATCTGCCATCGCGTTGTTTTTTCCCCACCCATATTGTATTGTATGCATACTATGAACAAGCTAGTTGAAACGATCACGTGCAAAAAAATACGAGATAGCGGCTGCTTATGAGCTATCATGCTAACCGATACAGTTAGCAATGCAAAAAACCCAAAAACCAAAAAACGAAATGATTACTTTCACTAACCGTGTCTGATCAACTATATTTGCCATGTTTCAGGCATCATAGACGCATTCAAACACCCAACTGGTACTACCAACCACAAACACATAATAGTAGTGAACATAAACGTAGCTGTTCTCACACCTAAGCAGGTTCACATCCACACATATATTACAAATATTCAAATGGCACTCACACGCCACCACTATATACTAAACTACGAGGGGATGCATGTCACAACATAGCACACGGACATAATTTTAAAAGAACAAGTTGATACCTTACATTCCTCAGCCACAGAATGTAAGGTAGGCATGCGGTATGGAGCATCACGTCATCACTTGTACTTCTTGTTGACTTTTTTGACAGATTCCTCTATGAACTCTCGTGCGTTGGCCCGCGTGTTGAAATCTTCATTCACCAACTATTTCCATGTGTATATTTTACGGAGCTCCAAGACCATTGCAGCTGTGACGACAGGGACCCATCGACCTTCCCACTTTGCAAGGTATTCCAACAAGTGAAAGCCACAGTCATGCCTGTAAAGAAAAGAATCAGGTGAACTGAAGAGAACAGAAAAAATGATAAAATTCAGTGCAGAGGTGAGAAAAGGTTTAGGATTGGTGTGGAGGACACATCAAAAAGATAGTAATTACCGGTTTCCTTGCTTTGTAGTCGCGACATACTCGATTGGAAAATGACTGATCTGGACCTTTGAGTTTTCGTAGTGATGGTTCCATGTCTCTTTGAGGTTGTTGATGAAGAATTCAGCATGTGTAATAAGGTCTGCATCAGCTTCTGAACGCATTGAATCAAGCACCTCAAATCGTTTGTTCTTTAGGTCAAGGCAAATCGCGTAGTGGTGACCACACTTGCCATGTGGGTCGTGTGGTGCAAGCTCCTGGAACATGGGGAACAGTACCTGCAAGTAAAAAGACGAACGAAAAAGCAGAATTCACATCAAAATCAGATTGATGTAGTTGAAAAAATGATATGTAAAATTATTGCTAGATGCAGAAAGAGATATATGAATAACCAAGCATCAACTAGTTAAAGTGAACGCGTCGAAAGTGTTTATTTTCCATGTGTAATTAAAAGAAGTTGCCATCCATGTATAAACAAAGTTGCCCAATATTTTAAGTGAAGTTGCCACATAAGTTGCATTAAAAACAATCAAACTTATTTTACATGGCAACTGTTGCCACATGAAAACATCTGTCACAAAACAGTATGTAGCCCACATATGAAGCATAGCTACTGACAAAACATATCATGGGAGAAAATATGTACAAACAAGAAGGAACACTCACACATTTCTTCATTGTGAGCTTGAATTCACCATGCGCGGCAAAATGCTTCATCGGGATTTTATGGTGGAAGTCACCATCCCATATTTTGCAGGTCACGCTGTACTGCATGATCGTCTTGTTGGCGCAAATATCCATATGCATGTTGATGAAGTCAATCCCACACGCAACTACATTCTTCGACATTTTACCAAGTGGCCTCACAGACTCGGCAAGATCACCCAGGTCGACGTACGTCGCATCACATTGTATGATTTTGGTTCTGTCCAAACATGAGCTGTATGAAAAATGATATAACATGAAAGAATCATGTCTACTAAATAAAAATAAAAATAAAACATAAACGACACATGTCTGTAATAGCAAAGGAAAAATATCAGAGAAAAGCAAGTGAGGAGTTATGTGGTGTGGACATTACGCTTTCAACTCCTTCATGTGCTTGCTGTTGGACCCCGCATTTCCAAAACGCTTAACAGTATCATAAAGATCATTCTGCTCCTTTGTGTCCTTAACTTCGGGCTCATAGTCATCCGCGAGGGGTGCGTGAACTACCCTATGCTGCCTCATAGATCTAGGGGTGGCACTTCTAACAGTATCCTCGGATACCGACTCAGCAGGCACGTTAGATCTTGATTTCCCCTAACCCCGTGACGACCTCCTCTTCGATGCTTCCTCCTCTATCCTGTGATAAGCTTCATCAAGTGACGGCGAAATCTCCTCAGGGGTGGCTGCAAGGATCAAACAATGGGTTAGGGAACAACAACAAGTTATTGTGAAAAAGAGTGCACAATGTGAACTATAGGTGCAAATTAGAGAGTGTCCATGTGGAAACAACTCCAGTTGCCATATGCACTGCACTGTAGTTGCCATGTGACAACAACTGCAGTTGCCAAGTACATTGCACTAGAGTTGCCATGTCGCAGCAACTCCAGTTGCCATTTTCTTTGCTAATGGAATTGCAACATGGCAGCAACTCTGGTGCCATGTTGCAGCAACTCCAGTTGCCATGTGCATCTAATGAGATTTGCCATCACCAGTAAGAAACCAAAAAAGCTTGTGACAAACGTCAGACTAGAAAAATGTAGAAACAAAATGATAAACACACAAAAAATGTACCTTGCACTATTGGCTCTGCAAACTTCACAGCCTTCCTACCATCAGCTATTGGCTGCGCCATCATTGGGGTCGTGCCTGTCGGGAAAGCAAAGGAAACAAGCACATGATCGTGCACCACTGGTTCATCTTGACTGCGATCGATGCCAAGGCTAAAGCTCGGTGGGGTGAAAGACACTAGATGCCTCTCCTGCGTACCAGCCGGATCGCGAACAAGTTGCTTGGCAGAATCCAGGGGTGACAGATCAACAAACATTTCTGCCTCGTCCGCTGCAGAATCATCAGGCTTATTAGTAGGGCGGGGCATGCTGTTAGTGGTATCAATCGCAACTTTCTTGCCAATCTTCTTGTTTGGGCTGTAGGGGACACCAATGTTGACTGGGAGCTTAGAAGTTCGCAAATTTAAGCTGGGGTTCTCCATGGCGGTGAAAGACGCAGTCTGCTCCGGACGTTCATCCCCTTCAGTCGTGCACGGCTTGCCACCTGTGTCGGTTGTACTCTGGACTTCCGTTTTCTCCACAGCATTGCTTTTGGTAGGAGGTGGGAACAGTGTCGAGGCAGACACATAACCAGAGTCATCTCTGTTGGTCCTAGCTACAACAGGTGCATTGGATATGTCTGCAGGATGCTTGCAGGGGCTACACCGCCTAGGTGGAAGACCATCTTGCGCAACGGTCTCCATAGCAGCCTCTGGACCACCAGAAGCTGGAGCTGTTGTGCCATGAGACTCACCTGTGGATGGCATATCATTCTGAATTGTGGCCGCAACCCCTTCTTTTGTGGACACAGAAGTGCCACCAGCCACACGCCTGGAAACCGTATCAGATGAGCAGGAATCTTCCTTGTTTAGGTTGATCTCAGGAGCGTCCACTTCAACACTTGTTGATCAAGTGGCATGGGTCACAACAGCAACCCTCATTGCCACCAGTGTGGGCAATATCTCAGCAGTCCTGGAAGATACAGACTCATCACTCCCAGATATACAGATGCCTGTTGTTGTAGTCTGCACATCTGCAACCGGCGGAGATGGTCGACCGCTTGCATCAGAGCTAGTGGGAACAGTGGGCGGTACAGCAGCAGATTTGACGACTAGCGCCTCATGAACATTTGAGTTGCCACTTGTCGACAGCTTGGAATGAATGTGTTCGAGTGGGTCTCTAGGGTTGTGCTTGGTCACGCGTGTAGTAGTCTTCTTCACCCTACAAGAAAACACATGAAGAGTATAAAAAAGTGAACAAAATAATTATCATGGTAGTCATCATAAAAATGAAAAGTGTGTGATGTGCCAGAGCTGCCATTTGAGAACAAGGTATGGGTGAGCACACATGACAATGTAGGTGGTGGAGGTTAGTGGAAAGCTGCTAGTTGCCATATCAGTGGAATAAGAAATTGCCATGTGGTGTAGTTAGCAGTTGCCATACAGAACAAGCAGTAGTTGCCATACAGCAAAAAAATATATCATGAAAAATAGCAGTTGCCATGTGGAACTGATGGCAGTAGCCCATGTGGCAAGCCGGACAGCTGCCATGAGAAGCAGACGGTAGTTGCCACATAAATGTATCAAGTAAAAAAGTTGTGTATGATCTAGAATGCACCAAGCAAAAAAAATAGCGCTACGACAATGAAAAATAGGGAGAACCTACTTCTTGATTGTCTTCCTCAAGTCTTCCAACACGACAGGATCACCGGTGTTGGACGTCAACGTACGAGGAGACGACCTAGTGGAAGTGGTGTCACCAGCAGTGGGAGCATCCTTGTTCAATCGGGCAGAAACACGGGTTGGCGTTGGTGCTTGTTTCTTATTAACTGCTCGTCCACCAGCTGTCGCCTCACTGCACGTAGAAAGAATGGCAAAAAAGGATACCAAGTGTGAGACATAAGAATCATTCCGCACTTAGCAAACAATGAAAAAAGGTTGGTCTGTTAAAAAGGAGGGACAAACAAAACACTAAATAGATGTTGAACCTCCTCCTAGCAGTTACGGGTCGGTCCTAGACCTCTTGCCAACAGAGCCCTGCCCAACATCCTCTGGAGCCCTGCCCCTCTTTGAGGGAGACACCCCCCGTGTCTCTCGCAACTGTTTGTTCAATGGCTTCATCTGGTGGAGGAAAATTTGCTGCAGCCTTATCCTTCTTACCACCTGCACGAACTTCAACATGTTCATCGTCGTCGATTTCATGTTGCACATTATCCATGTCAACGTCATCGTCCTTGTCGAGACCAGCATCTTCATCTATCTCATCTTGCGTATCAGGGAGCTCCTATGAGCTGTTGTAGTCATACCGCCTACGGCAACCAGTTGGTCGATGTGTCCGTTCTCTAACAAATGATGTGAACTGCCTCGCAACCTCGTCGTTATCAGAGCCATTAAGTGTCGTCCAACCCTCACCCAACTTCTCGAGCAAGCCGGTCATGCCAGAAGCAAACTGCCCAACTAGATGCTCAACAGGTGCCCTCGCCTGAGCACAAAACAAAAAGTAGCAATAACCAAACATATTAGAGACACATGCGTAGGAACAACAAAACCAGAACAACCATAGAGATATATCAAAATGCAAAGAGAAAAACAATTTCAAAAAACAAAATAAACATTCTTGATTACCTCAGCAGGACAAGATGGAGCTGAATGCACATCCATCCACTTGCCAAAGTGTTGTGGCCCACCAAACACACTGTAGTCTATAGCATGCTTGGCCATTAGCTGGAAAACAGCAAAAACAACTAAGATGTAAGAGAGAAAATAAGGAACAGTGACTAACAATTCATGTATTGCAGAAGGAGGAAAAAAGGAGTTTCGACACGGATGGCGGAGTTGCCGTATGGGGTCAGACATGGGTGCCATGTGCAGACAACCATGGATGCCAAGGTATCTAACTCTTGTTAGCCGTAAATGGTTGCCATATGGGGATTTTTTCATATGTTATGCATCATCAAAAATGAAGAATGTCGTGCAAGAAAGAAGGCAGAACTAACCTGCAGTTTCCCATATTTCATATCAGTTATCCTATCTACGGCAAGCACAACCTTGACAACATCGTACGTCCACGCAGAGACATCAAACTTATGTGGAGGCGGCGGGCCTCCTATACCAGTAAAGTCGACCGTGGACAGATCAAGACGATCGACGTACATGAGCTGGTATACACAACAAAAAAGAAAGCAATGTCGGTTGCCATCATGCTATGCTGAAAAGAAAGCTTACGTAGTTTCCTTGAGTCATCAAGTTAAAGGGAATGAAGAAAAAAGATTTGCCATCTATCTATGTTAGTTGCCATCATGTTGTGTGACAGTTGCCATCTTGGTATGCTGATAGCTGCCACCAGCTCAACATCATGGTTGCCATGCAGATTGTATAAAAGAGAATGAATGTATGAAATTAACACTTTTTTGTGCTATTGAAAAATGTTATTGCCTTGTAGGCAGCAACTACAGATGCCATGGATCAAACAAAAAGTCACTTTCACATGAAAAAGATTCACATAAAAAAATGAAAACAAAGGGTTGCCATGCACGATCTTGTACGGTTGCCATGCACGATCTTGTACAGTTCACACTTATCAACAGCTGCGATGTTGATTTAGGAAAGCATTGAACTGTGACAAGAGTATTTGCAAAAGAGTATGGAAAAAATACCATTAGGTGCAAGCGACAAACCTTTTGGTACATCTTGTTTGAAAATGCATCATGCAGGAAGTCAGCGATGAATTTACACCAATTCATGTTACTAACGTCTTTCAGCTTCACCCACACAACACAATTTCAGGACAAAAAGTTGCCGCATCAGCATTCAAATGAAAAACATCAAAATACTGGCAGTGACTAGCTTCAGATGACATCAAAAATCAAAAGATTGAATGGAAAAAGAAGTAGAGAGAGAGCATTCACCAGGATGGGGAAGCACTTGTTGCTTGGGCGAAGAGATGTTGTAGGCGCAAAGACAGCTGAGATCAAGTACATGAGCAGCTTCATCTTAAATACCTTGCCATGAGTTTTCATGCCCACCAGCGAAGTTGCCAGCACAGTTGTCTTCGGCATGGATGCCATCCCAGGAAACAAACGGGCGAACAAGACTTCCTCAATCTTATTATTCACCTTATACGGGACTTTGATCTCTCCACGAGGCACATTCAGAGTGCAGAACACAGATTCCTCGTCCAAAGGTAGTCTTCCACGTCCCGGAATCATGAATTCCCTGGAGGCATGATCATAAATTTCACCGAGCCAGTCGCATACAGGGTTCACTAGGTTCTTGCACCGAACATCCATCAGAGCCTGCATCCCCATTTCACCGGCAGCTCCCTTCTGATCATCAGTAAATCCCTCGATCAATATAGTCAGGCGTTCTTGCGAAGCCCTATTGCGATAATGTTTCTTCTTTTGCATAACAGAAAATGGATCATTTGGTGACATGTTCAATGTCATGAAAATTTAGTTCTAACGGAAGATTGAAAACTAAAAGTGACATTAAAACATATGGGGGTCGAAAGTGACCTCATCACCATCTTTTGTCCGACCAGTCGCGCGATTCTCTTGTGGTAACTCCATGAAGTCATCATCATCATCTTGACGGTCGCCACGAGCCATTGTGCTACGGTAAGAATAAAGCACACATTAGGGTGAAATGAAAACACAGCTGATGGATACAAAAAGAAATGCATCAAGTAAATATTCAGTGGATATCATCGATGAACAAAAATGAAAACTCCATGGTTGCCCCAAAGTTTACGCATCTGAAGAGGGAAGTAATTGCCATCAGCTGAAGATGCACAAAAAGGCAGAAAAATGATCAAATGGAAAAGCAATTGCATAAACATGGCAACTGGACGTGTATGTGCTGCTGAAGGAGGCAGTTGCCACCTAGCAGAACCTACTTGCCATGTTGGCTCCAATGAAAGTGGCAAATGAGGCAGAGCATATGAACAGCCACCCCCTAGGATTGTCCAACATGAAATGTGGCAACTAACATACTGGCTTCATAAAAAATGTACAGATCATAAGGCACTTCAAATATGTTCAAGTTGCCATGTTAACACAAGGCACTTCAAAAAAGGACAGACAACTTCCACTGCACAACATATAATGTGGCAACTCACACCCTGGCCTCATATAAAAATGAATTGCCATGTATTCACATAATGTACTAGGATCAAGTTGCCATGTTAACACAAGGCACTTCAAAACAGGGCAGAAAACTTCCACTTCATAACATATAATGTGGCAAATCACACCCTGACCTCATATAAAAATGAGTTGCCATGTAGTACATTCAAATATGTTCAGATATCACAAGTCATCATGGCAAACGCAATTGAGTCTATTGTACAGTGAATTTACCATTATCTTGCATGTGACATGGCAACAGGCATAGTGCAATCACAAAATTAGTTGCCACATGAAAAGCATAGTCGTGGCAACTGACACGGTTGATCAGAAAATTAGTTGCCATCGGTGATGATAGTTGTTGAAAATGTCATGACTGCCATTATCCTACACTTTGAAATGCACCAACCTAGATCTAGGGTTCATTCGCAACTACCATACCCTGAATTCAACAACAAAAAACTCCCTACACCGATGGTCATAGCATTTCGAGACAAATCGTAACTAACATATAGAAAATCGCCCGCTCAATCGCAAGGCAAAAGCCGAATGTGGCTGCGGACCGTCCGAGCCACACCGGCATGACTGCCACCGCGGCGGCGACGAAACTGCGCAATGCCACCCTAAATGGCAAGCACGCGACTCCACCGCTGACGGGGACGCCGGAGCACCACGAATCGGCCGGAATCTCGAGGAAACTCGAGTGGAAATTGACAACAGAGGGAGGGGACGGAAATCGCAGGCAGGAATGTGAGCACGGGAGGGAGTCTTACCTTCAATCTGCGGCTGCTCCGGCGACGACACTACGGTCCGACGAGCCCCACCGACGGCCGTGAATGCGGTCGACTTTTCCGCCGCCTTCTCCTCTCGGTTTCTCCTCAATCGAATGCAACTGGGTTGTGCAGAAATGAATGGGGAGGGGAGTGAATGAACCGCGAGGGAAGAGCGAAGTGGGAAAACGTGGGAGACGGCAACCGCAGTCGGGCATGGCGTGCGGACGCGACGGCAGTTCCACCGCATGCCCCGACTCGCAACTGCTGACCTCGGAGGAGAAACCGGCATGCAGACGAACTGCCTACACGCCACACATGGGACTTGTCCTACATGACACAGCAAATCCACCTTTTCGTGTCAAGATTCGCGTGCAAAATGCAATGAACGACGATGAAGGCGTGTGGACGAGTTGGGTAACGCCCACACGTGTGGACGTTAGTGTTTCCAAAAAAAAAAGAGGCAAAAGCAACAGGACATTACACATTTGCACTAAAACCGAAATTGTTCATATCAGAAAGTGCTAACTGTATTTCCCATCACGCAGAAACAACGGTGTCTTCTTGTCCGTGAGCTAGACATTTTAGAGAGCTAACAGGAGACAATTTGCAAGGAAGAAATAATGGCGACATGCAGGGATTTCATGACCTGGAGACTCTAGCAGAGCTCAAGTGCAAGATTTAATTGGAGAACAAAACATCTCCTCAAGCCATGATCTTGGCCGACCTCATGTAAAGGCTCTCGACAACCTTCCCTACATTCGAAATTGTTTCCAGCGTAGCAGGGAAGATCGCCTCCGTCTTGGCGTCTTCGAAGATGATGAGGCAGCCCGCGCCCTGATCCAGAGTCCCTGCGAATTTCTTGTCCAGGATCATCTGTGACAGCTTCTTCTCAACATGCTTGATTGGCAGCTCGATCATCTCTGCTATGTGTGCGATCTCCACCCTTGAGTAGGCTTCAATCAGCCTGCACAGGTTCTGCTCCAGGAGGGTATCATACAGAGACGAGAGGTGCCTGTGGACAATAGAATCCTCCTCCAGCTGGGCCTTGTAGTCACCGAGAGCAGTTTCAAAGTACTTCAGAGATCGCTTTGAGTAGGCATCGGCCACAGCTTTCATAGCATCCACATCAGGACCAACATACTTCAGGCCTGCCTTGGACGAGATTACTCCTGCAACATCATCGGCTTGGTTAACCATTATCTTGCACAGAAGCATGTACTTCAGGCAGAAGATGGCCTTAGGGTCCTCCAGTGCATTAAATCCTTCAAACGCTTCAAAGAAGTAACTGTAGGCGGTCTTGTAGTCCTTCTCCTCGGCATGAAGGATTCCACTCTGCAGATCAATAGTGCCCTGCTGCGCTGGCGGGACATAAATGGCATTCGCTGCAGTTCTTGCGGCAGTCAGAGAAGCCTTGGCCTTTGGCAGGTTCCTTAGAGAGAAATGAAGTTTGCTCTCCAAAAGGTCAATATCAACAAGAAGCAATTTGTCATCCAGCCTCCTCACTTCCTTGATCAGACCAGAAAGAAGGGTAAGAGCTTCAGTGTAGTCCTGACTTTCCAAAAGAAGGGCAGCTAGTCTTGCTTCCACACGCTGCCTGAGGAAGGTACGCTTCTCTGCACGTGTCCACTCCACCATCTCCTTGCAGAGTGAGATCTGAAGATCAGAGGTTCCAGGTATCTTGGAAACAGCATCAATGATGCCACGCACAATCTTTGCGGTCTTTGCCTTGGGAATCAGTGCAAAAAATGGCCTGAGCTGGGTCAACAGATTCCTAAGCTCCTCAGCTCTGTTCTCTATGGTGAGATATTTTGTCAGATTTGTAATTGCAACTTCTTTTGTTCTCACTGCATCTGAAGAAGAAGACAGGTCTTCAAGCACACGGTAGAGGATTAAAATGGACTCTGAAGCATCCTTAGCTTCCTGAGCCATTGCAATTGACTCAGTGGTAGCAGGAAGATACGGTGATTGCATCGCAGACATGATCAGTACACCCTGTCACAACAGGGCATTAATTATTCAAAAATAAAACAGGTCGACCAAGAAGGTGATGTAAACAATAACCAATAGAGTAAAGCACACACATAATACTCAAGCATCTGGAGGGAATAAATATGAAGAGAGGCTCAGCCAGCATAAACCAAATAAACAGCTTTAATGGCTCAATAAGTACATAACTAGTTGCAGCACCTTGTCATTACTGAGGCCCAAAGTCAAGAATGAAAAACATACTCCCTCCGTCCCAAAATAAGTGTCGTTGGTCTAGTACAAAATTTGTACTAAGCTAGTACAAATTTTGCGACACTTATTTTGGGACGGAGGGAGTATATGCTTATACATAACCTAAGATCAGACACTAAATTCACCATCTTTGGCAACCAACAAAACAACTACTCTAGTTAACATACCAAACATTATACTGAATCATCTGGAGAGGAACATATTAAGAGAAGCTCAGCCAATACAATGGCTCAATAAACTAGTTTCAAGGCAGTTACTATTCAACTAGGCCCAACATCAGGACACGAGAAGCAGATATGCTCGTACCGATCCTAATATCAGCCACAAAAGTGCAACCAACAGAACAGTTTAAGAGTTGGAACAGCTACATCACATTGCAGACTCGATTATTAGAACATATGTGCACCGACACCATGGTCACGGGCATGGCCTAAACCTTACCACCGTCACGGCTGACATGCATACTGATTAGACTTGTGAGATGCATACAATAAGTAAAGGAAACGAAATTGGGCGAAATCGCCATACCCCAAGCCTTCAGCCTATATGTCAGCAGCTAGTATGTAGCACCAGACAAGGGCAAAACCATTAGATTACAACAGGTGAGAAAAAGATGTGGCTAATGGGGTTGGACAAATCTTGATTAAATTGGTGATTCCCCTCTTCTCATTTTGGTGAGGTTCCACGGGTATTTTGCGAAAATAGAGTTGGCTCGTCAGCTAACGAACAAAACCATATGAAGGTGCAAAAACCTAGAACTGAGAATCCCCCTATAAGAATAGCTCCCTTTGAGCCCTCAGAGCCAGATCTCGTCCTCAAACCAAATCAAGCAGTGCGAGCTAACAGAAGCGCCGGACCACGACTGCAATCGAAGTAACTGGATCCTACTGACATTTTACAAAATAAAGACACGAACTCGCCATGGCGGGACTACCCAATCCGCAGTAAGACTCAAACCTGGGATCTAGGAGATTGGGGGGGGGGGGGGGGGGGGGGGGGGGGGAGGAGAGAGAAGGGGCGGGGAGGGGTCGAAGTACCGTGCGAGCGATAGCGGATTTCCTGCAGAGATAACACGGTGCAGAGGAAGCAGCCTCTCAATGGCGGCCAGCAAGGAATTGGACTTGGAGAAGAAGCTGGTCTGTTTTTTCATTTCTTCTTGGGGTTGCTAGTCTGGCGTCGAGGTAGGGGAGGAGTGTTGCTACGTCTCTCTGACCAACGGGTCCGTTTGACAGACTCTCAAATTTCTCCTTTTCACAAGGAAAAACTCTTTAACGGCATGACCAACGTGTTATGTTGGACCGCTGTCCCAACCATTCATGTTGAATATGTTATTGTTATGAAGAAAACCTGTAAAAAAAGGATGCTTGCAGAATGGAACAAGATCTTGGAGGAGAGTTCGGTGGTTCAGCAAAAAAGGAGAGAAAAAGAAGAAAGATGTAAAAACGACCGAGAAAGGTAGATGAATGACTTGCTATTGGCTAATGAGGGAAAGATGGGAAGAACAAACGCAGGTGAGGAGACTATGATGTGTTGGATAGATGGGGCGCTTCACGTCTCTACAAAATACGTGAATCTTGGGGCACCCGTACGCTAGTGTCCCATAGCCTATGCCCTAGAAACAATAGGATGGTATTTTCTCTCATCAAGCCGTCTCCACTGCACGCCACGTACCCTTCGAGGTCCCGTCCGCCGCTCTCCTCCTCACTTTATCTCTTTATAGAGCCATTTCTTTTACACGTTTCTTCCTCTCTCTCTTTCGTGTTGTTCAGTCACGCGCGGGGCAAAGAGAGAGGCCCCCATGACAAGCACCATCGCCACCACCGCCTGCTGCAACCAGAACCTCAGCGCCCCCTCCCCCCGCAGCCTGGCCTTCCTCTTCTCCCTCAACATCGCCACCCTATGCCTAATCTTCCTTCCTGTAGGAGTTGTTGTTCCTTACCTTTTGCCACCCCATGGATCTCGTCGGTGACTCCTGCCCGCGCTGCAACAACTCGTTGATGGTTGCCGGAGCTGCAAGCCGGGGGTGATGCAGCAGCTCATTGACTGTTGCGGTGCTGCAAATGAGACTTCTGCAGGATCATCGATGCTGCGATGCAACACTCTTCGTGTTGTAGGAGTTCAAGGAGGCACCGTCGTGCTGCACGGAGGGTGGTGTCATCGAAGCTGCAGGAGTGATGTTGTTGCATGGGCAACATTGCACTGCAACAACTATTGCTGCCATGAAGGAATTAGGTCAGACGTAGCCACAGGGGGGCACAAGGCACCTAGGCATGCCCTACCCTCCAGGGTGCGCCCCTGCCTCGTCGCTCCCTCGTGCATCATCTAGACTCCTCACGAAGCTTCCATGGTCTCTTTTTGTCCAGAGAAAATCGTCAAAAAGTTTCATCGTGTTTGCACTCTGTTTGGTATGGATTTCCTAAAAAGATCAAAACATGTAGAAGACATGAACTAGCGGTGGGCACTGAGTTAATATGTTAGTCCATAAAAACTATATAATTGGTCAATCCATAAAAACAATATAAAATGACATATAAAGCATGCAAGATTGATAATATAATATCATGAAATAACAAAACATTATAGATACGTTAGAGACGCTCAAGTCATGAAGATAGTAACGGTGGAACTTGCATGGTGAAATGATCGATGTGGTTGACTAGAGGGGGGTGAATAGGCAACTACCAATTTTTTATATTTTCTTAACAAATGTGGTTTAGCAACAAATAGGTTGTCTAGATATGCAACTAGGTGAGCAACCTATATGATGCTAACAAGGAAAAGATAACAAGCAAGCAAATAATACAACACTAGTAAGCTCGCACAAAGTAAAGGTAAGAGATAATCACAAGTTGAACCGGAGAAGACGAGGATGTGTTACCGGAGTTCCTTCCCTTTGAGGGGAAGTACGTCTCCGTTAGAGCGATGTGGATGCACAATGTTCCCCAAGATGCCACTAAGGCCATCGTAATATCCTCATGCTCTCACACAATGCGAGATGTCATGATTCCACTAGTGGTGAACTTGAAGGCGGCAACCGAACCTTTACAACAAGGTTGGGGCAATCTCCATAACTTAATTGGAAGCTCCCAACAACACCATGAAGCTTCACCATAATGGATTGTGGCTCCGAGGTGACCTCAACCATCTAGGGTGCTCAAACACCCAAGAGTAACAAGATCTGCAAGGGATTAGTGGGGGGAATAAAATTTATCTTGGTGGAAGTATAGATCGGGGCCCTCTCAACCAAACCCTAGAGCAACAACAAGTTTTGTTGGCTAGGGAGAGAGATCGGGCTAAAATGGAGCTTTGGAGCAACAATGGAGATTGGGGATGGAAGAGGTGGTCTTGTTTGGGAAGAAGACCCCCTTTTTATAGTGGGGAAGCAATTCCAACCGTTATCCCCACTCAACCCACACACAAGCAGTACTACTGCTTAGAAGAGCGGTACTACCGCTCAAGTGGCTGAGGCAGCTGACCAGAGCAAAGGCACGGGGAGTGATAGTACTGCCAGAGCGGTACTACTGCTAGGTAGGGGTAGTACCTCGCCCTACTGCCGCTCAAGTAAGCGAGTGAGTCCTTGAGGACAAAAGAGTAGCCACTAGTAGCGGGCGGTACTACCGCTCGAGGGCAGTACTACCGCTAGCAACTACTGCCCTACTACCGCTCAGCTCGTCTGCCTAATATATTAGGAATAGAGTGGTAGTCGGTAGTACAGGGCGGTACTACCGCCCTACTACCGCTCAACCTTTCTGCCTAAAACATAGGAACAGAAGGGTGGCCGGTAGTACAAGGCGGTACTACCGCTCACATGAGTGGTGCTACCGCTTACTACCTTCTGACTTAGAATACGGGAAGGAGGAGAAGCACCATTGAGGCGGGAAAAGAGCAATGGTGCAAAGACCGTGTACGTGATGATTCCACCCAAACCTTTCCAATATGGACCCCCTCTTGATAGTATGGTTCTCCTACGACTCATCTCCACCGAGAAAGAAACGCAGGACAGCAACCGTCTTTTCTCTAAACCACCAAGGGGCTTGAATCGTCTCGTGCTAGAAGATGAATTATCTAAAAGACTTAACGCACACGATTAGTCCACAAATACATTTTCATCAATCACCAAAACTACTGGGGTAAAAATATGCTCTTACAATCTCCCCCATTTGGTGGATTGATGACAACGTGGGATTTGCATAAACAAATATCATAAGATAGTAAGCAAGACCCCAACGTCTACAAAATATATACGGCCCCCCCTTGATGTGTGCACTATTTAGTTATGCTTTTGGAATGAAAAGTGCACACACAAGGATCAACACTCCCCCTATATTTTATAGACGTGCCACAGCTTGCATGAAGTTAAAGAGAGATAAGTATGCAAGCAAGATATGGCATGTGAGCATAAACATATGGTATATAATAGCATATCTTGTTGGAAATATGCCCTAGAGGCAATAATAAATTAGCTATTATCATATTTCCTTGTTCATGATAATCATTTATTATCCATGCTATAATTGTATTGATTGGAAACTCAGATACATGTGTGGATACATAGACAACACCGTGTCCCTAGTGAGCCTCTACTAGACTAGCTCGTTGATCAGAGATGGTTAAGGTTTCCTAACCATAGACATGAGTTGTCATTTGATAACAGGGTCACATCATTTGGAGAATGATGTGATGGACAATACGCAATTGTAAGCATAGCATATGATCGTATTAGTTTATTGCTACTGCTTTATCCATGTCAAGCATCTGTTCCTACAACCATGAGATCACGCAACTCCCTGACACCGTAGGAATGCCTTGTGTGTATCAAATGTCACAACGTAACTGGGTGACTATAAATGTGCTCTACAGGTATCTCCGAGGGTGTCTGTTGGGTTGGCATGGATCGAGACTGGGATTTGTCACTCCATATGACGGAGAGGTATCTCTGGGCCCACTCGGTAAGACGACATCACAAGAAGCTTGCAAGCAATGTGACTAAGGAGTTATTCACATGATCTTGTGTTACGGAACGAGTAAAGAGACTTGTCGGTAACGAGATTGAACTAGGTATGGAGATGCCGACGATCGAATCTCGGGCAAGTAACATACCGATGGACAAAGGGAACTGTATACGAGATGGACTGCATCCTTCACATAATGGTTCGACCGATAAAGATCTTCGTAGAATATGTAAGAACTGATATGGGCATCCAAATCGCGCTATTGGTCATTAACCGTAGAGTTGTCTCGGTCATGTTTACATAGTTCTCGAACCCGTAGGGTCTGCACACTTAACGTTCGATGATGATTTGGTATTATTGAGTTATGTATGTTGGTGACCGAAGGTTGTTCGGAGCCCCAGATGATCCCGAATGCCACGAGGAGTTCCAAAATAGTCCAGAGGTAAAGATTTATATATGGGAAGTCATATTTTGGCTACCAGAAAAGTTTCCGGTTTTTCCAGTATTGTATCAAGAAGCTTCTAGAAGGTTTCGGAAACTTCTGAAGGAGTCCAAAACTCCACAAAGGGTTCCACCACGTCCCAAGGGTTTGAATGGGATTTGGGGAGGCGCCCTAGCCTTATTGGGCCAGGCGCACAAGTCTCTCAAGGCCCATGTGGCTTGGGAGAGGTGGAAAGTCCACCTGTTTATGGAAAGGGAGGGAATTGGACTAGGAGTCCAACCCCTCCCCCTTGGCTGCCCCTTAAGGCTCGGAGGGAATGATCTCGACGCCCCTCCACCTATATATAGAGGGGAGGGGGCGCCCCAAGAGAACACACGAAGCCCTTGGCGCCCCTCTCTCTCCCTAGATCGTTTTCTCCTTCGTTCGCGGTTTCGGTAGCGCTAGGCGTAGCCCTGTCGAGATATCACCACCACCATCGCCACCATGCTGTCATGTTGCCGGATAAATCATCTACTATTCCGGCCTCGCTCGCTAGATCGAGGAGGCAGAGACGTCATCGAGATGTACGTGTGCTGAACGCGGAGGTGTCGTCCGTTCGGCGCTAGATCTTCTTCAACTTTAATAGGTTCAACTACTTTCACTTCAATGGGAGGATGATATTTAAACCACTTCTACTTAGGGATATCAACATGAGCAGCGAATGATTCACAGAAAGAAGGTACTATCTCAGAGTCAAGTCCATATTTAGTGCTAAATTCATGAAAAGCATCGATGTGTATAAAGGATTTAACACAATCAAACTTAAGGTTTGTACCTGACTCCTTACCTTCATCGAGTTCCCAATCTTCAGAGTTGCGTTTAATTTTTTCCTATAAATCCCATTTGAATTCAATATCTTTCTTCATGTAGGAACGAGTACGAGAAGTATCGAACATGCATTGATCATTACGGGAAAGCCAAGCATAAAAATTCGGAATAATGATTTCTCTTGAGAGCTCATGATTGGGGCATTAATATAACATTGACTTAAGACTCCCACAAGCTTGAGCGATACTTTATTCTTCACGGGGTGAAAAAATATAGATATAATTCCGATCCCGATGAACCAGATGCATAGGATAAAACTTCTGATGAAATTCCAATTTCAATCGGTTGTAGTTCCATGATCCAATATCATCACATAGCCTATACCATGTCAACGCCTTCTCCTTAAAAGATAAAGGAAAGACCTTCTTCTTGACATCATCCTCGGGCGAACCTGCAAGCTTAAATAATACACAAACTTCATCCACATAGATTAGATGCAAATCGGGATGTAGTGTTCCATCTCCTGCATAAGGATTAGCTAGCAGTTTCTCTATCATACCCGAAGGAATTTCATAATAAATATTTTTAGTAGGTTCAGTAGGTTTAGGAGAAACTCTTTGTGCTTTCGGTCGAGGTGAAGATACCCCGAACAAGCCCCTCGAAGGATTATTTTCCATAGTAACAAGTGGTAGTAAATTTCAGCACACTATATAAAATTTTCCTTACCGAATTCCACTCACCAAAGGCGCTTTACTCCCCGGCAACGGCGCTGATACGTCTACAATGTATCTATAATTTATGAAGTATTCATGCCATGTTTACAGTAATTCTATATGATTTTGGTATGATTTTATTAGGACTAACCCGGACTGACGCTATTTTCAGCAGAACTACCATGGTGTCATTTTTTATGCAGAAATAAAAGTTCTCGGAATGGGATGAAAATTTAGTATGATTTTTTTTGGACCAAAATAGACCCCCGAAGCATTGGAGTTGGGCCAGAAGAGCCACGAGGAGGTCACAAGCCTGCCAGGTGCGGCCACCCCCCCTGGCCGCGCCTAGCAGGCTTGTCACCGCCTCGTGGCACCTCTTGCCATGAGATCGACGCCAAAAATTCCTATAAACATAGAAACCTCTGAAAATAAACCTAGATCGGGAGTTCTGTCACCGCAAACCTCCATTGCCACGAAAAACCAATCGGGAGCCCGTTTCGGAACCCTGTCGGAGGGGGAAACCATCACCGGAGGCCATCTTCATCATCCCGGCGGTCTCCATGATGAGGAGGGAGTAGTTCACCCTCGGGGCTAAGGGTATGTGCTAGTAGCTATGTGTTTGATCTCTCTCTCTCTCGTGTTCTTGAGATGACACGATCTTGATGTACCGCGAGCTTTATTGATATGGATGAATCATATGGACTTTTCCCCTCTCTGTGTTGTTGTGATCAATTGAGTTTTCCCTTTGAAATTTTCTTATCGGATTGAGTCTTTAAGGATTTGAGAACACTTTATGTATGTATTGCGATGGGATATCCATGGTGACAATGGGATGTTCTATTGATCTACTTGATGTATGTTTTGGTGATCAACTTGCGGGTTCCGTGACCTTGGGAATCTATGCATAGGGGTTGGCACACGTTTTTGTCTTGACTTTCCGGTAGAAACTTTGGGGCACTCTTTAAAGTTCTTTGTGTTGGATTGAACATGATGGATCTGAAATTATGTGATGCATATCGTATAATCAAGCCCATGGGTACTTGTGGTGACATTGGAGTATCTAGGTGACATTAGGGTTTTGGTTGTTGTGTATCTTAAGGTGTTATTTTAGTATGAACTCTAGGGCTGTTTGTGACACTTATAGGGATAGCTCATAAGATTGATTGGAAAAGATAACTTTGAGGTGGTTTCGTACCCTACAATAATTTCTTCGTTAGTTCTCCGCTATTTGTGACTTTAGTGTGAACTCTTTGTCACACGATAGGTATTTACATATGATTCAACTATGCCAATATTGTTGAGAGAAATTGCACTAGTGAAAGTATGGACCCTAGGCCTTCTTTCCAAGCATTTATACAACGTTTTGCTCGTTGTTTACTATTTGTTACCTTGCAGTTTTTATATTTTCAGATTACAAAAACCTATATCTACCATACATATTGCACTTGTATCACCAGCTCTTCGCTGAACTAGTGCACCTATGCAATTTACCATTGTATTGGGTGTGTTGGGGACACAAGAGACTCTTTGTTATTTGGTTGCAGGGTTGTTTGAGAGAGACCATCTTCAACCTACGCCTCCCATGGATTGATAAACCTTAGGTCATCCACTTGAGGGAAAATTGCCATTGTCCTACAAAACTCTGCGCTTGGAGGACCAACACAAGTCTACAAGAAGAAGGTTGCATAGTAGACATCAAAGTTTTGTAGTTTATACAAAGTTTATGAGAAACTTGTATTTACAATAAAGTGAGTGGGAGAACTATAGAATTTCTGATAAGTATATGTGGATGACATATTGTTGATCGGAAATAATGTAGAATTTTCTAGAAAGCACGAACGGTTGTTTGAAAATTGATTTTCAAAGGAAGACCTGGATAAAGCTACCTAATTGTTGAGCATCAAGATCTATAGAGATAGATCAAAATGCTTGATGAGACTTTCAATGAGTACATACCGTGACAAGACTTTGAAAGATTTCAAAATGGATCAGTCATCGAAAGAGTTCTCGCCTGATTTGTAAGGTCTGAAGTTGAGTGAGCCTCAAAGCTCGACAACAGCAGAAGAAAGAGAAATGATGAACGTCATCTCCTATGCCTTAGCCATAGGCTCGATATTATGCCATGATGTGTACCACACTTGTGTGTGCCTTGCCATGAGTCTGTCAAGGGGTACAAGAGTGGTCCATGAATGGATCATTGGATTGCGGTCAAAATTATCCTTAGTAACAAGAGTACTAAGGAAATGTTTCTTGATTATGGAGGTGATAAAGGTTTCGTCGTAAAGAGTTACATCGATGCAAGCTTTAACATTAATCCGGATGACTCTTAGTAGCAATCCGGATACGTATAGTGGAGCAGCCATTTGGAATAGTACCAAGTGGAGTGTGGTAGCAGTGTTTACAGTTTGACATAGTGATTTGCAAAGTACACACGGATCGGAATGTCGCAGACCCATTGACTATAAGACCTCTTTCACATGCAAAGCATGATCGAACCCCAGAACTCATTGGGTGTTAGATTCATAACAATGCGAATCACATGGTGATGTGAACTAGATTATTGACTCTAGTGCAAGTGGGAGACTGTTGGAAATATGCCTTGGAGGCAATAATAAATTAGTTATTATCATATTTCCTTGTTCATGATAATCGTTTATTATCCATGCTATAATTGTATTGATCGAAAACTCAGATACATGTGTGGATACATAGACAACACCATGTCCCTAGTATGCCTCTAATAGACTAGCTCGTTGATCAAAGATGGCTAAGGTTTCCTAGACATTGACATGAGATGTCATTTGATAACGGGATCACATCATTTGGAGAATGATGGGATGGACAAGACCCAAACTACAAACGTAGCATATGATCATGTTAGTTTATTGCTACTGTTTTCTGCATGTCAAGTATCTGTTCCTATGACCATGAGATCATGCAACTCACTGACACCGGAGGAGTGCCTTGTGTGTATCAAACGTCACCATGTAACTGGGTGACTATAAAGGTACTCTACAGGTATCTTTGAGGGTGTCTGTTGGGTTGGCATGGATCAAGACTGGGATTTGTTACTCCGTGTGACGGAGAGGTATCTCAGGGCCCACTCGGTAATACAACATCACAACAAGCCTTGCAAGCAATGTGACTAAGTTTTAGTCACATGATATTGTATTATGGAATGAGTAAAGAGACTTGCCGGTAATGAGGTTGAACTAGGTATGGAGATACTGACGATCGAATCTCAGGCAAGTAACATACCGAAGAACAAAGGGAACATCATACGGGTTAACTGAATCCTTGACATAGAGGTTCGACCGATAAAGATCTTCGTAGCATATGTAGGAACCAATATGGGCATCCAGGTCCCGCTATTGGTTATTAACCGTAGAGGTGTCTCGGTCATGTCTACATAGTTCTCGAACCCGTAGGGTCTGCACACTTAAGGTTTGGCGACGTGTCGGTAGTATAGAGTTATGTATGGTGGTGACCAAAGGTTGTTCGGAGTCCCGGATGAGATCCCGGACGTCACGAGGAGCTGCGGAATGGTACGGAGGTAAATATTGATATATAGGAAGTCCTATTTTGGTCGCCGGAAAAGTTTCGGGCTCATCGATAGTGTACCGGGAGTGTCGGTAGTGTACCGGGAGACCATCGGGAGGGGTATTTCGACCCAAGAGGCTACATGGGCTGTGGGAGAGTGAATACCACCCCTTAGTGGGCTGGTGTAAGTCCCACACAAGGCCCATGTGGCTGGGAAGAAAAGCCCAAAGAGAAAAAGGTGGAAAAAGTCAAAAAGGCAAAAATAAGGAGGAGTCCTAGTCCTACTAGGATTGGAGGAGGAATCCTCCTCTCCTCCTTGGTTCGGCTGAAGCCTCCTAGGGCTGGCCCTTTGGCCAAGCCTCCTCCTCTCTTCCTCTGATATATACTAGAGGTTTTAGGGTTTTGCACTAGTTTTTTCAGCCACGTGCTACCCGTTCCTCTAGTGCATAGTTTCTCCTCTAGATCGGTTTTCTGCAGTGTTTAGGCGAAGCCCTACCAGAATTGCTCCACCACCATCGCCACGGCGCCGTCACGCTGCCTGAGAGCTCTTATTCCTCTACGCTCCCTCTTGCTGGATCAAGAAGGCAGAGGTCGTCATCGAGCTGTACGCGTGCTGAATGCGGAGGTGTCGTCCGTTCGGCGCTAGATTGGAAGGATCGTGATCAAGATCGCGGGACAGATTGTGATGAGTTCGTGGGATGGATCGTGATTGGATCGCGGGACGGATGGTGATGAGATCGCGGGACACTCGGCGATTTGGATCATGATGACGTTTGACTACACCAACCGCGTTTATTAACGCTTCCCACTTAGCGATCTACAAGGGTATGTAGATCCACTCTCCCTCTCGTAGATGCTCATCACCATGGATAGGCCTTGCGTGAACGTAGGAAATTTTTGTTTCCCATGCGATGTTCCCCAACAGTGGCATCATGAGCTAGGTCTATGTGTAGATGAGATCTCGAGTAGAACACAAAGAGTTTGTGGGCGTTGATGCTTAGATTGGTTCCTCCCTTGGTCGTGTTTTGGTTCAGCGGTATTGTGGGATGAAGCAGCCCGGACCAACATTACTCGTACGCTTACGAGAGACCGGTTCCCTCAACTACAACTTGTTGCAAAAGATGGCTAGCGGGTGGCAGTTTCTCCTACTTTAGTTGGATCGGATTCGACAAAGGCGGTCCTTGAGAAGGTTGAAAAGCAACTTATGTATGACCATTGTGGTTTATGCGTAGGTGAGAATTGTTCTTGCTAGATACCTATATCAGCCACGTAAAACATGCAACAACAACTATAGGACGTCTAAATTGTTTTTACAGGGTATGTTGTGATGTGATATGGCCAATTACATGATGAGATATATGTGATGTATGAGATGATCATGTGTTGTATAGAATATCACGACTTGCATGTCGATGAGTATGGCAACCGGCAGGAGCCATATGGTTGTATTTAATTATTGTATGACCTGCGTGTCAATCATTAAGCGCTATGTAATGCTTTACTTTATCTCTAAACGGTAGCAATAGTAGTAGAAGCATGGGGGGGCGCGACAACCCCGATGGCGACACGTTGATGGAGATCAAGATGATGGAGATCATAGTGTCATGCCGGTGATGATGGAGATCATGCCGGTGCTTTCATGATGGAGATCAAAAACACAAGTTCATGGCCATATCATGTCACTTATGATTTGCATGTGATGTTAATCCTTTTATGCACCTTGTTTTGCTTAGGATGACGGTAGCATTATAAGGTGATCCCTCACTTAATTTCAAGATAAATTGTGTTCTCTCCGAGTGTGCACCGTTGCGAAAGTTCGTCGTGTCGAGACACCACGTGATGATCGGGTGTGATAGACTCTACGTTAACGTACAACGGATGCAAGCCAGTGTTGCACATGCAAAACACTCGGGTTAAACTTGACGAGCCTGGCATGTACAGACATGGCCTCGGAACACAAGAGAGCGAAAGGTCGAACATGAGTCATATAGTAGATATGATCAACATGATGATGTTCACCATTGAAACCACCTCAACTCACGTGATGATCGGACTTGAGTTGGTGAATTTGGATCATGTATCACTCGAATGACCGGAGGGATGTCAGTTTGAGTGGGAGTTCTTCAGTAATATGATTAATTGAACTCATTATCATGAACATAGTCAGTAGTGTCTTTGCAAATTATGTTGTAGATTACTTGCTCGCGCTGTAGCTCCCTTGAATTTTTATATGTTCCTAGAGAAATAGAGTTGAAAGATGATGGTAGCAATATTGCGGACTGGGTCCATGATCTGAGGATTGTCCTCATTGCTGCACAAAAGGCTTATGTCCTTAATGCACCTCTCGATGTGCGAACCCCTCTAGCGTCGTCTGTAGATGTTGTGAACATTTGACAGGCACGTTCTGATGACTACTTGATAGTTTAGTGCGTCATGCATTACGACTTAGAATTGAGGCTCCGAAACATTTGGAACATCACGGAACATATGAGATGTTCTAAGAGCTGAAATTAGGATCTCAGGCTCATGCCCGTGTTGCGAGATATGAGATCTCCAACAAGATTCTTTGCCTGCAAGATGAAGGAGAATAGCTCAATCATTGAGCATGTGCTCAGATTGTCTGGGTGCTACAATCGCTTGAATAGAGTGGGAGTTGATCTTCCAGATAAGATAGTGATTGATATAGTTCTCCAAGTCACTGCCACTAAGCTACTAGAACTTGGTGATGAACTATAAAACACCATGGATAGAAATAATGATCCCTGAGCTGTTCGCGATATTTGACACCGCAAAGGTAGAAATCAAGAAGGAGCATCAAGTGTTGATGGTTAGTCAAACCACTAGTTTCGAGAAGGGAAAGAGCAAGGAGGGAAACTTCATGGATAGCAAGTCAGTTGCTGCTCCAGTGAAGCAACCCAAGATTGAACCCAAACCCGAGACTAAGTGCTTCGATTATGAGGAGAGCGGTCGCTGAAGCGGAACAACCCTAGATACTTGGTAGATAAGAAGGCTGGCAACATCGACAAAAGTATATTTGATATACGTGTTAATGATGTGTACCTTGCGAGTACTCCTAGTAGCACCTGGGTATTGGATACTGGTTCGGTTGCTAAATGTTAGTAACTCGAAGTAAAAGCTACAGAATAAACGGATACTAGCTAAGTATGAGGTGACGATGTGTGTTGGAAATGTTTCCAAGGTTGATGTGATCAACATCGCACGCTCTCTCTACCTTCGGGATTAGTGACGAACCTAAATAAATGTTATTTGGTGTTTTGCGTTGAGCATGAACGTGATTAGATCGTGTTTATTGCAACACGGTTATTCATTTAAGTTAGAGAATAATGGTTATTCTGTTTACATGAATAATACCTTCAATGGTCATGCACCCAGTGAGAATGGTTTGTTGAATCTTGATCGTAGCAATACACATGTTCATAACATTGATGCCAAAAGATACAAAGTTAATAATAATAGTACCACATACTTGTGGCACTGCCTCTAAATGTCATATTGGTATAAAACGCATGAAGAAACTCCATGTTGATGGATCTTTGGACTCATTTGATTTCGAATCGGTTGAGACATGCAAACCATGCCTCTTGGTCAAGATGACTAAGGACCCTGTTTTCTGGTTTGATGGAGCGAGCAAGTGATTTATTGGAAATGATACATGTTGATGTATGCAATCCAATGAGTCTTGTAGCGTGCGGTGGATATCGTTATTTTCTTAACTTCACTGATGATTTGAGTAGATATAGTGTATATTTACTTAACGAAACACAAGTCTGAATGGTTTGAAAGGTTCAAGCAAATTCATAGTGAATTTTAAGATCATCGTGACAAGAGGATAAAAATGTCTGCGATATGATCGTGGAGGTGAATATCTGAGTTACGAGTTTGGCATACAACTTTAGACAATGTGAAAGTTTTTTCACAACTCACGCCACCTGGAACACCATAGTGTGATGGTGTGTCTGAACATCATAGTCATGCTCTATTGGATATGGTGCGTGCTATGATGTCTCTTATCGTTTTGCTACTATAATTTTGGGGTTATGCATTAGAGACAACTACATTCACTTTAAATAGGGCACCATCTAAATCCGTTGAGATGACACCGTGTGAATTATGGTTTGATAGAAACCGAAGCTGTCATTTCTTAATGTTTGGGGCTGCAACTCTTGTGTGGAAAATGTTTTCACCTAATGAGCTCGAACCCAAAGCGGACAAATGCATCTTCATAGAATACCCTAAGAACAGTTGGGTGAACCTTCTATCTCAGATCCAAGCATAAAATGTTTGTTGCTAAAACTGGGTCCTTTCTCGAGAAAAAGTTTCTCTCGAAAGAATTGAGTGGGAGGAAGATAGAACTTGATGAGGTTGTTGAACCTTTGTTCAACCAGAGAGTAGCGCAACATAGGAAGATGTTTCTGTGAAGCCTGCGTTAGTTGAAGAGGAAGTTAATGATGATGATCATGAAGCTTCGAATCAAGTTACTATCGAACCTCGTAGGTCGACAAGGATGTGTACTGCTCCTGAGCGGTACGACAACCCTGTCTTGGAGGTCATGTTGTTGGACAAGATGAACCTACGAGCTATGGAGAAGCGATGATGGGCCCGGATTCTGACAAATGGTTAGAGCCCATGAAATCCGAGAAAGGATCCATGTATGAAAACCAAGTATAGAATTTGCTAGACTTGCTCGTTGGACGACAGGTCATCGAGTACAAATGGACCTTTAAGATGAAGACAGACGCTGATGGTAAATGTCACCATTTATAAAGCTCGACTTGTTGCAAAGAAATTTACGACAAGTTCAAGGAGTTGACTATGATGAGACTTTCTCACTCGTAGCAATGCTAAAGTCTGTTGGAATTATGTTAGCACTTGCTGCATTTTTCAATTATGAAATCTGGCAGATGGATGTCAAAACATCGTTTCCTTAACGGTTTACTTGAGGAAAGGTTGTATGTGATACAACCAAATGGTTTTATCAGTCCTAAGGATGCTAAAAGGTGTGCGAGCTCTAGTAATCCATCTAAGGGCTGGAGCAAGCATCTCGGAGTTGGAATACACACTTTGATGAGGTGATCAAAGTTTTGTAGTTTATACAAAGTTTACGAGAAACTTGTATTTACAATAAAGTGAGTGAGAGCACTATAGAATTTTTGATAAGTATATGTGGATGACATATTGTTGATCGGAAATAATGTAGAATTTCTAGAAAGCATGAACGGTTGTTCAAAAAGTGATTTTCACAGGAAGACTTGGATAAAGCTACCTAATTGTTGAGCATCAAGATCTATAGAGATAGATCAAAATGCTTGATGAGACTTTCAATGAGTACATACCTTGACAAGACTTTGAAAGAGTTCAAAATGGATCAGTCAGGGAAAGAGTTCTCACCTGATTTCAAAGGTGTGAAGTTGAGTGAGACTCAAAGCTCGACAAAGGCAGAAGAAAGAGAAAGGACGAACATCGTCCCCTATGCCTTAGCCATAGGCTCGATATTATGCCATGCTGTGTACCACACCTGTGTGTGCCTTGCCATGAGTCTGTCAAGGGGTACAAGAGTTGGCCATGAATGGATCACTGGACAGCGGTCAAAATTATCCTTAGTAACAAGAGTACTAAGGAAATGTTTCTCGATTATGGAGGTGATAAAGGGTTCGTCGTAAAGAGTTTTGTCGATGCAAGCTTTAACATTAATCCGGATGACTCTTAGTAGCAATCCGGATACGTATAGTGGAGCAGCCATTTGGAATAGTACCAAGTGGAGTGTGGTAGCAGTGTTTACAGTTTGACATAGTGATTTGCAAAGTACACACGGATCGGAATGTCGCAGACCCATTGACTATAAGACCTCTATCACATGCAAAGCATGATCGAACCCCAGAACTCATTGGGTGTTAGATTCATAACAATGCGAATCACATGGTGATGTGAACTAGATTATTGACTCTAGTGCAAGTGGGAGACTGTTGGAAATATGCCCTAGAGGCAATAATAAATTCGTTACTATCATATTTCCTTGTTCATATTAATCGTTTATTATCCATGCTATAGTTGTATTGATCGGAAACTTAGATACATGTGTGGATACATAGACAACACCATGTCCCTAGTATGCCTCTAATAGACTAGCTCGTTGATCAAAGATAGCTAAGTTTTCCTAGCCATTGACATGAGATTTATTTTGATAATGGGATCACATCATTAGGAGAATGATGGGATGGACAAGACCCAAACTACAAACGTAGCATATGATTGTGTCAGTTTATTGCTACTGTTTTCTGCATGTCAAGTATCTGTTCCTATGACCATGAGATCATGCAACTCACTGACACCGGAGGAGTGCCTTGTGTGTATAAAACATCGGCACGTAACTGGGTGACTATAAAGGTACTCTACAGGTATCTCCAAGGGTGTCTGTTGGGTTGGTATGGATCAAGACTGGGATTTGTTACTCCGTGTGACGGAGAGGTATCTCAAGGCCCACTCGGTAATACAACATCACAACAAGCCTTGCAAGCAATGTGACTAAGTGTTAGTCAAGGGATCTTGTATTACGGAACGAGTAAAGAGACTTTCCGGTAACGAGGTTGAACTAGGTATGGAGATACCGATGATCGAATCTCGGGCAAGTAACATACCGAAGAACCAAGGGAACATCATACGGGATTAACTGAATCCTTGACATAGAGGTTCGACCGATAAAGATCTTTGTAGAATATGTAGGAACCAATATGGGCATCCAAGTCCCGCTATTGGTTATTGACCGTAGAGGTGTCTCGGTCATGTCTACATAGTTCTCGAACCCGCAGGGTCTGCACACTTAAGGTTTGGTGACGTTTTGGTAGTATAGAGTTATGTATGGTGGTGACCGAAGGTTGTTCAGTGTCTCGGATGAGATCCCGGACGTCACGAGGAGCTCCGGAATGGTCCGGAGGTAAAGATTGATATATAGGAAGTCCTATTTTGGTCGCCGGAAAAGTTTCGGGCTCATCGATAGTGTACCGGGAGTGCCGGTAGTGTACCAGGAGACCATCGGGAGGGGTATTTCGACCCAAGAGGCTACATGGGCTATGGGAGAGTGAATACCAGCCCTTAGTGGTCTGGTGGAAGTCCTACACAAGGCCCATGCGGCTAGGAAGAAAATCCCAAAGAGAAAAGGTGGAAAAAGGCAAAAAGGCAAAAATAAGGAGGAGTCCTAGTCCTACTAGGATTGGAGGAGGAATCCTCCTCTCCTCCTTGGTTCATTCGAAGCCTCCTAGGGCTGGCCCTTTGTCCAAGCCTCCTCTCTCTTCCTCTTATATATAATAGAGGTTTTAGGGTTTTGCACTAGTTTTTTCAGCCACATGCTACCCGTTCCTCTAGTGCATAGTTTCTCCTCTAGATCGGTTTTCTGCAGTGCTTAGGCGAAGCCCTGCCGGAATTGCTCCACCACCATCGCCGCGGATCCATCACGCTGCCAGAGAGCTCTTCTACCTCTCTGGTCCCTCTTGCTGGATCAAGAAGGCAGAGGTCATCATCGAGTTGTACGTGTGCTGAACGCGGAGGTGTCGTCCGTTCGGCACTAGATCGGAAGGACCGTGATCAAGATCGCAAGACGGATCGTGATGAGATCATGGGACGGATCGTGATGAGTTCGTGGGATGGATCGTGATTGGATCACGGGACAGATCGTGATGAGATCGTGGGACACTCGGCGATTTGGATCGCGAAGACGTTCGACTACACAACCGCGTTTCTTAACGCTTCCCACTTAGAGATCTACAAGGGTATGTAGATCCACTCTCCCTCTCGTAGATGCTCATCACCATGGACAGGTCTTGCGTGAACGTAGGAAATTTTTGTTTCCCATGCGACGTTCCCCAACAATATGTACTATTCTTTGAGTGCTATTTTTCTTTTGCTTGATGTTTAAAAAAAATACTTAGATCTTAAAATCTTTATTGAGAGAGAGAGAGAGAGAGAAAGTCCTCACATAGCTACTTTATTGTTTGACTACTCATTGATCTTCACTTATATGTTTTGGAGAAGTTTTGTCATTTACTCTCATGCTTCACTTATATCCTATGAGTAAATGGTTGAACGAATTGAATATCATAAATCTGAAATTATACATGTTTTATATGATTATCCCATGGGGAGTAATGACTTCACATATAAGAAGTATAGGTGGTAAAATTTATTGAAAGTTAGCAAACACCGCATGGGTCACTTGAACCATTCATAAAAGAATATTGAAGGAAGAGAGATTTAACATATAAATATACTATCTTGGACATATTCTATGATTATGAATACCCATTAATTATTTTCAAACTTGAGCAAATTAGTTGAAGTTGTACAAGGAAGACAACGTAATGAGTTATGCTTGGTATATTTGTATAGAAGTTATATTGTTATGGATCCTCCAACATGTGGTGCTTGGTTCCACCTCATATTAGCCAAAACTTCCGCACCAAGTAGAAACACTACTTGTGCATCCAAACACCCTCAAACCCAAAGTTGTTCCATATGAGTCCATCATACCTACCTATATGCGGTATTTACCTGCCGTTCCAAGTAAATTTGCATGTGCCAAACTCTAAACCTTCAAATAATATTCTGTTTTGTATGCCCGGATCGCTCATATAGTAACTAGGGGCTGTCAGTATCTTCCATGATAGGTGGGTTATTCTCACGATATGTGTTGATTCACTATCATTCACGAGAAAAGTGGCTGGTAATAGGGATTCCCAGTCCCGAAATCAAAGAAAAAAATGCAAATAATTAAACAAAACTCCCCCAGGAGTGTTGTTGGTATGGACGGTACCCGTGGATTCAGCTCGCCGTGGAGTGTGATTGATTGGTGGAGGGGGTGTAATAACTTTACCATTCTGTTTTGGAACCACCTATGATGTATCTAGCATGGAACATACCGAGATCTCTCAGTGGTTATGGTGACAATGAAAGCATACCGCCCAAAATTATTATTCATCTCTGTTTTAAAATCTCGAGCTCTGGCACCTCTGCAAATCAATGCTTCCCTCTGCGAAGGGCCTATCTTTTACTTTCTAGTACTTACCTTTATGCAAGAGTCATGGTGGTCTTCACCACTTCCTATATTTTGCCTTTTTATCTTGGTAAGCGTCATGTGTTGGGGAAAGATCCAAGCATATATGGCCATTCAAATATATTTGATCATGAATTATTATTTTTGACAATTATCTATATGATAAATAAGTTGGGAGGTAAAACTTTAAGCCCCTACCTTTCTTTGTGTTCGACGGATGCCATTTGCTCTAAAAATATGCTTTGAGATTTAGCAATCATGGAATACTATATGATAGTTGAGTATGTGGAATTTGCTAAATCAAAGCTCTTGCATAGACCCTTCCAAAAAAACATGAATCACAATTGTTTGGTGACTGAAAGCATAGTTTGTTAGTCTATACTTTAACATGTGGATAGCTTGTTATTTCACCATGAGAAGTTTTATGAGATGAGCTACTATTTATGATATATAATGATTATATAAAAAGTGTTTGGAACTATCATTGATCAAATTTATGCACTATGCTAGCATTCACACTTCATAAATTATTTCTTTTATCATTTACCTACTCGAGGACGAGCAGGAATTAAGCTTGGGGATGCTGATACGTCTCCAACATATCTATAATTTATGAAGTATTCATGCAATGTTTACAATAATTCTATATGATTTTGGTATGATTTTATTAGAACTAACCCGGACTGACACTGTTTTCAGCAAAACTACCATGGTGTCATTTTTTATGCAGAAATAGAAGTCCTCAGAATGGGCTAAAAATTTAGTATGATTTTTTTCTGGACCAAAAGAGACCCCCAAAGCAATGTAGTTGGTCCAGAAGAGCCACGAGGAGGTCACAAGCCTGCGAGGCGCGGCCACCCCCTGGCCACACCTAGCAGGCTTGTCACCGCCTCGTGGCACCTCTTGACGTGAGATCGACGCCAAAAATTCCTATAAACATAGAAACCTCTAAAAATAAACCTAGATCGGGAGTTCCGTCGTTGCAAACCTCCATAGCCACGAAAAACCAATCGGGAGCCCGTTCCAGAACCCTGTCGGAGGGGGAAACCATCACCGGAGGCCATCTTCATCATCCCGGTGGTCTTCATGATGAGGAGGGAGTAGTTCACCCTCGGGGCTAAGGGTATGTACCAATAGCTATGTGTTTGATCTCTCTCTCTGGTGTTCTTTAGATGACACGATCTTGATGTACCGCGGGCTTTATTGATATAGATGAATCATATGGAGTTTTCCCCTCTCTATGTTGTTGTCATCAATTGCATTTTCCCTTTGAAATTTTCTTATCGGATTGAGTCTTTAATGATTTTAGAACACTTTATGTATGTCTTGTGATGGGATATCCGTGGTGAAAATGGGATGTTCTATTGATACACTTGATGTATGTTTTGGTGATCAACTTGCGGGTTCCGTGACCTTGGGAATCTATGCATAGGGGTTGGCACATGTTTTTGTCCTGACTTTCCGATAGAAACTTTGGGGCACTCTTTAAAGTTCTTTGTGTTGGATTGAACATGATGAATCTGAAATTATGTGATGCATATCGTATAATCAAGCCCATGGGTACTTGTGGTGACATTGGAGTATCTAGGTGACATTAGGGTTTTGGTTGTTGTGTATCTTAAGGTGTTATTTTAGTACGAACTCTAGGGCTGTTTGTGACACTTATAGGGATAGCTCATAAGATTGATTGGAAAATACAAATTTGAGGTGGTTTCGTACCCTACAATAATTTCTTCATTAGTTCTCCACTATTTGTGACTTTGGCATGAACTCTTTGTCACACGATAGGTATTTACATATGATTCAACTATGCCAATATTGTTGAGAGAAATTGCACTAGTGATTATAGGAATATACAACGTTTTGCTCGCTGTTTACTATTTGTTACCTTGCAGTTTTTATATTTTCAGATTACAAAAACCTATATCTACCATACATATTGCACTTTTATCACCAGCTCTTCGCTGAACTAGTGCACCTATGCAATTTACCATTGTATTGGGTGTGTTGGGGACACAAGAGACTCTTTGTTATTTGGTTGCAGGGTTGTTTGAGAGAGACCATCTTCAACCTACGCCTCCCATGGATTGATAAACCTTAGGTCATCCACTTGAGGGAAAATTGCCATTGTCCTACAAAACTCTGCGCTTGGAGGACCAACACAAGTCTACAAGAAGAAGGTTGCATAGTATACATCAGGTGCTAGAAAAGAGTCTTGATGACCCACAATTATAGGGGATCTATCGTAGTCCTTTCGATAAGTAAGAGTGTTGAACCCAATGTCGGTGTCAAAACCGATGGATCTCGGGTAGGGGGTCCCGAACTATGAGACTAGAACCGATGGTAATAGGTGACGAAGGGGACAAGGTTTTACCCAGGTTCGGGCCTTCCTATGGAGGTAATACCCTATGTACTTCTTGATTGTATTGATGATATGAGAGTTATAGAGTTGATCTATCTCGAGATCGAATAGCTAACCCTAGATGAGTTGTCCTGTATCTACAACCTAAAACCCTTCGGCTTATATAGATGCCGAGTGTATATAGGGTTTACACATGGTCGTTTACGCGTCGAAGAGATAGACATGCCTATTCGCTACATCAAACCTAGAGGACAAGCCACGATTCCCGAAGCTTCCTTCCTAGAGACAGGGCCTTTGATCGATCCAATGTTCGGCAAGCATCCCATATAGTCCAGCCCATAAGAAACAGGTCGACCTCCCGAAGACCCCTTAATCCAGGGCTCCCTCAGTAGCCCGCAAACTTGCCTCCAATGCCAAGGGTCTTAGCTTTAATTGCTTTGTATAATCAGAGTCTTCGGCTTGCGAGGTGAGTTCTTCCTGCCGAGTATAATTTGGCCTCCGATGACATGTAGCTTTCCGAATAGAGGCGAGTCCGAACACTGTGAATAGATCGACCCTGAAGGCCAAACATCAAGGGGTAAAATAATGTCCCATGACGACCTCTCTGATGAAAGGTCATGGCCCACCACGACCGCCGAGCCAGTTGCAAAAACTCGATTCGCGGTTTGAGGCCGTTTTCATCAACACGTTCTATCAATACACAAAATGTGTCCCGTTTTATACGAGATATGTTTAATCATGTGCGTGCAACGACACGCACGTCTCGGGAAGCAGAGGGATTCATGGCGCGGCAAGGGGAGGCCAAACAGCGATAAGCCTCATAAAAGGGAAAGAAAACCCCAAGGCTTAATCATGCTCCCCATTCGCGCTCTCTGCTTCCCCATCCTTCCGAGCTTCCACAACGCAGATCTAGGTTTTCCACCACACCTCCTCCGAGCCAATCCATGGCGGGCTCCAGCTCCAACGTCAAGTGGGAGGCCTCCACGGTCGCCGACCAAGACATCCGGGACCTTAAGGCCACCGGATACCTCCCCGCCAACATCTTCCACCGCGCGCCAGAGAAGGACCAGGTGATCCCCACCCCCGAGCCAGGCGAAAGGGTGGTATTTATCCCCCACTTCATCTAGGGATTGAGCTTCCCACTCCACCCCTTCGTCAGGGGGCTCATGTTCTTCTACGACCTCGACTTCCAGGACCTCTCGCCGAACTCCTTCATGCACATATCGGCCTTCATCCTTGTCTGCGAGGCTTTTCTGCGGGTCGAGCTACACTTCGGCCTCTGGATCAAGGTGTTCAACATCAAGCCGAAGTGTGTCGCAGGTGAACACGCAGACTGCGGTGGGGCTATCATCAACAAGCTCACCCGCATTGTATGGCCCTCTGGCACCTTCATCGACACCATCGAAGTATGGCAAAAGGAGTGGTTTTACATCACCGAGTCGAGGGAGGAAGGTCAAGATGCCCCTGTCGGATTCAGATCCGGTTCCCCCACCAGAATAACATCGTTGCTCCGAAAGGGCCTCAACTGGGGGTCAAACAAGGAGGTGAGCGACCGGCAGAAGCACATCATCTCCATGATCGAGAATGACATCGCGCTGACCAACGTGGTCCAGGTCATGCTCCGGCGTCGCATTCTCCCCTGTCAGCACTGGGATACTCCCCTATGGGCTCGTTAGCTCGACGACGAGCCCACGATTCGGCACCTCTTCCGCACCACTCGAGAGAAGCCGTGGAAGGCTCTCTTCAAGTCGCAGAAGGACTGGCCAGCCGAAGAGGAGGATCGGGGTCTACACGCCGCCAAGCCTGCCTCCAAGGTATAGTATAACTCTGTGTGATCGGCTCTATTTCTTTTAAAGAAGTTTCTAAAACATCCTTCCGATCACTCTTTGTAGAAATGGCTGAGCAAAGCCACGGGCATCGACTGCCCGACGCCTCAGACCGAAGACAATAGGTACGGGATGTTAGCGGAGATGCTCGTCGAGGCGCCAAAGAAGAAAGAGAAGAACAAGAAACCATGCCAAGAAGGCATGCGCATCAGGGACCAGCCAGAGGCTATGTTCGAAGAAACTCATTCCTCCTTGAATCAAGAGGAGCATGAGGATGAGGACGAAGGTGAGGGGGAGGGTGATTCCCCCTCGCAAGAAAGAGAGCGGCATCGCCGGAGGACGCATAGGAGGTATCCCCTCCTGCCCCGAAGAAAGCGCATCGGACACATGTTATCCTATCCGACAACAGTTTGGACTCGGATACCGAGTCCAGAGACTTTGAGAGGGTTCCGCAAAGGAGCCTAAGGGTCAAGCCCCCTGCTCGAAGGTGAGGATCCAAAGACTCCTTTAGTTGTCGTTGATAAGTTTATAGTTTAATAACATGCGAGTATTCATTGACTTTGCAGCCCACCGCGTGTGCTCCCCACTGACCAAGTTTCAAACGGGGAGACCCTGCCCGCCGAGCTAGTGGAGAGCGGGAATGCATCGCATCCCACCCATCTGAGTGTCACGAAGGACACCACAGAGGTGTCGTCCCAACATGCTCCTATGGAGCCGGGCACCAACGGCTGGGGAGAAGACATCATGGCCGAGGCTAACACCTCGGTCACCGAAGACCGGGGGGAGGTACCCCACCCGGATACTGAGGAGGCCAAACAAGCCACCGCTTAGTCCCCTTCGAGGGCATCTCCGGAGCGCACCATGCCTCCGGAGGTACTGGTTCAATCACCGGTTGGTGATTGGGTTGTCCGATCACCACCGGTACCACCGACCAATGGGTGGCCGGTCATGGGGAGGCTCTATCGAGCGCCTCCATCTCTGAGGAGCACCGCACCCTTATGGGTGCGGTATTGTAGAGCATTCAGTCCGTCGACAACGGACTGAAGGAGGCCTTCAAGGGTCTCCTGACGGGCTTTTAGGTAAGCCACACGACACTCTTATTTGCAAAATGTTTATTTATTTTTATGATTATATACATGGCAGCCCCCAAGCCCTAGGTGAGTTTGAAAAAACTTACCTAGGGGTCAATCATGGATCCATTTTCGAACTATATACAAAAAATATATGTTCGAAACATTCGAATAAGCCCTTAAAAGGTCCGGACATATGATCGGATTGACAATAGTTTGGAAGTATTGAGCCCATGTAACCCGACAAGGATTTGTGTGTTACATGGTTCGTCATCGGCAGCAGCTTCGAATGGCACCGAACTGACGAGCTGAATCGGAAGCTCAAGAGCTTCGAGGAAGAGCTTGACGCTCTCAACAAGAGGTCCAACGAGGCGCAAGGTAAGCCTGACTCAATGTCCAAAAAATTGTTGTTATCCTACTATCGATGTAGTATTCTTATTCTTGATGCTTACACAACCTCAACAAAAGAAATGGAGAAGCTTAGGCCTAAGATTCAAAATGCAAAGCAGGAGGCTTAAATTGAGAGGGCGGTGGCCACGCAAGCAGCTTCCGCGTTTTCAGCCCTAAGGGCCACTAGCGACAAGCACGCGTCTTGGGTGGAGGAGATCCAACAGGAGCTCAAGGACGTCGGCCTCAAGTGCGAGGCCCTTGAGCTGAAAGGCAAGTAGCAGGCTGCCGAACTATCCACCATGAAAACCGAACTCCAAAAGGAGCAGGTGGATAGGAGGTTTTTCAAAGAACAACTTCGCCAGATGAAGGCTATAACAGATGGTAAGCCATACTTATTGTAGTGTGTCTTCAGGGATAGCAAGTTTGAGTTGCTTACCCGGGTGTGGCGTTCCTCAGGCGCCTACTCTGACCTCCAGAAGAGCGTAGTGGACGTGAATCAGCTATATGCTTTGCGGGAAGGAGATGAAGCTCGCCTATTCTGGGCACAGTTTGAAGCCCCCGAGCACTCTCCTCTTCTTGTCGAGCAGCTAAAGCAGCTAATGGAGCTACACCGAATGGTGGAGCCGGCCATGAAGGACCTCTACATCCGGTTATGTCCCAATGAGCCATTACCCGACAGCTACTTCGGCCTGGTGTAGAAGCTGATCGACGCCGCTCCCCACCTCGACGCTGTGAAGCTCTCCTTCTGCATCAAGTGAGCTCGGATTTCCTTCGCAAAGTCCAAGGTGCACTGGCCAGGGCTGGATTCGATGAAGATAGCAACCGCCCCGCCGCCTCGTGGGAAGGAACATAGGCGCCCCAAGTTGTACTTTGCCGGAGTAATGGAGGGTGCTCAGGCGATATAGTCACAATGCTCGAAAGAGAGCATGTATTATTAGGTTGTAATATGTCCGAAGACATTTTAACGTTTTAATGTTATAATTTTATCATGCTTTCAATGTTTTGCGTTCCTTTATAACTCCTGTGTGGCCGTTTGAAATTGAAAGTTGCGAGCCGCCGGCTTCAGTCCCCATGTAGATACTACATGGGGTGTCTCTGCCAATGCACTATGTCCCTTAGCCGAGTTATCCGAACCTGAAGGTGATAGAGTGCGGTGGACCAGGCAATAAGACCATAGTGCTTTATTACTTTCACTTGACCATAGGAGCACGAAAAGGACTACGGGGGGCTGATGACTAGCCCCCGGAGTGTTGTGATGTTTGGATGAACCGCGGCTAAGGCTAGCATCACATGGTTTGCATGAATAACAAACCCCTCGTATAACACGGAATATCCTCTAACGAAGATTGAAGTACAACACTTTAAGCTCGGATTCACAGACCGTCTCTCGCGTACTATGATAGTCAGTTTTCAACTTTCTCCCCCGAGGTGCTTGACCAAACTATCCGGAAACACAATCGCAGGGGTTCTCCCTTTGTCCTTTTAGCCGAACGAGTGGAACGTAAAGGGGCAACCACAGGAGCCGGGCAACCCAACTATTGACCCAAGACATAGTTCGGAACCAATGTATATAAAGTGAATTCCAAGAAGCCGAACGCATAATAAGTTGTACATAAGGCGATTTTTTACTTGAGCCCCCGGTCTATTAGCCGGTTGCACCGCAACATACCAAACAGTTTCACGAGAAGAGGGAGAAAGAAAGTATGTGCCAAAAAGGACAACAAGACAAACATATATAATGATGCTATATTTTTCTCAACAACTCTTATTGCTTGGATTGTCGAAGCAGCTGTTTATAGGTATGTGAAAAAAAAGAAATTCTACAGGAGTGGCTGTACAAGGGGTCTTCGATTGGTGACCTTAAGTCCTCGATGTACCCCGCCGCTTGTGTACTCCTGTGCCTTGGTGCACCTCAATGGGTGGTACTGTTCGGCAAACAGATCTTGCAAACAAGGTCTTGAGAAGTCACCGAAGTGTGGATGAGCTTTACGCCTTGTGTAGGCCCTTTGATAGTCCCTGCATTATGTCCGAAGACATCATAATGGTAATAGTTCGGTCTAGCCAAACGCTTACCCCCTTTTTCCCCACCGCCACCCATGGAATTTTGAGTGCGAAGTTGTGCCTCCTTGGAACGTACTTTGCTGGTCCTAGGGTTGTGTGATGGGGGGCGAATCCCTATTTAAGGGGAGGGGAAGGTTCTGAGAGTTCGGACTAAAACCGTGCTTGCTTCCCCACCTTGCATGCCTTTAGAACAGATGTTAGAGTTTGCCTATCATCGTTTTAATTAAATTCGGCCGCTAGGGCCAGCGCATGTTCCTTAGTTCAGAGAGAGCGCTCTGTGTTGCCGTTAACAATAATGACCCCCTTGGGGCCAAGCATCTTGATCTTGAGGTATGCATAATGCAGAACGACGTTGAAGCGAGCGAACGCTGTCCGGCCGAGAAGAGCATGATAGCCGTCGTGGAAGAGTAAAATGTCGAAGATCCAGTCTTTGTTGCGAAATTTATTGGGCGAGCTGAACACTAGTTCCAGGCTGACGGAGCCCGTGCACCAGGCCTCGACACCCGGGATCACTCCTTTGAAGGTAGTGCTGCTGGGTTTGATCCTTGACGGATCTATTCCCATCATTTTCACCGTGTCTGGGTAAATTAGGTTAAGGCTACTTCCTCCGTCCATTAGGACTTTTTTGAGGTGATACCCATCTATGATGGGGTCTAGGATGAGTGTGGCCGAACCCCCATGACGGATACTGGTTAGGTGATCACGTCGATCAAAGGTGATTGGATATGCCGACCATGGGTTATACTTCGGGGCTACAAGCTCTACAGCATAGACTTCTCGAAGGGCGCGCTTCCTCTCCTTCTTGGGTATATGGGTGGCGTATATCATGTTTACTGTTTTGACCTCTGGAGAGAATTTCTTTTGTACGCCACCAATCGGACCTTGAGGCTTATCCTCATCCTCATTGTGAGGGCTCTTGCTCTATTCCTTGGGCGGGAGCTTGCCGGCCTATTTGAACACCCAACAATTGCGGTGTGTATGATTGGCGGGCTTCTCTGGAGTCCCATGGATTTGGCAAGGCCTTTGCATGATCTTCTCCAGCGGGGTCGGTCCGTCTCGATTGCCTTTAGGGGGCTTCTTCCGCTGCACACGTTGGGAGTTGTGGAAGCTGGCGTTAACGGCCATGTCATCGGCATCACTAGTATTGTGCTGGCATTTGTTTTTGTTGCGCTTTGGTTTCCCGTTGCTGTCCCGAACTTTAGAGGTTTCGGGGTCTTCAAAGTTGTGGCTGTGTCTTGCTAGCCAATTATCTTCGCCCGCGCAAAAGCGGGTCATGAGGGATGTAAGGGCAGACATAGTCTGAAGTTTATCTTGGCCAAGCTGGCGAGCCAGCCATTCATCCTAAATATTATGCCGAAAGGAGGCTATTGTCTCAGCGTCCGGGAAATCGATAATCTAGTTCTTCTTGGTAAAGAATTGATTCCAAAATTGCCGCGCAGACTCTCCGGGCTTTTGAACGACGTTACTTAGGTCAGAGGAATCCGGTGGCCGAACATAGGTGCCCAGGAAGTCAGATCGGAATGCATCCTCTAAGTCTTCGTAGCATCCAATGGAGTTTTATGGGAGGCTGGTTAACCAGTGCCGAGCTGGCCCCTTGAGTTTTATGGGGAGATATTTGATGGCGTGGAGATCATCTCCTCGAGCCATGTGGATGTGGAGGAGGAAGTCCCCAATCCATACAGATGGGTCAGTTGTCCCATCGTACTGCTCTATGTTCACGGGTTTAAAGCCCTTTGAGAACTGATGTTGCATCACCTCATCTGTGAAGCGCAGTGGATGAGCGGCGCCTCTGACCCGAGCTATGTCGTGCCTGTATTTGGCGTCTGTTCTAACTCGGTTGCGTTCACGGCCTCTGTTATTGCGATCAAGCCATGATATGTACCCTTCCCGTTTATTAGGTGAGTAACCTCTGGATCCGTAGATGGACCTTGTATGGCCTGCTCAATAGTCTAGGTCATCCCGCAAGTCAAACCTATCATTGGGCTCTAGTGGCTCCTTTCCCCGTCTTCGGGGCATCGCCGATCTATAACCGGTGTCATCAGCCGTCCTGTCACGCCCGTGGGGAGGGCGGTCCGGCTTGTCATATGGGCTATGTTTGGGAGACGGAGTATCAGTAAGCTCGTCGTCAAATTGTGGCAGCAGCCTTCCACGTGGATAGCTTTTGGGTTGGTCCGACAGACCGGTACCGTACCCTTCCTCAGCTGAGAGGACTCTCGTCCATCGATCATTGAGGTCACCTTGTTTGGATTTAAGTTGCCATTCTTTTGCTTTCAGGATGCATGCCATGGCTATGAGCTATTGCCGGAAAAGTTCCCGATCCTCGAGATTGTCAGGGATGTCGAGGTCATCGGCTTCCGGATGTCCTCCTCCTCTACGGGAGGGAGGTAGTTATTGTCCTCGGAGTCATTGAAGTCATCGGGGTTGCACTAGTCTTTAGGATCCTCCTGACCCTCTAGCGGGTGTTCGGGGATATCAGGATCGCCTAGGTCCTCCAGGGTATCTCTGTCCCCGGTGCTGATGATGGCTTTCCTTCCCTTTTTGCCTTTTGACCACTTATGCGGCTTCCGGCGCCTTGACGATGTGTCCCCCGATTTGTCACTATCGTTCTTAGGCGTGTTTTTTCCATTAGCAGAAGGAGTGTCTACCATGTAGACATCGTATGAGGAGGTGTCCGACCATCGCCCGGTGTTAACGGGGGTGAGGGTGCAATCCTCTTAATCCATGTAATCTTCCTCCTCAGAGGCATGATCCAACATGTCGGTTAAGTCTTTGACTGTGGCTATGAAGTGGGTGGTGGGCGGGTTAAAACATTCATCCTGGACCGCTTTGGGGCCGATCTGAGCACGGATCGGAGTTGGATCGTCGGTAATTTTTATCGACGAGATCCGATCAAGGGCCTCGTTCAATGTCGAGAGCCCGATCGGGTCAAACTGCACGGAGCTATTGGAGTTGACTTCCGACGTGTCCGGACAAGTGGAGTTTTCGACAAGAACAAGTATTCGGTCCTCTAGCACTATGACCGGATCCGGACTAAGAGTCGGATCATTGCCGGGGTTAACCTCGTGGGCATGACCAAAAAGGGATCTTGAGGTTAAAGCCTCCGAATCTTTGGGCATGGTAGGCGAGATTGCGAGCCCGGTTAGTGACAAGTCACCCCTAGGATCCACGGGGAACTCTAGGTTCCCGAATCTGACCTCTGGACCAGGGGCAAAGCTTTCGACACGGCCTAGATGTCCGGTCTGGTCGACATACAACACAACACTGCCAAAGGCAAAGATCTGTCCGGGGACAAAAGTGTCCATGTTGCGGACCTCCTCGTTGATGACAAGGTGAGACATCGATTCCTTGGGAGATCAAAGCGGAACTCTCAATGAAAGCACCAATGTCGGTGTCAAAACCGGCGGATCTCGGGTAGGGGGTACCGAACTATGAGACTAGAACCGATGCTAACAGGAGACGAAGGGGACACGGTTTTACCCAGGTTCGGTCCCTCCTATGGAGGTAATACCCTACGTCCTGCTTGATTGTATTGATGATATAGGGGGTTACCTAGTTGATCTACCTCGAGATCGAATAGCTAACCCTAGATGAGTTGTCCTGTATCTACAACCTAAAACCCTCCGGCTTATATAGACGTCGAGGGTATCTAGGGTTTACACATGGTCGGTTACACACTGAAGAGATATACATGCCTATTCGCTACATCAAACGTGGAGGACAAGCCACGATTCCCGAAGCTTCTTTCCTAGAGATAGGGCCTTCGGTCGATCCAATGTTCGGCAAGCGGCCCATACAGTCCGGCCCATAAGAAACATGTCGTCCTCCTGAGGACCCCTTAATCCAGGACTCCCTCACCCAACGAGGAGCATAAGGAAATGACAAGCAATTTTCAGTAAGGTATTCTGTGCAAGCACTGAAATTATCGGTAACAGATAGTTTTGTGATAAGGTAATTCATAACGGGTAGCAAGTAATAAATGTAGCAAAGGTGCAGCAAGGTGGCCCAATCCTTTTTGTAGCAAAGGACAAGCCTGGACAAACTCTTATATAAAGCAAAGCGCTCCCAAGGATACATGGGAATTTCTGTCAAGCTAGTTTTCATCATGCTCATTTTATTCGCGTTCATTACTTTGATAATTTGATATGTGGGTGGACCGGTGATTGGGTGCTTCCCTTACTTGGACAAACCTCACACTTATGATTAGCCTCTCTCACAAGCATTTGCATTTACGAAAGAAGAATTAAGATAAAATCTAACCATATCATTAAACATATGGATCCAAATCAGCCCCTTACGAACCAATGCATAAACTAGGGTTTAAGCTTCTGTCACTCTAGCAACCCATCATCTACTTATTACTTCCCAATGCCTTCCCCTAGGCCCAAATAATGGTGAAGTGTCATGTAGTTGACATTCACATAACAGCACTAGAGGAGAGACAACATACATCTCATCAAAATATCGAACGAATACCAAATTCACATGATTACTTATAACAAGACTTATCCCATGTCCTCAAGAACAAACGTAACTACTCACAAAGCATATTCATGTTCATTATTAGAGGAGTATTAATTATCATTAAGGATCTGAACATATGATCTTCCACCAAGTAAACCAACTAGCATCAACTACAAGGAGTAATCAACATTACTAGCAACCCACATGTACCAATCTGAGGTTTGAGACAAAGATTCGATACAAGAGATGAACTAGGGTTTGGAGAGGAGATGGTGCTGGTGAAGATTCCCCGACAGAACAACTCCACCGGAGCTCTAGATTGGTTCTGTCCAAGTTTCGCCTCGAGACGTCGGTGCTTCGTACCGAAAGCTTCATTCTGATTTTCTCCAGGTCAAAACCCTCCATATAGAAGAAGATGGACGTCGGGGACCTGCCAGGTGGGTCACAAGCCTGCTAGGCGCGGCCAGGGGGTGGCCGCGCCTCACAGGCTTGCCACCTCCTGGTGGGCCGCCTCAGGTATCTGTTTTGCCTAGTATTTTTTATATATTCCAAAAAAAATCTCCATAAATTCTCAGGACTTTTGGAGTTGTGCAGAATAGGTCTATCATATTTGCTCCTTTTCTAGTCCAGAATTCCACCTGCCGGCATTCTCCCTCTTCATGTAAACCTTGTAAAATAAGAGAGAAAAGGCTTAAGTATTGTACCATAATGTGTAATATTAGCCCATAATGCAATAAATATCAACATAAAAGCATGATGCAAAATGGATGTATCACATAGCTCTGGATTCATCTTCATATGAGTCAATGTCCTCTTGAAGCTTGTTCTTGCCCTTGAGCTTGGGGTCTTGTGGTGGAAGGTCATCTTGAGCTTTTTTTCTCCTTGGGAGAGTATTTTCATACTTCTCCTTTTGAGGAACAAACTTGGGCTTGGGGTATTAACCTTCTTCCCATTCAACTCCATTAGCGTTGAAGTAGCCAATGCCATGGTTCTTCCGGTATCCCCCGTGCTTGCGTACAATGTCCTCAAATTTTTTGCACCCAGCAAGACTCTTGTAGATACCTTTATCTACAATCCCTTCCAAAAGTTCATTTTCTTGCTCAAGTGTAACTTGGATACGAGAAGAGTTAGTGGGATCAATAGAACTACTAGAAGCAATATCATTGGATTTATCATTTTTATTGCTACTAGTTGAAGAACCTTTCTTGCCTTTGTTACTAGTTTGCTTAGCCTTAACTTGTGGAATGAACGTAGACAAGAGAAATCGTTTGGCTAGATAATAGGAAGTCTTCTTTCGAAGATCATCATTGATAGCTTTAAGTAACTCATGTTCTTGCTCTAAATTGAGCTTCTCGAAGTGGAGCTTCTCATGTGTCCTTTCAAGCTCTCTATGATCTTGTAGAGTAGACTAATGAGCTAACTTAAGAGTGTTTAGTTCTTGAGTTAGTTGTTCTATTTCCAACTTACCATCATCGCATGACTTATCTAGACTAGAATGATTACTAGCAAGTTCATCTTGACTAACATTACTAGATTTGTCAAATAGCAAGTCATCTTCAATTAACAAGTCATCCTCATCACTATCGAAATCAAGATACTCGGGGTGTGATACCTTGGGGCCTTTAGACATGAAGCAACATCCACTCCCTTCATTTGGTGATTCAAATATGTCATAGGAGTCGGTTGTCACTAGTGCAAGTCCGGCAACACCTTCATCTTGACTATAGTCGAAGTTGGAGTGACAACTTCTCTTGGAGTGGTTGTCGAAATCGGAGCCGAAAACCCATTCGCCAACATGAGCTTGATGTCGTATTCTTTAGTAGCTCTTGGTGTACTTGTCCTTCTTCTATGATTCCCTACTTCTCCTTGAGGGTCTTCGTTCATAACAATCATCTCTACTCCTTCTCTCTCTTCAAGGTGACTCGTCTCTTGAGCTTCGTCTTCTTGGTGACTCTTGTTTCCTTTTGTAAGGAGCCGTGCACTCATTGGAGTAGTGTCTGGGCTTCCCACAATCGTAGCAATTTTGGTCACGACTTGACGAACACTTCTCTTCATATATTCAGTTGGAGCTTCAATCTTTGCCTCTATTCTTGTAGAACTTGTTGAATTTCTTGACCATGAGGCTTATCTCTTCATTTGTGACAAGATTGTCGCTTGAAGTTGTGGGAGCATCACTTGTGGCTTTGTAAGCACCGCTAGACTTGTTGTGAAGCTCTTCCTTGTCCCTGAGTGTCATCTCATGAGAAACAATCCTTCCAATCACTTCCGTTGGCTTGATATCTTTGTAGTTGGGCATCATTTGGATCAATGTGCATACGGTGTCATATCGATCATCCAAAGCCTGAAGTGTCTTCTTGATGATGAATTTGTCAGTCATTTCTTCGCTTCCTAAGCCGGCAATCTCATTGGTGATGAGAGCTAGCCTAGAGTACATCTTAGCGACTCCTTCACCATCCTTCATCTTGAACTTGTCAAGCTAACTCTAAGAACATCCAACTTGGATTCTCTCACAGATTCGGTACCTTCATGCATATCAACCAAAGTATCCCAAATCTCTTTTGCATTCTCAAGACAGTTGATTTTGTTGAATTTTGGGGGGCATAGGCAGTTGAAGAGAATGTTACATGCTTGAGCGTTTAATTGCAACATCTTCAATTCATCCGCAGTCGCTTCACGATCCGGTTCCCTTCCATCGACAATGAATTCACCTTGCAATCCAACACAAACAACAACCCAAACGTCGGAGTTATGACCAAGAAGATGCATTTTAATTTTGTACTTCCAACTAGTAAAATTAATGCCATCAAAGTACGGACCTCTACGATGATAATTTCCCTCACCATACGCCATACTCTCCTAGGATGTGAGACCAATGCAATGGAGACCAATGCTTTGATACCACTTGTAGGATCGAAAGTAGGTCTAGAGGGGGGTGATTAGACTACTTGACCAAATAAAAATCTACCTTTTCCCAATTGGAAGTGTTGGCAGATTTTAGCATTCATAGCAAGTCAAGCACACCCTACACATGCATGTCTATGAGTATATCAACGAAAAGTAAAGACAAGCATGAGTAGTAAAGGAAGGGTAGGAAGATCAAATGCAATTTGGAGACACGATGATTTTTCCCGTGGTTCTGATAGGTGGTGTTATCGCACATCCACGTTTATGGAGTCTTCAACGAATGGAGGGTAACGGTCGCGAGAGTCCATGGAGGGCTCTACCCACAGAGGGTTCCACGAAGAAGCAACCTTGAATATACCATGATGGCCTACATCCACGGAGGACTAGCCTAACTCAGGTAGATCTTAACAAAGTAGGCGATCTCATTGCCCTTACAAACTTCTTGGTTCATTCCACAACAGGAAGTAGGAGGCTCCCAAGCGACACCTAGCCAATCTAGGAGGCACCACCCTCCAAAAGGTAATAGGCTCGATAATGTCAATGGACTCCTTGCTCTTGTGCTTCAAGATGATAGACTCCTCAACACACAATCACTCTCTCACATATTTGGCTTTGGTGGAAGAGATTGATTGGGTGGAAAGCAACTTGGGGAGGCTAGAGATCAACATTCATATGGTTGGAATGGAATGGCATGATCTCAACACATGAGTAGGTGGCTCTCTCTCAAAAAATCAGTTGGTATGAGTGGGGATCTGTTCTGAGTGCTTCTCTTGTGAGTGAGTGGTGGTGGAGGGGTATATATAGGCATCTCCAAAAATCCAACCGTTACACCTTAAGTGACCAACTCAGTGACACTGATGTGTGAATCTCAGTGGTACTGAGTTACTCCAAAGGTAGCAACTTCTGAATCTCGGTGAGACCGATATATAAATCTCGAGTGCACCGATTAGGTGACCAACGGTCAGATTGCCAAACTCGATGACGCCGATTCAACAAACTCGATCAGACCGATTTTGTAAATTTGGGCAACAGGAAGTTGGCAACCCAAACTCGGTTGCACCAAAATAGAATCGGTTGCACCAAAAAATTAGGGATTGGCTTGAGTGTTTGTAAGTCTGGGAATCGGTGGCATCGAGTGGGAGTTGTTGGTTGTACCGATTTTGATTGATTGGCTTTGGACAGACTTTTGGTGGAAGAGCTTGTGGGTGTTTTTGGTGACTATCACTTGTGCATGTATGAGCATATTGTTCACCAACAGTACCTTACCCCCTTTTAATAGTATTCGCTTTCCTATGGACTCAAAGTGATTTCACACAAAGTAAAATGTAGAGTCCTCTTGCTTGAAGCTTTGCCAAACTATTTCCTTGCATCTTGGGGTATTCCACAATCCTTTTGCCAACCCATCATTGAACTTTTCCTGAAATATGCTTAGTGGAGACATTAGTTCAATGACATATATGGTGTTATTAATTACCAAAACCACCAAGGGAGCAAATGTGATTTCATATAGTAGATATGGTCGACATGGAGATGTTCACCATTGAAACCACCTCATCTCACGTGATGATCAGACTTGGGTTGGGGGATTTGGATCATGTCACACTTAGACAACCCGAGGGATGTTAATTTGAGTGGAAGTTCTTAAGTAATATGATTAATTGAACTCATTATCATGAACATAGTCTTAAGTTGTGTTTGCAAAATTATGTTGTAGATTAATAGCTCGCGCTGTAGCTCCCCTGTGTTTTTGATACGTTCCTAGAGAAAATAGAGTTGAAAGGTGATGGTAGCAATTATGAAGACTAGGTCCGTGATAAGAGGATTGCCCTTAGTTGCTACACAGAAGGCTTATGTCCTTGATGCACCGCTCGATGCACCAACCCCTCTAGCATCATCTATGGATGTTGTGAACATCTGACAGGCACATTATGATGACTACTTGATAGTTTAGTGCGTCATGCATTATGGCCTAGAATTGAGACTCCAAAGACGTTTTGAACGTCAGGGAGCATATGAAATGTTGCAAGAGCTAAAATTGGGATTTTAGGCTCATGCCTGTCTTGAGAGGTATGAGACCTCCAACAAGATTCTTTGCCTGCAAGATGAAGCAGAAGAGCTCAATCGGTGAGCATGTGCTCAGATTGTCTGGGTGCCACAATTGCTTGAATCGAGTGGGAGCTAACCTTCCGGATAAGATAGTGATTGCTATAGTTTTCCAAGTCAATGCCACAAAGTTAATAGAGCTTAGTGATGAACTATAAACATGTCAGGGATGGAACAGATGACCCCTGAGCTATTCGCGATGTTTGACACCGCGAAGGTAGAAATCAAGAAGGAGCATCAAGTGTTGATGGTTAGTAAAATCACTAGTTTTGAGAAGGGCAAGGGCAAGAAGGGAAACTTCATGGATGGCAATCCAGTTGCCGCTCAAGTGAATAAACCCGAGGATGAACCAAAACCCGAGAGTAAGTGCTTCTATAATAAGGGGAACGGTCACTGAAGCGGAACTCCCTAAATACTTGGTAGATAACAAGGCTGGCAACGTCGACAGAAGTATATTTGATATATATATTATTGATGTGTAGCCTGCTAGTACTCCTAGTAGCACCTGGGTATTAGATACCAGTGTCGGAGTCAAAACTAGCGGATCTCGGGTAGGGGGTCCTGAACTGTGAGACTAGAATCGACGGTAACAGGAGACAAAGGGGACACATATTTACCCAGGTTCGGGCCCTCCTATGGAGGTAATACCCTACGTCCTGCTTGCTTGTATTGATGGTATGGGGGGTTACAGAGTTGATATACCTCGAGATCGAATAGCTAACCCTAGATGAGTTGTTCTGACCCTATACCCTAAAACCCTCCAGCTTATATAGACGCCGAGGATGCCTAGGGTTTACACATGGTTGGTTACATGCCGAAGAGATAAACATGCCTATTTGCTACATCACATGGAGTGCAAGCCGTGCTTCCCGAAGCTTCCATCTTGGAGACTTGGCCTTCAAATATTCTCGTGTTTGGTAAGTAGCCCATATAGTCCGGCCCGCAAGAATAGGCTGGCCTCCCAAGGACCCCTTAATCCAGGACTCCCTAAGTAGCCCCCGAACTTGCCTCCAACGCCAAGGGTCTTCAGCTTCAACTGCTTCATGAACAAAGTCTTCAACTTGCGAGGTAAGTTCCTTTCACCGAACAGAGTTCGGCCTCCGATGACAAACAGCTTCCGAATAGCGGCACGTATGAATACTATGAGATAAGTTGGCTTTGAAGGCCAAACGTCAGAGAGGAAAAGATAACGTTCCATAACGACCTCTTTGACGAAAGGTCATAGCTCACCACGACCACTAGGCCAGTTATAGGAACTCGATGCGTGGTTCGAGGCCGTTCCATTAGCACGATCTATCAGTGCGCAGATCGTGCTCCGTTTCACACGTGATATGTTTAATCATGCGTGCGTAACCATGCACATGTCTTGGGAAGTGGAGGGATTCGCGGCACGGCGGAGGGGGCTCAAACGATAAGCCTCATAAAAGGGAAAGAAAACCCCTGTGGCTATTCACGCTCTCCCTCTACTTCCGTTACCTCCCATTCCTCTGAGCCTCCGACGCCCAGATCCAAATGTTCCGCCTCCCCCTTACGAGCTCACCAATGGCCGGCTCCGGCTCCAACGACAAGTGGGAGGCCTCCACGGTGACGATGAGGACATCCAGGACCTCAAGAAAGCCGGATACCTCCCCGTCGACATCACTCACCGTGCCGTAGAGGAGGGCCAAGTGATCCCCACCCCCAAGCCAGGCAAAAGGGTGGTGTTCATCCCCCACTTCATCAGGGGGTTGAGCTTCCCCCTCCACCCCTTTGTCAGGGGGTTGATGTTCTTCTACGGCCTCGACCTCCATGACCTCCCGCCGAACTCTATCATGCACATCTCGGCATTCATCCTCGTTTGCGAGGCCTTCCTGCGCATCGAGCCACACTTTGGGCTTTGGCTTCAGGTGTTCAACATCAAGCCCAAGTGCGTTGGTGGCAAGCACGCAAATTGCAGCGGGGCCGTCATTGGCAAGCTCATTCGTTTCGGGTGGTCATCGGTCACCCTTATTGACACCATCAAGGGGTGGAAGAAGGAATGCTTCTACATCACCGAACCACAAGAAGAAAGTCAGCATCCCTCCGCCGCATTCAGATCCGGTCCCCCCACCAAACTGGCTTCATGGCTTGAAAAGGGCCTCGTCTGGTGACCGGGCAAGGAGGTGAGAAACCTGCAGAAGCGCATCCGCTCCATGGTCAAGGAGGGCACCAAGTTGACTGATGTGGTCCAGGTGATGCTCCGAAGACGCATCCTCCCTTGCAAGCGCTAGGATACTCCCTTGTGGGCTCGTCAGCTCGACGCCGAGCCCACAGTCCAGAATCTCTTCCACACTACACGGGAGAAGTTGTGGAAGGCGCTCTTCAAATCACAGAAGAGCTGTCCATCCGAGAAGGAGGACAAGGGTCTGCACGCTGCCAAGCCCGATTCCGAGGTACGATACATCTTAGCTTGGTCGGCTCCATTACAGAAGGAGGTTTCATAACCCCTTTTCCGATCTGCCTTTACAGAGATGGCTAAAGAAAGCCGTCAAAATTAACAGTCCGGCGCCTCAGCCCGAAGATGAGAGGACCGTGCTGTTAGCAAAAATGCTCGTGGTAAAGCCTTATGAGGCTCCCACAAAAAAAGATAAGAAGAAGAAACCAGGCTAGGCTGGCATCCGCATCAGGGACTAGCCTGAAGCCGCATCTGAGGATACCCCCGCCTCTTTTAATCAGGAGGAGGCTGAGGAGGAGGAAGAGGAAGAAGAGGAGGAATAGGAGGAGACTGAGGTCGAGGGCAAGGGAGGAGGTAATTCCCCCCCATGCCAAGAAGAGAGCGGCGTCTTTAGATGCTCCACAGCAGGTCCCTCCTCCTATCTAGAAGAGGGCGCATCGGGCGCAAGTTATTCTGACCGATGATAGTTCATACTCAGACAATGTGTTCGAAGACCTTGAAGAGGTTCCGCGAAGGAGGCCATGGGTCAAACCTCCTCCAAAAAGGTTAGGATCCGAAAACCCTCCTATTCATCATGAATAGATTTAGAGTTTATTGACGTGCAGGTTATTGGATTTGCATCCCCCCGCTTCATCCCCACTGATGTGATATAGGACGGGGAAGCCCCGCCCACGGAACTGGCGGAGAGCGGGGATGCCTCGCATCCCACCACTCCAGGCGCCACGAGGGATGCCGTGGAGGTGTCGTCCGGAGGCAACGGTTCAATCCCCGATAGGTGATCGGGGTATCCGATCATCACTGACACCATCGACCAATAGGTGTTTGGTCATGGAGGAGGCTCTATTGAGCGCCTCCATCCCTGAGGATTACCACACCCTTATGGGTGCGGTATTGTAGAGCATCCAGTCCGTTGACAACAGACTGAAGGAGGCCTTCAAAGGTCTCCTTATGGGTTTTCAAGTAAGTCACCTGATACTCTTATTAGAAAAGTTTTTATTTATTTCTATTATATACATGGCAGCCCCCGAGCCCTAGGTGAGGTGAAAAAACTCACCTAGGGGTCACTCCTGTATCCGATATCGGAGTATATACAGTTTAAGTATCCGGCATGTTAGGATAGCTCAACATATGATCTGATTGACTATAATTCGGGAATTGAAAACTCATGTAATATGTCAACTCTATGTGTAATGTAGGCTTCGTTATCAGCGGCGTCAATAAATGGCGCTGAACTGGACGAGCTAAATCGGAAGCTTAAGTGCTCCAAAGACAAAGTTGAGGCCCTTAATCGAAGATTCAATGAGGCCCAAGGTATGTCAAAACAGAATCCGAATACCTTTGTCTGAACTCCATTATCCGAATAATGTCAATGCAGTTTTTTCACATTGTATAACATACGCGCAGCCTCGACAAAAGAGATGGAGAGGCTCAAGGCCGAGCTCCAACGCGCGAAGGATGAAGCGGCCGCCGAGAGGGCGGCTGCTAAAGAAATGGCTGTCGCCCTCTCCGCCATGCGAGCCACCAGTGGCAAGCATGAGGCTCGCGTGGCGGAGGTCCAACAGGAGCTCAAGGACGCTGGTGATAAATGCGAGGCCTTGGAGCAGAAGAATAAGGCTAGCTCGGCTAAACTGTCCACTTTAACAACCGAACTCCAGAAAGATCGGGTGGACAGACAGTTTCTACGAGGAGCAACTGCGCCAAGCTAAGGACATAACAGATGGTAAGCCGTACTTACTAAAGTGCGTATTCGGGAATAGCAAGTTTGAATTGCTTACCCCAGTGTGGCGTTCCTTAGGCACCTCCTCCGATCTCCAGAAGAGCGTGGTGGACGCCAATCAGTTGTTCACCTCGCGGGGAGAAGGATATGTAGCTCAGCTGTTCTGGGCATAGTTTGGAGCCCCCGAGCATCCTCCTGTTCTAGTGGAGCAGCTGAAACAACTAATGGAGTTGCACCAGATGGCGGAGCCGGCCATGAAGGACCTCTGCATCTGCTTATGGCCCGGCGAGACGCTTCCAGGCAGCTACTTTGGCTTGGTGCAGAGGTTGATTGCTGCTTTGCCCCGCCTTGACACCGTCAAGCGCTCCTCTGCATCGAGGGAGTCCGGATGGCCCTTGCAAGAGCGAAGGTGCACTGGCCGGGGCTAGATCTAATGAAGGTAGCCACCGCCCCGCCGGCTCCCGGGAAGGAGAAAGGACGCCCCGAGATATACTTTGATGGAGTGATGGAGAGTGCTCGGGTTATAACGTCCCATTGTCCGGGCGATAATTTATTTGAATGAATTGTAACGCGTCCGAAGACTTGTCCAAACTTTTGATGATATCACTTATTGTTATTGTATGATTTTGCATTCCTTTATAACTCCTAGGTGGCTGTTTAATACTGAAAGATGCGAGTCATTGGCTTCAGCCCCCATGTAGATACTACATGGGGTGTCTATGCCAATGCATTATGTCCCTTAGCTGAATTATCGGAACCCGAAGGCGGTATAGTGCGGCAGACTAGGCAATCAGACTATAGTGATTTATTTCTTTGACTTAGCCGTAGGAGCGCGAAAAGTACTACAGGAAGCGTAAGATTAGCCATCGAAGTGTTGTGATGTTCGGACGGACCGTGGCCACAGTCGGTATCACAATGTTTGCATACATGGCAAATTCCTCGTATAACACAGAATAACTGCTTACGAGGATTAAAGTATAATACTTTCATCTCGAGTTTACAGACCGGATCTCGCATACTATGACAATCCGTTTTCGGCTTTCCCCCCTGAGGTGCTTGACCAGACTATTCGAAAGCACAATCACATGGGTGCTCCCTTTGCCCTTTTAGACGAACGAGCAGAACGTAAAGGGGCAAGCACAGGAGCCGGGCAACCCAACTATTGACCCAATACATAGCTCGGAACCAATGCATATAAAGTGAACACCAAGACGCCGAACGCATGATAGAATGTACATAAGGCGATTTGTTTTTAAACTCAAGCCCCCCTATTAGCAGGTTGCCTTGCATCATACCGAACAGGTCCACGAGAAGAGGGAGAGAGGAAAAAATATGCGCCAAAAAAGGACAGATGTGGAAAACTTGTGCCACGCAATTTACATTTTTCTCAACAACTCTTATAGCTCAGATTGCTGAAGCAATTGTTTACAGGTATGTGAAAGAAATAAAAATATACATGAGTTGTTGTACCAGGGGTCTTCGATTGATAACCGGACGTCCTCGATATGCCCCAAAGCTAGTTGACTCCTGCCCTTAGATGCACCTTGATGGGTTTTAGTGTTCGGCGAACGGATCGTGCAAATAAGGTCTTGAGAGGCCGCCAAATTGTAGGTGAGATTTACGCCATAGGCATGTTCTTTAGGAGCGCCTGTTTTTTGTCCTAAGACGTGTTGATGGTAGAGGTTTGGGCTAGCCAAACACCCATCTTTATTTCCCCACCGCTACCCATGGAATTTTAAGTGTGAAGTTGTGCCTCCTTGGCACGTACTTTGATGGTCGTAGGGTTGTGCGGTGGGGGGCGAGTCCCTATTGAAGGGAGGAGGAGGGATCTGAGTTTTTTGTTTGAAGCCGAACTCGCTTCCCAGCCTTGTGTGCCTTTATGGCGGATGTCGAAACTTGCCGATCTTCTTTGTAGCTGAATTCGGCCACTAGGGCTAGTGCATGTTCTGCAGTTCTAAGGGAGTGCTCTATATTGTCGTTAATAGTAATGACCCCCTTGGGGTCCGACATCTTGAGTTTGAGTTATGCGTAGTGTGGGACTGCGTTGAAATGAGTGAACGCTCTCCGACCAAGCAGCGCGTGACAGCTGCTGCGGAAGGGCACAATGTGGAAGATCAAGTCTTCACTATGAAAGTTATCGGGCGAGCCAAACACAACTTCCAGGGTTACGGAACCCGTACATCGGGCCTCAACGCCTGGGATCACTCCTTTGAAGGTAGTGCTATTGGGTTTGATCCTTGACGGATCTATGCCCATCCTTTTCACCGTATCTGAGTAAATCAGGTTAAGGCTACTTCCTCCATCCATTAGGACTTTTGTGAGGTGATACCCATCTATAATGGGGTCTAGGACGAGGGCCGCTGAATCCCCATGGCGGATACTGATCGGGTAATCATGCCGATCAAAGGTGATCGGGTATGCCGACCATTGGTTGTACTTCGGGGCTACGGGTTCCACAGCATAGACCTCCCGAAGGGCACGCATCCTCTCCTTCTTAGGTATATGGGTGGCCTATATCATATTCACTGTTTTGACTTCGGGAGGAAATTTCTTCTGTCAGGCACCAACTGGACCTCGAGGCTCATCCTCGTCCTTGCTGCGAGCACTTTTCCCTTGTTCCTCGGGTGGTATATTTGTCAGGACCCCGATCCTAAGCCATAAGAATCCAGTCTGTAACACATCACATCACTTTGCGGTCTCACGCACAGTTATCTCCACGGCTGCCACCTTACCTGGGCCGGGACTGTTTGCGTCTTTTGACTCACGTATGTGAATGTGTCGCTAGCATTCAAATGTCAAAGAACCCGGGCCGACATGACTAGTTATAGAACCGAAGTGGCACATCCGTACAGGGACATGCATACGTAACCCAGCAATGCAGGTGTCGATCTCTAGCGTGTGTAGACGAGTCATAGCAAGCTACAAGGACTCAATTACGGTGTGGGACATAAATGTCATCACTGCACGTAGACGAGTCGTAGCAGGCTACAGGGACTCCATTACACTGCGAGACATTTCCCCAAAGGGACAAACACAACAACAAAGAAGGATACATGCTGGTCAATCAATGTGTCTGGAGCAGTAGCAAGCTACCAAGGCTCGGTGGAAGCACAAAGAGGCATTTCCCCGTAAAGAGTACTACTAAAGTCACACAACTAGGTGTCAGATACCATACATACCGCTGCACGTCACACGTACGCACGACATGCCCGATATGCATATATACAACTAAGGCATCACAACATAACCATACAACATTACAACATTTACTTAGGAGGCTCGGAAGAGCCAATACAATAATATGTTATAGACAGGGGTCACAAGACCCAACATCCAGAGCATTCAAACAAGCAAGCGGAAGATAAACATGTCTGGATACAGACATCTACAAAAGTGGCTGGAGGAGCCTGAAAAGCTACAACGACCCTAACAAAGGAACCAAACCTCTGTCTGGGATTCCCAAGCTAATCCGGTCAACATTGAACTTCACATCATAAGTACCACAAATGAGACTGATAACTCCTCTACAAAACATAAATTAAGCAAACGTGAGTACAAAGGTACTCATCAAGACTTACATCAGAACTAACTACATATGCATCAGTTCCAATGAAGGGAGTTGTGGAGTTTATTGCAGCGAGCTGGCTTTGACTCTTGGCTAACCTATACTACGACTACAAGTAGTATCTTTGAGGTGGGATAGCGCACACGAGTCCACATATTCTCCAATCAATACACCACTATGGATCCACTTCCGTCTCCCTACGAGAAGGCCATCCATAGCACTCACACTTATCTTGCGCATTTTAGAGTATCCACTTCAACTTATCTATGAACCACATAAGTTCTCCAAGTAGTCCATATCCGAGGAAGCGGCTATTCGAATAGATTCATAACCTTGCAGGGGGGTACTTCTTCACACATGCTCCCGCCAATTATCACTATGTGCACATAAAAGGCACCTCGGCAACCTTCAAGCGGAGGACCAGCGAGGGAGTCGGCCACGACCTTCAATCACAAAAGACCCTAGTCTAGGTTTATCGCCTATTTGAGACTGAACCCGCATGGAAGTCTGTCCAAAGTTTCTGCTACGACCTCAAAAGATGTGCGCAAGGTTCCCAAGCCCACCGTTTGGGTGCCACTTGGTACACCGTGCCACTGTGCCTATATCGCATGATAGTCCACCCCGTCGGGCAGCGCTATGCACGGCCGCCAACACTTCTCCTGCAAACACCAGAAACTAGTTGCAACTCCTGGACAGAGGTCTAGGCGATTAATGGGTCGAAAGGGTCAATTAAGTATCCCAATGTGTGGTAGTATCTTTTCTTGGATCACAAACACAAAACTCAGTTCTTAAGGACGGTCCCAATGAGACAACCCGCCATGTACTCCTACATGGCCTCTCATCGCTACCTTTTCCAAATCGTGTTCACAAACTTAGCTCTCACACAGTAGGACATGAACACTGCCATTCCGATTCATCACCCGGATGGATCTGACCCGACACGACACGACTCTAAGCTTAGTAGGCACAGTAGGTAAGCATGGATGAGTAAGCACAACAAGGCTCAAGTAGTTTCTACTCATGCTAAGTGGTTTCAACTATTTACTATGGCAAAGACAGGTCATGCAAAGGAATGGGTTCAAGTACCGATGACATGTAACAGTTGAATTGTTGTTGTCCTAATGCAGTAAAAGAGAGCAGGAGCAAGAGAGTGGGTTCATATCAGTATGCTCAAGGGGGGTTTGCTTGCCTGACAGTCCTGAAGATATTACTTCTCTTCATTGGTGTCAGCGATCACATCGACAGAACCATCGTCTACCGAGAGGGAACAACACCGACAAACAGAGAAATGAACACATTCAATGTGATGCAACAAACATGATGCATGAAATGGCATGTTAAGGTACTGAATTGACCTAGTGCTATAGGTAGTCATATTAAGTGAAGTGGAATTCAAATATATACTAAATTCCAACTCCAACACTATTTATTAAATTATCCTAATCATGAAATGTCCTACTTGCTGATGTTAACTTGCTCAAACATGCATGATCATGGCATAAACAGATTCATTGGATTTTTCTGATCATTTTTCATATATAAATTATTTTCATCTGACTTACATATTATTTTCTATGACTTTTAGGAGTTTTAAACATTTTTCGGAATTTCCTTCTTAATTTAATTATCAGAAAAGCTTTAATGTGTCATCATTGCGTCATAGTGACGTCATCAGGTCAATGGCCTGGTCAAAGTCAAACCTGACGTGTGGGGTCCACACATCAGAGTCACGGGGTTAATCCCCGCGTTGACCCGGGGTTTGACCTACTACGGGGCCTGCTGTCAATGACTTTAGGGTTAGTTAGTGGCTTGATTAGCCACTAATGACCCTGCCACGTCACACCCACCGGCGGCTGAACGCTGGCGACCATTTGTCGCGGCGGAGCATGTCGGAAACGCGCTAGGGGCCTCGGATTTGAGCGCCGCTTGGTCCTACGGGTAGCTAGAGCTGGCGCACATCCGATGAGTACAACACTAGAGGCAGGGGTGGTCGGAGCGGTCGACGGCGACGACTTCCGCGACGGCTGAAGGTTTCGGGTCCGGTGGGGATCGGGTTTAGAGCACGGAATGACCATGGGGAAGGGGGGAAAAGAGGGAGAGGCTCACGGCGGTTCGCTTGGTGCGGTCGGCAAGCTCGAGGGCCTTCAGGACGGAGCGAATCGACGGCGGCGGTCGACAGAGCCGGAGGTTGAAGACAAAGTCGAGGCGGCTCGGTAGGGCGTCTCTAGCAGGTTTTCTTTGTCGGAGAGGAGCAGGGCATCGAGGTGGAGCGGCTGGACTCACTAGGGGGGTGGATAAGGCCCGTGGCCGCGGTGGTCGCGAGTGGCGGCGAGCTCCGCTCGGGTCCGAGGGAGAGGAAGCAGAGGGAGAGGGAGAATGAGCTCGGGGGGAAGAGAGGGAGCTCCATGGGGCCTCTGTGGCGCGAGTAAGGCGAGGGGAAAAAGCTCCGTGGCAAGCAGGAGGTGGAGGCCGGCGCGCGTGCGGCCGACACCTCGGCTTCCTACTGGCCGGAGGTGGAGATGACCTCCCCACCCCTGATGGGCTGGGATGGGCTTCCCACTTGGGCCAGTAAGGTTTTGTTGCTTTTTTATTTATTATTTTCTATTTTTTCCTTCTAACATTTGTTTTATTTTGTGAGGTCAAAGTATCTAGCACAATAATGCCCACAATTTTTATGAAATATAGTTTGATTATTTCAAACTTCCACAAAAAGGTTTGGGCATTTTTGGAAATCTATCATATTTATAATGCTTTATTAGTGATTTTCGGAAACTTCCCTAATTTATTTAATTTTCCAAAATAGTTGCTAATATAAAATTCACCCTTGATATGTTGTTGCCAGCATTTATCAAAGAGGGGGAACATTTTTGAAAAGCATTTTGGATTCACTAAATTATCTTAAAGTTTAACCTATTTGAATTTTATCTGTGCTAGGGTTTGATCACCCCCATTTCAAATTAATTTGGATTTAGACATGATGACATGATGCACATGCTGATGTTGATGCAAACAATTTCAAGCAAATTCTAGGGCTGTGACAACTCACACCCACTAAACAAGAATCTCGTCCCGAGATTCAAGCGTAGGGTAAGAGGGCAAAGGGGACACTAACTACCACAATCATCATGATCCAATTGCTCTTCTCGAAGATGTTGATTCATTGCATCATGGTGATCTTGGCTTCTTTGCCTTCGGGATCTTCATCCAACAAAAAGACAACAGAAATAGAAAGCTCTACAAGAATCGATCCTTAAGAAGATCGAACGACTCATGATCAACTCATGGAATGAGACATAATAACATCTCTCGAGCTGGGTCACAAATCACACGTCGAGAACAACGAATGAGGCAGATGACGAAGGTCCAATTGGTAGGCAACAATTCCATGCTAAAACAGTTGGTGATGAGGTTTCAAAGTAGCGAGGAGTTAGATGCCCTTCATACCATAACGGGCACCTTAGGGAAGGTGACTCGTAGGGTTATCCCTTAACTGTCAAAAAGAATTACTTTTGATACATAGATCATTGAAACTCTTCATACCAGCCTAAGGCAATTCGCAAACGATCGTTGGAAGGAATTCATAGAATGGCATACTCAGATCGGAGGAAAACTAGAGTCATAAAACAACTTGGCAACGAAAGGCACATCCCAATTAATATCGAGAGTATAACCTAGTGTCTGAACGTGCTCTCAAGAACTTGAGCATCTCCATATTCATCAAAGTTTTATCAACATCCGTGCCAAGGATTCTGGCAACACCTCATACTACCATGATGAATAATGATGGAGGATGCAAATGCAAAGGAAGACAACACTTTCTCAGATTTCACCTTAGCTAGGCCAAGGACGTGAAATCTGGGTGATCGACCGAGAGACATTTAGCACCCCGCTTCTAATGTTCTCCTTGATGAATTAGCGTAACCCAATTATAGGTAACGTTTGGTATCTAGAACATCAAGTAAAAAGGTCGGACTTCAGGATCTCAAATGGTCCATGTGAAACAACTTCCGAAAATTCATATGAAAACCTCATGGGGAAGTGGCCAAGTTGCCGAAACAACATATTATAATAGTAGGTCTTCCGGATTGGTATGTTAGCCACAACATCCCTTCGCCGGGTTAGAGAGAGACTAATATTATAATTCTTGGGGAAATGTCCCAACCTTATATATTTCTGAGATTCATATATGGCTGGTGTCAGAATATTCCAGACTCAGCATGTCTGAAAATGAAAGGTTGCAACACAAATCGAAGAGATGATGTTGCGAGATTCTCAAGAAATGAACTACGACATCAACTCCAAAACATGAGCTGGATTGCAAGACACATGTGAACAGACTGTCCAGGACATGCATGACTACATGGACTTACAACAAAACACTACCGAGTTCTGGGTGGAACCATCATTGGAGGTAGCGAAGTTCTTAGATAAGTCCGGATTAGCTCTTAAGAGAGAACTTCTTTTCCTTGAACAACTCAATCAGTGGCTTGATGTGCTAGGGATTGCATATGGAATGAAGATGATCAGTCTATCAAACCATAGAATAATTTGCACGGGCATGATTGACTTGGGATGATTCCAAGAAACAAATCGACTTTTCTCAAGTTCACGGCGACAACTTGCATCATATGCACATGAACTTTGATTAAGTCACCTCCTACACCAAACATATACTTCATGTACATGACACGAAGATATTGTCTACAAAGTGTCCAACACCAGCTTAATGTCCATCAGGAGTCATGGAATAGATGAGAAAGTTGCCGATGAGCTCAACAACAATTCGTCGAGATATCCAAATGGATGGTATTCCACAACTATGAGAAGAAGGCGATAGCATTGGTCAGACCAAAAGATATAATGGTGTATGCTCAAGGATACATCCACGAGTGAAAACAACATTAGGAATGATCTTTGGTTCTGATTTTGATTTGACGATAGCCCACACTCAAATCAAAGGTTGAACAAGACAATAGATGCAACAATTGATCACAAGGATTAATTGATGAAGATATCATCTTTATTCGACACCCACACAAGATATCCCTTTGGAAATAACTAAGTTAGGCAAAGCTTTTATCTTTCAACTCTCCAAGTTGTTGTTTAGCTTAACCAACTAGTTCAGGGGTATCCAACACGGATTCTTGGAGAAGGGATGGTTTATTGAAAACCCATCTTGATCACGAGCTCAACATAACGGTCAAGGAACACCTTGGTAATACTCCCGAGAAGATATTCGGAAAATCATGATATATGTTATCACGCTCGAGAACAATCTTGCTTTTCAAGGCAAGACGATATGATCAACAGAGCGAAGGATTGACACAATCCTAACTCATTGACTGAAAAGTGCACCATGGAAAATGGACTAGGTAGCACGATCAATCTTAGTATGACAATTCAATGACCATCACACCAAGAGTGATATTATTGTCCATTAACTACCGAGAAACAAAGTTGCCAAGAGTATCACTTTCACACATCACGATTCACTTGTCGGTATTCTGGTTTCAATAACACAGAGACCAGGGAATGAATGATGATGGCTAGATGTATCACTACATCAAGATTTCATAAGAGGGAGTGTAGTTCTCATGATAATCTTGACATGAAGAGGGTAATACCTCAAGGTAGAACAGAGTAAAAGCTGGATTGGCATTTTGATCTGCGAAATACAACTGCTTTGACCCAATCCTAGAAATGGATGAGGTACGGGAGTTTGCTTCTCCTAGTCATTCTAAAATAGAATGGCTTGACAGACCACAAGAATAGTCGACATCGATAACATAATGCATGACATACCCTTGACTATCCATTGATAGATAAAGGTCAGAATACAATTGAAGAAGGGCAACTTAGGAGCACCTCATTTTTTCTGAGTTTTAGATGCATGGGTTGAATAAGTCAAATGGAGTTCAACATGTTTCTTCCAGATAATCCATGTAGAAATGAAGAATTGGCAGAGTCACAACCATGGGATGGAGAACTCATCAAGAGCACTCATGTCATGATCTTTCTTTCACGAGGAACTTCTGCCATAACTGATTCATGGTATTGGAAGAATGATATACCACGGACCTTGAAGACTATAACAAGGTTACTAATATCCTAAAGGAATGAGCAAATACTATCAACGGGAATGAGCAGAATGATCCTTGGGTTCAAGAAACCAGATACAGAATACCTATTGACTAAGTAGCATCACATCATGCCTTCGATAATGATGGCCAGAATTATCACACTCGAAACAAAAGACACAACTAGACTATTGGGTGGCTTACTGAAGCAACATGGTTTCATAAACACCTTCATCAAACACGTCGAGGTAATAGAGTACCTCAACTCAACAATTAGTGTGCTTTGTCTGGCCTGAAAGACATTGACTCAAGATGAAAGAGTTTTGCAATTGCATCAGATAATTTAGAAACCTTGGATAATTCAGACAACATAACGGCTGTACGGGCATGAAATATGAGGCAACCTGCACAAGAAAACTGAAACAAGATATTGAATTCTTATGGAGACACTGATCCAGGAAGACAACAACTTTCCTATAGGTCTCCAGCATAGTAACTCGTCATCCTAGTAGATAGATGAGAAGCCTAGTTCTTAATCCCCGTAGAATAAAGAAGAGGGTGACTCAGAATTAGAATGACACGAGGAAAGGAGTAAAAAGAGCCTTACGTTCCCTTCCACAATCAATTCCCTTATATAACTAAAGCAATTCTAGACTCAACATCGACCAGTTTGGCTTGTTAATCCTATAGGCAGTCAAGCTGTGATACCAAAGCTGTCAGGACCCTGATCCTAAGCCATAAGAATCCAGTCTGTAACACATCACATCACTTTGCGGTCTTACGCACGGTTACCTCCACGACTGCCACCTTACCTGAGCCAGGACCGTTTGCGTCTTTTGACTCACATATGTGAATGTGTTGCTAGCATTCAAATGTCAAAGAACCCGGGCCGACATGACTAGTTATAGAATCCAAGTGGCACATCCGTACAGGGACATGCATACGTAACCCAACAATGCAGGTGTCAATCTCTAGCGTGTGTAGACGAGTCATAGCAAGCTACAAGGACTCCATTACAGCATGGGACATAAATGTCATCACTGCACGTAGACGAGTCGTAGTAGGATACATGGCTCCATTACACTACAAGACATTTCCCTGAAGGGACAGACACAACAGCAAAGAAGGATACATGCCGGCCAATCAATGTGTCTGGAGCAGTAGCAAGCTACCAAGGCTCGGTGGAAGCACAAAGAGGCATTTCCCTGTAAAGAGTACTACTAAAGTCACACAACTAGGTGTCGGATACCATACATACCGCTACACGTCACACGTACGCACGACATGCCCGATATGCATATATACAACTAAGGCATCAGAACATACAACATTACAACATTTACTTACGAGGCTTAGAAGAGCCAATACAATAAGATGTTACAAACAGGGGTCACAAGACCTAACATCCAGAGCATTCAAACAAGCAAGCCGAAGATAAACATGTCTAGATACAGACATCTACAAAAGTGGCTGGAGGAGCCTGAAAAGCTACAATGACCCTACCAAAGGAACCAAACCTCTGTCTGGGATCCCTAAGCTAATCCGGTCAACATTGAACTTCACGTCATAAGTACCACCAATGAGACTGATATCTCCTCTACAAAACATAAATTAAGCAAACGTGAGTACAAAGGTACTCAGCAAGACGTACATCAGAACTAACTACATATGCATAAGTTCCAATGAAGGGGGTTGTGGAGTTTATTGCAGCAAGTCGGCTTTGACTCTTGGCTAACCTATACTATGACTACAAGTAGTATCTTTGAGGTGGGATAGCGCACACGAGTCCACATATTCTCCAATAATACACCACTATGGATCCACTTCCGTCTCCCTACGAGAAGGCCATCCATAGCACTCACACTTATCTTGCGCATTTTAGAGTATCCACTTCAACTTATCTATGAACCACATAAGTTCTCCAAGTAGTCCATATCCGAGGACGCGGCTATTCGAATAGATTCATAACCCTGCAGTTGTGTACTTCTTCACACATGCTCCTGCAGTTGTGTACTTCTTCACACATGCTCCTGCACATAAAAGGCACCTCGGAAACCTTCAAGCGGAGGCCCAGCGAGGGAGTCGGCCACGACCGTCAATCACACAAGACCCTAGTCCAAGTTTATCACCTTTTTGAGACTGAACCCGCACGGAAGTCCGGCCGAAGTTTCCGCTACGGTCTCAAACGATGTGCATAGGGTTCCCAAGCCAACCGTTCGGGTTCCACTTGGTACACCATGCCACCGTGCCTATACCGCATCATAGTCCACCCCGTCGGGCAACGCTATGCACGGCCGCCAACACTTTTCCTACAAACACCAGAAACTATTTGCAACTCCTGGACAGAGTTCTAGGCGATTAATGGGTCGAGAGGGTCAATTAAGTATCCTAATGTGCGGTAGTATCTTGTCTGGGATCACAAACACATAACTCATTTCTTAAGGACGGTCCCAATGAGACAACCCGCCATGTACTCCTACATGGCCTCTCATCGCTACCTTTACCAAATCGTGTTCACACACGTAGCTCTCACACAATAGGACATGAACACTGCCATTCCGATTCATCACCCAGATGGATCAGACCCGACACAACATGACTCTAAGCTTAGCAGGCACATTAAGTAAGCATGGATGAGTAAGCACAAAAAGTCTCAAGCAGTTGCTACTCATGCTAAATGGTTCCAACTATTTACTGTGGCAAAGACAAGTCATGCAAAGGAATGGGTTCAAGTACCGATGACATGTAACAGTTGAATTACTGTTGTCCTAATGCAGTAAAAGAGAGCAAGAGCAAGAGAGTGGGTTCATATTAGTATGCTCAAGGGGGGTTTGCTTGCTTGACAGTCCTGAAGATATTACTTCTCTTCATTGGTGTCAGCGATCACATCGTTAGAACCATCGTCTACCGAGAGGGAACAACACCGGCAAACAGAGAAATAAACACATTCAATGTGATGCGACAAACATGATGCATGAAATGGCATGTTAAGGTACTGAATTGACCTAGTGCTATAGGTAGTCATATTAAGTGAAGTGGAATCCAAATATATACTAAATTCCAACTCCAACACTATTTGTTAAATTATCCTAATCATGAAATGTCCTACTTGGTGATGTTAACTTGCTCAAACATGCATGATCATGGCATAAACAGATTCATTGGATTTTTCTGATCATTTTTTATATATAATTTTTTCATCTGACTTACAGATTATTTTCTATGATTTTTAGAACTTTTAAACATTTTCTGAAATTTCCTTATTAATTTAATTATCAGAAAAGCTTTAATGTGTCATCATTGCGTCATAGTGACGTCATCAGGTCAATGGCCTGGTCAAAGTCAAACCTGACATGTGGGGTCCACACATCAGTGTCATGGGGTTAATACCCGCGTTGTCCCGGGGTTTGACCTGCTGCGGGGCCCGCTGTCAGTGACTCCAGGGTTAGTTAGTGGCTTGAGTAGCCACTAATGACCCTGCCACGTCACACCCGTCGGCGGCTGAACGCCGGCGACCATTTGTCACGGCGGAGCACGTCGGAAACGTGCTAGGGGCCTCGGATTTGAGTGCCGCTTGGTCCTACGGGTAGCTAGAGCTTGCGTGCATCCGATGAGTCCAACATTGGAGGCAGGGGGGGTCGGAGCGGACGATGGTGGCAAATTCCGCGGCGGCTGAAGGTTTTGGGTCCGATGGGGATCGGGTTTAGAGCACGGAACGACCATGAGGAAGGGGCGGAAAAGAGGGAGAGGCTCATGGCAGTTCGCTTGGTGCAGTCAGCAAGCTCGGGGGCCTTTAGGACGGAGCGAATCGACGGCAGCGTTCGACGGAGCTGGAGGTTTGCGACGAAGTCGAGGCGGCTCGGTAGGGCGTCTCCAATAGGTTTTCTTCGTCGGAGAGGAGCAGGGCATCAAGGCGGAGCGGCTGGACTCACTAGGGGGGTGGAGAAGGCCCGTGGCCGCGATGGTCGCGAGCGGTGGCGAGCTCCGCTCGGGTCCGAGGGAGAGGAAGCAGAGGGAGAGGGAGAATGAGCTCGGGGGGGAGGGGAAGAGAGGGTGCTCCATGAGGCCTCCATGGCGTGGGTAAGGCGAGGGGATGCAGCTCCGTGGCAAGCAGGAGGTGGAGGCCGGCGCGCTCGCGGCCGACACCTCGGCTGCCTACTGTCCGGAGGTGGGAGATGACCTCCCCACCCCTGGTGTGCTGGGATGGGCTTCCCACTTGGGCCAGTAAGGTTTTGCCCCTTTTTTATTTCTTATTTTCTGTTTTTTTCCTTCTGACATTTGTTTTATTTTGTGAGGTCAAAGTATCTAGCACAATAATGCCCACAATTTTTATGAAATATAGTTTGATTGTTTCAAACTTGCACAAAAAGGTTTGGGCATTTTTGGACATCTATCATATTTATAATGCTTTATTAGTGATTTTCGGAAACTTCCCTAATTTATTTAATTTACCAAAATAGTTGCTAATATAAAATTCACCCTTGATATGTTGTTGCCAGCATTTATCAAAGAGGGGGAACATTTTTGAAAATCATTTTGGATTCACTAAATTATCTTAAAGTTTAACCTATTTGAATTTTATCTGTGCTAGGGTTTGATCACCCCCATTTCAAATTAATTTGGATTTAGACATGATGACATGATGCACATGCTGATGTTGATGCAAACAATTTCAAGCAAATTCTAGGTCCGTGACAATCTTGCCGGCCTATTTAAACACCCACCAATTGCGGTGTGTGTGGTTTGTGGGATTCTCCGGAGTCCCTTGAATTTGGCAAGGTCTTCCCATGATCTTCTCTAGATGGGTGGGTCTGTCGTGATTGCCTTTAGGAGGCTTCTTAAGGAAAGGTCGAGAGTTGTGGAATCCGACATTTACAGCCGTGTCATCGGCATCGCTATTATTGTGCCGGCACTTATTCTTATTGCACTTTGGTTTTCCATTGCCATCCCGGGCTTCAGGGGCCACGGGATCTTCGGAATTGTGGATGCATCTTACCAGCCAATTGTCTTCGCCCGCACAAAAGCGGGTCGTGAGGGAAGTAAGGGCGGACATGGTCCGAGGTTTGTCCTAGCCAAGCTGGCGGGCCAGCCATTCATCCCGAATATTGTGCCGGAAGGAGGCTATGGCCTCAGCATCTGGACAGTCGACAATTTGGTTCTTCTTAGTCAAGAACGATTCCAGAATTGCAGAGCAGACTTGTCGGGCTTCTGGACGACGTTGCTAAGATCGAAAGAGTCCAGCGGGTGGATATAGGTTCCTGGAAGTTAGAGCGGAATGCATCTTCCAGGTCTTCCCAACATCCAATGGAGTTTTTGGGGAGGCTGTTTAACCAGTGTCGAGCTGGCCCCTTAAGCTTAAGAGGTAGATATTTGATGGCATGGAGATTGTCTCCTCGCGCCATGTGGATATGGGGAGGAAGTCCTCAATCCATACAGTTGGGTCAGTAATCCCATCATACTGTTGTTTTGGTCGAACCATGGTATGTACCCGCCTCGTCTATTGGGTGAGTACTCTCTGGATCCGTAGATGGATCTTGTACAACCTGCTTTGTGATCCAGGTCATCTCGCAGGTCAAACCTGTTGTTGGGCTCTAATGGCTCCTTACCCCGTCTTCGGGGCATTGCCGGTATATAACCGGTGTTGTCAGCCATCCTGTCCCGCCCAACAGGGGGGGGGTACGGCTTGTCATATGGAGTACGGTTCGGAGACGGAGTATCAGTGAGTTCGTCGTCGAATTGCGGCAGCAGCCTTCTCTGTGGGTAGCTTTTGGGATGGTCCAACAGATCGGTGACATATACTTCCTAAGCTGACAGGACTTTCGTCCATCGATCATTGATGTCATCCTATTTGGCTTTGAGTTGCCATTCTTTAGCTTCCAAGCCGCGAGCCATTGCTATGAGTCGTTGCCTGATTTCTTCCTGATCTTCGAGGTTATCAGGGACGTACAAGTCATCTACCTTCGGTATATCTTCCTCCTTGATGGGGGAAGGCAGTTATTGTCTTTGGAGTCGTTGATGTTATCGGGGTTGTTCTGGTCCTCACGCCCTTCCGGACCCTCTAACGGGTGTTCGAGGATATCGGGATTGCCATGGTCAACAGGGGTATTACCATCCCTATTATTGATAATAGCTTTCCTTCCCTTTTTGCCTTTGGACCGCTTATGCAGTTTCCCGCGCCTTGACGGTGCATCGCCCGACTTGTCGCCATTGTTGTTAGGCGTATTGTCGTCGTTAGTGGTAGGAGTATATACCATGTAGCCATCATATGTGGAAGTGGCGGCCCACCTCCCGGTGTTAACGGGGGGTGGGAGCATGGTCCTCTTCATCCATGTATTCTGCCTCCTCCAAGGCATAGTCCAGCATGTTGGTTAAATCTTCGACAGTGGCTATCAAGTGGGTGGTGGGTGGGTCGAAAAATTCATCCCGACCCGCACCGTAACCGAACTGAGCGTAGATCGGGATTGGATCATTGGTGATCTTCATCGACGAGATCCGATCTAGGGCCTCGTCAACCGCTGAGGGCCCGATCGGATCCAGCTGTTCAGAACTTGCAGAGTTAACCTCCAAGGCATCCGGACATGGAGAGTGTTCGGCAAGAACACGTGTTCGGTCATCCGGTTCAATGGTCGGACCAGGATAGGAGTTCAGCCCATCGCCATGGGTGACCCCATTGGCATGTCCGAAGAAGGGGATCGAGGTTAAAGCCTCCAAGTCCTCGGGTGCTACAGGTGAATTGCGAGCCCAGTTAACGACAAGTCACCCCGAGAGTCTACAGAGAACTCTAAGTTTCCGAATTTGACCTCTCTATCAGGGGTGAAGCTCTCAACATGGCCTAGATGGCCAGTGGGATCAGCATGTAGCTGTAACATCCCAATTTTATTAAATTAGGATGCTAATAGGATCATCATATTGCATATCATATTTTTATTGCATTTGGAGTTTATGATGTTCAAGTTTTCCACTCACATAAAATAATAGAGAGGGGATAATATGACTTCCTCAAAATATGAATGAGTGCGAAAGTATTAAAAGTATATTTGGTGTTTTTAAGGTTGCATGAAAATTATTTTTGTTATCCACAAGTTAATTTATTTCATTAGAGAAATATATATATATATATATATTCTAAATTATATGAGCAAGAATTAATGTTCCTTGTGCTGTATTTTACCAACAAGAATTTTAGGAATTTTTCTGATATTTTTTATTTTTGTTTTCTGCTTTAGATCTACATAGAAAGAGGTTTTCAAACAACAACAACACAACACACGCACGCACGCATGCATTGGCCCAGGCTGGCCGAAGCCCGCCAGGCCAAGCGCCTCACGCTCGATCGTGGCTCACCCCAACACCCAATCTCTCTCTCTCTCTCTCTCTCTCGGTCAACCCTCCCTCCCCATGATCTCTCTCTCTCATGCACCTGGCAGGTGGGGCCCGACCCCAGGCCATCTCCAACCTCAGCAAAGTCCATGGGATAGACCAGCCCGTGTGCGTCCGCACCGGCCGCGCAAGGCTCTCGGGATAGAGCCTATCTGCAGCTCCGTAGCACCCCTAGCCAGGCCTATAAGTAGCCCTCGATGCCCTCTTTCCATTCAGCCAAGCCGCACCACCTCACAGCCGTCGTCGTCGCCGTTCACATCTCGCTAGAGCCGAGTTCTTCACCGAAGGATTATGTCGCCGGTGAAACTCCCCTGCCTCTATTACTTCAGGAATCGGACCCCCTCATCATCCCGCATCCTCCTTGACATCTTTTTGTGCCCCTAGGTTCGCCGGAGCCGCCGCCCCGATGACCTGCGTCGCCGGAGTTCACCGGAGCTCCGCCCCTCGCTCTACTCCCTCCGGTCATCATAGTCGACCGCCGTCACCACCGCCCGGAGGCCCTCACCGAGCTGCACCCGCCCGACCACCTCGCCCATGCCGGAGCCCGTCGGAGCCGCCGCTCATCACCGCCGAACTCCCTGCCGACGTCGTGCTCGTCTTTGTGAGCACTCGTCCCTCCTCTGTTCGTACGTAGCGTAGATTAGATTGTTTTTTCTTTTGATTGAACCGGTACGCTATTTAGATTGATTTTTTATTAGATCTAAACCGTGCGGTTTATTTTAAACCGAACGTCGGTTTTGTTTTAGTTTTGCCGAACCGGTGATTTACTTAATTTGTGACCGTTCATCGCATAGCTTTGACCATGAACGTACTCAACCAACCAGGGCTGACCGCACCGCACTCTAGCCACGAACGTTCACACATTAAGGTTTTCAGAAACGTTACTATAGCAGTTTTTTTTCCAGATTTAATTCAAAACTTCAAACGGCCTTAACTTTTTAACCGTAGGCCGAAATGGGTTGAAACAAGAGGCTAATTTTTCGTCTCGAATAGCCTTAACCAGAGAACCCATAGTTGAAAACTTTTGCAAGTTCAAATTTGAAATTATTTCAGATTTGAATTTAAATTTCATTAGGCCATATCTTTCAAACGGTATACCCGTTTGAAGTGATTCTTTTTGCACCGCGTTGCACGAACTAAATCCTTTGCCATGAAATTTTGCCACTATATATTCTACACAATTATTTTGTGTTCATCATAATTTTTCTAGAATGCCTTGTAGGAACACTAGTGCATGTCACGTATTTTGAACATTATTTGTACTTTGAAAAATTTCATGTTAATGACTTGTTTTGGATTTTATTTGGCTTTTGCAAATATTTTGTTGTATGTTTTCTTTGAATTGTATGAATGCTTGTTTATGTGTGTTTATTTTACCTTGCGATAGATTGTCCGGAGTGCGAAGCAGAGTACTACCACTCCCTAGAACTTCACTCCTAGCACGAAGGCAAGTTGCATTTTGATCATATCAGTTTTTACCTATGTTTTATTTTTGCACATAGTCCTTTGATGTAGGAGTGCATGGTAGGAGTTCATTTGAGGTAGGTCTGAACTGTACCAACTTTGTCGCCACCGTGTTATATTACAATGCTTCGCCAAAGTACACGTGGATTGGGGAGTGTTATCACCTTGAGATGTGAGTGACAAAGTAGTAACTAGGACCAACTTTAATGAACTACCTGGGTGGAAATTGGTTTGTATGGTGGCAAACTACAGTGGGAGCATTCATGGGAATCCATGGGAGTGCACACTAGTGGTCCGTCCACCCAGGCTCAAAGGGATCAACCTTATTTTCATGTCTATAAGCTTCCGTGTGTAGCCGCAAGCCAATATGGGCTCTGGCTTAGTTGAGTAGATGGTGTGACCTCTTCCCGGATAGGCTAGCAGATGTAGATGATGTAGGTGTACCGGCCTATCCGTGGGTTAGGGGAAATGCTTTCGAAAGACTATGTCTCGATCTTCCAATCAAGGATGTGGTCGAGTCTTGTGGGGAAAAGTGCACAACCTCAGCAGAGTTAAAAATCTAATCGATTAGCCGTGTCCCTGGTCATGGACAACTTGAGCTTTTAGTAGTGGAAATATAGGGAGATCTCATCACTCTTAACTAATCAACTGGGTACAAAATTTTGGAATGATTGAGATGGGCATCATCTCAGCCTTATGATATTTGTAGAAGTAGAGCAATTATTTTTGATAGGGAAAAACTAGCTTTATGCAAAACTAAACTTAGAGCTTTCCACCAGACAAATTGCATGTACTATGTAGGCTCATTACACTTTATGATGTGACTTGCCAGTACATTCCCTGTACTGACCTACACGCTTGCAACTTATCATGTTGCAGATTTATCCGACGACAAATAAGGTGCGATAGGTCGTTGTTCTGCACTCAGCTTGCTCGTGGAGTTGATGGACTCATTACACTTTTTGCTTCCGCATTACTTTGTTTTTTTGGCCTTAGGCCACATTAATGTAATAAATACTCTTTGAGGATTCTTGATGTTATAAATGTGTGATTGAACTCTGTTGTAAATCCTCAAGTACTGTGTGTGTCAGCATACCGATCCAGGGATGACACTTAAGCACAGAGACTCCAATCCCTTGAGATCGGGTTGCTACAGCAGCACAACGCCGTCGAAGGCGAAGATCTGTCCGGGGACGAAAGTGTCCATGTTGTGGACCTCTTCATTGATGACAAGGCGAGCCATCGATTCCATCTTGCTCACAGAGGAACTCTCAATGAAAGCACCAACATCGGAGTTAAAACCAGCAGATCTCAGGTAGGGGGTCCTGAACTACGAGACTAGAATCAATGGTAACAGGAGACAAAGGGGACACAAATTTACCCAGGTTCAGGCCCTCCTATGGAGGTAATACCCTACCTGCTTGTTGGTTGTACTGATGCTATGGGGGGGGGTTATAGAGTTGATCTACCTCGAGATCGAATAGCTAACCCTAGATGAGTTGTTGTGTCCCTATACCCTAAAACCCTCCAGCTTATATAGACGCCGAGGATGCCTAGGGTTTACACATGGTCAGTTACATGCCGAAGAGATAAACATGCCTATTTGCTACATCAAATGTGGAGTGCAATCCATGCTTCCCGAAGCTTCCATCTTGGAGACTGGGCCTTCAAATATTCCCGTGTTCGGTAAGTAGCCCATATAGTTCGGCCCATAAGAATAGGCCGGCCTCCCGAGGACCCTTAATCGAGGACTCCCTCAACCGGTTCGGTTGCTAATGTTGGTAACTCGAAGTAAAAGCTACGGAATAAATGGAGACTAGCTAAGGGCGAGGTGACGATGTGTGTTGGAAATGTTTCCAAGGTTGATGTGATCACCATCACACGCTCCCTCTACCTTCGGGATTAGTGTTGAACCTAAATAAATGTTATTTGGTGTTTACGTTGAGCATGAACATGATTATATCGTGTTTATTGGAATACATTTATTCATTGAAGTCAGAGAATAATAGTTATTCTGTTTACATGAATAAAGCCTTCAATGGTCATGCACCCAATGTGAATGGTTTATTGAATTTCGATCATAGTGATACACATGTTCATAATATTGATGCCGAAAGGCTGCAAAGTTAATAATGATAGTACCACACACTTGTGTCACTACCTCTAAATGTCATATTGGTCTAAAGCGCATGAAGAAAACTCCATGCTGATGGATCTTTGGACTCACTTGATTTCGAATCGGTTGAGACATGCGGACCATGCCTCATGGGTAATATGACTAAGACCCTGTTTTCCGGTATGATGGAGTTGGCAAGTGACTTATTGGAAATGATACATGTTGATGTATGCGGCCCAATGAGTGTTGTAGCATGCGGTGGATATCGTTGTTTTCTTATCTTCACTAATGATTTGAGTAGATATGGGTATATTTACTTAGTGAAACACAAGTCTGAAATGTTTGAAAAGTTCAAACAAATTCAGAGTGAAGTTTGAGATCATCGTGACAAGAAGATAAAATGTCTATGATATGATCATGGAGGTGAATATTTGAGTTACGAGTTTGGTATACAACTCAAGACAATTTGGAAGTTGTTTCACAACTCACGCCACCTGGAACACCATAGTGTGATGGTGTGTCTGAACGTCGTAGTTGTGCTCTATTGGATATGGTGCGTACTATGATGTCTCTTACATTTTGCCACTATCATTTTGGTATTATGCATTAGAGACAATTACATTAACTTTAAATAGGGCACCATCTAAGTCCATTGAGATGACACCATATGAATTTTGGTTTGGCCGAAACCTAATCTGTAATTTCTCACATTTTGGGAATGCGACGCTTATGTCTGATAAGCTCAAACCCAAAGCGGAAAAGTACATCTTCATAGGATACCCTAAGGAAACAGTTGGGTATTCCTTCTATCTTAGATCTGAGGACAAAGTGTTTGTTACTAAAAATGGGTCCTTTCTTGAGAAAGAGTTTCTCTCGAAAGAATCGAGTGGGAGGAAAGTAGAACTTGATGAGGTTGTTGAACCGTCACTTCAGTTGGAGAGTAGGACGACGCGGAAAGATGTTTCTGTGGCGCCTACGCCAAGTGAAGAGGAAGCAAATGGTGATGATCATGAAGCTTCGGATCAAGTTACTACCAAACCTCATAGGTCGGCAAGGACATGTACTCCCCCGAGCGATACAGTGATCCTGTCTTAGAGGTCATGTTATCAGACAACATTGAACCTACGAGCTATGAAGAAGCGATAGTGGGCCCGAATTCCAACAAATGGTTAGGGGCCATGAAATCCGATATAGGATCCATGTATGAAAACCAAGTATGGACTTTGGTAGACTTGTTTGATGAATGGCAGGTCGTTAAGTACAAATGGATCTTTAAGAAGAAGACAAATGCTGATGGTAAATGTCACCATTTATAAAGCTCGACTTGTCGGAAAGAGGTTTTCAACCTATTCAAGGAGTTGACCACGATGAGACTTTCTCACCCGTAGTGATGCTAAAGTCTGTTGTAATTATGTTAGGAGTTGTTGCATTTTTGATTATGAAATCTAGGAGATGGATGTCAAAACAGAGTTTCCTTAACGGTTTCTGTGAGGAAAGGTTGTATGTCATACAACCAGAAGGTTTTGTTGGTCCTAAGGATGCTAAAAAGTATGCAAGCTCCAGTGATCCTTCTATGGACCGGAGCAAGCATCTCGGAGTTGGAATATATGCTTTGATGAGGTAATCAAAGCTTTTGAGTTTATACAAAGTTTATAAGAAACTTGTATTTACAAGAAAGTGAGTGGGAGCACTATAGAATTTCTGATAAGTATATGTGGATGACATATTGTTGATCAAAAATGATGTAGAATTTCTAGAAAGCATAAAGGGTTGTTTGAAAGGAGTTTTCAAAGGGTATTGACCGTAGAGTTGTCTCGGTCATGTCTACATAGTTCTCGAACCCGCAGGGTCTGCACACTTAACGTTCGGTGACAATTTGGTATTGTTGAGTTATGTATGTTGGTGACCGAAGGTTTTTCGAAGTCCTGGATGAGATCCCGGATGTCACAAGGAGTTCCGGAATGGTTCAGAGGTAAAGATTTATATATGGGAAGTCATATTTTGGCTACCGGAAAAGTTTCTGGTTTTTCCACTATTGTATCGGGAAGCTTCTAGAAGGTTCCAAAAACTTCCGGAGGAGTCCGGAAGTCCACCAAGGGTTCCACCACGTCCCAAGGGTTTACATGGGCTTAGGTGAGGCGCCCTGGCCTTATTGGGCCAGGAGCACAAGTCCCTCAAGTGCCAGGTGGCTTGGGAGAGGTGGAAAGTCCACGTGTTTATGGAAATGGAGGGAATTGGACTAGGAGTGCAACTCCTCCCCCTTGTTTGCACCTTAGGGCTTGGAAGGGCTGATATCCACTCCCCTCCACCTATATATAGAGGGGAGGGGTGCCCCTAGAGGACACACCAAGCCATTGGCGCCCTCTCTCTCCCTAGATCGTCTTCTCCTTCGTTCGCGGTTTTCGTAGTGCTAGGCGTAGCCCTGCCGAGATAGCACCACCACCACCGCCACCACGCCGTCGTGTTGTCGGAGAACTCATCTACTACTCCGACCTCGCTCGCTAGATCGAGGAGGCAGAGACATCATCAAGCTGTACGTATGCTGAACGCGGAGGTGCTGTCCGTTCGATGCTAGATCGGGTCGGATCATAATTGGATCGCAGGACGGATTGCGATTTGAATCGTGAAGACGTTCAACTACATCACACGTGCTTCTTAACGCTTACCGCTTAGTGATCTACAAGGGTATGTATATCCACTCTCCCTCTCGTAGCTGTTGATCTCCATAGGTAGATCTTGGGGGTTCGTAGGAAAAGTTTTGTTTCCCATGCAACGTTCCCCAACATATCTCACATACTAAGACATAGATAGATAATTTATAAAGGTAGCATATGTCTCACACCATATGAAGCGGTCACTTAAGTCTCACACACATAAACCAAACCAAACCAAACCAAATGAAAGAAGAGTTTACGAGCAAAGAAACCAAACAACTAAGCCGCACTTGTGACTCACAAATCCCTAAACTCTTCCCCTTTGGCATCGAGACCCCCAAAAGGAGAGAGAGGACTAAAAAATTACCCTATGTGGTGGCAGAAGCGGAGGAGCATCATCAATATTCGTCGGACTCTAGGATGAAAGCAGTGGTGCCAAGTGGAGCAAAGGAGCTGGGCATATCAACATCAGAATCCCACTGGCAATTCTTCAAGGTCCAGGCCTCCTCATCCATGATTGAGTCCTCAAAGCCACTCGTGATCTCCATCCCTATGTGTCTTCCCATCACCTTGTGGCGTCTCCATGCCTCCTTCACTGTAACATGGGCTTTGTACTGACCGTGAGCCTGCATAAAAATAGTTTCTTCATCTTCTCCTTAAGCTTCTCAGCCCAAGATGGCTCGGCTTGAGGGGGCATGGAACCAAACGCATACGTGTCCTCGACCACAAAGTCAAGATCATCATACTCGTAATACTAATTAGAATCATCCTTAGGAAGATCCACCTCCGGAGAAGCATGAGTGGACCACTTGTCCTTCTATCGTAGCTACACCACCTCATGTGGAACTAGGTCACCAGACTCAAATAGACCCCCAGGAAAGGTGTTCTCCCAGGTCCTCTCAGTTAGAAGCATCAGATAGGGACCATAAATAGGGCATTTTCGCTCAGAGATCACAAAGAGAAGCTCCGACCACATGACATGGGAGACATCCAAGACCTCAAACTCATCTTCATACCTCATCTTCTGACAGTAAAGGAACATGTCCAGCAGGTAGGAGTGTATCTGATCCAAGTTACCAACTTGGGAAAAAAGAGTATGCCTGAAGACTTGATGCATGATGTCCAATAAAGGGTGAAGCAAATAGGTGTGCTTGCCAGTAGCAGTAGAGATCTTCTTCATGGAGTAGGGCCAGAGCTTTCTCTTGTGAGTAGACGTGGTTTCCTGGTGGGGACGGAATCCAATTGGGGTATGGAGTCCCTTATCCTCAAACCCGAGTAGATTCATGAACTCCTTCCAAGTGGCTAACTTTTGTTGGTTATTAGTCATCCAAGTTAAGGTCTGGTCTTCATCATTCAAAAGATGGACTATGGCATAGAACACAACCAAAACTTCAGTATCAAAATCCTTGTGGAACTGCATCAGACTGATAATGCCAAGCTTCTCACACATGCCATGAGCCTCACCAAAGTATTGGGCATTCTTCAAAATATGTTCCATGTCAATGGACTTAACATGAGGAACATATAGGTTCTTCTTTTGTTGAAGCACATCATGATAAATAGAACCTTGTAGTTTTTTCCAGAAGGGATGGTTGCGGAGATTTGGCTCCTAGGGTTGAACATACGGATTGTGATGACGAATGGTCCAGAACTCCTTAACAGGCATCTCAGCCAATGATGGACCCTTCTTGGACTTGGTGGCAGGCTTCTTGGCCTTCTTCTTCGGGGTGCATTGGGGTTGACACTGTCATCACTTGGATTGCGATAGCGCTTGGTACTCTCACGACTCGGATTCATCCTTCGTTTAGAGGTACCACCACATGGAGCCCAAAACACACAACAAGGGGGAAATAAGGTAAAACTTATGCACATGCCAAAAAGGAAAAGAACGAGTAAATCTGGAGTAAGAGTGAGAAAACATGTGTATTTGACCTCACATCAGTACCACTGCCAAGGCAGTAGTACCGCCTATAAGCGATAGTACCGCTTGGATAGAGGTTGCGGGGGTAACCACTACCGCCGGGCAGAACCGGTACTACCGGTGACGCCGACTCCTTATCCAACTTCCACATCCTACTCATGCCTCAGTTTGACTAGAAATTGAAAGATACATTTCACATTTCCCAAAAACCTAGATTCAAAAGATAGAATCATAAGGGATAGGAATGGGAAAATACCAGTATCCATGACAAGAAGAGAGGGTGGGGATCGATCCCACCGGTCGGAATCGCGGAAGAGTGACCGGAAACGGAGAACCGACAGCTGCCTCCGGACCCTTGAAGTCACCGAGAGAGAGAGAGACGAGAGGAAGGGAGTGAATGGGTATGGGGAAGTGGGAACTTCCCCTATCCTACCCCATAACACCAGTGGGCACTCACAAATGGTAGTACCGCCCGATACTACTACGTGACAGAAGGCCGGGTGTTGGAAATATTCCCTAGAGGCAATAATAAATTAGTTATTATCGTATTTCCTCGTTCATGATAATAGTTTATTATCCATGCTAGAATTGTATTGATGGGAAACCCAGATACATGTGTGGATACATAGACAACACCATGTCCCTGGTATGCCTCTAATAGACTAGCTCGTTAATGAAAGATGGTCAAGGTTTCCTAGCCATGGCCATGAGATGTCATTTGATAACGAGATCACATCATTAGGAAAATGATGTGATGGATGATAACCCACAAGTATAGGGGACCAATTGTAGCCTTTCCGATAAGTAAGAGTGTCGAACCCAATGAGGAGCTAAAGGTAGAACAAATATTCCCTCAAGTTCTGTCGACTACCGATACAACTCTACGCACGCTTAACATTCGCTTTACTTAGAACAAGTATGAAACTAGAAGTACTTTGTAGGTGTGATAGGATAGGCTTGCAAGATAATAAAGAACACGTAAATAAAAATTAGGGGGTGCTTAGATAAAGAAACAACTAAGTTAGTTTAACGAGTGTGGAAAAGTTGTGGTAGGAGTTGCAGAATTGTCCCTAGGCAATTGATAACTAGACCGGTAATCATTATTGCAATTTTATCTGAGGGAGAGGCATAAGCTAACATACTTTGTCTACTTGGATCATATGCACTTATGATTGGAACTCTAGCAAGCATCCGCAACTACTAAAGATCATTAAGGTAAAACCCAACCATAGCATTATAAAGTACCAAGCCCTCTTTATTCCCATACGCAAACAACCTACTTACTCAGGTCTGTGTTTCTATCACTCATGCCACCCACCATAAGCGAATCATAAGAATATTGCAAACCCTACAGTGGGGATCTCTCACGCTTGCGTGACACGGAGAGCACCATAAGACAACACCAATAATAAAACATGCAACTCAAACCAATCATGATCATCAATCAACCAAGACAACAAAAATCTACCCAGACATCATAGGATGGCAACACATCATTGGATAATAATGTGAAGCATAAAGCACCATGTTCAAGTAGAGGGTACAACGGGTTGTGGGAGAGTGGACCACTATATATATATGGGGGAAGGTGATGGAGGTGTTGGTGAAGGTGACGGAGTTGTTGGAGTAGATCGCCGTCACGATGATGGCCCTGGCGGCGTTCCGGTGCCACCGGGAGAGAGGGGGAGAGAGCCCCCCTTATTCTTCTTCTTCCTTGACCTTCCCCCTAGAAGGGAGAAGGGTTTACCCTCTGGTCCATGGACTCCATGGAGGCGGAGGGGCGAGAGCCCCTCCGAGTTTGGATCTCTCTCTCTCTCTCTCTCTGTTTCCTTCTGTTTCTGCGCTCCCAGATTCTGGCCTTTCACCTTTTCTTAAATATCCAGAGATCCGTTTCTCCGACCGAGGTGAAATTTTGAGGGGATTTTCCTTATAAAAATTTCTTTCTTGCGGCCGAAGGACAACTCCAACCAACCTAAGGGGTAGCCACAAGCCCTCAGGGCGCGTCTAGGGGGGTGGGCCACGCCTAGAAGGCTTGTGACCTCCTCGGGCATCGTCTCGCGTTGATTCTTTTTCCCAAAATCACATATATTCCAAAAATAATCTCTGTAACTTTTTATTGCGTTTGGACTTCGTTTGATATGGATTTTCTGCGAAACAAAAAATATGCAACAAACAGGAACTGGCACTAGGCAATGGATCAATATGTTAGTCCCAAAAAAATAGTATAAAAAGTTGCCCAAAAAATTTGGAAGTTGTAGAATATTGCCATGAAACAATCAAAAATTATAGATATGACAGAGACGTATCAGCATCCCCAAGCTTAATTCCTGCTCGTCCTCGAGTAGGTAAATGATAAAAAAAGATAATTTTTGATGTGGAATGCTACCTAGCATGATCTTGTTCATATAATCTAATCATGGCATGAATATGAAGACACGAGTGATTCAAAGCAATAGTCCATATTGACATAAAAACAGTAATACTTCGAGCACACCAACAAGGCAATCATGTACTTTCGAAATAACATGGCCTTAGAAAGTTATCCCTACAAAATCATATGGTCTGGCTATGCTCCATCTTCCCCACACAAAGTATCTAAATCATGCACAACCCCGATGAACAAGTCAAGCAATTGTTTCACACTTTTATGTTCTCAAACCTGTTGAACTTTCACGCAATACATGAGGGTGAGCCATGGATATAACACTATAGGTGGAATAGAATATGGTGGAGGTGATGAGGAAAAAGGAGAAGATAGTCTCACATCAACTAGGCGTATCAACGAGCTATGGAGATGCCCATCAATAGATATCAATGTGAGTGAGTAGGGATTGCCATGCAACGGGTGCACTAGAGCTATAAGTGTATGAAAGCTCAAAAATAAAACTAAGTGGTCGTGCAAAGGATGAAAATTCCACTAGCTATATGAAAGTGACAAAATAGGAGACTCTCTATCATGAAGATCATAGTGCTACTTTGAAGCACAAGTGTGGAAAAAGATAGTAGCATTGTCCCTTCTCTCTTTCTCTCATTTTTTTTATTTTTTCTCTCTTTTTTTGGTGGGCATCTTTGGCCTCTTTTTTTTGTAAAGTCCGGAGACTCCTCCCAACTTGTGAGCGAATCATAGCTTCCATCATCCTTTTCTCACACGGGACAATGCTCTAATAATGAAAGTCATCACACTTTTATTTAGTTACAACTCGATACCTAGAACAAAAATATGACTCTATATGAATGCTTCCAGTAGTATACCGGGATGTGCAATGATCTAGCCTAGCAAATGACATCAAAAAAACGGACAAGCCATGAAAACATCATGCAAGCTGTCTTATGATGTGACAGCCCAAGTGTTGTCCCTACCTTTTATGGCATGTAATCTCTTGTATGAACCTTGTGTCATGAGCTTTATGAATGTTTTGCACCTTGTCATACCATGTCTTGTCTTGCATTCATGCATCATGCATCATAGCATTCATCATGCCATGCTTGATTCTTATGTGACCTTGTTTGTGAGTGTGGCTTGTGTTGTGTGATGTGGTTGGATCATGTGTGGTGCACCTCCTTCCTTTCCCCCTCCTTTTACCTCTTCAAACAAACCCTTTCAATACCCCTTTTTCTTCATGTTATTATTATCAGCAGATTTAACTAGATCTAAAAATTGTTTAAAATTGTTCAAGTGTTAGCCTAAAACATTTTGAGCATATGAATGTTGGTCTTTTGTTGTTTCGAGCTTTTATGCATTTGGGGTATTTAAATAACAGGGGCTGCTATTTTAAAAGGTATTTAAATTATTTGTCCTAAAAATCATTTTGATATTTTTGTTAATAGGGCATTTTATTTTCATTGCAAAAGTATTTTGTTCCGCACCAAAAATCCTTTATTCTATTTGTTTTTTTCTTGTGTTGCTGTGTTTTAGAAAAAGATAAAAATTCTCTGTTTTAATTGTTTTGTGAGAGAGCGCCAGGATGGGCCTTTCCTTCCCCACGGCCCAGCCCGCAAAGGAACGACCACCTGCTCCATTTTCTTTCTGCCGTCAGGTTTAGAGAGTGAGTGCGCGTCCGCCGTCTCCTTTTCCGTCGCGTGTCGCCGTCAGCCCGAGGGTATTTAGAACCCCCTCGGTGTGCGTGCCCCCTCCGCCAGGGTTCCTCTCTCCCCTCGCGCCGCCGCAGCTCCCATCTCCCTCTCCATCTCCCTCCTTCCTCTCCTTCTTTCCTTTGTCTGGTAAGGTCTGTGAGAGGTGCAGAGAGTTTCAGAGAGAGCCGCCGGTCGTCTTCGCCGCCGTCGCCGCGTCTCTGGTGGGCCTTGTCCTTGGTGGTGATGGCGTGGAGCTCGAGAATCCTCCCCGCATTCCATTCCCGCCGCTAGGAGGTGAGGAGCACCTCCCTGCGGTGCCAATTGCCGTCGCCGTCGTCCGCAAGGGAGTGGGTCGTCGCCAGTCTTCTTCCTCCTTGTCGCCGCCGCGTCTCCGCCTCTCCTTCCTCTCCGCGAGTCCAGCTTGTTGTCGCCTTCCCCTTGGTGAGCAGACGGTCCCCGTAGCTCCCTTTTCCCCCGTGTAGGCCGTCGTGTCCATCGCTGTCGTGTCCGTCGCCGCCGGTCAGAAAGCATGGGCTTGAAGCTCGCCTCCTTCCTCCTCATCGCAAGGTGAGTAGGGGAATGGGACCCCGGTTGTTCCCTCTTGTGTGAGAGCCCGTTTGCCTCGCCGGAGAGCCCCTGTGTCGCCGAAATTGCCCGCCGCCATTGCCTGTTGCATAGATGTGTTGGGTTTTCAGTTTTGTCAGTGTATCGAGTGCATGCGTGTATTAGAGAGCTAGATGCCCTCCTCTGTTAATGTTCGCGGCCGTAGCCGAGTGGCAACCGGCTCGAGGGTCGACCAGGTGGTCGTGGGGTCGAAGCCGAACCCCTCCCCCTTTTTTTGGTTTTTCTTTCTTTTGTTTTATTTGTTTTTCCCTCTTGCTATATGTATGTATGTGTATAGATGCAATTCTTGCATGTTTTTTTCTTCTTTCTGTCATTTGTGTAGTGTGTATGTGTAAGTGTTTGTGCCTATATGTGTAGTGCATGTGTATGTTGCACATAGGTATGTGTGTGTGCATGTGAGTATGCATATATGCATGTGAGTAGATGCAAAACCTACATGTGTAGGTGTTTTATTATCTGTTGTTATATGAGTGTATGTGTGTGGGCTGAGTGCACTTGTGTGTGTAGTGTGTATGTGCTATATGCAATATGAATATATGGCGCATGTGTGTGTGTGTGGATGAACCCCCCCTCTTGGGAGGTATGTTCATGAGAGGCTTTGTGCTCATATGCCCTTAGGCATATGGAGCATGTGTGTGTATGCTTGTGTAGTGTGTGTGTGGGAGACAAGTGGGCCCTTCCCCACTTGACATACCCCCCCTTTGTTGTAGATATGCATGTTTGTGAATTTTTAGCTCATTTATAATTCTAGCTAAATTTCCAAAACTGGTTATGTCTATATATGCTCATGTCCATTTATAGTAAGTTTAACTTATAAGAGTAGGTGATAGTTTTGCTAGTGTAGTTGTGCCATGATGCTTCACATGAACATATGAGTATGACACATGATATTGAGGTATAAAGAGCCAATGAATCCATTGGCGCCCTCAGATTTCACTTTTGAGCAAGTTTATAAAACTGTGATTTTCTGCTGTGATGCCACTTTGTCATTTTTGCATGATTTAATGCATGCTTGCTTTGGGGCATGTGTCAACATGGAAGTGCTAGTGTTTTATGTATATTATGCCATGGTATTTTGTTTGAACATGGGAATCACCCATATAAGTGGGAAACATGCTGCAAAGTAGCTAACTTGATGTTTCTGTTTTCACCATGCTAAATATTTCTGTCTGAGAATCTGCCGTTATTTTTATGCCATGAAGAGTGGTTGACATCTAGTGATATGTTGATAATTAGCTCATGCTCAGTGCTAGTATTTTGGAGTAGATGTTGTCTACTACCACCCTATTAATTTTCATGCCAGGAGGTGGTCTCTAACACCTTTAACTTCTGCTGTCAACATGCTACCAGATTAACTCAGATTCCAGAAAACTGTTATTTTCACTAAGTCCCAGAAAACTGTTTGATCATGCCAACTTGATAGCTTCATGATTATTGATGTGTGCCTCCTTTCCAGATTGTGTAGTTGGATAATTTGATAAGCTTGACATGTAGTTTCTGTAAATACCTTGTTTGTGACTGTAAGATTCCTGTAGCTCAAGTTGTTGTCTGTGAAACTTGCTATGTTGCTGTTTTGCGGCAGATTGTTTGTTTTATTGTTTTGTGACCTGTGGGAGCTATACTCCATGGAATTGCTTGATCTTTGGGTCTATTGTGGTTGGTTTTTCATTGCCTAACCATTGGATACCTTGGAATGCGAAGAATTAGCCCATGGCCTTGTTGCCTTGTGTTTTGCCTTCGTACCTTGTCGTGAGCGTATCGTGAGAACCGTAACTCCATTTCTTACGTTCTTCATATGCATTTTCATCGTTTTCACATGATGCATCCATATTTTACTTTTAATGCATGTCTAAATAACTTAACATAAGGTTCTTTCCAGATTCATTAATATCCAATTGTTGCATGTGAAACATGACTAGTTAGGATTGCCATGTTAAAACTCTTCACCTAAGCATGCATCATTCTTGTTTGTGCATTGCACCATGGTTGTTTGTTTATTCTGGATGTTTTCTTTGGGTATAGGAGAATGTTGAACCTAAGTACGAAGAGCCAGGCGAGTACAACTACGAGGATCCCGCTACTTGTTACACTGAAGAACCAATAGGCAAGATGATCATACCCGCATCCCGATACTATTTTCGCTTGCTAGTTTCTCGCTCTTATCGTTACATTTGTGCTACCTACCACTTGAATATCAGCCTCCTAATTGCCATGATAGCCTCTAACCCTCCACATCCTAGCAAACCTTTGGTTGGCTAAGTTACCCCTGCTCAGCCCCTCTTATAGCGTTCTTAGTTGCAGGTTCAGGTTGTTCCATGTGATAACATGGATCTAGCATATCACAATATTATCTGCTATTTAATTTAATACACATATATATCTTGGTATTGGTGGAAGGCTTGGCCTTTTGCTAAGTCTTTTGTTCCGTTGTTACCGCCATAGTTTCTTGTTACCGGTGTTATGCTTTCCACTTTGCGCTCCTAACATGCTCGGGGTTGTTATGGGGACCCCCTTATTTATTCGGTGGAGATTAAAACTTGTCTGGCAAGACCCAACATTGGTACTACATTTTCTTAATAACTTAATAAAATTTAATACACATTTTCTTAATAACTTAATAAATTTTTCATAGGGCTTTGCAACCCCGTGGATAATTAATCAACCCCCGGGCTAGTGCTCCTCATGAGTGTTGGTCCAAACTAGAGTCGTGTGCGGGGCCAACCCGAGGCAACTCGGGAGATTTCTATCAGGCCACTGTACGCTGCGCTCATCCGGTCGTGTCCTGAGAACGAGATAAGCGGCTCTTATCGGGTTCGTCGACACGTCGGGAGGTCTTGCTGGATTTGTTTTACCTTTATCTAATGTCTTGCGTGTGGACTCTGACTTTCTTCGGGTTATCTCGAGGTGTTGGAATTGCTTTGGAATTACCTATGATGATCATGAGATCCATGGTCGAGGCTATTCCCATGGAGTGTGGTTTTTTGTGATGGACTAGTTGGAGCACCCCTGCAGGGTTACATCTTTTCAAGAAGCCGTGCCCGCAGTTATGTGGCAACTTGGATATTTGTTTAACACCCGGTTATATTAAACTTGAAGTAAACTCTAATAAAATACACCAACTATGTGAGTAACCGTGATCATCTCTGCTCGTGAACATGATCCGTGGGAGAACACGGTGGGGTTATGATTGACGTAAGTAAGTGTTCAGGATCTCATAGAGGTCAATCTAGAATCGATCGTTCATCGTAGGCCACATATTTATCTTCATGTTACGCAAGTTTAGCCACCATATATGCTTAGTGCTGCTGCAACTAAACACATACCCCTTTCCAACCTTAAGCTTGAATAGTCTTGGTACCCGGGCGCTTGATTGCTGAGTCCTTGTGGCTCACAGATTACTACAACACTCCAGGTACATGTCCAGATGAGTTTGTGCAGCATGATCTAACCCAGCTCTAGTGGGAATATGATGAGGAAAAAGTCAGGACGTACGTGACTTATCCAGACGAGTAGGGGCCCATGGTCATGATCTTTGGGACAATGAGATAGTATCATTTGCATCTATTTTTTTTATTGTTTGATTTCGTCCGTAGCTGGACCCTGTCTTCATCTTGATGATTTGAACTCTGTGTGGAATTGTAATTTAGTATGTGGCGAGTGTAAGCCAACTTGTATTCTCATCTCTTTTGTAATGTATGATGCAATGATTCTATACTTGCGAACGGCAAGATGCGCCTCTATCCCTTGCGAGGCCCTCGTGCCTTACAATGGATAGGCATGCATCTTGGGCGTGACATACGATCATGCAAAGCAATATGAAAATGATGGTGCATGTCATACTAAACGGAACGGTTGAAGTTGCATGGCAATATATCTCAGAATGGCTATGGAAATGCCATAATAGGTAGGTGTGGTGGCTATTTTGAGGAAAATATGTGGTGGATGTTTTGAGGAAAATATATGGTGTCTGTTTTGAGGAAGGTGGGTTTGATGCACCGGCAAAAGTTGCGTGGTACTATAGAGGCTAGCAAAGGTGGAAGGATGAGAGTGCGTATAATCCATGGACTCAACATTAGTCATAAAGAACTCACATACTTATTGCGAAAGTCTATTAGTTATCAAACAAAGCATTAGACGCATGCTCCTAGGGGAGAGGTTGGTAGGAGTTAACGATCGCGCGCTCCCGACCCTCACACGAAGGTTGACAATCATTAAACAAATTATGCTCCGACTTTGTTACATAACGGTTCACCATACGTGCATGCTACGGGAATCACAAACTCAACACATGTATTTCTCCAATTCACAACTACTCACTAGCATGACTCTCATATTACCATCTTCATATCGCAAAACTATTGCAAGGAATCAAACATATCATATTCTGCAATCTACAAGTTTTATGTACGATTTTATGACTAACCATGTGAATGACCAACTCCTCTTAACTCTCTAAATAGATATAAGTGAAGCATGAGAGTTTAATTCTTTCTACAAAAGATATGCCCACGCTCTAAAAAATATAAGTGAAGCAAAAGAGCATTCTACAAATGGCGGTTTTCTATGTGTGAGAAACAGGTAATCCAAACTTCAAATGATATAAGTGAAGCACATGAAGCATTCTATAAAGCCATACTCGAAAGATATAAGTGAAGTGCATGAAGCATTCTATAAATCGACCAAGGACTATCTCATACCAGAATGATGCATTATTAAAATAAAAATAAAATCCACACGATGCTCCAAGATTTAAGCATATCATGTGACGAATAAAAATATAGCTCCAAGTAAAATTACCGATGGTTGTTAGAAGAAAAAGGGGATGCCTTCCGGGGCATCCCCAAGCTTAGTTTCTTGGGAGTACTTGAATATTACATTGGGGTGCCTCGGGCATCCCCAAGCTTAGTCTCTTTCCACTCCTTATTCCTTCATCCATCATGATCTCATCGAAAACTTGAAAACTTCAATCACACAAAACTTAACAAACCCCTCGTGAGACCCGTTAGTATAATAAAGTAAATCACAACTTTATGTACTGTTGGCAACCAATTCATATTTTATTTTTGCATTGTAGCTACTTTATTATAATTTTCCCATGGCTTATACCACCGATAAAATAGATAGTTTTATCAAAACGAGCAAAACAATGCATCAAAAACAGAATCTGTCTTAAACAGGATAGTCTGTAGCAATATGAACATTCACCATACTTCTGTAACTATAAAAATTCTGAAAAATAGGAAGAATAAAAAAAATCATAGCAGTACTGTGTAAGAATTTCAGAAACTTTTGCATTTCAGTAAAAAATGTAAATTCATGCACTACAACCAAAGTTTCTATTTTTGCACTACACACACCAAACAAGCAATCTAATCATCCTAAAGGCAAATCTTGGCACATTATTTTTATAATACAATGGATTTATACAAGGGGATAATTATTTTTGTTGAAAATTTTCTGTAATCAAGATTTGCAAAGTTTCCATGGGCATGAAAAAAGTTCAAGGCTAGCTCCCACTTTCACAATGCTCGTCTCTCTCACTTTCACTTTTCTTTTTGAAAAAGTTTTACGTTCCCCTCTTTATTTTTATTTTTCTTTTGAACTATATAAAAGCACACAATAGAATTAAATGACTCTCTAAAACTTCTGGGTTGTCTCCCTGGCAGCGCTTTCTTTAAAGCTATTAAGCTAGGTATAAAGTGATCGAGTAATGGATCCACCCGGATCCCAAGGTATATCAAAGCCAATTTTAAACAATGATTTGTAATTTAGTATTGAGCACAAAGTAACATATATCATGCAACAACAAAGTCTAACTCTCTTCTTATGCATCGGCATGTCATAAAACAACAATTCATGCACACAAAGTAAAGGTCAATACATAGCATAAGCAGTTTCTTGCAATTTTATCAAATTGGAAACATAGAGAGGTGGAGATGTATTTCCTATATCATAATAATTTCAAGTAGGAGCAGAAAGCACATGCATATTATATCTATCAAAATCATCATGTGTAATAGTAAAAGGCAACCCATCTATATAATCCTTAATAAGTGCAAACTTCTCCGATATAGTGTAGTTGTGAGAATTTAAAAATATAATAGGACTAGCATGCATGGGTGCAATAGAAACAATTTATTCTTAACATAAGGAACTATAGCAAGTTCATCTCCATAAGCATCTTTCATATTGGCATCATGGCCACAAGCATAGCAAGCATCAAGTTCATCAAAAAGGGATATTTTAAATGAACCCAAGGGATCATAGCAATCAACATAGCATTCATCCTTCGGTAAGCACGAAGGGAAATTAAACAATGTATGAGTTGAAGAGTTACTCTCATTAGAAGGTGGGCATGGGTAGCTAATCCGCTCTTCCTCCTTTTGTTCTTCGCTCTCCTCCTCATCTTTTGCATCCAATGAGCTCACGGTGTCATCAATTTCTTGTTTCATAGATTCCTGCAAAATATTAATCTCTTCCAAGGCAGCAGACATTCTCTCAATAAATGCATCGATATCAGAATTATATTCATAATTCTCATAGCAATATTTAAGTAGAGCAAAAATTACAGGTCTGTAAACAACATCATCATAATTTTCACACTTCTCAAACAAAGATTCAATTTCATAAGCACCCTTAAAAGCAACGAATTCCTCTATTTGTTCCACATCATAGTAATCATAAATACCTTTAGCATAAGAAGCCAAGGTTTCATTATCATTAAATTTACATGAAAAAGGAGGGTGTTGAGCCTTCATCCTAGAGCAACAAGTATAATCATATCTTTGGCATAGATTCCAAGCATACCATTTCAACATATAAATTTGATCCCAAAACAGTTTCCCTTTTTGAGTCAGGCGATAATCCCTAAAGTATTCACGTTGATCCAGCGTGTCTCCCATTATATAATTGAATGGGTTTTTTTATCAGGATTATTAAAGTAGTGCATAATATCTTTCACATAACGAGCATCGAGGGTTTTAGGAGGTTCCCCATCTCCATGAGTAGCAAGTACACCTAATTGTTTTGGTGTTTCGTGTTCCATATCCATAGCTAAAGATAGAGAACAACTTAGAACAGCAAATAAAATCTACTTAGTGAAAAAGAAAACAAGCACACACGAGAATATTCACCCCACGCTATTGCTCCCCGGCAACGGCACCAGAAAAAGGTCTTGATAACTCACAAGTATAGGGGATCAATTGTAGCCTTTCTTGATAAGTAAGAGTGTCGAACCCAACAAGGAGCTAAAAGTAGAACAAATATTCCCTCAAGTTCTATCGACCACCGATACAACTGTACGCATGCTTAATGTTTGCTTTACCTAGAACAAGTATGAAACTAGAAGTACTTTGTATGTGTGATAGGATAGGCTTGCAAGATAATAAAGATCACGAAAATGAAAACTAGGGGATGCTAAGATAAAGAAACAACTAAGTTATTTTAACGAGTGTGGAAAAGTGGTGGTAGGAGTTGCGGAATTGTCCCTAGGCAATTGATAACTAGATCGGTAATCATTATTGCAATTTTATATGAGGGAGAGGCATAAGCTAACATACTTTCTCTACTTGGATCATATGCACTTATGATTGGAACTCTAGCAAGCATCCGAAACTACTAAAGAACATTAAGGTAAAACCCAACCATACTCAAACAACCTACTTACTTGGGTCTGTGTTTCTATCACTCACGCCACCCACCATAAGAGAATCATAAGCATATTGCAAACCCTACAGCGGGGATGTCTCATGCTTGCGCAACATGGGGAGCAGCATAGTATAGCACCAATAATAAAACATGCAACTCAAACCAATCATGATCATCAATCAACCAATAGGACAACAAAAATCTACTGAGACATCATAGGATGGCAACACATCATTGGATAATAATATGAAGCATAAAGCACCATGTTCAAGTAGAGGGTATAGTGGGTTGTGGGAGAGTGGACCGCTATAGATAGATGCGGGAAGGTGATGGAGGTGTTAGTGAAGATGACGGAATTGTTGGAGTAGATTGCCGTCATGATGATGGCCCTGGCGGCGTTCCGGTGCCACCGGGAGAGGGGGGAGAGAGCCCCCTCCTCCTTCTTCTTCCTTGACCTTCCCCCTAGATGGGAGAAGGGTTTACCCTCTGGTCCATGGCCTACATGGCGGTAGAGGGGCGAGAGCCCCTCCGAGATTGGATCTCTCTGTCAGTTTTCTTCTGTTTCTGTGCTCCCAGATTCTGGCCATTCACCGTTTCTTAAATCTCCGGAGATCCGTAACTCCAATCGGGCTGAAATTGTGAGGGGATTTTCCTTATAAAAATAAATTTCTTGCAGCCTAAGGACAACTCCAACCGACCTAAGAGGTAGCCACAAGCCCTCAGGGTGCGGCCAGGGGGTGGGCCGCGCCTAGCAGGCTTGTGACCTCCTCGAGCATCGTCTCGCGTTGATTCTTTTTCCCAAAAACCTCATATATTACATAAAAAATCTCCATAAGTTTTTATTGCATTTGGACTTCATTTGATATGTATTTTCTACGAAACAAAAACATGCAACAAATAGGAACTGGCACTGGGCACTGAATCAATATGTTAGTCCCAAAAAATAGTATAAAAAGTTGCCAAAAATAAATGAAAGTTGTAGAATATTGGCATGAAACAATCAAAAAATATAGATACGATGGAGACGTATGAATGGACAAGACCCAAACTATAAACATAGCATATCATCACCTTAGTTTATTGCTATAGTTTTCTGCATGTCAAGTATCTGTTTCTATGACCATGAGATCATGCAACTCACTGACACCGGGGGAGTACCTTGTGTGTATCAAACGTCACAACATAATCGGGTGGCCATAAAGGTGCTCTAAATGTGTCTGTTGAGTTGGCATGGATTAAGACTGGTATTTTTACTCCATGTGATGGAGAGGTATCTCAGGGCCCACTCGGTAATACAACATCACAATAAGCCTTGCAAGCAAAGTGACTAAGGTGTTAGCCACGGGATCTTGTATTATGGAACGAGTAAAGAGACTTGCTGGTAACGAGATTGACCTAGATATAGAGATACCGATGATCGAATCTCGGGCAAGAATCTCTGGCAAGTAACATACCGAAGAATAAAGGGAACAACATACGGGATTAACTGAATCCTTCACATAGAGGTTCAACCGATAAAGATCTTTGTAGAATATGTAGGAACCAATATGGTCATCTAGGTCCCTCTATTGGTTATTGACCGTAGAGGTGTCTTGATCATGTCTACATAGTTCTTGAACCCGCAGGGTCTGCACGCTTAACGTTCGGTGACGTTTTGGTAGTATCGAGTTATGTATGGTGGTGACTGAAGGTTGTTCAGAGTCCTAGATGAGGACATCATGAGGAGCTCTGTAATGGTCCGGAGGTAAAGATTGATATATAGGAAGTCCCATTTTGGTCACCGGAAAAGTGTCGGGTATTCCGATAGTGTATCGGGAGTGCGGGAGGGCCATCGGGAGGGGCCACCCACGCCGGGAGGCCACATGGGCTGAGGGGTGGTGCACCAGCCCTTAGTGGGTTGGGCAAACCAGCCCCAAGAGGCCCATGTAGATAGAGTGGGAGGAAAGGAAAAAACCCAAAGTTGGGGAAGAATTCCAAGTAGGATTGCAATCCTACTTGGAGTAGGATTGGAGGTGGACTCCTCCATCTCCTCTCCACGTCGGCCGAACCCAAGGGGCAACCCTAGGGATGCCTCCTCCTTCCTCCCTCCTATATATACTAGAGGTTTTTGAGGGCAACGTCAACCCTAATTTCACGTGCTGCCCTCTTCTTCCCTAGATCAATTTCTCCTCTAGATTAGTTTGAAAAAGCTCAGTGAATCCTGTCGAATTAGTTCACCACCACCGCCACCACGCCGTTGTGCTACCAGAGAACTCATCTACCTCTCTGCTCCCTCTTGCTGGATCAAGAAGGCAGAGAGCAGCATCGAGCTATATGTGTGCTGAAGATGGAGGTGCCGTTTGTTCGGCGCTAGATCGGAAGGACCATGACTAGATCACGGGACAAATCGTGATTGGATCGCGGGACGGCTAACGATTTGGATCGCGAAGACGTTCTACTAAATCAACCGCATTTCTTAACACTTCCTGCTTAGCGATCTACAAGGGTATGTAGATCCACTCTCCCTCTCGTAGATGCTGATGACCATGGATAGGTCTTGCGTGTGCGTAGGAATTTTTTTGTTTCCCATGCAACGTTCCCCAACACTGGGTACTACCGCTCTAGCTGTAGTATCATGGGAGTCAGTGGTAGTACCGCTCTCGCCCACGATAGTACCGCCTGGGATGACCGTAGGCAAACAAATTTGAGAAGAGGTGGCTTATGCATTTTTCTTTAGTTTAAGGAAAAGAATGGTATTTTTAACTCCGTGTGATGGAGAGGTATCTCAGGGCCCACTCGGTAATACAACATCTCAATAAGCCTTGCAAGCAAAGTGACTAAGGTGTTAGCCATGGGATCTTGTATTACGGAACGAGTAAAGAGACTTGCTGGTAACGAGATTGAACTAGGTATAGAGATATCGACGATCGAATCTCGGGCAAGAATCTCTGGCAAGTAACATACCGAAGAATAAAGGGAACAACATACGGGATTAACTGAATCCTTGACATAGAGGTTCAACCGACAAAGATCTTTGTAGAATATGTATGAACCAATATGGTCATCTAGGTCCCGCTATTGGTTATTGACCGTAGAGGTGTCTTGGTCATGTCTACATAGTTCTCGAACCCGCAGGGTCTGCACGCTTAACGTACGGTGACGTTTCAGTAGTATTGAGTTATGTATGGTGGTGACCAAATGTAGTTCGAAGTCCCGGATGAGATCTCATATGTCACTAGGAGCTCCATATTGGCCCGAAGGTAAAGATTGATATATAGGAAGTTCTGTTTTGGTCACTGGAAAAGTTTCGAGTATTTTCGGTAGTGTACCATGAGTGCCGGAGGGCCATCGGAGGGGCCACCCATGCCGGGAGGCCACATGGGCCTGAGGGGTGGTGCACCAGCCCTTAGTGGGCTTGGCAAACCATCCCCAAGAGGCCCATGCGGCTAGAGTGGGAGGAAAGGAAAAAATCCAAGGTGGGGAAGATTTCCAAGTAGGATTGCAATCCTACTTGGAGTAGGATTGGTGGTGGACTCCTCCACCTCCTCTCCACTTCGACCAAACCCAAGGGCCAACCCTAGGGCTTCCTCCTCCTTCCTCCCTCATATATATACTAGAGGTTTTTGAGGGAGCCCCAATCCTAATTGCCACGTGTTGTCCTCTTCTTCCCTAGATCAGTTTCTCCTCTAGATTAGTTCGACAGAGCTCGGCCAAGCCCTGCCAGATTAGTTCACCACCACCGCCACCACGTCGTTGTGCTGGAGAACTTATATACCTCTCCACTCCCTCTTGATGGATCAAGAAGGCAAAGATTGTCATCGAGCGATACGTGTGCTGAATGTGAAGGTGTCGTCCGTTCGGTGCTAGATAGGAAGGACCGCGACTGGATCACCGGTCGGATCGTGATTGGGTCGTGGGACGAATCGTGATTGGATCATGGGACGGCGAGCGATTTGGATCGTGAAGATGTTTGACTACATCAATCGCGTTTCTTAACGATTCCCGCTTAGCAATCTACAAGGGTATGTAGATTCACTCTCCCTCTCGTAGATGCTCATCACCATGGATATGTCTTGTGTGTGCATTGGAATTTTTTTGTTTCCAATGCAACGTTCTCGAACAGTGGCATCATGAGCTAGGTCTATGTCTAGATGAGATCACGAGTAGAACACAAATGAGTTTGTGGGTGTTGATGCTCAGATTGCTTCCTCCCTTGGTCTTTTGTTGATTCGGTGGTATTGTGGGATGAAGTGGCCCGAACCAACCTTACTCGTATGCTTACGAGAGACCGGTTCATTGACTGACATGTGACTTTGTTGCATAAAGATGGCTGGTGGGTGTCTGTCTCTCCTACTCTAGTTGGATCGAATTCGACAAAGGCAGTTCTTGAGAAGGTTGAATAGCAATTTTTGTATCACCGTTGTGGTTTTGCGTAGGTAAGAATCGTTCTTGCTAGATACCCGTAACAGCCACGTAAAACATGCAACAACAATTAGAGGACGTCTAACTTGTTTTTGCGGAGTATGTGTGATGTGATATGGCAAATTACATGATGAGATATATGTGATGTATGAGATGATCATGTTTTGTATAGAATATCATGACTTGCATGTTGATGAGTACAACAACCGACAGGAGCCATAGGGTTGTCTTTAATTATTGTATGACCTGCGTGTCAATCATTAAGCCCTATGTAATGCTTTACTTTATCGCTGAGCAATAGCAATAGTAGTAGAAGCATGGTGGGTGCGACAACCCCGATGGCGACACATTGATGGAGATCAAGATGATGGAGATCATGGTGTCATGCCGGTGACAATGGAGATCATGTCGATGCTTTGGAGATGGAGATCAAAAGCACAATTTCATGGACATATCATGTCACTTATGATTTGCATGTGATGTTAATCCTTTTATGCATCTTATTATGCTTGGGACGACAGTAGCATTATAAGGTGACCCCTCACTAAAATTTGAAGATATAATTGTGTTCTCCCCGAGTGTCCACCATTGCGAAAGTTCGTCGTGCCGAGACACCACGTGATGATCGGGTGTGATAGACTCTACATTCACATACAACGTGTGCAAGCCAGTGTTGCACATGCAGAATACTCAGGTTAAACTGACGAGCCTAGCATGTACAGACATGGCCTCGGAACACAAGAGACCGAAAGGTCCAACATGAGTCATATAGTAGATATGATCAACATGAAGATGTTCACCTTTGAAACCACCTCATCTCACGTGATGATCGGACTTGGGTTGGTGAATTTGGATCATGTATCACTCGGATGGCTAGAAGGATGTCAATTTGAGTGGGAGTTTTAAAAGTAATATGATTAACTAAACTCCTTGTCATGAACATAGTCTAAGTTGTCTTTGCAAAATTATGTTGTAGATCAATAGCTCGCACTGTAGCTCCCCTATGTTTTTGATATGTTCCTAGAGAAAATAGAGTTGAAATATGATGGTAGCAATTATGCGGGCTAGGTCCGTGATCAGAGGATTGTCCTCAGTTCCTACACAGAAGGCTTATGTCCTTGATGCACCGCTTGGTGCACCAACCCCTCTAGCGTCATCTGTGGATGTTGTGAACATCTGACAGGCACGTTGTGATGACTACTTGATAGTTTAGTGCATCACGCATTACGACTTAGAATTGAGGCTCCAAGGACGTTTTGAACGTCACAGAGCATATGAGATGTTCCAAGAGCTGGAATTAAGATTTCAGGCTCATGCCCATGTTGAGAGTTATGAGACCTCCAACAACATTCTTTGTCTGCAAGATGAAGGAGAATAGCTCAATTAGTGAGCATGTGCTCAGATTGTCTGGGTGCTACAACCACGTGAATCGTGTGGGAGTTAATCTTCCAGATAAGATAGTGATTATAGTTCTCCAAGTCACTACCACCAAGCTACTAGAGCTTCGTGATGAACTATAACATGCCAGGGATGGATAAGATGGTCCCTGATCTATTTGTGATGTTTGACACCGTGAAGGTAGAAATCAAGAAGGAGCATCAAGTGTTGATGGTTAGTAAAACCATTAGTTTCGAGAAGGGCAAGGGTAAGAAGGGAAATTTCATGAATGACAAGCCAGTTGCCACTCTAGTGAAGAAACCCAAGGTTGAGCCTAGAGACTACGTGCTTCTATTATGAGGAGAACGGTCGTTGAAGTGGAACAAACCTAGATACTTGGTAGATAAGAAGGTTGGCAATGTCAACAGAAGTATATTTGATATACGTGTTATTGATGTGTACCTTACTAGTACTCCTAGTAGCACCACGGCATTAGATACCGGTTCAGTTGCTAAATGTTGGTAACTCAAAATAAAAGCTACGGAATAAACGGATACTAGCTAAGGTAGAGGTGACGATGTGTGTTGGAAGTATTTCCAAGGTTGATGTGATCACCATCACACGCTCTCTCTACCTTTGGGATTAGTGATGAACCTAAATAAATGTTGTTTGGTGTTTGCGTTGATCATGAACGTGATTAGATCATGTTTATTGCAATACAATTATTCATTTAAGTTAAAGAATAACGGTTATTCTGTTTACATGAATAATATCTTCAATGGTCATGCACCCAATGAGAATGGTTTATTGATTCTTGATCGTAGTGATACAAATGTTCATAATATTGATGCCAAAAGATGCAAAGTTAATAATGATAGTACCACATACTTGTAGCACTACCGCTAAATTTCATATTGGTGTAAAGCGCATGAAGAAACTCCATGCTGATGGATCTTTGGACCCACTTGATTTTGAATCGGTTGAGACATGTGAACCATGCCTCTTGTGCAAGATGACTAAGACCCCGTTTTCGATATAATGGAGCGGGCAGGTGACTTATTGGAAATGATACATGGTGACGTATGCGGTCCAATGAGTATTGTAGTGTGCGGTGGATATCGTTATTGTCTTACTTTCACTGATAATTTGAGTAGATATGGGTATATTTACTTAATGAAACACAAGTCTGAAACGTTTGAAAAGTTCAAGAAAATTCATAGTGAAGTTTGAGATCATCATGACAAGAAGATAAAATGTCTATGATATGATCGTGGAGGTGAATATCTGAGTTACGAGTTTGGTATACAACTTAAGACAATGTGGAAGTTGTTTCACAACACATGCCACCTGGAACACCATAGTGTGATAGTGTGTCCAGACGTCGTAGTCGTGCTCTATTGGATATAGTGCATACTATGATGTCTCTTATCATTTTGCCTTTATAGTTTTGGGTTTATGCATTAGAGACAATTACATTCACTTTAAATAGGACACCATCCAAATACGTTGAGATGACACCGTATAAATTATGGTTTGGCAGTAACCTAAACTTACATTTCTCAGAATTTGGGAATGCGACGCTTATGTCTGATAAGCTCGAACCCAAAGCGGAAAAGTGCATATTCGAAGGATACCCTAAGGAAATAGTTGGGTATACCTTCTATCTTAGATCCGAGGGCAAAGTGTTTGTTGCTAAAAATGGTTCCTTTCTTGAGAAAGAGTTTCTCTTGAAACAATTGAGTGGGAGGAAAGTAGAACTTGATGAGGTTGTTAAACCGTCACTTCAGTTGGATAGTAGGACGACACAGAAAGGTGTTTCTGTGACACCTACACCAAGTGAAGAGGAAGCAAATGATGATGATCATGAAGCTTTGGATCAAGTTACTACTATAGCTCGTCGGTCGACAAGAACTCATACCGCCCTTGATGGTACGTCAATCCTATCTTGGAGGTCATGTTGTTAGACAACAGTGAACATACGAGCTATAAATAAGCGATGGTGGGCCCGGATTCCAACAAATGGCTAGGAGCCATGAAATCCGAGAAAGGATCCATGTATGAAAACCAAGTATGGGCTGTGGTAGACTTGCCTATTGAACGACAGGTCGTGGAGTGACGCTAATGGTGAATGTCACCATTTATAAAGCTCGACTTGTCGCAAAGAAGTTTCTGACAAGTTCAAGGAGTTGACTACGATGAGACTTTCTCACCCATAGTGATGCTAAAGTCTGTTGAAATTATGTTAGCCATTGCTATATTTTTCGATTATGAAATTTGGCACATGGATGTCAAAACATAGTTTCCTTAACAGTTTTCGCGAGGAAAGGTTGTATATGATATAACTGGAAGGTTTTGTCACTCCTAAGGATGCTAAAAGGCGTGCAAGCTCTAGCAATCCTTCTATGGGCTAGAGAAAGCATCTCGGAGTTGGAATATACGCTTTGATGAGGTGATCAAAGTTTTTTGGTTTATACAAAGTTTATGAGAAACTTGTTTTTACAAGAAAGTGAGTGGGAGCACTATAGAATTTCTGATAAGTATATGTGGATGACATATTGTTGGGAAACGATGTAGAATTTCTGGAAAGCATAAAGGGTAGTTTGAAATGAGTTTTTCAAAGGAAGACTTGGATAAAGCTACTTAATTGTTGGGCATCGAGATCTATAGAGATAGATCAAGACGCTTGATGAGACTTTCAATGAGTACATACCTTGACAAGATTTTGAAAGAGTTCAAAATGGATCAGTCAAAGAAGGATTTCTTACCTGATTTGTAAGGTGTGAAGTTAAGTAAGACTCAAAGCTCGATCACGACAGAAGAAAGAGAAAGGATGAAGCTCATCCCCTATGCCTTAGCCATAGGCTCTATATTATGACATGCTGTGTACCGCACGTGTGTGTGCCTTGCCATGAGTTTGTCAAGGGGTACAATAGTGATCCAGGAGTGGATCACTAGACAACGGTCAAAATTATCCTTAGTAACTAGAGGACTAAGGAGATGTTTCTCAATTATGGAGGTGATAAAGAGTTCATCGTAAAGGGTTATGATACGTCTTCGTCGTATCTATATTTTTTGATTGTTTCATGCCAATATTCTACAACTTTCATATACTTTTGGCAACTTTTTATACTATTTTTGAGACTAACATATTGATCCAGTGCCCAATGTCAGTTCCTGTTTTTTGCATGTTTTTGTTTCGCAGAATATCCATACCAAACAAAGTACAAACGCGATAAAAACTTACGGAGATTTTTGTTGGAATATATTTGATTTTTGAGAAAAACAATCAACGCGAGACGATGCCTGAGGTGACCACAAGCCAGGGGCACGACCTACCCCTTGGTCGCGCCAGGGTGGCTTGTGGTCACCCCTTAAGGAGATTGGTGCCCTTATTTCACCGCAAGAAAGCTAACATCCGAATAAAAATCGTGTTAAAATTTCAGCCCAATCGGAGTTAAGGATCTCCGGGAATTTAAGAAACAGTGAAAGGCCAAAATCTGGGAGCGCATAAACAGAAGGAAACAGAGAGAGACATCCAATCTTGGAGGGGCTCTCGCCCCTCCGCCGCCATGGAGGCCATGGACCAGAGGGTAAAACCTTCTCCCATCTAGGGGGAAGGTTAAGGAAGAAGAAGGAGGGGGCTGTCTTCCCCTCTCTCCCCGTGGCGCCGGAATGCCACCGGGGCCATCATCGTGATGGTGATCTACTCCAACAACTCCGTCATCTTCACCAACACCTCCATCACCTTCCCCCATCTATCTACAGCGGTCCACTCTCCCGCAACCCTCTTTACCCTCTACTTGAACATGGTGCTTTATGCTTCATATTATTATCCAATGATGTGTTGCCATCCTATGATGTCTGAGTAGATTTTTGTTGTCCTATGGATTGATTGATGATCATGATTGGTTTGAGTTGCATATTTTTATTATTGGTGCTGTCCTACAATGCTCTCTGTGTCGCACAAGCATGAGGGATCCTTGCTGTAGGGTGTTGCAATGTGTTCATGATTCGCCTATGGTGGGTTGCTTGAGTGACAGAAGCATAAACCCGAGTAGGTGGGTTGTTGCATATGGGAGTAAAGAGGACTTGATACCTTATAATGCTACGGTTGGGTTTGACCTTAATGATCCTTAGTAGTTTCGGATGCTTGGTAGAGTTCCAATCATAAGTGCATATGACCCAAGTAGAGAAAGTATGTTAGCTTAATCCTCTCCCTCATATAAAATTGCGATAATGATGACCGATCTAGTTATCGATTGCCTAGGGACAATTCTGCAACTCCTAACACCACTTTTCCACACTCGTTAAACTAACTTAGTTGTTTCTTTATCTTAGCAGCCCCTAGTATTTATTTACGTGCTCTTTATTATCTTGCAAACCTATCCCGTTACTCGTACAAAGTACTTCTAGTTTCATCATTGTTCTAGGTAAAGCGAACGTTAAGCGTGCATAGAGTTGTATCGCTGGTCGATAGAACTTGACGGAATATTTGTTCTACATTTAGCTCCTCATTGGGTTCGACTCTCTTACTTATCTAAAGAGGCTGCAACTGATCCCCTACACTTGTGGGTTATCAAGACCTTTTTCTGCCGCCGTTGCCGGGGAGCAATAGTGTGGGGTGAATATTATCATGTGGGCTTGTTTGATTTATCACTAAGTAGATTTTATTTACTATTCTAAGTTGTTCTCTATATTTAGTTATGGATATGGAACATGAAATAGCAAAAATATTAGGTGTACTTGCTAATCATGGAGATGGGGAACCTCCTAAAACCCTCGATGCTCGTTATGTGAAAGATATTATGCACTACTTTAATAATCCCGAGAAGACCCCATTCAATTATATAATGGGATACATGTTGGATCAACGTGAATACTTGAAGGATTATCGCTTGACTCAAAAAGGGAAACTGTTATGGGATCAAAATCATATGTTGAAATGGTATGCTTGGAATCTATTCTTGAGATATGATATTACTTGTTGCTCTAGGAAGAAGGCTAAACACCTTCCCTTTTCATGTAAATTTAATGATAATGAAACCTTGGCTTCTTATTCTAATGGTATATATGATTACTATGATGTGGAACAAATAGAAGAGTTTGTTGCTTTTAAGGGTGCTTATGAAATTGAAGCTTTGTTTGAAAAGTATGAAGATTAAGATGATGTTGTTTACTGATCCCAAAATTTGACTATGCTTCGTTATTACTATGCGAATTATAGATATAATGCCGGTATTAATGCTTTTATTGAGAAAGTCTCCGCTGTGCAAGAAGAGACTAATATTTTGCAGGAATCTATGGAAGAAGAAATTGATGACACTGTGAGCTCATTGGATGAAAAAGATGAGGAGGTGAGCGAAGAACAAAAGGAGGAAGAGCGGATTAGCTACCCATTCCTACCTTCTAATGAGAGTAACTCTTCAACTCATACATTGTTTAATTTCCCTTCGTGCTTACTGAAGGATGAATGCTATGTTGATTGCTATGACCCCTTGGATTCATTTGAAATATCCCTTTTTGATGAAATTGATGCTTGCTATACTTGTGGCCATGATGCCAATATGACTTATGCTTATGAAGATGAACTTGATATAGTTCCTTATGTTAAGCATGAAACTGTTGCTAGTGCACCCACACATGATAGTCATATTATCTTTTTGAATTCTCAGAACTACACTATATCGGAGAAGTTTTCACTTATTAAGGATTATATTGATGGGTTGCGTTTTCCTATTGCACATGATAATTTTAATGAATATAATATGCATGTTCTTTCTACTCCTACTTGCAATTATTATGAGATAGTAACTACACCTTCACCTCTCTATGTTTCCAATACGATAAAATTGTAAGAAACTGTTTATACTATGCATTGGCCTTTACTTTTGTGTGCATGAATTGTTCTTTTATGACATGCCAATGCATAGGAAGAGAGTTAGACTTCATTGTTGCATGATATAAGTTACTTTGTGCACACTACTAAATTACAAATTATTTTTAATTAAAATTGGCTTTGATATACCTTGGGATCCGGGTGGATCCATTACTTGAGCACTTTATGCCTAGCTTAATGGCTTTAAAGACGCTGCTAGGGAGACAACCCGGAAGTATTAGAGAGTCATTTTATTCTGTTGTGTTATTTTAAAATAATTAGAAAAAATAAAGTGGGGAACTTAAAAAATTTCAAAAAGAAAAGTGAAAGTGAGAAAGACGAGCAACGTTGAAGTGGTGGCTAGCTGGAACTTTGTTCATGCCCATGGAAACTTTGTGAAGCTTGATTACAGAAACATTTCAACAAAAATAATTATACCCTTGTACAAATCCATTGTATTATATAAAAATAATGTGTCAAGAATTACCTTTAGGATGTTTAAATTGCTTGTTTATCTGTGCTGTGTAAAAATAGAAACTTTTGCTGCGTTGTTCGAAGTTATATATTTTACTGGGGTATAAAAATTCTGAAATTCTTACACCATAATTTTATACAAAGTCTTGACCATGTCCTAATTTTTCAGAATTTTTAGAGTTACATAGGTATGGTGAATGTTCAGATTACTACAGACTGTCCTATTTTTGACATATTCTGTTTTGATGCATTTTTTGCTCGTTTTGATGAAACTATAATTTGTATTAGTGGTATAAGCCATGAAAAGTTAGATTATAGTATCTACAATGCAAAAACAAAATATGAATTGTTTGGCAACAGTACTTAAAGTGGTTATTTGTTTTATTATACTAACGTATCTCACGAGGTTTTGTCAACTTTTGTGTGATTGAAGTTTTCAAGTTTTGGGTGAGATTACGATGGATGAAGGAATAAGGATTGAAAGAGACTAAGCTTGGGGATGCTCGAGGAACCCCAAGGTAATATTCAAGTACTCCCAAGAAGCTAAGCTTGGGGATGCCCCGGAAGGCATCCCCTCTTTCTTCTAACAACCATCGGTAATTTTACTTTGAGCTATATTTTTATTCGTCACATGATATGCGTAAATCTTGTAGCTCGTGTGCTTTTTATTTTTCTTTTAATATTGCACCATGCTGGTATGAGAAAGTACTTGGTTGATTTATAGAAGGCTCTTTCCACCTCACATGTATATTTTGAGTATGGCTTTGTGGAATGCTTCATGTGCTTTAGATATATCATTTGAAGTTTGGATTGCCCGTTTCTCACACATAGAAAACCGCCATTTGTAGAATGCTCTTTTGCTTCACTTATATTTGTTAGAGCATGGGCATATATTTTTTAGAAAGAATTAAACTCTCATGCTTCACTTATATCTATTTAGAGAGTTAACAACAGTTGGTCATTCTCATGGTTAGTCATAAAATCCTACATAAAACTTGTAGATCACTGAAAATGATATGTTTGATTCCTTGCAATAATTTTGCAATATAAAGATAGTGATATTAGATTCATGCTAGTGATTAATTGTGGATTGGTATAAATATTTGTGTTAAATTTTGTGATTCCCGTAGCATGCACGTATGGTGAACCGTTATGTCAAGAAGTTGGAGCATGATTTATTTATTGATTGTCATCCTTTGTGTGAAGGTCGGTATCATGCAATGGTTATCTCCTACCAACCTCTCCCCTAGGAGCATGCGTCTAATACTTTGATTCGATAAATAATAGACTTTTGCAATAAGTATGTGAGTTCTTTATGACTAATGTGAGTCCATGGATTATACGCACTCTCACCCTTCCACCTTTTCTAGCTTCTCTAGTACCGCGCAACTTTCACCGGTGCATAAAACGCACCATATATCCTTCCCTAACACCCACCATACCTACCTATTATAGAATTTCCATAGCCATTCCGAGATATATTGCCATGGAACTTCCACTGTTCCATTTATTATGACACGCACCATCATTGTCATATTGCTTTGCATGATCGTAAGATACCTAGCATGATGTTTTCATGGCTTGTCCGTTTTTATGTCATTTGCTATGCTAGATCATTGCACATCCCGGTACACCGCCGGAGGCATTCATATAGAGTCATATTTTGTTCTAGGTATCGAGTTGTAATTCTTGAGTTGTAAGTAAATAAAAGTGTGACAATCATCATTATTAGAGCATTGTCCCATGCGAGGAAAGGATAATGGAAGCTATGATTCCCTCACAAGTTGGGATGAGACTCCGGACTTTATGAAAAATAAAAGAGGCCAATGAATCCCAAATAGAAAAAAAGAGGCCAAAGATGCCCACCAAAAAATGAGAGAAAAGAGAGATGGTACAATGCTACTATCTTTTTTCCACACTTGTGCTTCAAAGTATCACCATGATCTTCATGATAGAGAGTCTCCTATTTTGTCACTTTCATATACTACTGGGAATTTTTCATTGCATAACTTGGCTTGTATATGTTGGAAATATGCCCTAGAGGAAATATATAAAGTGTTTATTATTATATTTCCTTTTTCATGATAATTGTTTATTATCCATGCTATAATTGTAGTGATTGGAAACACATTGCATGTGTGGGTAAATAGACAACACTGTGTCCCTAGTATGCCTCTAGTGAACTAGCTCGTTGATCAAAGATGGTCAGGGTTTCCTAGCCATTGACATGTGATGTCATTTGATAACGGGATCACATCATTGGGAGAATGATGTGATGGACAAGACCCAAACTACAAACGTAGCATATGATCATGTCAGTTTATTGCTACTGTTTTCCGCATGTCAAGTATATGTTGTTGTGACCATGAGTTCATGCAACACACGGATATCGGAGGAGTGCCTTGTGTGTATCAAACATCGCAACGTAACTGGGTGACTATAAAGGTGCTCTACAGGTATCTCCGATGGTGTCTGTTTAGTTGGCATGGATCGAGACTGGGATTCGTTACTCCGTGTGACGGAGAGGTATCTCGGGGCCCTCTCGGTAATGCAACATCACAATGAGCCTTGCAAGCAATGTGACTAATTGTTAGTTGCGGGATCTTATGTTACGTAACGAGTAAAGAGACTTGCCGGTAACGAGGCTGAACTAGGTATGGAGATACCGACGATCGAATCTCGGGCAAGTAACATACCAAAGAACAAAGGGAACGTTATACATGATTAACTGAATCCTTGACATAGAGGTTCGACTGATAAAGATCTTCGTAGAATATGTAGGAACCAATGTGGATGTCCAAGTCCCGCCATTGGTTATTGACCGTAGAGGTGTCTCGGTCATGTCTACATAGTTCTCGAACCCGCAGGGTCTGCACACTTAAAGGTTCAGTGACGTTTCGGTAGTGTAGAGTTATGTATGGTGGTGACCGAAGTTTGTTCGGAGTCCCGTATGAGATCCCGGACGTCACGAGGAGCTCCGGAATGGTCCGGAGGTAAAGATTCATATATAGGAAGTCCCAGTTTGGTCGTCGGAAAAGTTTCGGGCTCATCGGTAGTGTACCGGGAGTGCTGGTAGTGTACCGGGAGACCTCCGGGAGGGGTATTTCGACCCTAGAGGGTCCATGGCCTGTGGGAGAATAATAACCAGCCCTTAGTGGGCTGGTAAATCAGCCACAAGAAGGCCCATGGCGCAGGAGAAAAAAGGCTAAAGGAAAAAGGCCAAAAATCAGCCAATAGGGAGCAATCCTACTCCAAGTAGGATTGGAGGTGGAGTAGGACTCCACCCCTCCTATTCGGCCGAACCAAAGAGGCCCTTGGCTGCCTCTCCTCTCCTCTCCTCATATATATACTGGTGGAATAGCTAGAGTTTGGCAGAAATTACAGCCACGTGCTACCCGTTCCACCGGTGCTCCTCTAGATTGGTTTTCCGCAGTGCTTAGGCGAAGCCCTGCCGGAATTGCTCCACCACCACCATCACCGGAGCGCCGTCATGCTGCCGGTGAACTCTCCTTCCTCTCCACCTCCTCTTGCTGGATCAAGACGGTGGAGATCGTCATCAAGCTGCACGTGTGCTGAACGCGGAGGTGTCGTCCGTTCGGTACTAGATTGGAAGGATCGTGATCAAGGCCACGGGACGTTCATGATCGGATCGCGGGACGGATTGTGATGAGATCGCGGGACGGTTCGTGATTGGTTCGCGGGACGGTTCGTGATTAGATCGCGGGACGCTCGGAGATTTGGATCGCGAAGAAGTACGACTACACCAACCGCGTTTCTTAACGCTTCTCGCTTAGCGATCTACAAGGGTACGTAGATCCACTCTCCCTCTCATAGATGCTCATCACCATGGATAGGTTTGCGTGTGTGTAGGAAATTTTTTGTTTCCCATGTGACGTTCCCCAACAGTGGCATCATGAGCTAGGTTAATGGTTCGATGAGATCTCGAGTAGAACACAAAAGGTTTGTGGGCATTGATGCTTAGATTGCTTCCTCCCTTGGTCGGATTTTGGTTCAGCGGGATTGTGAGATGAAGCGGCCCGGACCAACATTACTCGTACGCTTACGAGAGACCGGTTCCCTCGATGCAACTTGTTGCCTAGATGGCTTGCGGGTGATAGTTTCTCTCACTTTAGTTGGATCGGATCCGACAAAGGCGGTCCTTGAGAAGGTTGAAAAGCAAACTACGTATCACCGTTGCGGTGTATGCGTAGGTGAGAATCGTTCTTGCTAGATACCCATAGCAGCCACGTAAAACATGCAACAACAATTAGAGGATGTCTAACTTGTTTTTGCAGGGTATGTTGTGATGTGATATGGCCAATTACATGATGTGATATATGTGATGTATGAGATGATCATGTGATGTATAGAATTTCACGACTTGCACATCGATGAGTACGGCAACCGGTAGGAGCCATAGGGTTGTCTTTAATTATTGTATGACCTGCGAGTCAATCATTAAGCGCTATGTAATGCTTTACTTTATCGCTAAACGGTAGCAATAGAAGTAGAAGCAGGGCTAGCACCACAACCCTGATGGCGACACGTTGATGGAGATCAAGATGATGGAGATCATGGTGTCGTGCCGGTGACGATGGAGATCATGCCGGTGCTTTGAAGATGGAGATCTTAAGCACAAGTTCATGGCCATATCATGTCACTTATGAATTGCATGTGATGTTAATCCTTTTATGCCCCTTTTTTTGCTTAATACGACGGTAGCATTATAAGGTGATCCCTCACTTAAATTTCAAGATAAAATTGTGTTCTCCCCGAGTGTGCACCGTTGCGACAGTTCGTCGTGTTGAGACACCACATGATGATCGGGTGTGATAGACTCTACGTTCACATACAACGGGTGCAAGCCAGATTTGCACGCACAGAACACTCGGGTTAAACTTGACGAGCCTAGCATGTACAGACATGGCCTCGGAACACAAGAGACCGAAAGGTCGAGCATGAGTCATATAGTAGATATGATCAACATAATGATGTTCACCATTGAAGCCACCTTAACTCACGTGATGATCGGACTTGAGTTGGTGAATTTTGATCATGTGACACTCAGATGACCTGAGGGATGTCAATTTGAGTGGGAGCTTTAGTAATTTGATTAACTAAACTCATTATCTTGAACAATAGTCTAAGTAACCTTTGCATATTTATGTTGTAGATCAATGGCTCGCACAGTAGCACCCCTGAATTTTAATGCGTTCCTAGAGAAAGCTAAATTGAAAGATGATGGAAGTAACTTTGTTGACTGGGCCCGTAATCTGAGGATTATCCTCACGGCTTCCCAGAAGTCATATGTCCTTGATGCACCGCTTGGTGACCAACCAGAAGACACGACCTCCGAAGACGTTAAGAACGCTTGGGAGGCTCATGCTGGAGACTACTCAATAGTTCAGTGTGCAATATTGTATGGCTTAGAACCGGGACTTCAAAGACGTTTTGAACGTCATGGAGCATATGAGATGTTCCAGGAGTTGAAGTTTATTTTTTATAAGAATGCCCGGATCGAGAGGTATGAGACCTCCGATAAATTCTATGCTTGCAAGATGGAGGAGAACGGGTCTATTAGTGAGCGCATACTCAGAATGTTTGGGTACTCAAACCGTCTAGCTGAGTTGGGAATTACCCTTCCGCCGGAGGCAATCACTGATAGAGTTCTTCAATCGCTGCCACCTAGTTACAAGAGCTTTGTGATGAACTATAACATGCACGGGATGAACAAGTCAGTCGCCGAGCTGTTTGCGATGCTGAAAGTCGCTGAGTCTGAAATCCAGAAAGAACATCAAGTGTTGATGGTCAATAAAACCACTAGTTTCAAGAAAAATGGCAAAGGCAAAGGCAAGAAGGGTAAAACCAAGAAGGGTGGCGAAGAAGTTGCTACTCCTACAAAGAAGCCTAAGCATGGACCTAAGCCAGAAACTGAGTGCTTTCATTGCAAAGGAACTGGTCACTGGAAGCGAAACTGCCCCAAGTACCTGGCTGACAAGAAGGCAGCCAACGACAAACAAGGGATATATGATATACATGTTATTGATGTGTACCTTACTAGCTCTCGTAGTAGTGCCTGGGTATTTGATACCGGTTCAGTTGCTCACATTTGCAACTCAAAGCAGGAACTACGGAATAAACGAAGGCTGGCAAAGGACGTGTAGCGACCCGACTCAAAACGAGTCAAGCCTCTGTGTTTTCTGTGCCATCCCTAGATCAGTATGCTGGCACACACAGTACATCAATGTATATATCAAAGTGCAATCACATGTAGTTAACGTAAAACTGATATATATACCTTGAAATAGCAGCGGATACAGTCAACGGGAGTGGAGTCCCAATAACACTAACGACATGTTGAGTGCGGACCATAACCCTGAATCGTACTCTTACCCGTCGTAGAAGAGTATCTGCAACATGAGACGTTGCAGCCGTGTAGGTCAGTACATGGAATGTACTGGCAAGATCACCATAGTAGAACAGAAGAATAAAGACTATTCTATATGCAAAGGCTTTGTGGCTCTGTGTCTGAGTTTTTGCGTAAAAGCTGATTTTATTTTCCTACAACAAAAGGAATATCAGGAATTTCACTATAGAGTTACCTATCATGACATGGTTCCGCCAACCAATGTCTCAATACCCACAAGTATCATTAAGTTGCCCACAATTAGTTATCAGTCCAGTGTTGAGAGTTCAGAGATAGATCCAAGTCTAGAAGCTCAAATTGTCCGTAACCGGGGACATGGCTAATCGATTAGGTTTAACTCTGCAGAGTGTTGTGTACTTTACCCACAAGATTCTTTCCCTCCTGGTAAGTCCTCGCACTACCTGGTGTTTGAGAACAGGATGAAAGAAACATGGTCTTTCAGAGTGTTTCCCTGACTGTCCGACAGTGCCCATCCAATCCTAACGTCGACTACATCTCGTAGCACTGCCCAGCAGAGTCACAACAAAGATCAACCAAGCCAAAGCCCATAATGACTTGTGGCTACATAGGTAAGCTTCCGGGCATGAAGTATTCATCCTTCTCTTTGAGTCTGGGTGAAGCTTTCCGCAAGATGTCATGGCGCTTCTCCATGCATCCCGGCCATCCACTGGTTTCTCCAGGGATGCCCAATCAACCATCCTTCACCCAGTAGTGTGTATTGAAAACTTGTCTTCTCGAGTCTTGAAGACTTGAGGTATTGAAGATGCAGGACTTGAAGATGTCTTCATGAAGTTGTCGTCTTGAGTAGAGTCCTTCTTCACACCACTCACGAACACTCATACCAAACCCCGTCTACTTTAGCATAGCATAAAAGTAACTAACGTTCCCGGGGCTTTAGTAACCAGTGGTGGGTTCCTACCTCATGCATTCTACTCAACTACAAGAATTTCAATAACACTACGGGAGGGATGTGTTGAATGATGTCACTACATGCAATAAAAACATAGGTATTATATAGATGGTCAAGGTGAACTTGCCTGTACTGTTGATGAAGATAAAGATCGCTCTCAGAAATACCTTGATAGACTATTCGTCACTCTCCGATGAGAAATCTATATAACAACCATTGCATTCACATAAGCAAACACTTCTAGCAATCAAACTAACAATCACAAGATAACACAAGAAACAAAAACAACAAGGTTGATGAAGGAAATACTTAAGACAAAAGTTAAAATCAAGAAAGTTTTCATAAAAGCAACTAAAGTAGTTTTCCTCTACAACAACTAGTAACAAAACAAAAACAAAGTAGAATATAACAAAAGGATTTTAGTAATATTTTACTAGCAAAAAGAATTAAATTTAAAAAAACAAGTAAAAACTATGAAAACAACATCCTAAACAACATGAGTGTTTGCCTAATGAAATTAACAACAAGCAAAATAATAACTAAGAGAAAACATATTTTAAAAACAACTAAGTTAACAAAACATAATTAAATAAAATCTTTATTATAAAACAGAATTAAATGATCAAAAATTTTGTGAAAAGAGTTTCTATGAAAAAGTAAATTGTTTTATAACATGTTACCTAATGAAAAAAATAATCTACTTTCCTATCATAATAGAGCAAAATTAAATTATTTTTATTAAGAAAATATTTCTTAACAGAAAAGAATGAATACAAATTTTATTTGAAAACATAATCTAATTACTTAAAACTTTAGTTAAAAGAATTGTTACTAACAAATTTGCTTTTAAAACAACTATACCTATTTGAAAGAGGGTATAGATCCCTACAACAAAATTTATAAACTAAACAAATTAACTTTTGTTAACAGCAAGTAAATTACTAAGGTTTGGAACAACAAAACTAAATGAAATCTAAAACATAATGTAAATCATATTCAGATTTTCAAAAACAAAGTAAATCAATATAAATAAACTAATATGAAACTAAACAGATTTTGTTTTTAGTTGAAAACACTATTTAATATTATTATAAAAAATTCTCAAACTCTACCAAATGATAGCTATGGTCACTAGTGACAAGTAGGAAAAAGAATCATTCAAAAATTCATTTTAGAACTCATGATATTCAGAAAAAAATATTTAAATCAAATCTGTTCAAATTCAAATTTAAATATTCAAACATGGTCAAATTTGGTATTCACAGAAACTAGATGAAATTTTTGATCTAATGCAAAAGAAATCAATTAAAAAAATTAAGTAGTTTAAAAGATATAAAGAAAATAAAATCAGAACTTTCTCTGTTTTCTAAAACAAAACAGAAAAAGAGAAAACTAAACTAACGGTCAGGGGGTACACGTGGCGTTCTCTGGTTGGTCCAGGTGTGTGCGGGCTAGTGTGATTTGGGCGGACGACCGAACTATAACGCGTACCGGTTCGAGCAAATAAACAGATCTAATCGGGGCCGTGGGATTTAGATCGAACGGAGGGGAAGATGGGTGCGGTGCTCACAGTGAGATGGTCGCCGGCGGGGGCTTCTCCGGCGAGTACGAAATGTCAAGGTCATTGGGGACGGCGCTCTAGTGACCCTCCGGCGATGGCTAAGGCACCACTCGATGCGGGCAAAGACAGCGATGAGATAGGTGGCTTCAGTGGGGCGAGGGGGTGACGGAGTCGACGGTGGTGAGCTCGGAGGCGGAGCCGTGCTTCGGTGGTCGTCGGGGAGATAGTTCTCGTGGGTGTGGAGCATGGGTGAGAGGGTGGGGAGGTGCGGGCGAGTGAGAGAGGAAGGTTGGTGGGCTCTGGGAGGGTGCGGGGAAGGCAGGGGAAGCAGCACGTCGAAAATGGCGCGGTGGCTACCGGTTGTCTCCGGCGAGCTATTCCGGCGAGGAGAGGGGCTCGGACGACAGGGAAACTAGGGGAATGAGTAGAGGAGAGGCAGGGGTACTTATAGGGGCTCGCGGGTGGTCGGTGAATAAAGGAGGGAGGGGGTCCGCGGCGAGGGGATCCGGCGACGGCGTCGGGCGCATGGGAGGAGGGTGATGACCGGCGACGGTTTCGGTCGGGCGCGTGGGGCCAGGGTGTCAGCGAGAGAGAGAGAGGGCGAGCGTAGTCAGCGGGGGACCGACCGGTAACGGTTTCAGCATTTAATGTCGTTGGGTCGGCCGGTTTTATTATAAACCGTTACCGTTTTCTATTTATGATTTTACCAGAGCCATAAAACTTGTTCAATGCATTCTAATAAATTCCAAATATAGTCAAATTGTATATCAGAATTAACGGAATAATAAATGCCATTTAATGGACATTTTTATTCTGGCATTTGAATAATTTGGAAAAAATATTATTTTCAGAAATTGCCCTTTTGCTTTTAAATCCCTTTGCAAATATTTTTCAGAATAACCCTTGGTTTTTATTATTCAAATAAATCACCAAGAAGTCCTTGGTGTGGAGTGTCATGTTACTCCTCTCAAATTTTTGTCAGGGGTTTGAATACTTTGAAAATTGGAATAGGAACCAAATATGAAATGATTCCAAAAGAAAATCCAGAGATTTTCACATTCACTATTCAAAGATTTATTTTAAACTTCCAACTCATATTTCATATAATTTGAAGAAGTCATTTTATCTTCTCTCATGAAAATCATTGAGTTGCTTAAAGTTTTCTGAATTTGAAATATTTTCAAAATGGAAATTCAAATCATTTTCAAATCCCTTTTCATTTCTTTAAATGGAAGAAGTCATGTCATCTTCACTCTAGGGTTTTGTGATGAAATGAATTTGAATTCCTGGTGATCAAAATGCATATTGAAAGTTTTGGGAAGGTCATTTCATTCCCTCTCATCAAACTTTCAAAAAGTTACAAAAAGTTTCAAATTTCACTCACTTTCAATCACTCAAGCAAACAAACAATCATTCTAATAATTATTATAACATTCCAAAGTTTGGGATGTTACAGGACGAAGTGACGATGCGTGTGGGAAATGGTTCCAAGGTTGATGTGATCACCGTCGGCACGCTCTCTCTTCGATTACCATCGGGATTAGTGATGAACCTGAATAATTGTTATTTAGTGCCTGCGTTAAGCATGAACATTATATCTGGATCTTGTTTATTGCGAGTCGGTTACTCATTTAAATCAGAGAATAAAGGTTGTTCTATTTATGTGAGTAATATCTTTTATGGTCATGCACCCAATGTTAGGGGTTTATTCATATTGAATCTTGATAGTGAAGACACACATGTTCATAACATTGATGCCAAAAGATGTAGAATTGATAATGATAGTACCACTTTCTTGTGGCACTGCCGTTTAGGTCATATTGGTATAAAACGCATGAGGAAGCTCCATGCTGATAGACTTTTGGAGTCACTTGATTTTGAATCACTTGACACATGTGAACCATGCCTCATGGGCAAGATGACTAAAACGCCGTTCTCTGGAACAATGGAACGGGCAAGCGACTTATTGGAAATCATACATAGCGATGTGTGCGGTCCAATGAATGTTACAGCGCGCGGTGGATATCGTTATTTTCTCACCTTCACTGATGACTTAAGTAGATATGGGTATATTTACTTAATGAAACACAAGTGTGAAACATTTGAAAAGTTCAAGCAATTTCAGAGTGAAGTTGAGAATCATCGTAACAAGAAGATTAAGTTTCTGCGATCTGATTGAGGAGGTGAATATTTGAGTTATGAGTTTGGCAGTCACCTAAGACAATGTCGAATTGTTTCACAGTTGACACCGTCCGGAACACCACAGCGTAATGGTGTGTCTGAACGTCGTAATCGTACCTTATTAGATATGGTGCGTTCTATGATGTCTCTTGCCGATTTGTCACTATTGTTTTGGGGTTATGCATTAGAGACAGCTGCATTCACTTTAAATAGGGCACCATCGAAATCCGTTGAGACGACGCCATATGAATTATGGTTTGGCAAAATGCCAAAGTTGTCGTTTCGTGAAGTTTGGGGATGTGATGCTTATGTCAAAAAGCTTCAGCCTGAAAAGCTGGAACCCAAAGCGGAGAAATGCGTCTTCATAGGATACCCGAAAGAGATAGTCGGGTATACCTTCTATCTCAGATCCGAAGGCAAAGTGTTTGTCGCTAAGAACGGAACATTTCTTGAGAAAGAGTTTCTCTCGAAAGAATTGAGTGGGAGGAAATTAGAGCTTGATGATGTTATTGAAACTTTACTTCAACCAGAAAGTAGTGCAGCGCAGAAAGAGGTTTCTGTGGAACCTACGATGGTAGAAGAGGAAGTTAATGATGATGATCATGAAGCTTCGGATCAAGCTGCTATTGAACCTCATAGGTCGACAAGGACGCGTACTACTCCCGAGTGGTACGACGACCCTGTCTTGGAGGTCATGTTGTTAGACAACAATGAACCTACGAGCTATGGAGGAGCAGTGATGGGCCCGGATTCGGAGAAATGGTTCGAGGCCATGAAGTCCGAGATGGGATCCATGTATGAAAACAAAGTATGGACTTTGGAAGTACTACCTGAAGGGCGAAAGGCCATTAAGAACAAATGGATCTATAAGAAGAAGACGGACGCGGACGGTAATGTCACCGTCTATAAAGCTTGACTTGTGGCAAAGGTTTTTTCACAAGTTCAAGGAGTTGACTACGATGAGACTTTCTGACCCGTAGCGATGCTTAAGTCTGTCAGAATCATGTTGGCAATAGCTGCTTATTTCGACTATGAAATTTGGCAGATGGATGTAAAAACAACATTCCTCAACGGTTTCCTTGAGGAAGAGTTGTATATGATGCAACCCGAAGTTTTTGTCGATCCAGAGAATGCTGACAAAGTTTGCAAACTCCTGCGATCCATTTATGGACTGGTGCAAGCATCTCGGAGTTGGAATAAGCGTTTTGATGAGGTGATCAAAGCGTTTGGGTTTATACAAGTTTATGGAGAAGCTTGTATTTACAAGAAAGTGAGTGGGAGCTCTATAGCGTTTCTAGTGTTATATGTGGATGACATATTGCTGATTGGAAACAATATAGAAATGCTGGAAAGCGTGAAAGAATATTTGAATAAGAGTTTTTCAATGAAGGACATAGGAGAAGCTGCTTTCATATTAGGCATTAAGATCTATAGATATAGATCGAGACGCTTAATAGCACTTTCACAGAGCACATACCTTGATAAAGTTTTGAAGAAGTTCAAAATGGAACAGTCCAAGAAAGGGTTCTTGCCTGTGTTACAAGGTGTGAAGTTGAGTAAGACTCAATGCCCAGTGACTGCAGAAGATAAAGAAAAGATGAGCGTCATCCCCTATGCTTCAACCATAGGTTCTATCATGTATGCAATGCTGTGCACAAGACCCGATGTCAGCCTTGCCATAAGTATGGCCGGAAGGTTTCAAAGTGATCCTGGAGTGGAGCACTGGCAAGCGGTCAAGAATATCCTTAAGTACCTTAACAGGACTAAGGACATGTTTCTCGTTTATGGAGGTGATGAAGAGCTCGTCGTAAAGGGTTACGTCGATGCAAGCTTTGACACCGATCCGGACAATTCTAAGTCACAAACCGGATACGTATTTATTCTTAACGGGGGAGCGGTAAGCTGGTGCAGTTCCAAGAAAAGCGTGGTAGCTGATTCTACGTGCGAAGCGGAGTACATTGCAGCCTCGGAGGCAGCGAAGGTAGGTGTTTGGATGAAGCAGTTCATGACAGATCTTGGAGTAGTGCCCAGTGCGTTGAATCCAATAATCCTATTCTGTGACAACACTCGTGGCATTGCTCTAGCCAAGGAACCAAGGTTTCACAAGAGGACCGGACACATAAAGCGACGCTTCAACTCCATCCGGTTCTACATCGAGGAGAAGGACATAAATATTTGCAAAGTGCACACGGATCTGAATGTTGTAGACCCGTTGACTAAATCTCTTCCAAGGGCTAAACATGATCAACACCAGAACTGTATGGGTGTTCGATTCATTACCATGTAAATCACATAGTGATGTGAACTAGATTATTGACTCTAGTGCAAGTGGGAGACTGTTGGAAATATGCCCTAGAGGCAATATATAAAGTGTTTATTATTATATTTCCTTGTTCATGATAATCGTTTATTATCCATGCTATAATTGTAGTGACTGGAAACACATTGCATGTATGGGTAAATAGACAACATTGTGTCCCTAGTATGCCTCTAGTGAACTAGGTCGTTGATCAAAGATGGTCAGGGTTTCCTAGCCATTGACATGTGATGTCATTTGATAACGGGATCACATCATTGGGAGAATGATGTGATGGACAAGACCCAAACTACAAACGTAGCATATGATCGTGTCAGTTTATTGCTACTGTTTTCCGCATGTCAAGTATATGTTCCTATGGCCATGAGATCATGCAACTCACGGATATCGGAGGAGTGCCTTGTGTGTATCAAACGTCGCAACGTAACTGGGTGACTATAAAGGTGCTCTACAGGTATCTCTGATGGTGTCTGTTGAGTTGGCATGGATCGAGACTGGGATTTGTTACTCCATGTGACGGAGAGGTATCTCGGGGCCCACTCAGTAATGCAACATCACAATGAGCCTTGCAAGCAATGTGACTAATTTTTTGTTGTGGGATCTTGTGTTACGGAACGAGTAAAGAGACTTGCCGGTAACGAGGTTGAACTAGGTATGGAGATACCGACGATCGAATCTCGGGCAAGTAACATACCAAAGAACAAAGGGAACGTTATACGGGATTAACTGAATCCTTGACACAGAGGTTCGACCGATAAAGATCTTCATAGAATATGTAGGAACCAATGTGGACGTCCAGGTCCCACCATTGGTTATTGACCGTAGAGATGTCTCGGTCATGTCTACATAGTTCTCGAACCCGCAGGGTCTGCACACTTAAGGTTCGATGACGTTTCGGTAGTGTAGAGTTATGTATGGTGGTGACCGAAGTTTGTTCGGAGTCCCGGATGAGATACCGGATGTCACGAGGAGCTCCGGAATGGTCCGGAGGTAAAGATTCATATATAGGAAGTCCCAGTTTGGTCGCCGTAAAAGTTTTGGGCTCATCGGTAGTGTACCGGGAGACCTTCGGGAGGGGTATTTCGACCCGAGAGGGTCCATGGGCTGTGGGAGAATAATAACCAGCCCTTAGTGGGCTGGTAAATCAGCCATAAGAAGGCCCATGGCACAGGAGAAAAAAGGCTAAAGGAAAAAGGCCAAAAATCAGCCAATAGGGAGCAATCCTACTCTAAGTAGGATTGGAGGTGGAGTAGGACTCCACCCCTCCTATTCGGCCGAACCAAAGAGGCCCTTGGCTGCCTCTCCTCTCCTCTCCTCATATATATACTGGTGGAATAGCTAGTGTTTTGGCAGAAATTACGGCCACGTGCTACCCATTCCACCGGTGCTCCTCTAGATTGGTTTTCCGCAGTGCTTAGGCGAAGCCCTGCCGGAATTGCTCCACCACCACCATCACCGGAGCGCCGTCACGCTGCCGGTGAACTCTCTTTCCTCTCCACCTCCTCTTGTTGGATCAAGACGGTGGAGATCGTCATCAAGTTGCACGTGTGCTGAACGCGAAGGTGCCGTCCGTTCGGTACTAGATCGGAAGGATCGTGATCAAGGCCACGGGACGTTCGTGATCGGATCACGGGACGGATCGTGACGAGATCGCGGGACGGTGCATGATTGGTTCGCGGGATGGTTCATGATTAGATCGTAGGACGCTCAGCGATTTGGATCGCGAAGAAGTACGATTACACCAACCGTGTTTCTTAACGCTTCCCGCTTAGCGATCTACAAGGGTACGTAGATCCACTCTCCCTCTCGTAGATGCTCATCACCATGGATAGGTTTGCGTGTGCGTAGGAAAATTTTTGTTTCCCGTGCGACGTTCCCCAATAGTATATTCCAGTGATGGGCTTCCTCAAAATGCCCTAGGTCTTCATGAGCAAGCAGGTTGGATGCACACCCACTTAGTTTCTTTTTGAGGTTTCATACACTTATAGCTCTAGTGCATCTGTTGCATGGCAATCCCTACTCACTCACATTGATATCTATTAATGGGCATCTCCATAGCCCGTTGATACGCCTAATTGATGTAAGACTATCTTATCCTTTTCTTCATAACCTCCACCATATTCTATTCCACCTATAGTGCTATATCCATGACTCATGCTCATGTATTTCATGAGAGTTGAAAAGGTTTGAGAACATAAAAGGAGTGAAACAATTGCTTGGCTAAAATAGGGGTTGTGCATGATTTAATACTTTGTGTGATGAAGATGGAGCATAGCCAGACTATATGATTTTGTAGGGATAACTTTCTTTTAGCCATGATATTTTTAGAAGACATGATTGCTTTATTAGTGTGCTTGAAGTATTATTGTTTTAATTTCAAATGATAGACTATTGCTTTGAATAATTTGTGTCTTAATATTCATGCCATGATTAGCTTATATGAACAAGATTATGCTAGGTAGCATTCCACATCAAAAATTATCTTTTTTATCACTTACCTGCTCGAGGACAAGCAGGAATTAAGCTTGGGGATGCTGATACGTCTCCATCGGATCTATTATTTTTGATAGTTTCATGCCAATATTCTACAACTTTCACATACTTTTGGAAACTTTTTATACTATTTTTGGGACTAACATATTGATCTAGTGCCTAGTGCCAGTTTCTGTTTGTTGCATGTTTTTTGTTTCGCAGAATATCCGTACCAAACGAAGTCCAAATTCGATCAAAATTTATGGATTTTTTTAGAATATATTTGATTGTTGGGAAAAAGAATCAACGTGAGATGATGCCCGAGGTGACCACAAGCCAGGGGGCACGCCAGAGTGGCTTGTGATCACCCCTTAAGGCGGTTGGTTCCCTTATTTCGTCGCAATAAAGATAATATCCAAATAAAAATCTTGTTTAAATTTTAGCCCAATCGGAGTTATGGATCTCCAGGAATTTAAGAAATAGTGAAAGGCTAGAATCTGGGAGCACAGAAACAGAAGGAAACAGAGGGAGAGTTCCAATCTCGGAGGGGTCTTGCCCCTCCACCGCCATGGAGGCCATGGACCATAGGGGAAAGCCTTCTCCCATCTAGGGGGAAGGTCAAGGAATAAGAAGGGGAGGGGGGCTCTCTCCCCTCTCTCCCGGTGGTGCCAGAACGCCGCCGGGGCCATCATCATGACAATGATCTACTCGAACAACCTCGTCATCTTCACCAACACCTCCATCACCTTCCCCCGTCTATCTACAAAGGTCCACTATCCCATAACCGCCTGTACCTTATACTTGAACATGGTACTTTATGCTTAATATTATTATCCAATGATGTGTTGCCATCCTATGATGTCTGAATAGATTTTTGTTGTCCTATGAGTTGATTGATGATCATGATTGGTTTGAGTTGCATGTTTTATTATTGGTGTTGTCCTATAGTGCTCTTCGTGTCGTGCAAGCTTGAGGGATCCTCGCTGTAGGGTGTTGCAATGTGTTCATGATTCGCCTATGGTGGGTTGCTTGAGTGACGGAAGCATAAACTCTAGTAGGTGGGTTGTTGCATATGGGAGTAAAGAGGACTTGATACCTTATAATGCTATGGTTGGGTTTTACCTTAATGGTCTTAGTAGTTACAGATGCTTGCTATAGTTCCAATCATAAGTGCATATGATCCAAGTAGAAAAAGTATGTTAGCTTATGCCTCTCCCTCATATAAAATTGCAATAATGATGACCGGTCTAGTTATCGATTGCCTTGGGACAATTATGCAACTCCTACCACCACTATTCAACACTCGTTAAACTAACTTAGTTGTTTATTATCTTAGCAGCCCCTAGTTTTTATTTATGTGATCTTTATTATCTTGCAAACCTATCCCGTTACACCTACAATGTACTTCTAGTTTCATACTTGTTCTAGGTAAAGCGAACGTTAAGAGTGCGTAGAGTTATATCGGTGGTCGATAGAACTTGAGGGAATACTTGTTCTACCTTTAGCTCCTCATTGGGTTCGACACTCTTACTTATCGAAAGAGGCTAAAACTGATCCCCTACACTTGTGGGTTATCAGGTTACGTCAATGCAAGCTTTAACACCAATCCGGATGACTCTTAGTAGCAATCCGGATACGTATAGTGGAGCAGCCATTTAGAATAGCTCCAAATGGAGCATGGTAGCAGTATCTATAGTATGACATAGAGATTTGCAAAGTACACATGGATCTGAATATCACAGTCCCGTTGACTAAAACCTCTTTCACATGCAAAACATGATCAAACCCCAGAACTCATTGGGTGTGAGATTCATAACAATGTAAATCACATAGCGATGTGAGCTAGTGGAGACTGTTGGATATATGCCCTAGAGGCAATAATAAATTAGTTATTATCATATTTACTTGTTCATGATAATCATTTATTATCCATGCTAGAGTTGTATTGATCGAAAACTCAGATACATGTGAGGATACATAGACAACACCATGTCCCTAGTATGCCCCTAATAGACTAGCTCGTTTATCAAAGGTGGTCAAGGTTTCCTAGCCATGGACATGAGATTTCATTTGATAACGAGATCACATCATTATGAGAATGATGTGATGGACAAGACCCAAACTATAAACATAGCATATGACCGTGTCACTTTATTGCTATAGTTTTCTACATGTCAAGTATCTGTTCCTATGACCATGGGATCATGCAACTCACTGACACCGGAGGAGTACCTCGTGTGTATCAAACATCACAACGTAATTGGGTGACCATAAAGGTGCTCTACATATGTATGTTGAGTTGGCATGGATCAAGACTAGGATTTTTTACTCCGTGTGACTGAGAGGTATCACAGGGCCCACTCGGTAATACAACATCACAATAAGCCTAGCAAGCAAAGTGACTAAAGTGTTATCCACAGGATCTTGTATTACAGAATGAGTAAACAGACGTGCTAGTAACGAGATTGAACTAGGTATAGAGATACCGACGATCGAATCTCGGGCAAGTAACATACCGAAGAACAAAGGGACAACATACAAGATTAACTGAATCCTTGACATAGAGGTTCAACCAATAAAGATCTTTGTAGAATATCTTGGAACCAATATGGGCATCCAGGTCCTGCTATTGGTTATTGACCATAGAGGTGTCTTGGTCATGTCTACATAGTTCTCGAACCCATAGGGTATGCACGCTTAACGTTGGGTGACGTTTCGGTAGTATCGAGTTATGTATGGTGGTGACCGAAGGTTGTTTAGAGTCCTAGATGAGATCCCAGACATCACGAGGAGCTCTGTAATGGTCCGGAGGTAAAGATTGATATATAGGAAGTCCCGTTTTGGTCACCAAAAAAGTTTCGGGTATTTCCGATAGTCTACCGGGAGTGCGGGAGGGCCATCGGGAGGGGCCACCCATGCCGAGAGGCCACATGGGCTGAGGGGTGGTGCACCAACCCTTAGTGGGCTGGGCAAACCAGCGCCAAGAGTCCCATGCAGATAGAGTGGGAGGAAAGGAAAAAACCCAAGGTGGGGAAGAATTCCAAGTAGGATTGCAATCCTACTTGGAGTAGGATTGGAGGTGGACTCCTTCACCTCCTCTCCACGTCGGCCAAACCCAAGTGTAACATCCCAAAATTTCATTTTGGAATGTTATGATATATATAGGTTTGCATCATCACTTTGTTTGAATGTAATGAATTTGTTGAAGTGCTTCTTTTGAAATTCTGAAAGGCCATTTCTATTTTTCCATGTATCTGTTTCATCTATTTGAAAACCTTTGTAAATGTTCAAAGAAAGAGAGGAGTAACATGACAATACACACCAGGGGCATCTTGGTGAAATATTTGAGCAATTAAACCAGGGGTTATTTGAAAATTTATCTCAAAAGGATTTAAAATCAATTAGGCATTTTCTGAAAATAAAATTTTAAAAGATATTCAATATGACAGGGGGAAAATGTTCATTAAATAGCATTAATTCTCCTGATCATTTTGATATATATAATTCCTAAGTTTGGAATTGTTTTGAATGCATTAAAAGAGTTTTTACTTCACTGGAAATAGAAAGGAAAGTTTTTAAAATGAATCGGGCCGGCCCACAGTCTTTAACTCCCGAATTCATTTCGAATCGGTCAACCGACGTGCTAACCTCGCCTTTTCTCTCACTAGCACGCGGGACCCACTGACCGACAGCGTCATCCACGCGCCCGTCTCCTTCCTCGCGCGTGCCACCTCGCCGAAGATCCCTCTCTCCGGATCTTCCTCCTCTCTCCCTCTCCCGACCCCGCACCTGGCCTATAAAAGCCCCAGCCCTCGCCGCGCTCCATTCCACCCCGAGCCCCCCTCTACCAAGCCAGAATGCCACCGCACCACCTCGCCGGAGTTCGGACTCCAACCGAACATTCCCAAGCACGAGGCAGTCACCTCCGTCGTCCCTAGCCCCATCCGCCGCCGCCAATCGATGCCGGAGCTTCGCCGTCATCGCCTGAGCACTTCGGACGTCGCCCCCGACCACCGCACCATCGCCTCCGACCACCTCTGACCTCCGGCCGCCGTCGACCTCGCCGGAACCTTGACTCCTCCCCTCTGTAAGCCACCGGACCCCCTGGACCGTTAGATTTATATCCAACACTCCTGATTATAAGATTTAAACAGCAAAACGTTTTCCTCTACGCTTAGGTCGTCCGTTCGTTAGCACCCACGCGCACACGGCCCCGACCAATCATAGCTTGCCACGTAGCCCCTAACCGATCGATAATAGTTTCCCTTTTTCTGTTTCTGTTTTAGAAAACAGAATGTATTCTGTTTTTGTTTTTATCATAGATTTTAAAATATTTGGTGTTTTTAGTTGATTCTTTTTGCATTAGTTCAAAAATTTGTTGTAGTTTATGTCTGTATGCTTAGATTTAAAATTTGACCTTTAAATTTTGAATCTAATCAAATTTGTTTAAATTACTAAAATCTGTATAACTAGAGTTTAAAAATATATTTTTTAGTGAATCTTTTTGCCACTGTTTTGTATTAGTTAAACCTATCATTCTACATAGTTTGAGAATTTTTAGAATGAATTTGGTTACTGTTTTTAACAAAAAATAGAATCTGTTTAGTTCTTAATAGATTTTAATTAAATTGACTTTTAATTAATTTGAACCTGAATTAGTTTAACTTTTGTCTTTTAGATTTCATTAGGTTGTGTTGATTCAACTTTAGGTGTATTTTTTTCTGTTAATTAAATATGTTTTTCAAATTGTTTTGTGCTCTAGTTTGTATAGGTTCATCTTGTTTTCACCATGTATATTTTTTAGAAAAAGTTTTGTAGTAATTCTTTTAGCACAATACTTTTATAATGAAATACTTTCTATTTTCAAATAAAATATTATATTTACTTTTATGTTATCTAAATACCTTGTTGTTCAAATCAATATTTCTTTGACTTGTTATGTCTTAATAGAGTTTTGACACCAAAAAATGTTTATAGTTCTATACCTCAAGTGATTCTTCTTTTGATTGTGCTTTTGTTTGTTGAAGCATTTGTTTACCTTGCTGTTGAATGAATTGTATTGTATTTATGCTTATGGTGTGCTCTTGTTTGATTCGTTAGATCATTCGGAGGGCGAAGCTTGTTATCTAGAGTCACTTGATTACGAGGATCGTCAGCAAGGCAAGTCACTTTGACCATGTATACCTATGTTTTATTGCATTTGTTCTTCCATCTCCCCAATTGCATGCAAACTAGGTAATTTGGAAACTTCGTTACTTGTTGTAGTATCATGTGGTAGGTACCCCTCAACCCTTTGACACATTGGCCCCGGGAAACGTTGAGTTACATTTTGCTATGCTATTAGTAGACGGGGTTGGTTGTGTGATTCATGAGAGTTGTGAGTTAATAATTTCAAGACCTACATGACCAAGTCTTCAAGACTCTGAGTTTTCAACATACCTCTGGGTGGATGATGGTTGAACGGCGCCCTGGAGAAACCAGTGGTTAGCCTAGATGATGCTGGAGAAGTGCCAGTATTCATGCGGAAAGGTCCACCCAGGCACAAAGAGATGGATTGATGCTTCAAGACCCAAGGCTTACCTGCACAGCCACAAGCCATTATGGGCTCTAGCTGGTTGGATATCATGGTGACCCTGGACAAGCGGTGCTACGAGATGTAGAAGAATGGTAGGAAAGGATGGACACCGACAGAGTCTCGGGGAAACCCTTTAAAAGACCATGTTTTGGTCATCCATTTCTCAAACACCATGAAGTGCGAGAAATCCAACGGAGGCGATCAAATCTTGTGGGGAACGTGTGCAAAACTCTGCAGAGTACCCAAACCTAATCGATTAGCCGTGTCCATGGTCATGGACAGTTTTAGCCAAAGGAACTGAAACTATCTGGAACTCTCAACACAATAAATTACATTGATGTGGGTATTCTTAATGTCAACTTGGGTATGAGAATTGATTGGTGGAACCATCTCATTAATCAACCAACATTGTAGTAATTATGCTTCTTCCCTCTCTTGCTGTAGGAAAAATTTGGCTTTATGCAAAAACTTACTACCCCACCTGCCATATTTGCATATAGACTAGATGATTACTTTACCCCCTCTCTTGTGACTTTGCCGGCATATTCAATATGCTGACCTATACGGCTACAACGCATCATGTTGCAGAGTACTTTTCCGACCAGGAGTGAGGATACGCTCTACGCTCGGTGAGATGCCCTTGGAGTCACATGGACTCAACTACCTATGGAGCTTCCGCAAGTTTTTAGTTTAGTTTATCTCATGAGTTGGCCTTCAGCCACTTTATTGTAATCCTTATTGTAATAAAGGACTCGATATGAGATTTCGATGAATTAATGCTGTGTGATTTCCCTTTGATATATACATTGATGTACTGTGTGTGTACCAACATGATCTTGGGATGGTACAGAAACACCGGAGATTCGACCTTTCAGGTCGGGTCGCTACAGAAATGGTATCAGAGCACACGCTGACCATAGGACGTAACCTCTAGGATTGGAAAAGCCTTAGGATTTATTTCTCTTTTGTCTTTAAAATTCTTATACTCTCATCTACTCGTTTCTGACTTCCCTCCGGTTTATTTCAAAATTTATAGATGGCCACCTTCATCCCAGTTTTCATCACGAAGTTTTGTCAGCCTGGCGCAACGATGCCCTTTGGCAAGGAGCTAATGAGGATCGTCAGGGACGTAAGGATTGCTTTGCCGAGCATCACCGGGACTCCTATCATGTCTTTTCCACAAGACGGACGCTACAGGATCGAGGTGCACTCCTAGCGTGCAGGTGATGGTGGCTACCTTCAGCAACTACTAGAAGCTGGTAGACAAGGCCCTCATCTTGGAGGGGAAGCAGCAGCAAATCGAGAACCGCAAGAGGAAGTATGCACAGGGGAAGTCTACCTCTAGAGCTCATTAGAAGCCCCGCTACTCCCCGTACTCAGGAAATACCGGATCAGGGACCGGTAAGTATGGAGGACACACTCATCCCGTGCACAACCATGGAGGCCATAACCATGGAGGAAATGGGAATAATTGTCCCAACAATGGCAGCTTCAAGAATGGTAATGGAAGTGGGAATGGCAACCAACACCGTCCCGCTCCACCTTAGAAGGATCTGAACCATATCACATGTTTCAAGTGTCAGAAGACAGGGCACTATGCCACTGAATTCCCTCAGAACAAGCAAGGAAATGGAAATGGCAACAACAACGGCAACTCTGCTGCTAAGAAGCCAAATCCTTTTCCTCGTGCTCAGGTGAACCACCTTGATGTGGAAGAAGTCTATGATCAGCCCGAGACTGTGGTTGGTAAGTTTTTATTGCATTCATGTCCGGTTATGGTACTTTTTGATTCTGGTGCAACTCATTCATTCATATCAAGGGTAGTTGTGGAAAAGTATGGTTTACCCACCAGAACCCTTAGTCAGCCCATTAAGGTCAATTCCCCAAGAGGTATGACCATGGCAGGGATAGGATGCCACGCCTTGAAACTCCACATAGGAAACCATGTTTTTCGAACCGACCTCATCGTCTTAGAATCCTAGGGATTGGATGTAATCCTAGGCATGGATTGGATGACCAAGTATGAAGGAAACCTTGATTGCCCCAGTAAGTCTATTTCACTCACCACTCCGGAGAACAAGAGGATTAAGTATGTATCTCGACGCACACAGATGAGTGCTCGGTTAAATTCCCTCACAGGAGTTCTTCAGGAGGAAGTGCCGGTTGTACAAGACTTTCCAGATGTATTCCCGGAGGAATTACCAGGCATGCCACCAGATAGGGAGATAGAGTTTCTGATAGAGCTACTACCAGGGACAGCCCCAATTTCCAGGAGACCCTATCGGATGCCCGCAAATGATTTAGTAGAAATCAAGAAGCAGATTAAGGAGCTATTGGATAAGGGATATATTCGCCCAAGTTCATCACCTTGGGGAGCCCCAGTTCTTTTGGTGGAAAAGAAAGACAAAACCTTGAGGATGGTGGTCGATTATCGTGCATTGAACGAGGTGACTATCAAGAATAAGTACCCTCTGCCGATGATTAATGACCTGTTTGACCGGCTAGTAGGCGCCAAAGTATTCTCCAAGATCGATCTTCGATCAGGGTATCACCAACTGAAGATTCGTGAACAGGACATACCCAAAACAGCTTTCACCACCAGGTATGGCTTATATGAGTATATAGTAATGTCCTTTGGTTTGACTAATGCTCCTGCCTACTTCATGAATTTGATGAAAAAAGTGTTTATGGAATATTTGGACAAGTTTGTCGTGGTGTTCACCAATGACAATTTGATATTCTCCAAGAGCGAGGAAGAACACAAGGAACACTTGCGTTTAGTTCTGGAGAAGCTTAGAGAGCATCAGTTATATGCCAAGTTTAGTAAATGTGAATTTTGGCTGACGGAAGTCAGATTCCTTGGACATTTATTTCTGGAGAAGAAATAGCAGTAGACCCCGCTAAGGTTGAAGCAGTCACTGAGTGGAAGTCACCCACCTCAGTTAAGGAGATCCGTAGTTTTCTCGGACTTGCCGGATATTACCGAAGATTCATTGAGAATTTCTCAAAGATTGCCAAACCCATGACAGAGATGTTGAAGAAAGAGTCTAAGTATATTTGGACTGAGGAATGTGAGGCCAGTTTCCAGGAGTTGAAGAAACGTTTGGTCACAGCCCCCGTGTTGATACTGCCAAACATTCGGAAAGACTTCCAGGTTTATTGTGACGCATCACGTCAAGGACTTGGAGGAGTACTCATGCAGGAGGGAAAAGTTGTAGCATATGAATCTAGACAGCTACGACCCCATGAGTTGAATTATACCACCCATGATTTGGAGCTAGCAGTCGTAGTGCACGCACTCAAGACCTGGAGACATTTCCTTATCGGAAATAGTTGTGATGTGTACACTGATCATAAGATCCTGAAGTATATATTCACGCAGAAGGAGTTGAACCTCAAACAGAGGAGATGGTTAGAGTTAATCAAGGACTATGACATGAGATTACGTTACCATCCAGGGAAAGGCAAATGTTGTGGCAGGTGCTTTGAGTCGGAAGAGTTATGTGAACACACTCATAGCCGGAGGATTACCCCAGGAGTTAACCAATGATCTCAGAGAGCTTCGGTTAGAGATAGTTCCACAAGGATATGTTGCCACACTAGAGATTCAGTCCACCTTGTCCGAAAGAATACGAGAAGCCCAGAAATCAGACAAGGAGATAGCTGAGATAAAGCAGAGAATGAAGGAAGGAAAGGCTAAAGACTTTCGTGAAGATGAACAGGGTACTCTATGGTTTGAGAACCGAATCTATGTGCCCAATGACCCAAAGCTCAGGAAGTTGATACTTCAGGAAGCCCATGATTCACCTTACTCGATACACCCAGGCAACACCAAGATGTACCTAGATTTGAAGGAAAGTTACTGGTGGACAGGTATGAAGAAAGATATTGCCGAACATGTTGCAGTATGTGATGTTTGCCAGCGAGTAAAGGCGGAACATCAGAAACCAGCAGGGTTACTCCAACCATTGCCGATACCTGAGTGGAAATGGGATAAGCTTGGTATGGACTTCATAACATGACTACCTAGGACCCGTTCAGGATATGATTCCATCTGGGTAGTGGTCGATCGTTTGACCAAGGTGGTTCATTTCATTCAAGTGAAGACCACCTATACCAGTGCTAAGTTAGCCAAGATATATATGACCAGGATCGTATGTCTGCATGGAGTTCCGAGGAGTATAATGTCAGATAGAGGAACACAATTTACCTCAAAGTTTTGGCATCAGCTACATGAAACTTTGGGTACAAGGCTGGAGTTCAGTACAGCTTTTCATCCGCAGACCGATGGACAGACTGAGAGAGTCAACCAGATTCTGGAGGACGTGTTGAGAGCCTGTGCGCTAGATTATGGATCCAGTTGGGATGACAACTTACCTTACACAGAGTTCTCATACAACAACAGTTATCAGACCAGTCTGAAGATGGCCCCTTTTGAAGCTTTATACGGAAGGAGGTGCAGAACACCATTGATGTGGGATGGTGTTGGAGACCGAAAACTTTTTGGTCGCGATCTTATCAGAGATTCTGAAGAGAAGGTCAAACTGATTCGAGACCAACTCAAGATAGCTCAATCCCGGTAGAAGAGCTATGCTGATAACAAACGCAAGGAGGTGACATATGAAGTAGGGGATCGAGCATATCTTCGTGTGTCCCCACTTCGAGGAATCAAGAGGTTTGGTGTTAAAGGAAAGTTAGCACCCAGATTCATAGGCCCCTACAAAATTCTGGAACGTAGAGGCGAAGTTGCATACAAGCTGGAATTGCCGGAAGGACTGTCCGGAGTTCATGATGTTTTCCATGTTTCCCAGCTAAAGAAATGCCATGCTGAGATGGCTGATATTCCTTTGAGAGAGACAGTGCCCCTAGAGGCCATACAACTTGACAGTGACCTGACCTACGAGGAGAAGCCTGTCAGAATACTCGAGAGTACCAACAGAGTTACCCGAAGCAAGACCATCAAGTTCTGTAAGGTTCTGTGGAGTCACTACACCGAGGAAGAAGCCACCAGGGAACGCGAAGTAGATCTTCGTAGAGACCACCCGCACCTATTTTCTAGCCAACCCGAATCTCGAGGGCGAGATTCATCTTAAGGTGGGTAGGTTTGTAACATCCCAAAATTTCATTTTGGAATGTTATGATATATATAGCTTTGCATCATCACTTTGTTTGAATGTAATGAATTTGTTGAAGTGCTTCTTTTGAAATTCTGAAAGGCCATTTCTATTTTTCCATGTATCTGTTTCATCTATTTGAAAACCTTTGGAAATGTTCAAAGAACGAGAGGAGTAACATGACACTCCACACCAGGGGCATCTTGGTGAAATATTTGAGCAACTAAACCAGCGGGTTATTTGAAAATTTATCTCAAAAGGATTTAAAATAAATTAGACATTTTCTGAAAATAAAATTTTAAAAGATATTCAATATGAGAGAGGAAAAATGTTCATTAAATAGCATTAATTCTCCTGATCATTTTGATATATATAATTCCTAAGTTTGGAATTGTTTTGAACGCATTAAAAGAGTTTTTACTACGTTGGAAATAGAAAAGGAAAGTTTTTAAAACGAATCGGGCCGGCCCACAGTCCTTAACTCCCGAATTCATTTCGAATCAGTCAACCGATGCGCTAACCTCACCTTTTCTCTCACTGGCACGTGAGACCCACTGACCGACGGTGTCATCCGCACGCTCGTCTCCTTCCTCGCGCGCGCCACCTCGTCGGAGATCCCTCTCACCGGATCTCCCTCCTGTCTCCCTCTCCCGACCCCGCACCTGGCCTATAAAAGCCCCAGCCCTCGCCGTGCTCCATTCCACCCCGAGTCCCCGTCTACCTCGCCAGAACGCCACCGCACCACCTCGCCGGAGTTTGGACTCCAACCGAACCTTCCCAAGCACGAGGCAGTCACCTCCGTCGTCCCCAGCCCTGTCCGCCGCCGCCAATCGACGCCGGAGCTTCGCCGTCGTCGCCTAAGCACTTCGGACATCGCCCCCGACCACCACACCGTCGCCTCCAACCACCTCCGACCTCCGGCCGCCGTCGACCTCGCCGGAACCTCGACTCCTCCCCTCTATAAGCCACCGGACCCCCTGGACCATTAGATTTATATCCAACGCTCCTGATTATAAGATTTAAACAGCGAAACGTTTTCCTCTACGCTTCGATCGTACGTTCGTTAGCACCCACGCGCACACGGCCCCGACCAATCATAGCTTGCCACGTAGCCCCTAACCGATCGATAATAGTTTCCCTTTTTCTGTTTCTGTTTTAGAAAACAGAATGTATTCTGTTTTTGTTTTTATCATAGATTTTAAAATATTTGGTGTTTTTAGTTGATTCTTTTTGCATTAGTTCAAAAATTTGTTGTAGTTTATGTCTGTATGCTTAGATTTAAAATTTGACCTTTAAATTTTGAATCTAATCAAATTTGTTTAAATTACTAAAATATGTATAAATAGAGTTTAAAAATATATTTTTGAGTGAATCTTTTTGCCACTGTTTTGTATTAGTTAAGCCTATCATTCTACATAGTTTGAGAATTTTTAGAATAAATTTGGTTACTTTTTTTAACAAAAAATAGAATCTGTTTAGTTCTTAATAGATTTTAATTAAATTGACTTTCAATTAATTTGAACCTGAATTAGTTTAACTTTTGTTTTTTAGATTTCATTAGGTTCTGTTGATTCAACTTTAGGTGTATTTATTTCTGTTAATTAAATATGTTTTTGAAATTGTTTTGTGCTCTAGTTTGAATAGGTTCATCTTGTTTTCACCATGTATATTGTTTAGAAAAAGTTTTGTAGTAATTCTTTTAGCACAATACTTTTATAATGAAATACTTTCTGTTTTCAAATAAAATATTATATTTACTTTTATGTTATCTAAATACCTAGTTGTTCAAAACAATATTTTTTTGACTTGTTATGTCTTAGTAGAGTTTTGACACCATTTTTTTTATAGTCTTATACCTTAAGTGATTCTTCTTTTGATTGTGCTTTTGTTTGTTGAAGCATTTGTTTACCTTGCTGTTAAATGAATTGTATTGTATTTATGCTTATGGTGTGCTCTTGTTTGATTCGCTAGATCATTCAGAGTGCGAAGCTTGTTATCTAGACTCACTTGATTACGAGGATCGTCAGCAAGGCAAATCACTTTGACCATGTATACCTATGTTTTATTGCATTAGTTCTTCCATCTCCCCAATTGCATGCAAAGTAGGTAATTTGGAAACTTGGTTACTTGTTGTAGTATCATGTGGTAGGTACCCCTCAACCCTTTAACACATTGGCCCTGGGAAACGTTGATTTACATTTTGTTATGCTATTAGTAGACGGGGTTGGTTGTGTGATTCATGAGAGTTGTGAGTTAATAATTTCAAGACCTACATGATGATCAAGTCTTCAAGACTCCGAGTTTTCAACTTACCTCTAGGGGGATGATGGTTGAATGGCGCCCTGGAGAAACGAGTGGTTAGCCTAGATGATGCTGGAGAAGTGCCAGTATTCATGCGGAAAGGTCCACCCAGGCACAAAGAGATGGATGGATGCTTCAAGACCCAAGGCTTACCTGCACAGCCACAAGCCATTATGGGCTCTGCTTGGTTGGATATCGTGGTGACCCTGGACAGGCGGTGCTACAAGATGTAGAAGAACGGTAGGAAAGGATGGGCACCGACAGAGTCTAGGGGAAACCCTTTAAAAGACCATGTTTTGCTCATCCGTTTCTTAAACACCATGAAGTGCGAGAATTCCAATGGAGGCGATCAAATGTTGTGGGTAACTTGTGCAAAACTCTGCAGAGTACCCAAACCTAATCGATTAGCCGTGTCCACGGTCGTGGACAATTTGAGCCGAAGGAACTGAAACTATCTGGAACTCTCAACACAATAAATTACATTGATGTGGGTATTCGTAATGTCAACTTGGGTATGAGAATTGGTTGGTGGAACCATCTCATTAATCAACCAACATTGTAGTAATTATGCTTTTGCCCTCTCTTGTTGTAGGAATTTTGGTTTTATGCAAAAACTTACTACCCCACCTGCCATATTTGCATATAGACTAGATGATTACTTTACCCCCTCTCTTGTGACTTTGCTGGCATATTCAATATGCTGACCTATACGGTTGCAACGTATCATGTTGCAGAGTACTTTTCTGACCAGGAGTGAGGATATGCTCTACGCTCGGTGAGATGCCCTTGGAGTCAGATGGACTCAACTACCTATGGAGCTTCCGCAAGTTTTTGGTTTAGTTTATCTCATGAGTTGGCCTTCAGCCACTTTATTGTAATCCTTATTGTAATAAAGGACTCGATATGAGATTTTGATTAATTAATGCTGTGTGATTTCCCTTTGATATATACATTGATGTACCGTGTGTGTACCAACATGATCTTGGGATGGTACAGAAACACCGGAGATTCGACCTTTCAGGTCGGGTCGCTACACCAAGGGGAAACCCTAGGGCTGCCTCCTCCTTCCTCCCTCCTATATATACTAGAGGTTTTTGAGGGCAACGTCAACCCTAATTGCCACGTGTTGCCCTCTTCTTCCCTAGATCAATTTCTCCTCTAGATTAGTTTGACAAAGCTTGGTGAAGCCCTGTCAGATTAGTTCACCACCACCGACACCACGCCGTTGTGCTGCCAGAGAACTCATCTACCTCTCCGCTCCCTATTGCTGGATCAAGAAGGCGGAGATCGGCATCAAGCTATATGTGTTCTGAACGTGGAGGTGTCGTTCATTCGGCGCTAGATCAGAAGGACCGTGACTGGATCACGGGATGGATCATGATTGGATCGCGGGACGGCTAGCGATTTGGATCGCGAAGACGTTCAACTAAATCAACCGCGTTTCTTAACGCTTCTTGCTTAGCGATCTACAAGGCTATGTAGATCCACTCTCCCTCTCATAGATGCTCATCACCATGGATAGGTCTTGCGTGTGCGTAGGAATTTTTTTGTTTCCCATGCAACGTTCCCCAACACTAGGTACTACCGCTCCAGTTGTAGTACCGTGGGAGTCAGTGGTAGTACCGCCCTCGCCCGCGATAGTACCGCCTGGGATGACCGTAGGGAAACCAAGTTGAGAAGAGGTGGCTTATGCATTTTTCTTTAGTTTAAGCGAAAAGAGACTTGAGCGAGCCGCAAAAAGGCAAAGAACATTCAAAGTTCAAAGATCAATCAAGAAATCAAAAACATTTGGAGTGACACAACTTGAATACGCTCTCAGAAGCAAATGCCTTACTTAGAAGGAATGTGCGGTGGCCAGAGCCACCTATGTTTGAGTGAATTGGTATGATACGAAGATTTTAACCTTGGGTCCATGGACAAAACTCGTCTTTGAAGCACAAGTACCATCAAATATGGTTGATGTGAAAACTCGATCGATTTATTCATAATAGGGGGAGGGAGAGTTCATTGAGAGAACAACACTCCCCCTATGTCCATGCCTACATCTAAACAAGATACTATGATGTGTGTGGTGGGTTGTGCAAAATTTCAATCCACATTGCTCAAATCAATGATATTTAGCTCATGCCTTAACTCACAAAATCTTGCTTCATCCAATGGCTTCATGAAAATATCTGCGAGTTGCTCATTAGTATTGAGATGGATAAGATTAATCTCTCCGCGCGTGATGTGCTCCTGGATGAAAAGCGATGACGAATCTAAATATGCTTCATCTTGAGATGTTAAACTGCGTTGTTGGAGATCCTTATCGCACTTTCTTTGTCACTGTAAAAAGTCACTTTGTCAAAGTTGACACCATAATCCTTTACAGTTTGCCTCATCCAAAGAATCTGTGCACGGCAGCTTGCAACAGCTACATACTCGGCCTTCGTGGACGAGAGAGAAACACAATTTTGTTTCTTTGAAGACCAACTTACCAGAGAGCGACCAAGGAATTGACAGCGTCTAGAGGTTGACTTCCTCTCCACACGGTCTCCCACCCAATCCTGGTCCGAGTATCCTATGATATCAAATGGAGCACCTTTGGGGTACCATAAGCCAAAGTTCGGGGTATGATCCAAATATCGAAAGATTCGCTTGACTGTCGCATAGTGGCTTTCCTTAGGTGCGGATATAAAACATGCACTAATTCCCACACATAACATAATATATGGCCTAGATGCACAAAGATAAAGCAGGGATCCAATCATGGAGCGATATACCTTTTGATCCACAAATTCACCATTGGGATCACTATCATGATAGCATTTTAGAGGCATAGGAGTGTTTGCCTTGGGCGGATTGACCTCATCCATCTTGAACTGTTTGAGCATGTCTTGAGTGTATTTTGCTTGGTTGATGAAGGTTCATTGACTTCATTGCTTGACTTCAAATCCAAGGAAGAACTTCAACTCTCCCATCATAGACATATCAAACTTTTTGGTTATTAGTGCGACAAACTCATCATTAAAAGCTTTGTTGGGAGAACCAAATATAATATCATCAACATATAGTTGGCACATGAACAAGTTCCCTTTAACCCTCTTCATGGAAAGAGTGGGATCAATTTTCCCAATGTCAAACCCACGGTCTTGCAACGTCTCGGTAAGGTGCTCATACCACGCATGTGGGGCTTGTTTAAGGCCACAGAGAACCTTGTCGAGAATTTATACATGATTGGGGAACTTGGGATCCTCGAACCCCGGGGGTTGCTTGACATATACCAGCTCCTTGAGTGGACCATTGAGAAATGCACTCCTCATATCCATTTGATATAATTTAAAATCATGATGAGAAGTATATGCAAGCAACATGAGAATATATTCAAGACGTGCAACGGGAGCAAATGTTTCACCGTAGTCGATACCCTCGACTTGGGAGTAGCCTTGTGCCACCTATATTGCCTTGTTGCGAATGACGACACCATTCGCATCTTGCTTTTTCTTGAAGATCCATTTGGTTCCAATGACATTGTGGTTCTCCTTTTGTCCTATGACCAATCGTTACACTTTGTTGCACTCGAAGTTGTTGAGTTCATCGTGCATGGCTTCAAGCCACTTTGTGTCCTCGAGCACTTCTTGTACCTTAAGGGGTTTAGTTAAGAAACAAACATGTGATGTGCACAAAAGTTTGTTAATTGATCACGAGTGGTTACCCCTTTATTCAAACTGTCATAGACGTTCTCCAAAAAATATTGTTTATGTTTAAGCATGGCAGCTATCTTGGCGGCTCGTCTTTCTAAGATCCCCTCCATGGAAGGTTGTGGAGCACCAATTTGGTATGGTGGAGGAGAATCATCTTGAGGACCTTGAGTGCCATCGTGAGCTTGCTCTTGCTCTTGAACATGATCTTGATCTTGAGCTTGCTTGGGAGTGTAAACTTGGCCTTGGGCATCACTTGGTGAAACACAAATATCATGTGGTTGATATTGCCCCTGATCTTGTTCACTTGGTTGAGGGTCTTCACTTTGTTCTTAGGAAGCATGTGGGTCTTGGGTTGGTGATGGTTCCACTTGAGTGGAGCATTGTCCTTCTCCTTCAGCCACAAGGGGTTCCTCAACGGGTAGGTAGTGTCCCTGTGATAGCCTGGCATATTAGGGATGATAGACTACTCATATCAATAAGGAATTCCTTCTTTTTCGGGAGCCCATTTGAACAGAACTCCCAAGTTAAGCATGACATGGAAGTTGGTCCCAGGTGCGCACGAGTCAGGACAAAGTGCGCAGAAAAGACTAGTATTGATCCGTGACGCCATTCTAGATCCCGCCAGGAGTAACGACCACCAGCGGTTGTGTCCGGGGCGTTACAGTCCCATACCCATTCTTCTTATGGCTCGGGAAGGAATTTCATCACGTACATCACAAAGACCACTTTGCTCCACTTGGGAGCCATTATTTTCATCAAACTCCCTGTTACACATCTCCTCGATGAGTCGATTGGACTTGTTGAGGACATGATAAGCGCGCGAGTTTGTAGCATAACCAACAAATATGCCCTCTTGAGCTCTAGGTTCAAATTTAGACAAATGAACACCCTTTTTGAGAATGAAACACTTACATCCAAACTCCAGAAAGTACTTGAGGTTGGGCTTGTTACCAGTCAGAATTTCATAAGGTGTCTTGTTCAAGCCTTTACGGAGATAGAGCCGATTAGATGCATGACATGTGGTGTTGATGGATTTGGCCCAAAAATTGTAGGGAGATTTGAATTCCACCATCATGGTTCTTGTCGTGGCCATCAATTTCCAGTTCTTCCTTTCCGCAAGATCATTTTGTTGAGGGGTATATGGTGCGGAGTATTGATGCTTGATCCCCTCATCACTAAGGAACTCATTCAATGTGTAGTTCTTGAACTCGGTGCCATTGTCACTTCTTATCATCAATATCTTTTCCTCATGTTGTTGTTGAGCTTAATTGGCAAAGTCAATGATGGTTTGTTGATTCTCACCCTTCCTCTTGAAGAAGTATACCCAAGAGTATCTTGAGTAGTCATACACAATCACTAAGCAATACTTCCTTCTTCCAAGACTATCAAAAGATGGGGGACCAAATATATCCTTGTGAAGGATCTCCAAGGGCCGTCTCGAGTAGATGGTAGTCGTGGATCGGTGAGCCTTCTCATGTTGCTTTCCTTCAATACAAGCACTGCAAGCACGATCTTTGGCAAAAATCACATTTGTTAGTCCAAGAATGTGACCCCCTTTGAGAAGACTTTGCAAAGATCTCATATTGACATGGGCTAGCCGGTGATGCCAAAGCCAACCAACATCAAATTTAGCCATTAGGCAAGTCACGATCTTAGTGGGTCGCTCTGAAAAGTTAACCACATAGAGACCCTTTTCTACATGCACAACAAAGGCTACTTCAAGAGTCTTGCTCCACAAAAGGGCCACGATGTCAACACCAAAGAAGGTACAAAACCCCATGAGTTCAAGTTGGCAAACATAAAGTAAATTGTATGCAAGAGTCTCAACAAGTATGACATTATCAATGGACAATTCCGGAGAGATTACCACCTTGCCAAGACCCAATATCTATGAACTTGTATCATCACCAAAGGAGACTTGAGTGGCCAAAGATGGATTGGTATGAACGTCCACCACCAAGTCCTTGCTACCGGTCATATGATTCTTTGCTCCACTATCAAGCAACCATGACACTCCTCCGGAAGCAAACTCCTACAATAAATAAATGCTTGGATTTAGGTACCCATCCTTTAATGGGTCCTTTCATGTTAGTAACACTGGTCTTAGGAACCCAAATAGACCATTCAATGTACTCATAAGAAGAACCAACATATTTGGCATAAACATGCCCATCACAAGCATGACATAAAACATAAGAGGGGTTAAAATCGCTAGCCTTGTTGGAGTGGGTGGTCTTGCCCTTCTTGGCATTACCATCCACAACCTTGTCCTTCGTGTTCTCATGAGAGAAATTCCCCACTTTGACAAAGGTTTCCTTGAGCAGGGGAACTTGCTTAGTCTTCAACTTCTTCTTGTTCTTAGACTTGGGTGCAAACCCAATCCCTTCCTTTGCTACAACTTACTTTTGATTTCTCAAAAGGTCATTGGGATTCTTCTCACATTGGATAAATGTTGATATAGGGCAAACCCGTAGGTGTCGATCTTTCACGAATTGGAGGGGATTCCATGAAGAACACAAAGAACATGGGGAAAAACAAGGAGAAATCACAAGAGAAACACTCAAGAACAAGTCTAATCGCACATCCACTAGACTCAAAACCACACAAGATCCACAAGGTACAAGAACAACAAAGGGAAAGAAGGATAGATGGTAGAGTTCAACCCAAATCCCATGGAGAGATGGGGCCTTGAATCCACTAGGGATCTTCCCTCGCAAGGGGCCTTGACATCCACTAGGTGATCTTCTCTCATAGAGCTATCTACTCCATGGGAGAGGTAGCGGAAGGAGCTAGGCTCAACTAACTAGGAGCTAAACCATTGCTAACCCTAGAATAGAGGAGGGGGTGGAGTATATATAGTGCTAGCCCACAAAGGGGTAAGTGAGAGGGGATACATGGGCCTCGGGCCCGTCCATGCAGGCAGGTAGGCGTCGGATGTCCGGCCAGGGGTCGGATGTCCGACCATTCACGGGGTTGCCAGATGTCCGGGTTGTGGGGCCAGATGTCCAGGGTTCGGGCATCTGGCTCCCCTCGGTTTGGGTGTGGAGGCGCTGGATTTCTAGGGAGGAGCGCCGGATGTCCTACCTGTCTCGTGGCACCGGATGTCTAGTGGTCTGCAGGGATGTCTGGCCTGGAGTTGTTGCGTGCGCGAGGTTCGGGCGCCTTGCGCCGGATTTCTAGAGAGGAAACGTTGGATGTCTGGGCAGGGCCGGATGTCTGGAGGCCGATCGGATGTCTGGCCGCTGTAGCTTGTCCACAGCTCCGTCTTCTTCTGTCTCCGGCTCCACACTTCACTCGCGGATGGTGTAGTTGTACGTAGGTGCCGACACTGCTCCTCGTCATCCATGAAGCTCCGACAATACCTATGCATGCACACTAGAGGAGTGTCAAGTAGTATTCCATCCTCGAAGGGGTCAAGTGAACACGTGTAAAGGAGATGATTCACCTTTATGTATGTGAAGTAGTTGTGGCACGTGCCACTTGGAATACAGACTCTTGTCATGGTGATGTCCGTAGGATGCTCCGTATCATCCCCACCCCCTTGGGAGAGATCTGTCCTCGGATCAAAATCAAAATCACCATGGGAAGGAGATGACGTCACCGTGTAGAAGTGGATGATCACCAAGTACTCATCATCATCAAGCTCTGAAGGGGCACTCTCCAATGTCGCACTGTCTAGTGAATCCCTCAAAAGGAGAAAATACGACAAATACTTGAAAAAACAAATGTGGTTAGCGTTAGTGCAAAACCAAGCATTCAAGTGGTGAATCACCGCATAAGTGTGGTCGTCATGCATAACATATGGTGTGAGAAGGGATTGTGTCATGGCATGTAAGCATACAAATTGAGAACATGCAATGCAATCATGGAAACAAGTATGCCTAGGTGAGGTAGGGATGCTAATATGTGTGACAATATAACAAGCATCTACCCCAAGGTCATAGCAGGCATGCACAAAGCAATCAACAAAAGGTCTACGGTAGGCATAGGAATCATTGACAACACCAAGTAAAATGAAGTGTCTATACACATGGGCTAATCCAAAGTGCAAGGCAATCCAACCATAATGTGCATATGGCGTAGTGAAGTTAGTATGGCACTGAACACAATAGAAAGAGCAATTGGTCATCATGTGTGAGGCAATCAAGTCAAGCATGTAGCAAGCAATCAAGGATGGCATATGTGAATAAATGACATTGGTGCAACTAAGCATATGATAGGAGAAATCAATCCACAAGTTGGATGCACATGTATATATGTCATGAGGCATGGAAAGATGGTAATTAAGAATGGAAGCATCATCTCTATCAAGTGTGCAAATATTTGGTCCAAGATGACCAATATATGTCATGGTAGAAGCAACACAAGTAGGATGATCCTCAATATCCATGCTCAAGAAGGATCCCATCTTGAAAAGTTTTCCTTGTGCGTCCGTCACAATGCCGATGCGCAAACAAGTGCGATGTAGAAATGCGTCAGTGTAGCATGGCTCGCTCTCAAGAGCTGGAATCATCAACTCACATGAAGTGGAGGTTCACTTGTAGTCGAAGTAACCTACACATACACACAACAAAACAAAGAATGTATGTGCATGGTAGATAAACACATCATCCATCATGATGGCTCTCTTCTCTTGCACATAACTGTTAGGATTACGAGTGCATGAATAATATGATGCAATAATGTCTATATTCATGGAACTAGCCATATGGTGCAAAGAAGGAAAGAAAGCATGCTTCACATGAAAGATGTCAAAAGCTCCAAGAATACGAGAGAAAGCTATGGGGGGAATCTCATTATCAAAATTAATAACATTGTTGGACTCAATACATGGAAAATCTAGCATGAGAGAGGCAACACATGGATACATATGACAACATTAAATAGCAATCATGTGCGAAGCATGGCAATGGTTGTCATCAACTACATGAAATGAGCAAGTATGAATCAATGGTGATGCAACATAGGCAAGCATATTGATAATGTCGTGCAAACTAATAGTGCAAAGATGCGACATACTAGATAAAATCATGGAAATCATGTCATATGAGAAAAATAGTGGGCATAAATAATGCACATGACATATCGCGAGCATGAACACAAAACATGATCAAAGTATCATCATAGGCATGGAAGCTAGTAGTGCAAAGATGCAACATACTAGATGTAGTCATGGCGAGCATGTCATGCGTGCAAATAGCGAGCATATATAATGCACATGAAAAATCACAAACATGAAAACAAGATATGAGCAAAGTATCATCATTGCATGGGAAAGCAGTCGTATGTGAATAGCAATGGAACATCATGACTCTTCCAACACAAGAAGCAAGAATATCATGGATCACAAGGTGAACATAGAAATAGCAACTAGGATCTCCACCAAGAAGGCAAATGCACATCGTAGAAGTAGAATGGTGAATCATGGGTAAATGCAAGCAATGGTCACAATCGCATAAAAAAAGCATGAAATGAGGCATAAGATGCAAAGTGAACACGAAAACATGAGCATAAGATAACAAGTGCTATATAGCCCATAGTCGTGTGAGAACCAAGTAGAAGAGGTGTGCGCAGTCCTTGCGTGAGGGGAATGGTTGTAGACACATTCTGATGAATCCCAAATTGTTGTTGCCGGCAAGAACTCTTTTCATCAACTTGTGGGATTTTGAGGTTGACATATATTCATGAGTACCTACACACAACAAAGACAAAGGAAAAATTGTGTGCCCGTGGTATATGTACACATCATCGTTAGGATGTGCATGTGCTTGTGTTAATTAGCACAAAATATCCAATGCTCAAACACATTTGAGGCATGGTATAGGAATATGTCATTCATCATGCAGTGATAGTTATTATGCTCAACATGATTGGGACACAATTTATAGGACTTATGTGGCACAAGCATTTTATTCATATCAATGGCAAGCATATTGTGCACACAAATATGGGGGTCATGCACTGTGTAGGATTGATAACCCACAAGTATAGGGGATCAATTGTAGCCTTTCTCGATAAGTAAGAGTGTCGAACCCAATGAGGATCTAAAGGTAGAACAAAAATTACTTCAAGTTCTATCGACCATCGATACAACTCTACACACACTTAACGTTCACTTTACCTAGAACAAGTATGAAACTAGAAGTACTTTGTAGGTGTGATAGGATAGGTTTGCAAGAAATTAAAGAGCACGAAAATAGATATAAGTGAAGCATGAGAGTTTTGATTCTTTCTAGAAAAGAAATTCCCATGCTCTAAAAAATATAAGTGAAGCAAAAGAGCATTCTACAAATGGCGGTTTTCTATGTGTAGAGAAACATGCAATCCAAACTTCAAATGATATAAGTGAAGCACATGAAGCATTCTATAAATCCATACTCAAAAGATATAAGTGAAGTGCATGAAGCATTATATAAATCGACCAAGGACTATCTCATAGCAGCATGGTGCATTATTAAAATAAAAATAAAAAGCACACGAAGCTCCAAGATTTACGCATATCATGTGACGAATAAAAATATAGCTCCAAGTAAAATTACCGATTGTTGTTAGAAGAAAGAGGGGATGCCTACTAGGGCATCCCCAAGCTTAGTTTCTTGGAAGTCCTCGAATATGAACTTGGGGTGCCTCGGTCATCCCCAAGCTTAGTCTCTTTCCACTCCTTATTCCTTCATCCATCGTAATCTGAGCAAAACTTGAAAACTTCAATCACACAAAACTTAACAAAACCCTCGTGATATACGTTATTATAATAAAACAAATCACCACTTTAAGTATTGTTGCCAACCAATTAAAATTTTGTTTCTGCATTATAGCTACTGTAATATGACTTCTTTATGGCTTATACCATCGATAAAATCGATAGTTTTATCAGAACTAGCAAAACGATGCATAAAAAACATAATATGTCTTAAACAAGACAATCTGTAGTAATCTGGACATTCACCATACTTCTGTAACTCTAATTTTTTTTTTGAAAATTAGGACAAAATAAACAATTTGCATAGAAGTAGTGTGTAAAAATTTCAGAAGCTTTTGACATTCCAGTAAAAAAATGTAAATTCACGCACTACAGCCAAAGTTTCTGTTTTTGCACTGCACACACCAAACAAGCAATCTAATCATCCTAAAGGCAAATCTTGGCACATTATTTTTCTAATACAATGGATTTATACAAGGGGATAATTATTTTTGTTGAAAAGTTTATGTAATCAAGATTTGTAAAGTTTCCATGGGCATGAACAAAGTTCAAGGAGCTCCCCCACTTCAACGGTGGTCGTCCTTCTTACTTTCACTTCTATTTTTGAAAAACTTTTAGGTTCCTTTCTTTATTTTTTTTCTGTAAACTATATAAAAGCGCACAACAGAATAAAATGACTCTCTAAAACTTCCGGGTTGTCTCCCTGGGAGCGCTTTCTTTAAAGCCATTAATCTAGGCATAAAGTGTTGGGGAACGTTGCATGGGAAACAAAAAATTTCCTACGCACACGCAAGATCTATCCATGGTGATGAGCTTCTACGAGAGGGAGAGTGTATCTACATACCCTTGTAGATCGCTAAGCGGGAAGCATTAAGAAACACGGTTGGTGTAGTCGAACGTCTTCGCGATCCAAATCGCCGAGTGTCCCGTGATCTCATCACGATCCGTCCCGCGATCCAATCACGATCCGTCCCGCGAACTCATCACGATCTGTCCCGCGATCTCATCACGATCCGTATGGAAAACTCATCATGATCCGTCCCGCGAACTCATCATGATCCGTCTCGCGATCTTGATCACGGTCCTTCCGATCTAGCGCCAAACAGACGGCACCTCCGCATTCAGCACACGTACAGCTTGATGACGATCTCTGCCTTCTTGATCTAGCAAGAGGGAGTATAGAGGTAGAAGAGTTCTCCAGAAGCGTGACGGCAATGTGGCGATGGTGGTGGAGCTATTCCGGCAGGGCTTCGCCTAAGCACTGCAGAAAACCAATCTAGAGGAGAAGCTATGCACTAGAGGAACGGGTGGCACGTCGCTGAAAATGTTGTGCCAAAACCCTAAAATCCTCTAGTATATATAGGAGGAGAGGAGGAGGAGGCTTGGCTGCCAAAGAGGCAGCCCTTGGGTCGGTCAAACCAAGGAGGGAGGACTCCTCCTCCTCCACTCATAGTAGGATTAGGACTCCTTCCTTATTTGGCCCTTTTTTGCCTTTTTCCACCTTTTTCCTTTTGGGCTTTTCTTCCCAGCCTCATGGGCCTTGTGTGGGACTTCCACCAGCCCACAAAGGGCTGGTATTTACTCTCCCACGGCCCATATAGCCTCTTGGGTTGAAATACCCCTCCCGATGGTCCCCCGGAACACTACCGGCACTCTCGGTACACTACCGACGAGCCCGAATCTTTTCCGGCGACCAAAACAGGATCCTCGTGACGTCCGGGATCTCATCCAGGACGCCGAACAACCTTCAGTCATCACCATGCATAACTCTATACTACCAAAATGTCACCAAACCTTAAGTGTGCAGACCCTGCGGGTTCGGGAACTATGTAGACATGACCGAGACACCTCTACGGTCAATAACCAATAGCGGGACCTGTATGCCCGTATTGGTTCCTACATAGTCTACGAAGATCTTTATCGATCGAACCTCTATGTCAAGGATTCATTTAATCCCGTATGATGTTTCCCTTTGTTCTTCGGTATGTTACTTGCCCGAGATTCGATCGTCGGTATCTGTATACCTAGTTCAACCTCGTTACCGGCAAGTCTCTTTCCTCATTCCGTAATACAAGAACCCGTGGCTAACACTTAGTCACATTGCTTGCAAGGCTTATTGTGATGTTGTATTACCGAGTGGGCCCTGAGATACCTCTCCGTCACACGGAGTAACAAATCTCAGTCTTGATCCATGCCAACCCAACAGACACCTTCGAAGATACCTATAATGCACCTTTATAGTCACCCAGTTACGTTATGATGTTTGATACACACAAGGCACTCCTCCGGTGTCCATGAGTTGCATGATCTCATGGTCAAAGGAACATATACTTGACATGCAGAAAACAGTAGCAACAAACTGACACGATCATATGCTACGTTTGTAGTTTGGATCTTGTCCATCACACCATTCTCCTAATGATGTGATCCCGTTATCAAATGACATCTCATGTACATGGCTAGGAAACCTTAACCATCTTTGATCAACGAGCTAGTCTATTAGAGGCATACTAGGGACATGGTTTTGTTTATGTATCCACACATGCATCTAAGTCTCCGATCAATACAATTATAGCATGGATAATAAACGATTATCATGAACAAGGAAATATGATAATAACTAATTTATTATTGCCTCTAGGGCATATTTCCAACAGTCTCCCACTTGCACTAGAGTCAATAATCTAGTTCACATCACCATGTGATTCACATTGTTATGAATCTAACACCCAATGAGTTCTGGGGCTTGATCATGCTTTGCATGTGAGAGAGGTCTTATAGTCAACGGGTCTGCGACATTTAGATCTGTGTGCACTTTGCAAATTTCTATGTCAAACCGTAAACACTACTACCACACTCCACTTGGTACTATTCCAAATGGCTGCTCCACTATACGTATCCAGATTGCTACTACGAGTCATCCGGATTGGTGTTAAAGCTTGCATCGACGTAACTCTTTAAGGCAAACTCTTTATCACCTCCATAATCGAGAAACATCTCCTTAGTCTTTTAGTTACTAAGGATAATCTTGACCGTTGTTGTAGCGACCCGACCTGAAAGGTCGAATCTCCGGTGTTTCTGTACCATCCCAAGATCATGCTGGTACACACACGGTACATCAATGTATATACCCAAGGGAAATCACACAGTATTAGTAAATAGAAATCTCATATCGAGTCCTTTATTACAATCAGAATTACAGTAAAGTGGCCGAAGGCCAACTCATGAGAATAACTAATCTTGCAGAAGCTCCAAAGGTAGATGAGTCCATCTGATTCCAAGGGCATCTCACCGAGCGTAGAGCGTATCCTCACTCCTGGTCGGAGAAGTACTCTACAACATGATACATTGCAGCCATATAGGTCAGCATATTGAATATGCCGGCTAAGTCACAAGAGAGGGGGTAAAGTAATCATCTAGTCTATATGCAAATATGGTAGGTGGGGTAGTAAGTTTTTGCATAAAGCCAAAATTTTCCTACAACAAGAGAGGGCAAAGGCATAATTACTACAATGTTGGTTGATTAATGAGATGGTTCCACCAACCAATTCTCATGCCCAAGTTGACATTAATAACCCACATCAATATAATTAATGGGGTTGAGAGTTTCTAGATAGTTTCAGTTCCTTTGGCTCAAACTGTCCATGACCGTGGACACGGCTAATCGATTAGGTTTTGGGTACTCTGCAGAGTTTTCCACACATTCCCCACAAGATTTGGTTGCCTCCATTGGACTTCTCGCACTTCATGGTGTTTGAGAAACGGATGACCAAAACATGGTCTTTTAAAGGGTTTCCCCGAGACTCTGTCGGTGCCCATCCTTTCCTACCGTTCTTCTACATCTTGTAGCACCGCCTGTCCAGGGTCACCACGATATCCAACCTAGCCAGAGCCCATAATGTCTTGTGGCTATGCAGGTAAGCCTTGGGTCTTGAAGCATCCATCCATCTCTTTGTGCCTGGGTGGACCTTTCCACATGAATACTGGCACTTCTCCAGCATCATCTAGGCTAACCACTGGTTTCTCCAGGGCGCCGTTCAACCATCATCCACCCAGAGGTAAGTTGAAGAACTTGGAGTCTTGAAGACTTGATCATCATGTAGGTCTTGAAATTATTAACTCACAACTCTCATGAATCACACAACCAACCCCATCTACTAATAGCATAGCAAAATGTAAAACAACGTTTCCCGGGGCCAATGTGTCAAAGGGGTGAGGGGTACCTACCACATGATACTACAACAAGTAACCAAGTTTCCAATTTACCTACTTTGCATGCAATTGGGAGATGGAAGAACAAATGCAATAAAACATAGGTATACATGGTCAAAGTGACTTGCCTTGCTGACGATCCTCGTAATCAAGTGACTCTAGATAACAAGCTTCGACCTCCGGATGATCGAACGAATCAAACAAGCGCACACCATAAGCATAAACAGAAAACAATTCATACAACAGCAAGGTAAACAAATGTTTCAACAAACAAAAGCACAATCAAGAGAATATTCACTTAAAGTATAAGACTATAAGAATTTTGGTGTCAAAATCCCTACTAAGACATACAAGTCAAAATTTGGTTTTGAACAACTAGACATTTAGGTAATAGAAAAGTAAATATAAAATTTTATTTGAAAACAGAAAGTATTTCAGTATGAAAATATTGTGCTAAGAGAAATATTACAAAACTTCTTTTAAACAATATACATGGTGAAAACAAGATGAACCTATTCAAACTAGAGCACAAAACAATTTGAAAAAACATATTTTATTAACAGAAAAAAATACACCTAAAGTTGAATCAACAGAACCTAATGAAATCTAAAAACAAAATTTAAACTAATTTTAGGTTCAAATTGAATAAAAATCAATTTAGTTAAAACCTGTAAAGAACTAGACAGATTCTGTTTTTGTTAAAAACAGTAACTAAGTTTAATAAAAAAAATCTCAAATTAGGTAGAATGATAGGTTTAACTAATACCAAACAGTGGCAAAAAGATTCACTCAAAAATATATTTTTAAACTCTAGTTATACAGATTTTAGTAATTTAAACAAATCTGATTAGATTCAAAATTTAAAGTTCAAATTTGAAATCTAAGCGTACAGGCATAAATTACATCAAATTTGTGAACTAATGCAAAAAGAATCAATTAAAAGCACTAATTATTTTAAAAGATATGATAAAAACAGAATCAGGATGCATTCTGTTTTCTAAAACAGAAACAGAAAAGAAAAGAAAACTGATCGAACGGACAGGGTGATGTGGCGTTCTCTGATTGGTCACGAGGTGTGTCAGATCTGACGATTCGAGCGGACGTCCGAGCTATAGAGGATACAGGTTCGGGTTTTAAAATAATCTAATCCTAGGCGTTGGATTTAGATCGGACGGTCTAGGGAGGGGAAGAGGGGCTCACAGAGGGAGGGTCGCCGACGGTGGAGTTTCTCCGGCGAGGCCGAGGCGGCGAGTCAATGGGGGCGGCGCTCCGGTGGTTGGGGATGGTGTCTGAGGTGCTCAGGTGACGGCGGCGAAGCTCCGGCGTCGATGGCGGCATCAGAGGGGGTCGGAGGTGAGGGTGGCGATGGGCACGAGCTTCGGGAGGTTCGGTCAAGTGCCGAACTCCGACGAGGTTGTGGGGCAGCGCTCTAGCGAGGTAGAGTGGGAGATCGGGGTGGAAATGGAGCGCTGGGAGTCGGGGCTATTTATAGGGCCGGTGCGGTGGTCGGGGAGGGAAAGAGGAGGGAGATCCGGAGAGGAGGGATCTCCGGCGAGCTCTGTCTAGCGCGAGGAGGAAGGTGACCGCGGGGTTATCGGGGTCGGGCAGTGGGGATGGGGTGTCAGAGAGAGAGAGCAGTGTCAGCGTGTCGGTCGGTCAGCTCGGAGCGATTTCGGGACTTAAACGCAGGTGGGCCGGCCCGTTTCAAATTAAAATGTTTCCTTTTCTATTCCAAGGCATTCAAAACTCTGTTAAAGCATTCAAAACTTTTCCAAATATAGGAAATATATATATATCAAAATGATCAGGAGAATTAATGCTATTCAATGAACATTTTTCCTCTATCATATTGAATACTTTGAAAAACATAATTTTTACAAATTGTTTAATTGATTTTAAGCCCTTTTGAGAAAATAATCTAATAACCCCCCTGGTTTAATTGCTCAAATATCTCACCAACATGCCCCTGGTGTGGAGTGTCATGTTACTCCCCTCTTTTCTTTGAACTTTACCAGAAATTTTCAAATAGGTGAAACAGGAAAAGGGAAAGATGAAAGTGGCCTTTCAGAAATTCAAAGGAAGCACTTCCACCATTTTATTCATTCAAACAATGTGATGATGATGCATAGCCATATATCATAACATTCCAAAATGAAATTTTGGGATGTTACAAACCTACCCACCTTAAGATGAATCTCGCCCTCGAGATTCGGGTTGGCTAGAAAATAGGTGCGGGTGGTCTCTACGAAGATCTTCTTCGCGTTCCCAGGTGGCTTTTTCCTCGGTGTGGTGACTCCACAGAACCTTACAGAACTTGATGATCCTGCTATGGGTGACTCTGTTGGTACTCTCGAGGATTCTGACAGGCTTCTCCTCGTAGGTCAGGTCACTGTCAAGTTGTATGGCCTCTAGGGGCACTGTGTCTCTCAAAGGAATATCAGCCATCTCAGCATGGCATTTCTTTAGGTGGGAAACATGGAAAACATCATGAACTCCGGACAGTCCTTCCGGCAATTCCAGCTTGTATGCAACTTCACCTCTACGTTCTAGAATTTTGTAGGGGCCTATGAATCTGGGTGCTAACTTTCCTTTAACACCAAACCTCTTGATTCCTCGAAGTGGGGACACACGGAGATATGCTCGATCCCCTACTTCATATGTCACCTCCTTGTGTTTGTTACCAGCATAGCTCTTCTGCCGGGATTGAGCTATCTTGAGTCGGTCTCGAATCAGTTTGACCTTATCCTCAGAATCTCTGATAAGATCGGGACCAAAAAGTTTTCGGTCTCCAACACCATCCCACGTCAATGGTGTTCTGCACCTCCTTCCGTATAAAGCTTCGAAAGGAGCCATCTTCAGACTGGTCTGATAACTGTTGTTGTACGAGAACTCTGCGTAAGGTAAGTTGTCATCCCAACTGGACCCATAGTCTAGCGCACAGGCTCTCAACATGTCCTCCAGAATCTGGTCGACTCTCTCAGTCTGTCCATCGGTCTGCGGATGAAAAGTTGTACTGAACTCCAGTCTTGTACCCAAAGTTTCATGAAGCTGATGCCAAAACTTTGAGGTAAATTGTGTTCCTCTATCTGACACGATACTCCTCGGAACTCCATGCAGACATACGATCCTGGTCATATAGATCTTGGCTAACTTAGCACTGGTATAGGTGGTCTTCACTGGAATGAAATGAGCCACCTTGGTCAAACGATCGACTACTACCCAAATGGAATCATATCCTGAACGGGTCCTGGGTAGTCCTGTGATGAAGTCCATACCAAGCTTATCCCATTTCCACTCGGGTATCGGCAAAGGTTGGAGTAACCCTGCTGGTTTCTGATGTTCCGCCTTTACTCGCTGACAAACATCACATACCGCAACATGTTCAGAAATATCCTTCTTCATACCTGTCCACCAGTAACTTTCCTTGAAATCCAGGTACATCTTGGTGTTCCCTGGGTGTATCGAGTATGGGGAATCGTGGGCTTCTTGAAGTATCAACTTCCTGAGCTCTGGGTCATGGGGCACATAGATTAGGTTCTCAAACCATAGAGTACCCTGTTCATCTTCATGAAAGCCTTTAGCCTTGCCTTCCTTCATTCTCTGCTTTATCTCAGCTATCTCCTTGTCTTATTTCTAGGCTTCTCGAATTCTTTTGGTCAAGGTGGACTGAATCTCTAGTGTTGCGACATATCCTTGCGGAACTATCTCTAACCGAAGCTCTCTGATATCTTTGGTTAACTCCTGGGGTAATCCTCCAGCTATGAGTGTGTTCACATAACTCTTCCGACTCAAAGCATCTGCCACAACATTTGCCTTTCCTGGATGGTAATGTAATCTCATGTCATAGTCCTTGATTAACTCTAACCATCTCCTCTGTTTGAGGTTTAACTCCTTCTGCATGAAGATATACTTCAGGCTCTTATGATCAGTGTACACATCACAACTATTTCCGATAAGGAAATGTCTCCAGGTCTTGAGTGCGTGCACTACGGCTGCTAGTTCCAAATCATGGGTGGCATAATGCAACTCATGGGGTCGTAGCTGTCTAGATGCATATGCTACAACTTTTCCTTCCTGCATGAGTACTCCTCCAAGTCCTTGACGGGATGCGTCACAATAAACCTGGAAATCCTTCCGAATGTTTGGTAGTATCAACACTGGGGCTGTGACCAAACGTTTCTTCAACTCCTCGAAACTGGCCTCACATTCCTCAGTCCAGACATACTTAGACTCTTTGTTCAACAGCTCTGTCATGGGCTTGGCAATCTTTGAGAAATTCTCAATGAATCTCCGGTAATATCCGGCAAGTCTGAGAAAACTATGGATCTCCTTAACTGAGGTGGGTGACTTCCACTCAGTGACTTCTTCAACCTTAGCAGGGTCTACTGCTATTCCTTCTCCGGAAATAACATGTCCAAGGAATCCGACTTCCGTCAGCCAGAATTCGCATTTACTAAACTTGGCATACAACTGATGCTCTCTAAGCTTCTCCAAAACTAAACGCAAGTGTTCCTTGTGCTCTTCCTCGCTCTTGGAGAATATCAAAATTTCATCGATGAACACCACGACAAACTTGTCCAAATATTCCATAAACACTTTGTTCATCAAATTCATCAAGTAGGCAGGAGCATTAGTCAAACCAAAGGACATGACTGTATACTCGTATAAGTCATACCTGGTGGTGAAAGCTGTTTTGGGTATATCCTGTTGACGAATCTTCAGTTGGTGATACCCTGATCGAAGATCGATCTTGGAGAATACTTTGGCGCCTACTAGCTGGTCAAACAGGTCATTAATCATCGGCAGAGGGTACTTATTCTTGATAGTCACCTCGTTCAATGCTCGATAATCGACCACCACTCTCAAGGTTTTGTATTTCTTCTCCACCAAAAGAACTGGGGCTCCCCAAGGTGATGAACCTGGGCGAATATATCCCTTGTCCAATAGCCCCTTAATCAGCTTCTTGATTTCTACTAAATCATTTGCGGGCATCCGATAGGGTCTCTTGGAAATTGGGGCTGTCCCAGGTAGTAGCTCTATCAGAAACTCAATCTCCCTATCTGGTGGCATGCCTGGTAATTCCTCCAGGAATACATCTGGAAAGTCTCGTACAACTGACACTTCCTCCTGAACAACTCCTGTGAGGGAATTTAACCGAGCACTCATCTGTGTGCGTCGGGATACATATTTAATGCTCTTGTTCTCCGGAGTGGTGAGTGAAATAGACTTGCTGGGGCAATCAAGGTTTCCTTCATACTTGGTCATCCAATCCATGCCTAGGATTACATCCAATCCCTGGGATTGTAAGACGATGAGGTCAGTAGGAAAAACATGGTTTCCTATGTGGAGTTTCAAGGCATGGCATCCTATCCCTGCCACCATCATTCCTCCTGGGGAATTTACCTTAATGGGCTGACTAAGGGTTCTGGTGGGTAAACCATACTTTTCCACAACTACCCTTGATATGAATGAATGAGTTGCACCAGAATCAAAAAGTACCATAACTGGACGTGAATGCAATAAAAACTTACCAACCACAGTCTCGGGCTGATCATAGACTTCTTCCACGTCGAGGTGGTTCACCTAAGCACGAGGAAAAGGATTTGGCTTCTTAGCTGCAGAGTTGCCGTTTCCATTCCCTTGCTTGTTCTGAGGGCATTCGGTGGCATAGTGCCCTGTCTTCTGACACTTGAAATAGGTGATATGGTTCAGATCCTTCTGAGCTGGAGCGGGACGGTGTTGGTTGCCATTCCCACTTCCATTACCATTCTTGAAGCTTCCATTGTTGGGACGATTATTACCATTTCCTCCATGGTTGTGGCCTCCATGGTTGTGCACGGGATGAGTGTGTCCTCCATACTTACCGGTCCCTGATCCGGTATTTCCTGAGTAAGGGGAGTAGCGGGGCTTTTGATGAGGTCCTAAGGTAGACTTCCCCTGTGCATACTTCCTCTTGCGGTTCTCGATTTGCTGCTGCTTCCCCTCCAAGATGAGGGCCTTGTCTACCAGCTTCTGGTAGTTGCTGAAGGTAGCCACCATCAGCTGCACGCTCAACTCATCATTGAGTCCTTCCAAGAACTTTTCCTGCTTGGCTGCATCATCGGCCACATCTCCTGGAGCATAACGAGCCAACATGTTGAAGTCATCCACGTACTGGGCCACGGAATGGTTCCCCTGGTGTAAGTTGCGAAACTCACGCTTCTTTAGACTCATGGCTCCAGCTGACACATGTGCAGTGCGGAAAGCTTGCTTGAACTGCTCCCAAGTCACACCAGTAATGGGGTACGTGGTGGTGTAGTTCTCCCACCATGAAGCTGCTGGTCCCTCCAATTGATGGGCGGCAAAACACACTTTCTTAGCCTCAGTGCATCCTACGATGGTGAGTTCCCTCTCCATCTTGCGGAGCCAATCATCTGCCACAATGGGCTCTGTGCTGCTGGAGAAGGTTGGGGGATTCAGTCTCAGAAAACGGGTGAGGTTGTCGCCTTGAGGTGGAGGGTGGTTGTTGTGGTTGTTGGTCTGATTCTGAATCAACAACTGCATCAGGGCATTCTATTGCTGAAGAAGTTGTGTGAGCTCTGGCGAGAAAGTGAAGTCAGGCTCACGTCACGGAGGCATCTTGCTGTTTTCAGGGGTGTGTGAATTAGAATAGAAGAATGACCTAAAAGGGAAATTCACTACCCATATGCAATGCAACAAACATATCACACCAAACACTCATTCATTTATTCAACTCAAAGTCAAATATTGAGATACAAATCTCCATTCAAACTAAACATCGACCTATGCTTTAACGACGAAAAATGAAGATACATGGGGGCATAACTAAAGTTTTCCTCAAAAGTACATGGTGACGGAGCCTCCTCCGGTGGTGCTCTCCTCATAGTCATCATCGTTGCTGATCAAAGGAGCCATGTCTCCTTCGGGATGAAGATTTTCACCCATGTCCATCTGTTCTTCCAGAGTTGCGATGCGAGTGTTCAGCTTATCGATCCTCTCTAAGAAATCCTTCACCTCATACTCATGCTCGTACTCGGCTTCCCATAAGTTAGCTTCGAGATCAATCTCATGGTTCATCAGCCTCTTGATCGTCTTCGTGTCGGCACGTACCCGAAGCTCCAAGGTTCTGACGTGCGTCTCCAGGGTCTGGATATAGGAAATGGTGGTGTCTTCAGTGGGAGTGGTTATGATATTTCCATTGGCATCCCTGCGACAAACCACGCTGAGTTCGGGTGAAATGGTTCCACCTCTGTATTCCTCCTGAATACGTCCAAGGGCACGATGAATGGCCATGTCTCTCCCAAGTATCCAGTTGGGTGCCACAAACTTGAAGTTGATGGGTTCCTTCCGATTCCCAAAGGTCTTCCCGGGGATGTGCACCTCGATCCTATAGCGTCCGTCTTGTGGAAAAGACATGATAGGAGTCCCGGTGATGCTCGACAAGGCAATCCTCACGTCCCTGATGATCCTCATTAGCTCCTTGCCAAAGGGCATCGTTGCGTCAGGCTGGCAAAACTCCGTGATCAAAACTAGGATGAAGGTGTCCATCTATAAATTTTGAAATAAATCGGAGGGAAGTCAGAAACAAGTAGATGAGAGTATAAGAATTTTAAAGAAAAAAGAGAAATAAATCCTAAGGCTTTTCAAATCCTAGAGGTTACATCCTACGGTCAATGTGTGCTCTGATACCATTTCTGTAGCGACCCGACCTGAAAGGTCGAATCTCCGGTGTTTCTGTACCATCCCAAGATCATGCTGGTAAACACACGGTACATCAATGTATATATCAAAGGGCAATCACATAGTATTAGTAAATCAAAATCTCATATCGAGTCCTTTATTACAATAAGAATTACAATAAAGTGGCGGAAGGCCAACTCATGAGAATAACTAATCTTGCGGAAGCTCCAAAGGTAGATGAGTCCATCTGACTCCAAGGGCATCTCACCGAGCGTAGAGCGTATCCTCACTCCTAGTCGGAGAAGTACTCTGCAACATGATACGTTGCAGCCATATAGGTCAGCATATTGAATATGCCGGCAAAGTCACAAGAGAGGGGGTAAAGTAATCATCTAGTCTATATGCAAATATGGTAGGTGGGGTAGTAAGTTTTTGCATAAAGCCAAATTTTTCCTACAACAAGAGAGGGCAAAGGCATAATTACTACAATGTTGGTTGATTAATGAGATGGTTCCACCACCCAATTCTCATACCCAAATTGACATTAATAACCCACATCAATATAATTAATGGGGTTGAGAGTTTCCAGATAGTTTCAGTTCCTTTGGCTCAAACTGTCCATGACCGTGGACACGGCTAATCGATTAGGTTTTGGGTACTCTGCAGAGTTTTGCACACGTTCCCCACAAGATTTGGTTGCCTCCATCGGACTTCTCGCACTTCATGGTGTTTGAGAAATGGATGACCAAAACACGGTCTTTTAAAGGGTTTCCCCGAGACTCTGTCGGTGCCCATCCTTTCCTACCATTCTTCTACATCTTGTAGCACCGCTTCTCCAGGGTCACCACAATATCCAACCAAGCCAGAGCCCATAATGGCTTGTGGCTGTGCAGGTAAGCCTTGGGTCTTGAAGCATCCATCCATCTCTTTGTGCCTGGGTGGACCTTTCCGCATGAATACTGGCACTTCTCCAACATCATCTAGGCTAACCACTGGTTTCTCCAGGGCGCCGTTCAACCATCATCCACCCAGAGGTAAGTTGAAGAACTTGGAGTCTTGAAGACTTGATCATCATGTAGGTCTTGAAATTATTATCTCACAACTCTCATGAATCACACAACCAACCCCGTCTACTAATAGCATAGCAACATGTAAAACGATGTTTCCCGGGTCCAATGTGTCAAAGGGGTGAGGGGTACCTACCACATGATACTACAACAAGTAACCAAGTTTCCAATTTACCTACTTTGCATGCAATTGGGGAGATGGAAGAACTAATGGATTAAAACATAGGTATACATGGTCAAAGTGACTTGCCTTGCTGACGATCCTCATAATCAAGTGACTCTAGATAACAAGCTTCGCACTCCGGATGATCTAACAAATCAAACAAGGGCACACCATAAGCATAAACACAAAACAATTCATACAACAGCAAGGTAAACAAATGTTTCAACAAACAAAAGCACAATCAAGAGAATATTCACTTAAAGTATAAGACTATAAGAATTTTGGTGTCAAAATCCCTACTAAGACATACAAGTCAAAATTTGGTTTTGAACAACTAGACATTTAGGTAACAGAAAATTAAATATATAATTTTATTTGAAAATTGAAAGTATTTCATTATGAAAATATTGTGCTAAGAGAAATATTACAATACCTCTTTTAAACAATATACATGGTGAAAACAAGATGAACCTATTCAAACTAGAGCACAAAACAATTTGAAAAAACATATTTTATTAACAGAAAAAAAAATACATCTAAATTTGAAACAACAGAACCTAATGAAATCTAAAAACAAAAGTTAAACTAATTTTAGGTTCAAATTGAATAAAAATCAATTTAGTTAAAACCTGTTAAGAACTAGACAGATTCTGTTTTTGTTAAAAACAGTAACTAAATTTATTAAACAAATTCTCAAATTAGGTAGAATGATAGGTTTAACTAATACCAAACAGTGGCAAAAAGATTCACTCAAAAAAATATTTTTAAACTCTAGTTATAAATATTTTAGTAATTTAAACAAATCTGATTAGATTCAAAATTTAGAGTTCAAATTTGAAATCTAAGCATACAGACATAAACTAAATCAAATTTGTGATCTAATGCAAAAATAATCAATTAGAAACACTAATTATTTTTAAAGATATGATAAAAACAAAATCAGGATGCATTCTATTTTCTAAAACAGAAACTGAAAAGAAAATAAAACTGATCGAACGGACAGGGTGATGTGGCATTCTCTGATTGGTCACAGGGTGTGTGAGATCTGACGATTCGAGCAGACGTCCGAGCTATAGAGGATACCATTTCGGGTTTTAAAATAATCTAATCCTAGGCGTTGGGTTTAGATCGGATGGTCCGGGGAGGGGAAGAAGGGCTCACAAAGGGAGGGTCGCCGGCGGTGGAGTTTCTCCGGTGAGGCCGAGGCGGCGAGTCGACGGGGGCGGCGCTCCGGTGGTTGGGGACAGCGTTCGAGGTGCTCAGGCGACGGCGGCGAAGCTCCGGCGTCGATTGGCGGCGGCGGAGGGGGTCGGGGGTGAGGGTGGCGATGGGCACGAGCTTCGGGAGGTTCGATCGAGTACCGAACTCCGGTGAGGTTGTGGGGCAGCGCTCTGGCGAGGTAGAGTGGGGGCTCGGGGTGGAAATGCAGCACGGGGAGTCGGGGCTATTTATAGGGTCGGTGCGGTGGTCGGGGAGGGAAAGAGGAGGGAGATCCGGAGAGGAGGGATCTCCGGCAAGCTCTGTCTGGCACGAGGAGGAAGGTGACCGCGGGGTTATCGGGGTCGGGCAGTGGGGATGGGGTGTCTGAGAGAGAGAGAGGGCGGTGTCAGCGCGTCGTTCGGTCAGCTCGGAGTGATTTCGGGACTTAAACGCAGGTGGGCCGGCCCGTTTCAAATTAAAATGTTTCCTTTTCTATTCCAGGGCATTCAAAACTCTGTTAAAGCATTCAAAACATTTCAAAATATAGGAAATATAAATATCAAAATGATCAGGAGAATTAATGCTATTCAATGAACATTTTTCCTCTATCATATTGAATACTTTGAAAAACATAATTTTTACAAATTGTTTAATTGATTTTAAGCCCTTTTGAGAAAAAAATTCTAATAACCCCCCTGGTTTAATTGCTCAAATATCTCACCAAGATGCCCCTGGTGTGGAGTGTCATGTTACTCCCCTCTTTTCTTTTAACTTTACGAGAGATTTTCAAATAGGTGAAACAGGAAAAGGGAAAGATGAAAATGGCCTTTCAGAAATTCAAAGGAAGCACTTCCACCATTTTATTCATTCAAACAATGTGATGATGATGCATAGCTATATATCATAACATTCCAAAATGAAATTTTGGGATGTTACAGTTGTCCAGTGCTCCATTCTAGGATCACTTTGAAACCTTTCGGCCATACTTATGGCAAGGTTGACATCGGGTCTTGTGCACAACATTGCATACATGATAGAGCCTATGGCTGAAGCATAGGGGATGACACTCATATTTTCTCTATCTTCTGCAGTCACTGGGCATTGAGTCTTACTCAACTTCACACCTTACAAATCAGGCGAGAACTCTTTCTTTGACTGATCCATTTTGAATTCTTTCAAAAACTTTGTCAAGGTATGTACTTATTGAAAAGTCTCATCAAGCTTCTTGATCTATCTCTATAGATCTTGATGCTCAACAATTAGGTAGCTTTATCCAGGTCTTCCTTTGAAAAACTCATTTCAAACAACCGTTCATGCTTTCCAGAAATTCTACATCATTTCCGATCAACAATATGTCAACCACATATGCTTACCAAAAACTCTATAGTGCTCCCACTCACATTATTGTAAATACAAGTTTCTCATAAACTTTGTATAGACTCAAAAACTTTGATCACCTCATCAAAGTGTATATTCCAACTCTGAGATGCTTGCTTTGGTTCATAAAACGATCACTGAAGCTTGCACACCTTTTAGCATCCTTAGGACTGACAAAAACCTTCTGGTTGTATATCACACAACCTTTCCTTGAGGAAGGAAACGATGTTTTGACATCCATCCGCCAGATTCATAATTGAAAAGTGCAGCAACTGCTAACATAATTCCAATAGACTTTAGCATCGCTACGAGTGAGAAAGTCTCATCGCAGTCAACTCCTTGAACTTGCCGAAACTTCTTTGCAACAACTCGAGCTTTATAAATGGTGACATTCACCATCAGTGTGTGTCTTCATCTTAAAGGTCCATTTGTACTCGATGACCTACCGTCCAACCGGCAAGTCTACCAAAGTCTATACTTGGTTTTTATACATGGATCCATTCTCAGATTTTATGGCCTCTAACCATTTGTCGGAATTCGGGCCCATCATCACTTCTCCACAGCTCGTAGGTTCATCGTTGTCCAACAACATGACCTCCAAGTCAGGGTTGTCGTACCGCTCAGGAGCAGTACACATCCTTGTCGACCTACGAGGTTCGATAGTAACTTGATTCGAAACTTCATGATCATCATCATTAACTTCCTCTTCAACTAATGTAGGCTTCACAGAAAACAACTTCCTGCGCTGCGCTACTCTCTGGTTGATCAAAGGTTCAACAACCTCATCAAGTTCTGTATTCCTCCCACTCAATTCTTTCGAGAGAAACTTTTTCTCGAGAAAGGACCCAGTTTTAGCAACAAACACTTTATGCTTGGATCTGAGATAAAAGGTTTACCCAACTGTTCTTAGGGTATTCTATGAAGATGCATTTGTCCGCTTTGGGTTCGAACTCATTAGGTGAAAACATTTTCCACACAAGCGTCGCAGCCCTAAAAATTAAGAAATGACATCTTGGGTTTCTCTTAAACCCTAATTCGCACGATGTCATCCCAACAGATTTAGATGGTACCCTATTTAAAGTGAATGTAGTTGCCTCTAATGCATAACCCCAAAATTATAGTAGCAAAACGATAAGAGACATCATAGCACACACCATATCTAATAGAGTACGACTATGACATCCAGACACACCATCACACTATGGTGTTCCAGGTGGCGTGGGTTGTGAAACAACTTTCACATTGTCTAAAGTTCTATGCCAAACTCGTAACTCAGGTATTTACCTCCACGGTCATATCGCAGACATTTTTATCTTCTTGTCACGATGATCTTAAACTTCACTCTAAATTTGCTTGAACCTTTCAAATGATTCAGACTTGTGTTTCATTAAGTAAATATACACTATATCTACTCAAATCATGAGTGAAGGTAAGAAAATTACGATATCCACCGCACGCTACAAGACCATTGGATTGCATACATCAACATGTATCATTTCCAATAAATCACTTGCCCGCTCCATCCATCTGGAACCGGGGACCTTAGTCATCTTGCCCAAGAGGCATGGTTCGCATGTCTCAACCGATTAGAAATCGAATGAGTCCAAAGATCCATTAGCATGGAGTTTCTTCATGCGCTTTATACCAATATGACATTTAGCGGCAGTGCCACAAGTATGTGGTACTATCATTATTAACTTTGTATCTTTTGGCATCAATGTTACGAACATGTGTATTACTACGATCAAGATTCAACAAACCATTCTCACTGGGTGCATGACCATTGAAGGTATTACTCATGTAAACAGAATAACCATTATTCTCTAACTTAAATGAATAACTGTGTTGCAGTAAACACGATCTAATCATGTTCATGCTCAACGCAAAACACCAAATAACATTTATTTAGGTTTGTCACTAATCCCGAAGGTAGAGAGAGCATGCGATGTTGATCACATCAACCTTGGAAACATTTCCAACACACATCGTCACCTCACCCTTAGCTAGTGCTCCGTTTATTCCATAGATTTTATTTCAAGTTACTAACATTTAGCAACCGAACCGGTATCCAATACCCAGGTGCTACTAGGAGTACTCGCAAGGTACACATCATTAACACGTATATCAAATATACTTCTGTCGACGTTGCCAGCCTTCTTATCTGCCAAGTATCTAGGGTTGTTCCGCTTCAGCGACCGCTCTCCTCTTAATCGAAGCACTTAGTCTCGGGTTTGGGTTCAACTTTGGGTTGCTTCACTGGAGCGGCAACTGACTTGCTAGCCATGAAGTTTCCCTCCTTGCCCTTGCCCTTCTCGAAACTAGTGGTTTTACTAACCATCAACACTTGATGCTCCTTCTTGATTTCTACCTTTGCGGTGTCAAACATCGCGAACAGCTCAAGGATCATTATTTCTATCCCTGGTGTTTATAGTTCATCACCAAGTTCTAGTAGCTTAGTGACAGTGACTTGGAGAACTATATCAATCACTATCTTATCTGGAAGATCAACTCCCACTCGATTCAAGCGATTGTAGCACCCAGACAATCTGAGCACATGCTCAACGATTGAGCTATTCTCTTTCATCTTGCAGGCAAAGAATCTTGTTGGAGATCTCATATCTCGCAACACGGGCATGAGCCTGAGATCCTAATTTCATATCTTAGAACATCTCATATGTTCCGTGATGTTCAAAACGTTTTGAATGGGGTTTTCTCAGGATTATCAAAGTAGTGCATAATATTTTCCACATAACGAGCATCGAAGGTTTTAGCAGGTTCCACATCTCCATGAGTAGCAAGTACACCTAATTTTTTTGGCACTTCGTGTTCCATATCCATAACTAAAGATAGAGAACAACTTAGAACAGCAAATAAAATCTACTTAGTGATAAAGCGAACAAGCACACACGAGAATATTCACCCCACGCTATTGCTCCCCGGCAACGGCGCTGGAAAAAGGTCTTGATAACCCACAAGTATAGGGAATCAATTGTATCCTTTCTCGATAAGTAAGAGTGTCAAACCCAACGAGGAGCTAAAGGTAGAACAAATATTCCCTCAAGTTCTATCGACCACCGATACAACTCGACGCATGCTTAACGTTCGCTTTACCTAGAACAAGTATGAAACTAGAAGTACTTTGTAGGTGTGATAGGATAGGTTTGCAAGAAAATAAAGAGCATGGAAATATAAACTAGGGGCTGCTAAGATAAAGGAACAACTAAGTTAGTTTAACAAGTGTGGAAAAGTGGTGGTAGGAGTTGTGGAATTGTCCCTAGGCAATTGATAACTAGACCGGTAATAATTATTGCAATTTTATATGAGGGAGAGGCATAAGCTAACATACTTTCTCTACTTGGATCATATGCACTTATGATTGGAACTCTAGCAATCATCCACAACTACTAAATATCATTAAGTTAAAACCCAACCATAGCATTATAAGGTATCAAGTCCGCTTTATTCCCATACGCAAACAACCTACTTACTTGGGTCTGTGTTTCTATCACTCATGCCACCCACCATAAGCAAATCATAAGCATATTGTAAACCCTACAACGGGGATCCCTCACTCTTGCGCGACATGGAAAGAACCATAGGACAGCGCCAATAATAAAACATGCAACTCAAATCAATCATGATCATCAATCAACCAATAGGACAAAATAGATCTACTCAGACATCATAGGATGGCAACACATCATTGGATAATAATATGAAGCATAAAGCACCATGTTCACGTAGAGGGTACAATGGGTTATGGGAGAGTGGACCGCTGTAGATAGATGAGGGAAGGTGATGGAGGTGTTGGTGAAGATGACGGAGTTGTTGGAGTAGATCACTCTCACGATGATGGCCCCGGCGGCGTTCCGGTGCCACCGGGAGAGAGGGGGAGAGAGCCCCCATCCTTCTTCTTCTTCCTTTACCTCCTCCCTAGATGGTAGGAGGGTTTCCCCTATGGTTATTGGCCTCCATGGCGGCGGAGGGGCGGGAGCCCCTCCGAGATTGGATCTCTCTCTGTTTTCTTCTATTTTTGCGCTCCCAGATTCTGGCCTTTCACCGTTTCTTAAATATTCGGAGATCCATAACTCCGATCAGTCTGAAATTTTGAGGGGATTTTCCTTATAAAAATATCTTTATGGCGGCCAAATTACATCTCCAACCGACCTAACAGGTGGCCACAAGACCTTAGGGCGCGCCCTACCCCCTAGGCATGCCCTACAGGCTTGTGGGCCCCTCAGGCACCGTCTTCTATTGATTCCACTTCCCAAAATTCACATATCTTCCAAAAAAATATTTGTAAGTTTTTATCCCGTTTGGACTTCATTTGATATGGATTTTCTGCGAAACAAAAAAACATGCAACAAACAGGAACTGGCACTAGGCACTGGATCAATATGTTAGTCCCAAAAATAGTATAAAAAGTTGCCAAAGGTATATGAAAGCTGTAGAATATTGGCATGAAACAATCAAAAATTATTGATACGACAGAGACATATCAAGGATGCATCAAAATCTCCTAATATGTATGAGGTAATATGGGGGTCCCTTCATGTGCAATAGCAGAAGCATATGATGGAGAAGACGAACAACATCCACAACAATGCATTTCCAAAGTATGGTGATCATGGCATGACATATGAGAAAAATTGCGCAAATGATGCAAAGGGAGCATGGCAGTGTTATCAAAAGACAAGCAAATGCCAATAACCATGGGCTTGTCATCTATGCCATATGTGCAAATTGGGTTTATTTTAATGGCATATGCATAGTTACTATGAAGAGATTGCAAAGATGCAATATGGTGATCTCATGCATAGCATATGGCAAGTCAAGAGGATCGTCAAACATGATGTGACCAATAGAATTTCATATGATATCCTATGGAGTATAGCATTACAACTAGGTAATTCGACATGCTCATCATCATATTCATCAAAAATAGATGGCACATCTAAGCATGAAGAATACATAGCATGTGATGTATCCATAAGGTTATGAACATCATGCAAGCAATCAATCTCGAGATATTCCACTAGTGGGGCAAGAAAGGAACCTTCACCTATGTTACCTTTCTCATTCCACTCATGTGGTGTAGGTGAGGTGGGAGAAACCAACTCGTGGTCATCTTCATCTTGATGGAACCATGTGGGGGTGCATCATCACACGCCATGGCCATCATTATTCCCATTGGAGGAATGGGTTCGTTGGGGGTGGGCACGTCGTCATGTAGCTGACCTTGCACCAAAGAAGAAGACACAATATGAGTAAAGGTTAAGTTGTTAGAAATCATAGTGGCCTCACATGCCCTATCAACTACCTCACTCGCTCTATGTGGTGGTGGCTCTCTCTCTAGGTAGGTGCACTCAAAAGTCACATATGATGGAGTCACTCATCTCACTCAAGTGGCGGGGCTTGTGGCTCTCTTCACATGGAAAGTGTGGCAACTCATCATATATGGGGCTAGTGGTGGTCATGCTCATCCACTCATAGGAAAAGCACTCAATGCCACATATGGTGGAGTCACTCATGTCACTCATGTGGTGGCGTCTCTCCTCACATGGAAATTGGGGCATCTCGTCATATGTGGGTGTCAGAGAAATGTAGGTGCAAACATCTCCATGCTCAACTCCTTTCATCGCCTTGGTTGAAGGGATAGTCCCATGCTCAGCCGTCTTGTCGTCGTCGTGGATGAAGGCCAAAGATGGCACATCATCACTCGCCTCCATGACCGAAGGGAAATTCCCATGCTCAGCCATCTTCCGTGGGATGCTTCCGGAGATGGAAGGGTCATCCATGTGTGTAGAAGGTCGCCTTGATCTTGGCATCGAAGCTTGTCCTTGGTGGTGGTGTTGGTCTTTGCGGACTTGTTTCTTGGAGGTGGCTTGACCTTCACGATGATGTAGATCACGGGCGGGATGGCTATCATGGCTCTCGTCTCAAAGGTGAGGACGTGGCTGACTTGTTCTTGCATCGTATGGGCGCTCCGAAGATGTGCGACTTGAGTGTATTCACCTTGAAGATGACAAAGGGGAAGAAGACTTGTAGTTGGCCACCATGTGTCGGAGTTGCTCCATGTGTGCATCCAACTTGTTGTTGGTGTAGTATCTTTTCTGAGCTTCTGAGTGTCGTATGTCGATGGCGAGTCGCTCGAGTTTTTGGTTGATGTGGTTGCTCATGTCAATGTAGTTGTCGAGGACCGAAGATGATGTACTTTACCTAGACATCACAAGACTCAAGCAAAGGTGAGTGGGAAAGGAGATAAACAATACCAAGATACAATTCCCAAAGTTGAGCATGTATCCTGTTTCACTCAATGTGAATTGAGAGAATAGTGGAATTGGTACAGGACTTGTTCACTCACACCTACAACATAAAGCTTATCGAGTGTCTGGGTTAGGACAAGTGGCACAAAATTCAAGCAATTGTTAATCCAAGATATCGAAAATGTTGAGGAAGATTCACAAAATTGCAATGCAATGCAAAGAAAATAGATCAATAGCTATGATGGCACCAGGAACACACACACGGGTAGATAAATGGGATCCGTGCAACCAAGGAATGAGCACAAAATGTGATAGACCCGGAAAAAGCTCGTGTTGCACAGATACTAGAAGAGACAATAGCTTGATTGCTCAAATGGGCTAGATACGCTCTTATGCATCAACCTATGAGAGTAAATGTGCCGTCATCAATCCCAAGTATGCTATGTATCTATGACCCAAGTGTATATACTATGCAAAATGGCTCAATACTATTGCTATTGCTTATAAGCTCTTTTGTATCTCCTCTTTTGCTTAAAAGCTTTTTCTTCTTTTGCTCTTTTTTTGATAGGCTATGCTTGATGCTCGAACCAAGATTTGAGACAAGTAGATAGCAAGATGTTGCACGCTAAATGTAGTTATGCTACATAGGAGTAACACTACGGTGCACAAGTAACGTGGCCCGGCAATTCTCAACTCGCTAGCCTCAATGGGTAAGGTACATAATGGGCTCGAGACAATCAAAGCAATGGCAATGAAATAGACAATGATTTCCTCGAGGTTACCGTCTTTGCTTACGGTTGGGGTGCCAAAAGACAAAGTGGCCGTTGTCAATGTCGAGGCCGAGGAGATGATGAGTGGTGGCGTTGTCAATGTAGAGCCATCCCTAATTAGCCGAAACACCTTAGGAAACGGAAACCGCAACTCAAAATCTCAAGCAAAATTGTGTTGGGGTGGCGAAAGTTTATGGTGGGAAGGTTATGCGAAAGTTATAGTGGAGTCCTAGGCAAACTTGCCAAAATTTCAACAATGTGATCGGGTCAATTCATGATGAATCTATTTTTGTGGGATGGAGGGAGTCAATAGCTATCCAATGAGCTAAAGAACGTCAAAATCAGACTCCGGATGAGAAATTAATGTGTAAAATGGTGAAACATGAAAGGCTGAAAACCCAGGGGTCGGACATCTGGGGGTTAGGCCGGAAATCCGGGACCCGATGTCCAGAAACCTGTGCGAATTGGCGCTCCACGGGCCAGTTGTCCGGCCCAATGCCCCGAGTGTCCGGGGCCTGATGTCCAGATCAGGGTTTGGCCTCGGCAACTCGATTTGGGCGGAAATTTTCGATCCTGGGGGTCAAAATTGATGGGGAAAAAGAAAAATCGGGGTGGATTTCGCGGTGGGGAACCTGGATCTACTTGCCAAACACGAATTCCATGGATCAAAATCAACAAAATCTCACAAGAACCAACAAATCACAAAAAAAATGGTGAGGCTATTTTTGGTGGGGATTTTTGAATTGGGGCAAAATCAAACAAAATTAGGCTAGAAAACGAAGGAGAGGACTCCAAATTCGTGAGAAACGTGGCTCAGATACCAATATGATACGGGGCAATCCCGTAGGTGTTGATCTTTCACGAATTGGAGGGCATTCCATGAAGAACACGAAGAACACAGGGAAGAACAAGGAGAAATCACACGAGAAACACTCAAGAACAAGTCCAATCACACATCCACTAAACTCAAAACCACACAAGATCCACAAGGTACAAGAACAGCAAAGGGAAATAAGGATACATGGTAGAGTTCATCCCAAATCCCATGGGGAGATGGGGTCTGAATCCAATAGGGATCTTCCCTCGCAAGGGGCCTTGACATCCACTAGGTGATCTTCTCTCATAGAGGCATCTACTCCATGGGAGAGGTAGTGGAAGGAGCTAGGCTAAACTAACTATGAGCTAAACCATTGCTAACCCTAGAATGGAGGAGGTGGTGGAGTATATATAGTGTTAGCCCAAGAAGGGGTAAGTGAGAGGGGATACATGGGCCTCGGGCTCGTCCTGCACACAGACAAGCGTCGGATGTCCGACCAAGGGCCACATGTCGGGCCATTCGTGGGGGTGCCGGATGTCCGGGCTGTGGGGCCGGATGTTCAGGGCTCGGGCGTCTGGCTCTGCTCGATTCGGGTGTGGATGCGCTAGATTTCCAGGGAGGAGCGCCGGATGTCCGACCTGTCTTGTGGCGCCGAATGTCTAGGGGTCTGTCCGGATGTCCGGCCTGGAGTGGCCGCGTCTGCAAGGTTTGGGCACCTTGCGCCGGATTTCTAGGGAGGAAACTTCGGATGTCCGGGCAAGCTGGATGTCCGGCCGCTGTCGCCTGTCCACAACTCCATCTTCTTTTGTATCCGCTTCCACGCTTCCCTCGCGGATGGTGTAGTTGTACGTAGGTGCCGGCACTCCTCCTCGTCATCCGTGAAGCTCTGACAATACATATGCATGCACACGAGAGGAGTGTCAAGTAGTATACCATCCTCGAAGGGTTCAAGTGAACACGTGTAAAGGAGATGATTCACCTTTATGTATGCGAAGTAATTATGGTATGTGTCACTTGGCATACTGACTCTTGTCATGCTGATGTCCGTAGGATGCTCCGCATCACATGTCATAGGGCCTTTCTCAAGATGCTCTTTCAACTTTGCATTCTCCTCCACAAGGCGGGCACGCTCACAACAAGGGTTAGTAGCATTGACACTATCAATTAACACAAAAGAAGGACATGTAGCTATTTCTTGAGTAATTTTTACTTTGAGTTGATCATGGGACTCCTTGAGCGAGGCATGAGTACTCTTCAATGTGTTGTGAGAATTGTCAAGCGCGTCAAACTGTTGCTTGAGTCTATCATGGCCAACCCCAAGTGCAACCCTATCAGATTTGAGCATAAAATTAAGGACAATAGCATGATCATGATATTTACATAATTTAGCAAGGTCAACATTCTTGTGACTCCTTAAGAGTCAAATGGAGACCTAACTCTTCCAAAAGAGCAATGGAAAGATCCGCTATCTAATCGGCATAATCACGACTATGCCCCCTCAACTCCTCGAGGGATTCCTCTTGAGTCTCAATGATATCATTGGCCTCACAAGTTGTTCCAAAAGAGCAACAAAGTGCTTCTTGGATTCACCTTGGAGTTTACACAAGAACTTGTCAAACTCATTCTCATCCTCCTTCGCCACCTCATGTTCATCCACAAAATTCAACAAAGAAGGGGTGGTAGAAATTGAAGTTTTAATGTTCGAGGTTTTGATATTGGTGGTTACCTTGGTGATACCTTTGGCCATAAGGCACCCAACAGTGTGGTTCTCGTTGGGGCGTCAAAGAGAGACACCTTGGTTGGGGTAGAGGATGCAATTTCCATGTAGCCATTGCCATCCCTTCACCACTTGTATCTTCGCCATCAACATCATCGGAGGGATAGTTTTCTTGAGCCAGCAACACCTTGTGAGGCGCCTTCTTGGTGAAGTTGTTCTTGTTGGGGAAGGACTTGGCCTTATCTTTGCGAATGAGTTTGCCACCATTGTCTTCCCTCTTCTCATATGGGAAAGCCACCACAAAGTGACTCACATTACCACAGTTATAGCACGTCCTCACACATTGCTCACCTTTCGACCCACCTGAGTTGTTCTTGGAGAAGTTGGGCCTTGTGTTTCTCTTGTTACCCCAAAATTGCCTACATGCGAGAGCCTGATACATCTCCAACGTATCTATAATTTTTTATTGTTCCATGTTGTTGTATTATCAATCTTGCATGTTTTACAATCATTTTATAGCAACTTTATATCATTTTTTTGGACTAATTTATTGACATAGTGCAAAGTGTTAGTTGCTGTTTTTTTGTTTGTTTTTTACTTCGCAGCATATCAGTACCAAATGAAGCCCAAATACCATGAAACTTTTTGGAGATCTTTTTTGGGCCAGAAGACAACTTGGGAACCAAGGAAGCACCTAAGTGGAGGCCTGTGGTAGCCACAAGACACCAGGGCGCGTCAGAGGACCCTGGCGCGGCCTGGTGGGTTGTGCCCTCCACGACAGTCTCCTCCATCGCCTCTCAGCTCTATAAATACTCAAATATTCCAAAAACTCTAGAGGAGTCAATGAAATACAATTCCAGCCTCCGCAAGTTCCAGAACCACGAGATCCAATCTAACACCATCAAGGAGGGGTGTATCGTCTTCATGGGTGCCTCTCCGATGATGCGTGAGTAGTCCACCATAGACCTATGGGTGCATAGGCAGTAGCTAGATGACTTTCTCTCTCTCTCTCTCTCTCTCTTTTGATTCTGAATACAATGGTCTCTTGGAGATCTATATGATTTAATGACTTTTTGCGGTGTGTTTGTTGGGATCTGATGAAGTTTGAGTTCATGATTAGTTTCTATCCATGAATATTATTTGAGTCTTCTTTGATATCTTATATGCATGATTACTTATAGCCTCATATTTATTCTTCGAATCTTTGGTTCAGTTAGGCCAACTAGATCGATTTTTCTTGCCATGGAAAGAGGTGCTTTGTGATGGGTTTGATCTTGCGGTGTCCTCTCCGAGTGACAGAAGGGGCAGCAGGGCATGCATGTAACGTTGCTATTAAGAATAACAAGATGGGGTCTATTCCTACATGAATTGATCTTGTCTACATCATGTCATCGTTCGTATTGCATTACTCTATTTCTCCATGAACTTAATAAACTAGATGCATGCTGGATAGCAGTCAATGTGTGGAGTAATAGTAGTAGATGCAGAATAGTTTTGGTCTACTAATCTTGGACGTGATGCCTATATAATGATCATTGCCTTGGATATCGTCATGATTATTTGATCTACTATCAATTGCCCAATAGTAATTTGTTTACCCCCGTGTGCTATACACATGAGAGAAGCCACTAGTGAAACCTACAGCCCCTGGGTCTATCGTTTAACATATTGCTTTATGATCTATCTTTTCCCGCATTTGCTCTTGAATCTACTATTCCAAAAACCCAAAAATACCTTGTTGCACCTTTTGTTTTCATATTTTATTTTGTTCTTGCCTGACCTATTTATTCAATCTCATACAAACCTATCTATCTTTTACCGTGGAGACCTTGAGAACCTCTCTTACGCGTCGGGTTGCAAGTATTTGGTCTTTGTGTGCAGGTACCATTTAAATAGTGTTGCTTGGTTCTCCTACTCATTCGATAACCTTGGTTCATAACTAAGGGAAATACTTACCGTAGCTATGCTACATCATCCCTTCCTCTTTGGGGAAATAACGATGCAGTCTCGAGCCACGTCAAAGGAATTTCTAGCACCGTTGACGAGGAGACATCATCAACATCTATCAGGTTCTTAATCACAAATCCCATCTCCTTGTAATTTAAATTATTTTCCATTTGCCTCTCATTTTACTCCCCCCCCCACTTCACAAAATTTGTCGTTTTATTCGCCCTCTTTTTCATTTGCCTTTTCTCGTGACATCTCTTCTTTGCTTGCAATCTTGTTTGCATAGTCACAATGACTCAAGAAAATATCAAATTGTGTGATTTTTCCAATACCAATAATAACGATTTTTTAGCACTCTGATTGCTCCTCTCACCACTAGTGCGGAGTCTAGTGATATTAATGCCGCTTTGTTGAATCTTGTCTTGAAAGATCAATTTTCTGGTGCTCCTAACGAGGATGTCGCGTCCCATCTAAATACATTCGTAGAATTGTGTGATATGCAAAATAAAAAGGATGTGGACAATGATATTGTGAAGTTGAAATGATTTCCTTTCTCCTTGCATGATCGTGCAAAAATTTGGTTTTCTTCTATGCCTCACAATAGTGCCGATTCTTGGGATAAGTGCAAGGATGCTTTTATTACCAAGTATTTTCCGCCTGTGAAAATTATTTCCCTTTGAACTCAAATCATGAATTTTAAGCAACTTGAGAATGAACATGTTGCACAATATTGGGAAAGAATGAAATGGATGCTAAGAAATTGTCCTACTCATGGTTTAAATCTTTGGATGATCATACAATTTTTTGTTCGTGATTGAATTTTGTCTCTAGAAATCTTTTAGATTCCGCCGCGGGTGGTACTTTTATGGAAATTAGTTTGGGTGAAGCTAATAAATTGGTAGATATTATTCTTGCAAATTATTCACAATGGCATACTGAAAGAGCACCTACTAGTCAAAAAGTTAATTCGGTTGAAGAAATTAGTACTTTGAGTGAAAAAATTTATGCTCTTATGAAGTTGGTTGCTAGTAAAAATTCTCCTATTGATCTTAATGATGTGCCTTTGTCTAATTAGATTGAGAAAAATAGTGATTTCGTAGATGTGAATTTCATCTCGCAAACAATTTTAATAACAATGCTTATAGAGGTAACTTTAGTCCTAGGACTTTTCCTAGAAATTCCTCTAATAATTATGGTAATTATTCTTACAATAATAATAGGAACACCTCTGGTCTTCAGAGTAATTTTAAAGAATTTATCAAAATTTTCAATACTATGATAGAAGAAAAGTTGAATAAGATTGATGATATGTTTAGAAGCATTGATAGAATTTCCCATGATGTAGAAAATCTCACGTTGCAAGGTTTTCCACCTAAGATTAATTAATCAATTAAATATTTATATGTTTCTATGGATGAAAGTAATAAAAGAACCGCTATGCTTAGAGCTAAAAGATATTTTTTAGAAAAAGTGTTTTCTAGTGATTGCTTTCATAAAAATGATGAAGATCTTAAAATGATTGGTGTTTGTATGATTCATTCCTTGTTTAGGAATGTTGAAATTGATGATAAAGGGACTGAAGAAGAGTCAACTTTAGCTAGAAGGTGTCCCAATAATTTGGAGGGTGAAAATCTTAATGAAAACATTGATGAAAGTGGGGTTGGAGAGGTCAAAACTTTAACTAGTGATGTGCCCACTATTTTGGATTACAAAGACTTTAATTATGATAGTTGATCTTTGATTGAATGCATTTCTTTGTTGGAGTCCATGATAAATTCACCCCATGCTTATGAACAAAATAAAGCTTTTACTAAACATGTTGTTGATGCCATGATGAAGTCCTTAGAAGAAAAGTTGGAATTAGAGATTTCAATTCTTAGAAAATTACATGATGAGTGGGAACCTACCATTAAAGTCGTTATTAAAAATTATGAGTGCTTACCTTTATGTGAGTTGGGTGTTGGTGTTTCCGCAATTCAGAAATCTCTATGTGATGTGCTTGGTCTTACCAATATTGAAGAATGTTCTCTTAATTTGCACTTGGTGGATTCTACTATTAAAAAGCCTTTGGTAAGAATTAATGATGTTCTTATTCTTGTAAATAGGAACTATGTGCCCACAGATTTTATTGTTCTTGATATTGATTGCAATCTGTCTTGTCCCATGGTACTTGGTAGACCGTTTTTACGCACTATAGGCGCCGTGATTGATATGAAAGCATGCAATATTAAATTTAAATTTCCACTAAGAAACAATATGTAACACTTTCCAAGAACAAGAATTAAGCTACCATATGAATCAATCATGATGGCCTCCTATGGAGAAAAAACTAAAGATGACAGTACTTGATTCTATGTGTTATGCCTAGCTAGGGGCGTAAAACGATAACGCTTGTTGGGAGGCAACCCAATGAATAAAATTTATTTTTTTCCTTTTTTTATGTTCTTGAGTGTTTGCACAGTTATGCTACTGTTATGATTGTGTTTTTATGTCTTAATTAATGTTTGTGCCAAGTAAAGCCTTTAGGATCATGTTGGGTGATAGTTGATTTGATCTTGTTGAAAAACATAAACTTTTGCGTCCAGTAAACGAATTTTTGAAAATCACAGAGGCGACTGCAAATTCTGATTCTTTTACACAAGATATATATATATATATATTTCTAACATTGTCCTAATGCTTCAGAATTTCTTGTGTTACATAAGCATGGTTAGAGTACTGATTATTAAAGATTGTTTTGTTTTTGATAGATTCTGTTTTTGTTGCATTGTGTGCCTATTTTAATGAATCCATGGCTTGTATTTGTTGGTGAAGGTTGCATGGGAAACAAAAACATTCTACTCACACACAAGATCTATCCATGGTGATGAGCATCTATGAGGGGAGAGTGGATCTACATACCCTTGTAGATCGCTAAGCGGGAAGCGTTAAGAAACGCGGTTGATGTAATCGAACATCTTCGCAATCCAAATCGCCGAGCATCCTGCGAACTAATCATGACCCGTCCCGATCTAGCACCAAACGGATGGCACCTCCACGATCAGCACACATGCAGCTCGATGACGATCCCCGCCTTCTTGATCCAGCAAGAAGGAGCAGAGAAGTAGATGAGTTCTCTAGCAGCGCGATGGCGTGGGGACGATGGTGGTGGAACTATTCTAGCAGGGCTTCGCCTAAGCACCGCTGAAGCAATCTAGTCGAAGAACTACGATCTAGAGGAAAAGGGTAGCACGTGGCTGATTTCTATGTTGAAAACCCCTCGGTACCTCTAGTATATATAGGAGGAGAGTAGGAGGAGGCTTGGCCCCCATGGGCCAGCCCTTGCTTGCGGCCGAAGTGGAGAGGATGAGTCCTCCTCCAATCCTAGTAGAAGTAGGACTCCTTCTCCCACTTGGAAACCTCCTCCACCCTTTGGACTTTCCACCTTTCAGTCGCATGGGCCCTTTGGGCTGGCCGCCCAGCCCACCAGGGGCTGGTGCGCCACCCTATAGCCCATGTGGTCCCCTTAGGGGGTGGTGGGACCACTTAGTGGACCCTCGAAACCCATTTGTCACCCCCGGTACACTGTCGGTAATGCCCGAAACTTTTCCGGAGTGCAAACACCAACTTCCTATGTATATATCTTCACCTCTGGACCATTCCGGAGCTCCTTGCAATGTCCAAGATCTCATCCAGGGCTCCGAACAACCTTCGGTCACCACCATACATAACTCTACTATACCGAAACGTCACCGAACCTTAAGTGTGCAGACCCTTCGGGTTTGAGAACTATGTAGACATGACCGAGACACCTCCATGGTCAATAACCAATAGCGGGACCTGGATGCCCATATTGGTTCCTACATATTCTATGAAGATCTTTATTGGTTGAACCTCTATGTCAAGGATTCAGTTAATCCCGTTCGGTGTTCCCTTTGTTCTTCGGTATGTTACTTGCCGAGATTCGATCGTTGGTATCTGTATACCTACTTCAATCCCGTTACCGGCAACTCTCTTTACCCGTTCCGTAATACGAGATCCTGTGGCTAACACTTCAGTCACATTGCTTGCAAGGCTTTGTATGATGTTGTATTACCGGGTGGGCCCTGAGATACCTCTCCATCACACGGAGTAACAAATCCCAGTCTTGATCCATACCCACTCAATAGTCAACCTCGGAAATACCTGTAGAGCACCTTTATAATCACCCAATTACGTTGCGAAGTTTGATACACACAAGGCACTCCTCCAATTTCAGTGAGTTGTATGATCTCATGGTCATAGGAACAGATACTTGGCATGCAAAAACTATAGCAATAAAGTGACACGATCATTTGCTATGTTTATAGTTTGGGTCTTGTCCATCACATCATTCTCCCAATGATGTGATCCCTTTATAAAATGACATCTCATGTCAATGGGTAGGAAACCTTGACCACCTTTAATCAACGACCTAGTCTACTAGAGGCATACTAGGGACATAGTGTTGTCTATATATCCGCACATGCAATGTGTTTCCAATCAATATAATTATAGGATGGATAATAAACGATTATCACAAAAAAGGAAATATAATAATAACCATTTATTATTGCCTCTAGGGAATATTTCCAACAATCTCCCACTTGCACCAGATTCAATAATCTAGCTCACATCACCATGTTATTTACATTGTAATGAATCTAACACCCATACAGCTCATGTGTTGATCATGTTTAGCCCTTGGAAGAGGTTTAGTCAACGGGTCTGCAACATTCAAATCCATGTGCACTTTGCAAATATTTATGTCCTCCTCCTTGATGTACTCGCGGATGGAATTGAAGTGTCGCTTTATGTGTCTGGTCCTCTGTTATACCTTGGTTCCTTGGCCAGGGCAATGGCACCAGTGTTATCACAGAACAGATCCACTAGATTCAGTGCACTGGGCACTACTCCAAGATCTGTCATGAACTTCTTCATCCAGACACCTTCCTTCGCCGCCTCCGAGGCTACGATGTACTCTGCTTCACATGTAGAATCGGCTACCACGCTCTGCTTGGAACTACACCAGCTTACCGCTCCCTCACTGAGAATAAATATGTATCCGGTTTGCGACTTAGAGTCATCCGGATCAGTGTCAAAGCTTGCATTGATGTAACCCTTTATGATGAGATCTAGATAACCTCCATAAACGAGAAACATTTCCTTAGTCCTTTTTAGGTACCTAAGGATATTCTTGATCGTCATCCAGTGTTCCATTCCTGGATCACTTTGAAACCTTCCGACCGTACTTATGGCAAGGCTGACATTAGGTCTTGTGCACAGCATTGCATACATGATAGAGTCTATAGAAGAAGCATAGGGGATGACACTCATCTTAACTCTTTCTTCTGTAGTCACTGGGCATTGAGTCTTACTCAACTTCACACCTTATAACACAGGCAAGAACCCCTTCTTGGACAGATCCATTTTGAACTTCTTAAAAAAGTTATCAAGCTATGTGCTCTATGATTAGATCCATTTTGAACTTCTTGAACAGACAAGTCCTATTAAGCATCTCGATCTATCTCTATAGATCTTAATGCCTAATATGAAAGTAGCTTCTCCTAGGTCCTTCATTGAAAAACTCTTGTTCAAATACTCCTTCACGCTTTTCATCATTTCTATATTGTTTCCAATCAGCAATATGTCATCCACATATAATATTAGAAATGCTATAGATCTCCCACTCACTTTCTTGTAAATACAAGCTTCTCCATAAACTTGTATAAACCCGAATGCTTTGATCACCTCATCAAAGTGCAGATTCCAACTCCGAGATGCTTGCACCAGTCCATAAATGGATCACTGGAGTTTGCAAACTTTTCCAGCATTCTCTAGATCGACAAAACCTTCCAGTTGTATCATATACAACTCTTCCTTAAGGAAACCATTAAGGAACATTTTTTTGACATCCATCTGCCAAATGACATAGTCGAAATATGCAACTATTGCTAACATGATTCTAATGGACTTAAGCATCGCTACGGGTGAGAAGGTCTCATAGTAGTCAACTCCTTGAACTTGTGAAAAACCCTTTGCCACAAGTCGAGCTTTATATACGGTGACACTACCGTCCACGTCTGTCTTCCTCTTAAAGATCCATTTGTTCTGAATAGCCTTTCGCCCTTTAGGTAATACTTCCAAAGTCCATACTTTGTTTTCATACATGGATCCCATCTTGGATTTCATTGCCTCTAACCATTTCTCAGAATCTAGGCCCATCATCGCTTCTCCATAGCTCGTAGGTTCATTGTTGTCTAACAGCATGACCTCTAAGACAGGGTTGCCGTACCACCCAGGAGCAGTGCGAGCCCTTCTCTACCTACGAGGTTCGATAGTAAGTTGATCTGAAGCTTCATGATCATCATGATTAACTTCCTCTTCAATTTATGTAGGCTCACAGAAACATCTTTCTGCAGTGCGCTACTCTCTGGTTGACACAAAGGTTCAACAACCTCATCAAGTTCTATCTTCCTCCCACTCAATTCTTTCGAGAGAAATTCTTTCTCAAGAAATGTTCCATTCTTAGTGACAAACACTTTGCCTTCGGATCTGAGATAGAAGGTATACCAAACTATCTCTTTTGGGCATCCTATGAAGACGCATTTGTTCGCTTTGGGTTCCAGATTTTTAGGCTGAAGCTTTTTGACATAAGCATCACATCCCCAAACCTTAAGAAACGACAACTTTGGCATCTTGCCAAACCACAATTCATATGGCGTCGTCTCAAGGGATTTCGATGGTGCCCTATTTAAAGTGAATGCAGTTGTCTCTAATGCATAACCCCAATACGATAGTGGCAAACGGCAAGAGACATCATAGAATTCACCATATCTAATAAGGTTCGATTACAGTGTTCGGACACACCATTACGCTGTGGGTTCTAGGTGGTGTCAATTGTGAAACAATTCCACACTGTCGTAAGTGACTGCCAAACCCATAACTCAGATATTCTCCTCCTCGATCAGATTGTAGGAATTTAATATTCTTGTTACGATGATTCGCAACTTCACTCTGAAATTGCTTAAACTTTCAAACGTTTCAGACTTGTGTTTCATCAAGTAAATATACCCATATCTACTTAAGTCATAAGTGAATGTGAGAAAATAACGATATCCACCGCGCGCCTCAATGCTCATAGGACCGCACACATCAGTATGTATGATTTCCAACAAGTCACTTGCCCGTTCTATTGTTCCAGAGAATGGCGTTTTAGTCATCTTGCCCAAGAGGCATAGTTCACAAGTCTCAAGTGATTCAAAACCAAGTGACTCCAAAAGTCCATCAACATGGAGCTTCTTCATGCGTTTACACCAATATGACCTAAACGACAGTGCCACAAGAAAGTGGTACTATCATTATCAACTCTACATCTTTTGGCATCAATGTTATGAACATGTGTATCGTCACTATCGAGATTCAATATGAATAAACCCCTCACATTGGGTGCATGACCATAAAAGATATTACTCATATAAATAGAACAACCATTATTCTCTGATTTAAATGAGTGGCTGTCTCATAATAAACAAGATCCAGATATAATGGTCATGCTTAACGCAGGCACTAAATAACAATTATTCAGGTTCATCACTAATCCCGATGGTAATAGAAGAGCGAGCGTGCTGACGGCGATCATATCAACCTTGGAACCATTTCCCACGTGCATCGTCACTTCGTCCTTTGCCAGCCTTCGTCTATTCCATAGCTCCTCTTTTGAGTTGCAAATGTGAGCAACCATACCGGTATCAAATACCCAGGAACTACAACGAGAGTTGGTAAGGTACACATCAATAACATGTATATCATATATACCTTGTTTGGTGTTGGCCGCCTTCTTGTCGGCCAGATACTTGGGGCGGTTCCGCTTACACTGACCAGTTCCCTTGCAATGAAAGCACTCAGTTTTTGGCTTGGGTCCAGCCTTGGGTTTCTTCATATGAGGGGTAACGGCCTTTCCACTCTTCTTAGAGTTACCCTTCTTGCCCTTTCCATTCTTCTTGAAACTAGTGGTTTTATTGACCATCAACACTTGATGCTCCTTCTAGATTTCAGACACGGCGACTTTCAGCATCGCAAACACCTCGGCAACTGACTTATTCATGCCTTGCATGTTAAAGTTCATCATGAAGCTCTAGTAGTTAGGTCGCAATGATTGAAGAACTCTGTCAGTGATCGCCTCTGGTGGGAGAACAATTTCTATCTCAGCCAGACGGGTCGAATACCCAGACATTCTGAGTATATGTTCACTCACAGACCCGTTCTCCTCCATCTTGCAAGCATAGAATTTATCAGAGGACTCATACCTCTCGATCCGAGCATTCTTTTCAAAGATAAACTTCAACTCCCGGAACATCTCATATGCTCCATGAGATTCAAAACATCTTTGAAGTCCCGGTTCTAAGCCATACAACATTGCACATTGAACTATTGAGTAATCTCCATAACGTACCTCCCAAGCGTTATTAACGTCTTCGGATGACACGGGAGCGGGTGGGCCACCAAGCGGTGCATCAAGGACATAAGCCTTCTGGGTAGCCGTGATGATAATCCTCAGATTACGGGCCAATCTACAAAGTTACTTCCATCATCTTTCAACTTAGCTTTCTCTAGGAACGCATTAAAATTCAGGGGTGCTACTATGCGAGCCATTGATCTACAACATAAATATGCAAAGGTTACTAAGACTATTGTTGAATATAATGAGTTTAGTTAATCAAATTACTAAAGATTCCACTAAAATTGACATCCCTCAGGTCATCTGAGTGATACATGATCCAAATTCAAACTCAAGTTTGATCAACACGTGAGTTGAGGTGGTTTCAATGGTGAACATCATCATGTTGATCATATCTACTATATGACTCATGTTTGACCTTTCGTTCTCCTCTGTTCCGAGGCCACGCCTGTACATGCTAGGCTTGTCAAGTTTAACCCGAGTGTTCCACAAGTGCAACATTGACTTGCACCCGCTGTATGTGAACGTAGAGTCTATCACACCCGATCATCACGTGGTGTCTTGACACCACTAACTTTCGCCATGGTGCACACTCGGAGAGAACACAATTCATATTGAAATTTAAGCGAGGGGTCACCTTATAATGTTACCGTCGTCCTAAGGAAAACAAGGTGCATGAAAGGATTAACATCACATGCAAATCATAAGTGACATCATATGGCCATGTACTTGTGCTTTTGATCTTCATTTTCAAGGCACCGACATGATCTCCATCATCACCGGCATGACACCATGATCTCCATCATCTTGATCTCCATCAAAATGTCACCATTGGGGTTGCCGCGCCGACTATTGCTTCCATGACTATTACTAACTCATAGCGATAAAGTAAAGCAAACATGGCAAAAATAATTAAAGACAACCCTATGGCTCCTGTTGGTTGCCATACTCATCGACATGCAAGTCGTGATATTCCATACAAAACATGAGCAACTCATGCATCAGATATATCTCATCATGTAATTGGCCATATCACATCACAACATACCCTGCAAAAACAAGTTAGACGTCCTATAATTGTTGTTGCAAGTTTTACGTGGCTGCTATGGGTATCTAGCAAGAACAATTCTCACCTACGCATAAACCACAACGGCGATACACAAATTGCTATTCAACCTTCTCAAGGACCGCCTTTGTCGAATCCGATCCAACTAGAGTAGGAGAGACAGACACCCGCCAGCCATCTTTGTGCAACAAAGTTACACGTCAGTCGATGGAACCGGTCTCTCGTAAGCGTACTAGTAAGGTTGTTCTGGGCCACTTCATCCCACAATACCGCTGAATCAAAATACAACCAAGGAAGGAAGAAATTTAATCATCAACGCCCACAAACTCCTTTGTGTTCTACTCGTGATACCGCCTACACATAGACCTAGCTCTGATACCACTATTTGGTGAATGTTGCATGGGAAACAAAAAGTTTCCTACGCACACGCAAGATCTATCCATGGTGATGAGCATCTATGAGGGGAGAGTGGATATACATACCCTTGTAGATCTCTAAGCGGGAAGCATTAAGAAACACGGTTGATGTAGTCGAACGTCTTCGCGATCCAAATCGCCGAGCGTCCTAGGATCTAATCACGATCCGTCCCGATCTAGCACCGAACGGACAATACCTCCGTGTTCAGCACACGTGCAGCTCGATGACGATCTCCACTTTCTCGATCCATCAAGAGGGAGTGGAGAAGTAGATGAGTTCTCCGGCAGCACGATGGCGTGGTGGCGATGATGGTGGAACTATTCCAACGGGGCTTCGCTTAAGCACCGCTGAAACAATCTAGAGGGAAAGGGTAGCACGTGGCTGATTTCTATGTTAAAAAACACTCAATACCTCTAGTATATATAGGAGGAGGGAGGGAGGAGGCTTGTCCCCCAAGGGCCAGCCCTTGCTTGCAACCGAAGTGGAGAGGAGGAGTCCTCCTCCAATCCTAGTAGGAGTAGGACTCCTTCTCCCAATTGCAAACCTCCTCCACCTTTGGACTTTTCACCTTTCAGCTGCATGGGCCCTTTGGGCTGGCCGCCCAGCCCACCAGGGGCTGGTGCGCCATGTTATAGCCCATGTGGTCCCCTTAGGGGGGTTCCACTTGGGGGACCCCCGGAACCCATTCGTCACTCCCGGTACACTGTCGGTAATGCCTGAAAAAATTTCGGAGTCCAAACACCAACTTCCTATATATGAATCTTCGCCTATGGACCATTCCGGAGCTCCTAGTGACGTCCAAGATCTCATCCGGGACTCCGAACAACCTTCGTTCACCACCATACATAACTCTACTATACCGAAATGTCACCGAACCTTAAGTGTGCAGACCCTGCGGGTTCGAGGACTATGTAGACATGACCGAGACACCTCCACGGTAAATAACCAATAGCAGGACCTGGATGCCCATATTGGTTCCTACATATTCTACGAAGATCTATATCGGTTGAACCTCTATGTTAAGGATTCAGTTAATCCCGTATGTTGTTCCCTTTGTTCTTCGGTATGTTACTTGCCCGAGATTCGATCGTCGGTATCTGTATACCTAGTTCAATCCAGTTACCGGCAAGTCTATTTACTCATTCTGTAATACAAGATCCTATGGCTAACACTTTATTTACATTGCTTGCAAGGCTTGTTGTGATGTTGTATTACCGAGTGGGCCCTGAGATACCTCTCTGTCACAAGAAGTAACAAATCCGAGTCTTGATCCATACCCACTCAACAGTCACCCTCGGAGATACCTGTAGAGCACCCTTATAGTCACCTAGTTAAGTTGCAACGTTTGATAGTCACAAGGAACTCCTCAAGTGTCAGTGAGTTGTATGATCTCATGGTCATAGGAACAGAGACTTGACATGCAGAAAACTATAGCAATAAACTGACACAATCATATGCTATGTTTATAGTTTGGGTCTTGTCCATCACATCATTCTCCCAATGATGTGATCCCTTTATCAAATGACATCTCATGTCAATGGATAGGAAACCTTGACCATCTTTGATCAATGAGCTAGTCTACTAGAGGCATACTAGGGACACAGTGTTGTCTATATACCCACACATGCAATGTGTTTCCAATCAATACAATTATAGCATGGATAATGAACGATTATCACGAACAAGGAAATATAATAATAACCATTTATTATTGCCTCTAGGGCATATTTCCAACAATATTGAAGGGTATAGCCATGGTAAAGTTAGAATACATTAGATATTACACAATAATAAAATATGAATGGCTTTTCAACATTACTTAAAGTGGTGATTTTCTTTATTATACTAATGGATCTCATGAAGATTTTGTTAAGTTTTGTGTGATTGAAGTTTTCAAGTTCTGGGTGAGATCACAATGGATGAAGGAATAAGGAGTGAAAAGATCCTAAGTTTGGTGATGTGATGGCAAACCCAAGATAATATTGAAGGAGAAACAAGCAGCTAAGCTTGGGGATGCCCTCAGTGGCATCCCCTCTTTCTTCTAACGACCATCGGTATTTTACTTGGAGCTATATTTTTATTCGTCACATATCATGAGTGTTGCTTGGAGCGTCTTGTATTATACGAGTCTTTGCTTGATTTGCTTTTTATTTTTTCACAAGTATCCTTGTTGGACACACCTATTTGAGAGAGCCAAAATTATGCTATGATTTTTTATAATTGCTCTATATGCTTCACTTAAATTTTTTGAGCTATAGAACTGCTCTACTGCTTCACTTATATCTTTTTGAGCACAACATGGTTTTTTGAAGAAGTACTCTCATGCTTCACTTAGATTAATTTGAGAGTTAATAATTTTTTGAAAAATTCTCTCTTGCTTCACTTATATTATTTTGAGAGATGAAATTTTTATGCTCATGTTCTTCACTTAAATTTATTTGAGCTTGTCAAAAGTAATGGAATTACATGAAACTAGTCCCAAAGTGATAGATATTCAAGAGGGATATAATAAGAAATTTTATGAAGATAATTGGACAAATTAAACTTGATTCCTTGTAATAGTTTTGAGACATGATGATAGTAATATGTGAGTAATGTTGGTGAGTAATCACTGGTGCAGCGACATGCTATACAAATGGTTTTTAACCCCTTTCCATGACATAGTTCTAAACTATCGCCTTGCATGTGTGGACGATAGGGAGTACATCCCACACGACACGGGAAACACGTCGGCGATGGTGACCAACGAACGCAGCCGATCTGCAAATATAATTGTGTGCGGTGCAGGAACATATCACACACATAATCTTTTGGGCATACGTGTGGGATTTGGGATCAATCACACACGTCCAAGACGAGTCAAATGCGTTTAATTTCTCATGGAAAACAAACGGAGTTTGACCTTTGACCATTTGCGGAACGTCACCTAATCCACACGGGCCATTGTAGACACTATGTATGATATCTTCATCATAGCACACGAGATTTCTCTGGAAACTATGTGCCATGCATAACATCATTGGACACGTTTCCCGAAAAAAGTACGAGTGGGATCGTCTTTGCATCGGGCACGGTTTCCTGTTGGCTCATGTGTGAGATACAGTGATATCACAAATGATTGAGTAGCTCCTATGCACACGTACAAGTGTTCCAAACCATTTGTGATTTCTTATGTATCACCAACGTTTTAGATTATATCTCGTGTGCTTTTCCTGTGGATCACAGGCGGTTGTGCTATGAGTTGCGTGTGCTTTTTGTTCTGGATCCCACACGCTTAGTTGCTTGAAACATGTGCGCTGAAATTGCAAGGTTATTGTAAAATATCGCATTTAATTCACGCTGCAAATAGAAAATTCGCCACAATGTGCAATCAACAAATAGTGTCCACATGAAGAACATTCATCATAATTTGCCACAATATGCAATTGAACGAATAGTGTCCACAAGCAGTGGGTTCATCATAATTCACAACAATATGAAATTGAGCAAGTGCTAGCTAAATTTCACATATGTTAAACCAACATATCCAGTACATAATCATAGTGTACAAAATACAAAGACATGATCACCTAGAAAATAATGCATCCATGTGTATATGTTTAGCTGACAATGCTATATGAATGCATACTTATTATTAGGAGATATGAATCCGGAGATCGTCGATGCCATCATCGGGCTTGATATAGTGTTTCACAAAGAAGGTGTTGATAAATTTCCTAACAGACAACAATTCATCCGCGGTGAGCGGTGATGAGGTCATTGGTCCAAAAATCAACTGCAGGACTTTTAGACCAGAATGTGACATACGTGTGGAGTAGAATAGTAATTAAGAAGTAGAGTTACTGGTTTTATCCTGTCAACATCGATACCACATTCAACACGTCTACATAGGTTCATCATATGTGCACAAATGTAGTTTCCACATAGGCCGGTACTTTGTTGTTGATGAGGACACTAAAATATTTTATACATTATTAGTCATGTATTTGCCCTGTTAGGAACAACCTAACCAGTGTAAGTTGTTTCTTTTTTTCTATGGAGATAAATATAAAGAGGTTTACTTAGAAACTTGAACATCTGACTAGCATTTTCTGAAAATAATGGATTTTGTTGTCTTATCGGAGAAATGATCACGTGTTGCAGAGGTAGTTGGCGGTCGAACCGTAACCCTCCTAAAGTTATGTTCTTTGAAAATACAATGCAAATGAAGATGAATATTCACACACTCAATTCTGGAACTAAATATGAACACAACTCATTAACATCAAAGAATTCAATACTTGTCCATGAAATCCTGAAGATGACTCAGATCCTGAGGCGGATTTGACTCTCTAAGAGAATCCATGTAGTAAACTATGTTGTGTTTTGGAATAATGACCACCAAGATCCAGTAAACTACAGGTTAAGAAAATCATGAACGTACGAATTGTGTCTAAAACTGAAAGACGATCAATGTATGTGTGGTTGTATATTTAACTTACTGTTCATGATATGTCCACATGAAGAATTCTCCTATTTGTAAGTCGAACAAGATCTTGGCGACATAATCAATGGAAGCCTTGCATGAGGCATTATCTCGTAACAAAATTCCATTTGCTAAATCATGATCTATGAAATACACATGTACCTTTGATGTTCTCTGCATCGTCAATCCCCTGAGAGGTATACAATATAGTTAGCTTTTTTTCATTTACAACCTTGTATGGAGAAGTTGATAAGAGTTTGTGAAGTACTTACAACATCAAGCATTTGACAGAGTGGCAGCAAGCTCATCGAAGTTGGAGAAGAGATGAAACTCCTCGGATTCCACACTGATGGTACCTGCAATGTGAGAGAAATGCTAGTTGTTGTAGTGCACTTGTAGAATGTTAGTATCTTCTCCTTTCGACATTCTCTCCATGTAATATTTATGTAACTTGCAAGCACTAGAACTGCACTCGTCCCAGAAATCGCCAACAAGGAATGGCTGGCCATGTTTGCACTTGCGTTTCTCAAATGTGTCTACTTCCTTACTAGAAAGTTGTTTTTCAATGTCTGCTTCAGGCATGTGGTCAAAACCGGGATTACCCAGCCCTTCGAAAACCTTATTGTTAATTTGGGTATGGATGATGATTCTTTGTAGAAGGAGGCTCTTGGTCCCATCCCTCCTCGCTTTTGGGAGGCCCAACTTCCTATGTGCAATCGTGCCCGCTTCCGTCTTCTTAGCTGAAGCACTTCTTTTTTGACGTCTGGTTTCATCAACGACATGTTGCTGAGAAGCATGTGAAGGTACGACGGACTACTGAATAGATGTTGTTGCTGTCATGGACTATGGATCTGTAGTGCTAGAGTCGACGGACAGCTGACCAACCGTTGAAGCTATTCCGGGCTTCTGAGCAGCTGGTGCCAACGTGTCGGTGTGTTGATGCGGCTATGACAACTTGTTCATTTGCTAAGCAGGTAGTGCTGACACATCGGTATGCTTATCAGGCGGCTGCGAACTGCTGGACTGATGAGCAGGTGGTTCCTGACTTTCAGAGTGCTTAGTAGGTGGTCCCAGACTTTCAAACATCTTAGCACGCGGTTCCAGACATTCAGACTCCTTAGCACGCGGTGCGATCGGGTTTATCTGGTGATCATGCATTGTCGATGTGTTTGCATTTTTTGCTTCAGTTGCCGGCATCTGAATCGAAGATACGTCTTCAGCAGTTGTAGGCCTTGCCACAGGCTGCGCAGGAGCGGATAATGATCTGGCCTCTATGGCGGGAAATCGGTATGACTGATCACAGGTTGATGCCTCGGGCATCCGATTCCCAAGAGTATGTTCATCTAGGGAATCACACAAGATCTGTTGTGGCGAGATGAGAGTCACCAGTTCGAGGGTGACATTGGTTGCTTTTTTGGCGGGTGGACTTGACATCCAAGCTAGGGTTCTTGTACATGACAAGTACAATATGTCTAACACTCTCGCTTAATCTGAACTTCTCAGGTTTATATTACGCTTAAATTCTTCAAATGATCTTGTGGGTAATGCCTTTGTAAAACCATCTGCAACTTGATCTCTTTAGGGAACAAACCAAATCTCCAATTCCTTGCTAGCAACCCTCTCTCTGACAAAATGATAACCAATTTTAATGTGTGTAGTTCTTCCATGAAAAATATGATTAGCAGAGAGGTATGTAGCACCGAGATTATCACACCAAAGACAAGGAGTCTCTGTGTGATATATTCCAAGTTCCTTGAGCATAGACTTAACCCATATAATCTCTGATATTGCATTGCTTAGTGCCTTGTATTCTGCTTCAATACTTGACCTTGACACTGTTGCTTTTTTCTTTCCACACCATGAAGTTATGTTTGGTCCAAAGAAGACTACAAAGCCACCAGTCGACCTTCTGCCATCCAGACAGCCTGCCCAGTCAGAGTCAGAGAATGCACTGACAAGAGTAGATGATGACTTGCTGAAGGTTAATCCAACATTCAGAGTGTGTTTTACATATCTCAAGATACGCTTAGCAGCAGTCCAATGAGCTGAAGTAGGTGCATGAATATATTGACAAACTTTATTTACTTCAAAGGAAATGTCAGGTCTGGTGACAATAAAATACTGAAGTGCACCCACAAAACTTTTTTACTTGGTGCCATCATATTGACTCAAAGGTGTGCCTTCTGCAAGAGACAATTTTTCAAAACTGGATAGTGGTGTTGGATATGGTTTACAAGCTTGCAACCCTGCCTTCCTCAGAAGATGAGTTGCATATTTTTCCTGAGTGAGATGGAAACCACCTTTTCCGTTTCTCTTTACCTGAATTCCAAGTAAAAAATGAAGATCACCTAGATCCTTGAGAGCAAATGCATAGTTCAAATCTTTAAGAAGAGTTGTGACTGCCTCATTAGAGGAACTAGTAACAATGATATCATCCGCATAAATAAGGACAAAAATGGCTACGTGGAACTTATTGTAAATGAACAAGGATGTATCAGATCTTGAGGGAATAAAACCAAGTGCTTGCAATTTGGAGCTCAAAGGAGAGTACCATGCTCGTGGAGCCTGCTTCAGGCCATAGAGGGATTTGTCAAGTTTGAAGATGTGAGATGGTTTATTTTTATCCTCAAACCTAGGAGGTTGCTTCATATATACTTCCTCTTCGAGGACACCATGAAGGAACACATTCTGCACATCTAGTTGTCGGAGACTCCATCCTCTGGACACAACAATTGATAACACAAGACGGATAGTAGTAGCTTTAACAACAGGACTAAAAGTATCTTCATAGTCCAAGCCATACCTCTGCTTAAACCCTTTGGCAACAAGTCTGGCTTTATAACGATCTATAGTGCCATCTGATCTTTGTTTTATCCTAAACACCCATTTGCAATCAATCACATTTATACCTGGACGTGAAGGAACGAGATGCCATGTGTTGTTATTTTGGAGAGCATAAAACTATGCATCCATTGCCTGCTTCCACTTGGGATCAGCCAAAGCCTCAGTTACACTATGCGATTCACCTATGGAAGTAGCAAAAACTAAACCATATTTAGTTTTCTAGTTGATGGGTTGAATGGTGCCTGTTCGAAGACGTGTACGTGGCGGTGTTGGCACATGCACAGAAGGTCCCGGCAAATCTGGCGTTGGCGACCGATCAGGAGACAACACCGATCCTGAGGCAGGGGCATTGACAACCGCCAGATCATCTGCGGCAGAAGGAGCGGGCGGCCCCGTGGATGGGATGGCACCCTCGGATCCCGCATCTGGCGTGCTAGCCGGGGAAGCAGTGTTGCACTAGCGTTGCCTGGTGTAGACGTGTGGGATCGGGCCGAACCGGTAGGTCGGTGTGTCTTCAATTGTGTCCAGCCCAACCCACATGGTCGGCATGGCCCCAACACCGGATTAGCGCATGGTACCCGCGGTGTCCGAGGCACCCATGAGGGAAGACATGGCGGCTCATGAAGGGCGCGGCGCGGGCTCCGCCGAGGGGTCCCGAGGCACCGGGCAGGAAACCGGTCCCGAGGAAGATCACGCCAGATCCCCTAAGGTCGCGACAAACTCCCCTGATGCACCGTTTTGTTGCAAATTTGGATGTGGCATGCTATTTTCTTCCCTGGTGTTGCCTGAAACATCATGCACTGATATAGTAGGGGAGATATTAGTCAATTCTTGGTCAGTAAAATCATTGTTGCCCTTGCGAGACAGATCTAAAAGATGGGAAGGAAGGAGGAGGATTTCGTTGCAAAGGAGTGCACCAACATTGGGATGGAGTTTGGCAAAGGGAAACTGAGTTTGATCAAAAATGACATCTCGTGAAATATAAACACGACCAGTAGAGACGTGAAGGCATTTTACACCTTTGTGTTGAGAACTATACCCAAGAAAAACACTTTGTGTAGAACGATTCATGAGTTCGCGAGTGTTATAGGGACTACGGTTGGGTCAACAAGCACAACCAAAGACTCTAAGAGTGGTGTAATCTCGCATGACTTGAAAGAGACGTTCTGTAGGAGTTTCATTTGAGATAGTAAGACTAGGCCACATGTTAATGAGATGAACTGCAGTCAGAAAAGCTTCATCCTAAAATTTTAATGGCATGGAGGCTTGAGGCTAGAATAGCTAGACCTACTTCAACAATACGTCTTTGGTTGCGTTTAGTGGAACCATTTTGTTGGTATGCATGTGGGCATGAAACATGGTGAGAGATACCTATTGTTTGAAAGAAAGAGTCCAGTTTCTCATATTGACCACCCCAATCTAACTGCATGGCAATGATTTTGCTATGAAATTTACGCTCAAAAAGTGCTTGAAAGTTATGAAACACTTGAAACACATCAGCACGTTCTTCTAGAAGATAGATCCATGTGTGTTTGCTAAAGTCATCAACAAAGCTTACATAATAAGAGTGTGTACCAACTGAAGTAGTTGCTTGACCCCATACATCAGACACACTAGTGGACACAAGATAACGTAACTGGTGACTTTTTGCACGTTGACAGGAATCTCAAATAGTTTCTGAATTTCTCTCACCAACAATTGGGAGAGTATTTCTACTAAGAATTTGATGAATAGTGGAAAAAGAAGGATGACCTAAGCGATTGTGCCACCTTTCGGCAGAGATCTTGATGGCACCATACATTTGTTTATTGAACTGACAATACTAAGGAAGCAATGCATAGAGGCCATGGACGCAAACACCCCTATGAAGAATTTTCTTCGTGACCTAATCCTTGATCAAAAAAAGGAGGGGTGAAATTCTAAAAACATATTGTTGTCAAGGGCAATATGATGAGCAGAAAGTAGAGTTTTGGAGGCATCAGGTACATGCAGGATTTCATCCATTTCTAAGTTTTTGTGAGGGGTTTTGATAATAGAATGACCAATATGACTTATCTCCATACCTGCGCCATTGGCTATTGTGTAGACTTGATCATGGCCATAGTATTTTTTCATGCATTTTGAGCTTCTCAAGTTCTCGTGTGATGTGATTTGTGGCTCCCGTGTCCATATACCAGTTGGTATCAACGCCATATGATGAATCAGCTATAGCTGCAACCTTCTTTTTTTGTGAATTATCATCGGCATAACACCAATCACAATTGCAAATTGGAAACCATATCATCTGAGTAGAAGGATCATAGTTCCAAGGGGAGAAGTGGAAAATCAAACTCCAATCGACAGTGTCTTCGTTGCCTCTCCTCCAAATTTTATCCCATGGTAGTCAATCATCATTATACGATAGGTTTGATTTTCGGGTGCATTGTTGGGCTTGCTTGCTATATTTAATCCATTTTTTTGCATTTACTGCATATAAATCGAATCCCAACTTCAACGTGTGTTGGCAAGGGGGATAAGGACTGTTGTTCGATCTGGGTGAATCCTACGGTGCAAACGTACGATCCGTGTGGTTCGGGTTTTGGCCAATCAAAACGCATGACTCACTTTGCACACATTAGGTGTCATCGGCAGCGGTTTAGAAAGTACACAGTTTAGTTAAATGAACCATGTGCGATTGGTAAACCAAACTGCACATGTTCAATTCGTACATACCGGAGTGAGATGAACCGAGCGTTCTAGCTATAGGGTGAATTATCATGAACATTTCAAATTCATTGCTATAGGTGAAAACATATTAATCTAGATCAACATAAGGTCATGCATACCTCGCAATACAGTACATGTGAAACTTATAACAGAACGAACTTAGTGCACATCACTCACAATTCAATACATGCAACAATTCAGTACAGTAGACATAATGATTAGTTTTTTGATTCAATTCCCATGTACATGGGGTGATCGGGATCATTAGGTTGACCCCTAATGAACTTAGGATTTCTGATGATTTTACGCTTCTCCTCTCGTATATCATGTGGCCCCTCAGGTGGCAACTCATCATATTGATTGTACTCCTCCTCGTCACCAACATTCTCGATGCCTAGTACTCTCCTCTTCCCATACATCACTACATGGAAGTGCTATGCAAGAGGTCTGGCACAAAGAAAATCTGGGTAGCATCGCTGGTAAGAATAAATGGGTCCTTGTGATATGTCATAACTCTACGGTCAACATATGTCTTCCTGCTGTAAGCATCAACCTTTATGATACTAAGAGGGACCCATCTGCACTTGAATAATGCCACCTTCATCCACATATATTAAAGTTCCCAAATTTCTTCAATGGTTCCATAGTACACATGTTTATCATCTTCCTCTATAGTTAGGCATTCTAATCGAACAAAGCTATTCTAATACGAGGTCTTAGCATCACGTTCCTCATTGTAGAACATGTTGCCATTTATGGCGTGCGCTTGGTACTTCATAATCGTCGTTGATGACTTTTGTGCCAACCATGTTGCAAGGTCTTCATCGGGTCCGCTTGCCAAACGATCCTTCAGCCATCTTATATAGTCCTTATTGTATGCATTTGTCTCGGCAGCGGGTAAGTTTCTTCGTCGTATATCCTCCATGTGTTCTGCAGCATAAGCGTCGACTATCAGGCTATTAAGCAGTACCGTCAAATGGGCTTGATCGGCTATATCTCTAGGTGCACAAATCTGTGAGCCAGCAAGGACCAGCTTACCAGCCAGCCTTCCCTCATGGTGAGAGAGGGGCACACCTATAGGTCTAAGTTTCATGTATTCGGTGCAAAACTCACACCTCCTCCACGGTATAACCTTGCAGGATGCTTGCCTTTGGATGACATCGGTTCCGACAACAATGCTTCAATATTCCCATGTACCGCTCGAAGGGATACATGCTGCGAAGAAACACACAACCACAATACTTTATCTCGTCCACGTGGTGCACGGTCAGATGGACCATGATATCAAAGAATGACGATGGGAAGAACAATGATAACCCACAAGTGTAGGGGATCATTTGTAGCCATTTTCGACAAATAAGAGCATCAAACCCAATGAGGAGATAAAGGTAGAACAAATATTTCCTCAAGTTTTGTCGACCACCGATACAACTCAACGCACGCTAATGCTTGCTTTACCTAAAACAAGTATGAAACTATTTTGTAGGTGATAAGATAATTTGCGCGAATAAAACTAAAAGTACTTTGTGGGGATAAAACTACGAGTAAAAAAGCAAGATAATAAAAGTTAGTTGTTTAGTAGAAAGCTTTTGTCAAACAAGAAGGTTATTTGTCCCTAGGCAATCGATAGCTAGACCGGTAACCATTCTTGCAATTTTACATGAGGGAGAGGCATGAGATAACATACTTTCTATAATTGGATCATATGCACTTATGATTGGACCCCTAGGAAGCATCCGAAACTACTAAAGATCATTAAGGTAAAACCCAACCATAGCATTAAGTATCAAGTCCTCATTACTACCATACACAACAACCCCCTTACTCGAGTTTATGCTTCTATCACTCAAGCAACCCACTATAAGAGAATCATGAACATATTGCAACACCCTATAGTGGGGATCCCTCACGTTTTCGCAAGATGGAGGGCACCGTACGACAACACCATAATAAAATATACACTCAAACCAACCAAGGTCGTCGATCAGCCCATAGGACAAAACAGATCCACTCAAACATCATAGGATAGCCACATATCATTGGGAAATATTATATAGTATTGAGCACCATGTTTAAGTAGAGATTATAGCGGGAAAGAGGGGAATTACACCACTTCATAGAGGAGGGGGTGTTGGTGTTGACGGCGGCAAAATTTTTGGTGTAAATCGCCATCACGATGATTGCCTGGCGGCATTCCGGCACCATCGGGAGGGAGGGGGAGAGAGACCCCTCCTTCTTCTTCTTCCTTGGTCCTACCCTAGATAGGAGGAGAGTACCCCGTCTGGTCAATGGCCTCCATGGCGGCAGAGGGGCAGGAGCCCATCCTAGATTGGATCTCCCCCTCTGTTCTCTTCTGTTTCGCGTTCCTGTTTTCTGGCTGAAAACTGTTTCTTATATTCCCAGAGATCAGTAACTCCGACTGCGCTGAGATTTTAACACGATTTTTTCTCTACAAAAATTAGCTTCCTTGTGCTTGAAGGAGAGCTCCAACCGACGTACGAGGTGGGCACAACCCACCAGGACGTGCCTGGGATCCTGGGCGCGTCCTGGTGTGTCGTGCTCGCTGTGGGCCTCCATTTGCGTTGATTCCACTTCCCAAAATTCACAAATATTCCACAAAAAATCTCTATAAATTTTTATCGCGTTTGGACTTTGTTTGATATGGAATTTATGCAAAACAAAAAACAGAAATAAACAGGAACTGGCACTAGACAATGGATCAATAGGTTAGGCCATAAATCATATAAATTTTAGCCAAAAGTATGTGAAAGTTGTATAATATTGGCATCAAACAATAAATAGTAATAGATACGATGGAGACATATCAGCATCCCCAAGCTTAATTCCTGCTCATCCTCGAGTAGGTAAATGATAAAAAGATAATTTTTATGTGGAATGCTACCTAGCATACTCTTGATCATATATCTAATCACGGCATGAATATTAAGACATGAGTGATTCAAAGAAATAGTCTAGTTATTACATGAATACTTTAATACTCAGGCATCCCAACAAAAAATCATGTCTTTCAAAATATCGAGGCTAAAGAACGCTATCCCTACATAATATATAGCCTTGTCATGCTCGATCTTCTTAACACAAAGTATAAATCATGTACTACCTCGGTGTCAGCCAAGCAATTGGTTCATAATTTTTAACGAGCTTCAGCATTTTCAACTCTCACGCAATACATGAGCGCAAGCCATGGATATAACACTATGTGTGGAATAGTATATGGTGGTAGGTTTCAAAGGGGTGAAAGTGGAGAATAAAGGCTCGCATCAACTCAGCGTATCAACTGGTTATGGAGATACCCATCAATAGATATTAATGCGAGGAGTAGGGATTGCCATGCAACAGATGCACTAAGAGCTATAAGTGTATGAAAGCTCAATATGAAAACTAAGTGGGTGTGCATCTAACTCTATAATGAAAAATTCCCACTAGTATATGGAAGTGACAACATAGGAGACTCTCTATATGAAAAACATGGTGCTAAATCACAAGTGTGGAATTAGCATGCCCCTTCTCTCTTTGTCTCGCATTTTTTTCCTAATTTTCTCTTTTTCTTGTCTGGAGCCTCATTCAGACTTGTGGGGGACTCATAGTTTCCATCATCCTTTCCTCACTTGGACATGCTCTAATAATGAATGATTATGATCATCACACTTCTATTTACTTACAACTCAATATTACAACGATAGTAGAACAAAGTATGACTAGAGATGAATGCAATGATATAGCATAGCAAATATATCAAAAAATGGACAAGCCATGGAAACATCATGCTACACTACTGGAATCAGGACATTTGTCGTCTGCCATGGCAGACGGCAAAGACCTTTGTCGTCCGCTAGTGGACGGCACAATTTTGGGCCCAGTGAACTCCGGCAAAGGGGTCCTTTGTTGTCTGCTTCGGTCAAGCGGACGGTAAAGATTCTTTGCCGTCCGCTTGCAGACGGCAAAGGAACTGGACGGCGTACTGCTGACGGCGCCACCGTTAGGTGGCTAACAAACCCCAAGCTTTGCCGTCTGCCCCCCAGCTGGTCTTTGCCATCTGCTGCAGACGGCAAAGAGGTCGTTGCCATCTGCCTCCAGTCCCTCTTTCCCATCTGTTGTAGACGGCAAAGAGGCAAAGCGCCCAGCCTAGCAACATGACAATGAATGCTCAAGTCATCAAAACAAAAGCGATGGAAGTTGCATGGCAATATATCTCGGAATGGTTATGCAAATGCCATAATAGGTAGGTATGGTAGGTGTTTTGAGGAAGATATAATAAGGCTTATGTGTGATATCATATCACGGGGTTTGGATGCACCGGCGAAGTTTGCACCGACTCTCGAGGTGAGAAAGGGCAATGCACGGTACCGTAGAAGCTAGCAAATTGCGGAAAGGTAAGAGTCCGTATAATCCATGGACTCACATTAGTCATAAAGAACTCACATACTTATTACAAAAATTTATTAGCCCTCGAAGCAAAGTATTACTACGCATGCCCCTAGGGGGGAGGTTCGTAGGAGTTAACCATCACGCGCCCCCGACCTTCACACAAAGATAGAAAATCAAGGATAAATTGTGCTCCAACTTCCTATCATAACGGGAGACTATACGTGCATGCTTTAGGAATCACAAACCTTAACACCAATATCTTATTAAATGCTATCATCCACTAGTACCTCCCACATATTATCATCTCTATATCGCAGAACTATTGCAAGGAATCAAACATATCATATTCAATGATCAATAAGTTTTATGTAGGATTTTATGACTAACCATGTGAATGGCCAATTCCCATTGACTCTCTAAATAGATATAAGTGAAGCAAGAGATTATAATTCTTTCTACAAAATACCATGCTCTAATAAATATTTGTGAAGAAAAAGAACATTCTACAAATAACAGTTTTCAATGTGAAGAGAAACAGACAATCCAAACTTCAAATGATATAAGTGAAGCACATGAAGCATTCTATAAAGCCATACTCAAAAGATATAAGTGAAGTGCAATGAGCATTCTATAAATCAGCCATGGACTATCTCATACCAGCATGGTGCATAAAAAAGAGAAAATAAAACAAAAAAGATGCTCCAAGATCTACACATATCACATGAACGAAACAAAAACACAAACATACCGATACTTGTTGAGGAAAGATGGGATGCCTTCCAGGGCATCCCCAAGCTTAGACGCTTGAGTCTCCGTGGATATTTACTTGGGGTGCCTTGGTCATCCCCAATCTTAAACTCTTGCCTCTCCTCCTTCTCCTCATATCGAGACCTCCTCGATGTTCGAACACTTCATCCACACAAAACTTAACAAAAGACTAGTAAGATCCGTAAGTATAATAAAGCAAATTACTAAGTTAAGTATTGTTGCAAACCCATTCATATTTTATATTTGCATAATCCCTGCTGTGTTATAACTTTTCCATGGCTTATACCACTGATAAAATTGATAGTTTCATCAAAACAAGCAAAACAATGCATCAAAAACAGAATCTCTCTTAAATAGAAGAGTCTGTAGTAATCTGAACTTTGACCATACTTTTGTAACTCCAAAAATTCTGCAAACTCGGGAAGAAATAGAAAATTTGTATAGAAATACTATGTAAGAATTTCAGAAACTTTTGATGTTCCAGTGAAAAATGTAAATTCACGCACTGCAGCCAAAGTTTCTATTTTTACACCGCGCATACCAATAGGCAATCTAATCATCCTAAAGGAAAATCCTGGCACATATAATGTATTTGTACAAGGGGATAATTATTTTTGTTGAAAATTTTCTGTGATTCAAGACTCACAAAGTTTCCATGGGCATGAACAAAGTTCACGGGTAGCCCCCACTTTAACGATGCTCATCATCTCTCTCACGTCCACCTTTCTTTTTGTGAAGTTTTAGGTTCCCCTCTATATTTTTTGTTTTAAAAATTTATAAAAGCACACAACAGAATAAAATTACTCTCTAAAACTTCTGGGTTGTCTCCCTGGCAGCGCTTTCTTTAAATCCATTAAGCTAGTCATAAAGTGCTCAAGTAATGGATCCACCCGGATCCCAAGGTATATCAAAGCCAATTTAAATTAGAAAGATTTGTTACTTAGTAGTGGGAACAAACAAACATGTATCATGCATTGAATAAGTCTAACTCTCTTCCTATGCATCGGCATGTCATACAAGAACAATTCATGCACATTAAGTGAAGGCCAATGCATAGTATAAAAAGTTTCTTGCAATTTTATAGTATTGGAAACATAGAGAGGTGAAGATGTAGTTCCACTATCATAATAGTTGTAAATAGGAGCAGCAAGCACATGCATATTATATTCATCAAAGTCATCATGTATAGTAGCAAAACTCAACCGATCAATATAATCCTTAACAAGAGCAAACTTCTCCGATATAGTGTAGTTGGAAGAATTCAACGATAATAGGACTATCATGTGTGGGTGCAATAGCAACAATTTCATAATTAACATAAGGAACTATAGCAAGTTCATCTTCATAAGCATAATTTATATTGGCATCTTGGCCACAAGCATAGCAAGCATCAAGTTCATCAAAAAGGGATATTTCAAACGAATCCAAGGGATCATAGCAATCATCATAGCATTCATCCTTCTGTATGTGCGAAGTGTAATTAAACAATGTATGAGTTAAAGAGTTACTCTCAATAGAATGTGGGCATGGTTGACCAATCCGATGTTCCTCCTTTTGTTCTTCGCTCTCCTCCTCATCTTTTTCATCTAATGAGCTCACAATTTTAGCAACTTCTTCTTCCATAGATCCCTGCAAAATATTAGTCTCCCCTCCCAGGCAGCGGACATTCTCCCAATAAATTCAATAATATCAACACTTTATTCATAGTTATCATAGAAATATTGAAGTATGGAAAAAATTTCATATTTGTAAGAAACATCATCATACTTTTCAATCAAAGAAGCAACTTCATAAGCACCCTTAAAAGTAACAAATTCTTCTATTCGTTCCTCATCATAGTAATCATATATACCATTAGCATAAGAAGCTAAGGTTTCATTATCATTAAATTTGCATGAAAAGGGAAGGTGTGGAGTGTTTATCTCAAGCATAGCTCCCGAGCATACCAATGCAACATATGAATTTGATCCCATAACAATTCCCTTTTTGAGTCAAGCGATAATATATAAAGTTATCACATTGTTCCAACATTACTCCCATTATCAAGTTGAATGGGGTTTTCTCAGGATTATCAAAGTAGTATTCAATACTTTGCACATAACTAGCATCGAGGGTTTTAGGAGGTTCCCCATCTCCATGAGTAGCAAGTACCACTACTTTTTTGGTGTTTCATGTTCCATATCCATAACTAAAGATATAAACCAACTAATAACAGAAAATAAAAATTACTTAGTGATAAAGCAAACAAGCACACGCGAGAATATTCACCCCATGATATTGCTCCCCGGCAACGGCACCAGAAAAAGGTCTTGATACCCACAAGTTTAGAGGACCGTTTGTAGCCTTTTTCGATAAATAAGAGTGTTGAACCCAACAAGGAGCTAAAGGTAGAACAAATATTCCCTCAAGTTCTATCGACCATTGATAGAACTCTATGCACGCTAATGCTTGCTTTACATAGAACAAGTCTGAAACTATTTTGTAGGTGATAGGATAGTTTGCACAAATAAAACTAGAAGTACTTTGCAGGGATAAAACTACGAGTAAAAAGCAAGATAATAAAAGTTAGTTTTTTAGTAGAAAGCTTTTGTCAAACAAGAAGGTTATTTGTCCCTAGGAAATCGATAACTAGACCGGTAATCATTCTTGCAATTTTACATGAGGGAGAGGCATGAGCTAACATACTTTATCTACTTGGATCATATGCACTTATGATTGTACCCCTAGAAAGAATCTGCAACTACTAAATATCATTAAGATAAAACCCAACCATAGCATTAAGTACCAAGTCCTCTTTACTCCCATACGCAACAACTCCCTTACTCGGGTTTATGCTTCTACCACTCAAGCAACACACTATAAGAGAATCATGAACATATTGCAACAACCTACAACGGGGACCCCTAATATTTGCGCGAGATGGAGGGCACCGTAGGACAACACCATAATAAAATATACACTCAAACCAACCACGGTCGTCGATTAAACCTTATGACAAAAAGGATCTACTCAAACATCATAGGATAGCCACATATCATTGGGAAATAATATATAGTGTTAAGCACCATATTCAAGTATAGATTACAGCAAGAAAGAAGGGTGTTACACCACTGCATAGAGGGGAGGGGAGAGTTACTGTTGACGGCGGTGAAATTGTTGGTGTAGATCGTCGTCATGATGTTTGCCTTAGCGGCGTTCTGGCGCCACCGTGAGAGAGGGGGAGAGAGCCCTCTTCTTCTTCTTCTTCCTTGGACTCCCCCCTAGATGGCAGGGGGAGAGAGCCCCCTTATTATTATTCTTCCTTGGACTCCCCCCTAGATGGGAGGAGGTTTCCCCCTCTGGTCCATGGCCTCCATGGTGGCGGAGGGGCAGGAGCCCCTCCTAGATTGGATCTCCCTCGCTGTTCTCTTCTTTTTCGCATTCCTGTTTTTTGGCCGAAAACCGTTCCTTATATTCTTAGAGATCCTTAAATCCAATTATGCTGAGATTTTAACATGATTTTTTTCCAAAAATTATCTTCCTTGCACCCGAAGGAGAGCTCCAACCGATGTATGAGGTTAGCACAACCCACCAGACAACGCTTGGGCTCCTAGGCACGTCCTGGTGTATCATGCTCGTTGTGGCCCTCCGTCTGCATTGATTCCACTTCCCAAAATTCACAAATATTCCAAAAAAAATCTCCTTAAATTTTATCGTGTTTGGACTTTGTTTGATATGGAATTTCTATGAAACAAAAAACATAAAAAATAGGAAGTGGCACTAGACACTAGATCAATAGGTTAGTCCAATAAGTCATATAAATTGTTATCAAAAGTATGTGAAAGTTGTATAATATTGGCATGAAGCAATCAAAAATTATAGATACCATGGAGACGTATCAAACATCTCTAAGTTTGACAATATCCTTGCAATATCAGCTTGTATATTATCCAGCTCTTCAACATCTACCACCTGCTGCCATAGTTTGTTGAAGAAATCACGAAGATCAATCAATGTGTTTCTTATGTGTGTGTCCATCATATTCCTTATGTCCACCGGGAGGATTTGTGTTCACATTATATGGAAATCATGTGACTTCATGTGTGACAACTTATTTTTACCCAAGCTATCATTAACGAGAGTTCTGATGTTTGCAGAGTAGGAAGAGGGTGTCTTAATTGACAACAAAAATGCTAAGAACTCTTTTACTTCTGCTGCAGAGAAATTGTAACTCTGGTGTTGGTGGAGCAATTTGTCATCATCTTCTGCTTCATTCATGCGTTCTGATTGATCACCAAGCATATCGAGTCATGCACCGTCACCATCCTTTCTTTTCCCTTTAATGTTGAGTAGAGTACCAAGGATTCTTTCACATACATTATTATCTACATGCATGACATCAATGCAGTGACGTACACTTAGGAACTCCGAGTAAGGTAATTCCAGAACTTTGATTTCTTCTTAAACAATTGGTCCCTGGGTGTTATTTTTGACGTCGAACCAAATCCCTTGCCAAGCAAAACTTTAATTTATTTAACCATGTTGTGGACTTCTTTCCCATCATAGGGTCTTGGGCCTGTTCCTTTTGCTACCGTACCATCAAATTCGGCTGTCATTTTTGAGTAAGGGTGATTTCTCCTTAAGAACCTACGATGATGCAAATACACGGTTTTGCGTGAGTTGGAAAGAAATCTACTCGTTGTCCTATCCATGCATCTTACACATCCTACTGGTCCCTTTGTTTTCTGCCCGAACTGTTGCATAATGCAAGCATATCTTGAAGGGTGTGCAGCAGCAACGCATGTAGCCAGAAAAAATCCTTAGCGTAGGCATCATAACAGTTCACACTAGACCTCCACAATTTCTGCAGTTCTTCTACCAGTAGCTGAAAGTAAATGTCGATATCATTTCCAGGTTGCTCCGGACTTGGATAATTATTGACATCATGATGTATTTTTTCTTCATAAACAACCAAGGAGGAAGGTTATATATGCACAGAAGCACTGGCCAAGTGTTGTGTTTGGTGTTCATATCGACAAATGGATTAAATCCATCAATACACTCACCTAGCCATATATTTCTAGGATCCTTTACAAAATCTTTAAACTTGTCAGCGATTTGTTCTCACTGAGCCCCATCTTTCAGGTGTTGCATATATTTATCCACAGTTCGCTCATCATGATGCCACCACAACCTCTTTGCCTCTCTAGGGATTGCAAACAAACGCTTCAACCTTGGAATTATAGGCAAGTACCAAACAACCTTGAATGGGATTCCTGTCTTGATCTCTTCGTTCATTTTGTACTTGTCCTTTGCTCTCCTGCGCTTGTATCATGCGTGCTTGCATATGTGACATGAACACAAATCTTTGTACTCACCGTGGTACAACATACAATCATTCACACAAGCGTGTATTTTTTGGACATCAAGTTCCAATGGACAAAAAAAATTCTTCGCTTTGTTCGTGCTTTTGGGGAGCACGTTATCTTATGTAAGAATGTCTTTGAAAAGATTCAACAACGGTGTGAGGCCTTGTTTGATAGAACGCTTTCTGCTTCAAATCTGAGAAGCGTCGGTGTAACACTCAACTTGAAAAAATTCTTTTTGCAACCTGGATACAAATCTTTTTTGGAGGCCGCATCAATGCTTGGCACCTCCTTGTACCCGTCTATATATTTCTCTAGGACCTGGAAATCTGCAATCATAGCAGCAAAATCTGGCATATCATCAAGGACGGTGTTGTTTGCTTCACATTCTTTGTTTTTCTTTGGTTCTTTTGGCATGCCAGTCTTCTGTCTGTAGTTTGACATTTGATCCCCGAGGTTAAATTCATCACCCATGCGACTCTGATCGGGGTTTGGCACCTTGCCGACAGGCAGGTTATTACCTTCATCCATAACCGGCTCTTCACCATGTTTAGTCCATCTTGTGTATCCACCCATGAATCCCCTTTTGTATAAGTGTAACTCAACCTCATCAATTGTAAGTGACACCGTATAGCTACAATCCTTGCATGGACGCGGGACGTAATATTCTTTGCAAATTCTCTTCTTTGTCTGTTCAGCCAAAGCCATGAACTCCTTCACGCCATACCTATTCCTTGAGCTTGTCTAATCCCCCATCCATTCAGATCATTCCACTTGCACACGTTACATCCTTAATGGATACACAAAGATGGGTGAATAAATCACAAGATTTTATTTTCAAAATCTATGGAGGGTGCTGCATAATGTTACCCAGCCATGCAATGACACTAATCAACTAGTCAATTTACACGCATCGTTACCATTATATGAATTTAATACCTTAATTATGCCACTCAAGGAAAATAATACCTTAATTAATTAGCAGCAGCACAGCAATACAGCAGGGTCAAGGAGCAGAGCTTAGCAGGGCACTTGCCTATAGTCCAGGCTCCACTATCCCGCCTACGACCGCAAGGGACGTGCTGCGGTTATGTCGGCGCCGACCACGCGGATTGAGATCCTCCTATATCTCTTGTCGCCAACCGAGGATTGACCTCCTGTCACGCCATCACCACCGACCGACTGAGGATGGACTCTCAATAATGCCGACACCACCGACCGACCGGGGGTTGACCTCCTATCCGTCATCTGCTGCCTCGCTCGCCGCCGACATCTCTATCAGCATAACATTTTTTTGGGTTTCTAGAGAGCGGTTGTTTACCGCACCCATATGTACCAGGAAGCACATCACAAATGGTCATGTTACGGAAACCGTGTACCACACACGTTTCCATCTCACATGATTTGATTTGGAAAACTATGTGTCGTATACAACAAAATGCGATAAATAGTTCCCCCGACCATTATCATCAGATACCATAGTTTTCTCGTCTTCCCCAAATCCCTAAATAGCTTCCAAATCCCTAGCACCCAAATTCCCTAGCGTAGCGCTGAACTTGGGGAAATGCGGACGAGTGGTACTGATGGTTTTAGTGCGGCTGCACCGGTTCGTACAGTCTCTCTTGGCAGCGCCATTGGTGGTGCAACCACGATGGCGGTCACCGCCGAGCACTTGCCTAAGGTCACCAGGAGGCCGGTGTTCTACGGATCCGAATCATCTTGTTAGGTCCCAATCATTCCTCATCTTTTTGGCATGACACACACACACATGAAATCGATCAAATGTTGGATCGAGAGTTTGACTCCAACATACTCCCGCAACATGAGTTCGATTCCGAGTTTTCTGCCATCGAGAAGTACCAAAAGCTGAGTTGTGTGCACGGACACACTCCCGCTTGGCGTGTATGCATGGAGGGATTCGACATTGGCAGACAGTTTATTGGTTGCCCCTTAGAGGTTAGTGATAAGTTAATCCCTTAAGTTCAGTTAATGCCCCCACTCATCCTGATTATTTAACATTTGCAGGGATATGAGGCTTGTGCCTTTGTTAGCTGGCTGGATGATGAATGGCATGGCGAGGCTCAAAGTGTTATCACCAAGCTTGCAGAAGATAACGTAAAGCTCAAGAAGAATCTGACTAATCTGGAGTGTACAATCACTATGTTGAAAGCAAGAAAGAATCAATCACATGCAACAAATGGAAGCAAGAGACAAGAAGGAACTAGCATGTGTAGTTGTAGTTGCCACATTAGCCATCTTCTATGCGTTGTTTGCAATGATCATCAGGGGTTTCGTTTGATTATTAATGGCTACATCAATAAGCAGAGCTCATCTATTGCTTACCAACTGTCCTATGTTAAATGCTTACTAGTTCACACCTGTTGTGTTTCATATAAGTGTGTGGGTAGTTAAACAATGCATCTAGCAAACCGTGTGAACTCCTAAAATGTACACGTGTGAAACATTTGGCATATTAAGAACTGCACAATAGAGGGAATTTAGAGCGACGGGTCGGGTGCACACAATTGCGGTCGATTATATTGAAATTCTAACCGCCTAGCAAGGTGCCAATATAATCTGTCAATACCCCGCTTCAATTTCCATTCCTATTGTCTTCACACCACTCTTTAGTTGCCACCATCTTGATCATCCCGGCCGACCACTCTACACTTCCACGCACACTGCAATCTCGCTTTCTCGCCGGTTGCTTAATTACATAGCGCATCAATGTCGAGCGATAGCTGAAAGCACAATGTGCTCCCTTGGTTGTTTTGATAATTCATGACAACATACATTGTATCTTGGACTAATACTTTTATCTAGTGCATTTCAGAAAAAGTCCATAGAGAGGTGGGTTGGCAAAAAGGAGTGTGGAGAGGATGCCCATGAAGAATAAGGAGAAGGAATAGCATTGGCCAAGCTTCAAGCAAAGGAATCTACATTTTACATTTGTGAGAAATTACTTTGAGTCCATAGGAAAGCCAATACTATTAAAAGGGGGTACTGTTTTGTTGGTGAACAAAATGCTCATACGTGCACAAGTGATAGTCACCACGTACACCCACAAGCTCTTCCACAAAAGTTTGTCCAAAGCCAAACACTCAAAATCAGTGCAACCAACATAATACACTCGCTGCCACCGATTCCAAACCCTAGAGAGACTCAGCCAAACCCTAGATTTTCGGTAAAACTGATATTGCATTCGGTGCCACCGAGTTGGGCTGCCAACTTTTTGTTAGGCAAGTTCACAGTTTCGGTCCCTCCGAAATTGTCAAATCGGCGTCACCGAGATTGGACATTCTGACCGTTGGTCACCTTATCGGTGCAACCGAGATTCCTATATGGGTCTCACCGAGATTCAAAAGTTGCTAAATTTAAGTCACTTTGGTAGAACCGAGATTCACACATCGGTTCCACCGAGTCTGACTTATTGTGTATAATGGTTGGGTTTTTGGAGATGCCTATATATACCCCTCCACCACCACTCACTCGTAGGACAAGCACTCAGAACTATTCCCCACTCATACCTACTAGTTTTCAAAGAGAGAGCCACCTACCCTTGTGTTGAGGTCAAGATCTTCCACTCCAACCATATGGATCTTGATTTCTAGCCTCCCCAAGTTGCTTTCCACCAATCCCATCTATTCCACCAAGCCAAATCTGTGAGAGAGTGATTGTGTGTTGAGGATTCTATCATCTTGAAGCACAAGAGAAAGGAGTTCATCGCATTACCGAGCCTATTACCTTTTAGAGGGTGGTGCCTCCTAGATTGGTTAGGTGTCGCTTGGGAGCCTCCTTTTTCGTGTTGTAGAGTGAACCAAGAAGTTTATAAGGCCAAGGAGATTGCCTACTTCGTGAAGATCTACCCCGAGTAAGGCTAGTCCTCCATGGACATAGGTCGTCATGGTATATTCAAGGTTGCTTATTCATGGAACCCTCCATGGGTAGATCCCTCCGTGGACTCTCGCGGCCGTTACCCTCCATGGGTTGAAGACTCCATGAACGTGGATGTACGATAGCACCACCTATCGGAACCATGGGAAAAATCTTGTGTCCTTCATGCGTTTGATCTCTCTATCTCTACTCCTTACTTTCATGTGCAGTGTCTCTACTTTCCGTTGCTATACTTGATGACTTGCATGTGTTGGGTGTCATAGACTAGTCATGTATGTTAAAACTGCCAACATCTTTTCTTATGCGTGAGGTAGTTTTAAATTCCTCCTTGTAGTCTACTCCCCCCTCTAGACATACACTTCTAGTGATCCCACAATTGGTATCAGAGCATTGGTCTCCATTGCTTCGGCTTCAACACCGTGGAGGAAGATGAATGTGTCTAGTGTGGAGAGTTTATATTTTAGAGTGCCCATTCTTGATGAAGAGTACTATAGTTAATGGAAGAATGCTATGATTGATCTATTTGATAAATTCCATTTGAGAAAACATATTGAAAATCCCTATGTGCTCCCCATTGATGAATTGCATCCCACACACGAAGAGGAAATTTACATTCTTGGTAACCTAAGAACTATCAATCTTATTGTTAAAGGTTTACCAAGATTCATGCTTTCTCAATTGAAGAACTTTGCAATCTTGATGAAATTCTTCATAAAACCATTGCTTTTCACAAAATGAAGCCTGGTGATCCAAACTTTGATAAATGCCTATTTGAGCTTCATGATCTTATGGGTGTTAAAGGAGATGTCACAACTGTCAACAACATCGTTATTGAAGCCATTCGCATTCATAAACTTGAACACTATCATGATCACAATTCTAACGAATCTCTTGTTCTTTATGACGAGGATTTCCAGTTGACGATGATAGTGGAACATGGATACTATGATGAAGATGATTTGTTCGACATTGAGCATGAAAAGATCATGAGGAATCTAAGTCTAATGGCGAACTTTAAGGATTACATGGCCGGCGAAAAAGAGTGGATTCTCGATAGTGGATGCACGGATCACATGACTGGTGATAAAGACATGTTCCTAGAGATCACACCTAATCAAGGTCCTCGGAGGAACATGACCTTTGGAGACAACTCTAAGGGTAAGGTACTTGGCCTTGATAAGGTGGCCATATCTCATGATAGATCAATAAAAAATGTGATGTTTGTTGAATCCCTTGGCTACAATCTTCTTTTCGTATCTAGACTAGCAGACTTTGATTTCAATGTGCTATTTACTAAAGTAGATTGCCAAGTGTTTCAATTTGATAATCATAAAACTCTCATTATCGGTATTCGTAGAGGTGATCTATACATTGTTGATTTCACTAAAAAGGCCCAACCTCATACTTGTCTCATTGAAAAATCATCTAAAGGTTGGCTATGGCATAGAAGGCTTGGACATGTAGGCATGCGCAATCTAGATAAGCTTATCAAGGGCGATCACATTCTTGGTGTTAAAGATCTTATCTTTGACAAGGATAGAACTTGTAGCGCTTGTCAAGCAGGAAAGCAAGTAGGTGGAAGTCATCTCGTTAAGAATATCATGACTACTAGGAGACCACTCGAGTTACTTCACATGGATCTTTTTGGTCCCAATGCTTACTGGAGTCTCGGTGGAAATTCCTATGGTCTAGTTATAGTTGATGATTTTTCCAGATTTACGTGGGTATTCTTTCTTGATGATAAGTCGCAGGTACAAAAGATCTTCAAGAACTTTGCACACAAAGCGCAAAATCAATTTGAAGTGAAGATCAAGAAGGTTCGAAGCGATAACGAATCGGAGCTCAAGAACACCCATGTGGCTACCTTTATTGACGAAGAGAGTATTTCACATGAGTTCTCAGCTACGTACATGCCTCAACAAAATGGAGTTGTTGAGAGAAAGAACCGAACCCTCATTGAGACGGCAAGAACGATGCTTGACGAATACAAGATGCCAAGACACTTTTGGGCAGAAGCCGTGGAAACAACATGTCATGCCACAAACCGACTCTACTTGCACAAACTTGTCAGTAAAATGGCATACGAGCTTCTCACCGGTAACAAACTCCAAGTTGGATACTTTCGAGTATTCGGCTCCAAGTGTTACATTGTCGATAAGCATCGTCGTGCTAAATTTGCTCCTAAATCTCATGAAGGTTTCTTACTTGGTTATGGATCAAACTCTCACACTTACCGTGTCTACAACAACTTCACTCGAAAAGTTGAAGAGACGGTAGATGTGAAGTTTGATGAGTCTAATGGTATGCAAGTCAAACAGTTGCCAAATGATGTAGGTGATAAAGACCCTTAGGAAGCTATCCAAGACTTGCCCATCGGCAAGATTCACCCCACAGAGGTGAAGGAAAGTACTTCATCAACCCAAGTATAAGCTCCTACTTTGGAGCAAGGCTACCGACAACATGACATGGAACCGTCCACAAGTGGTACATGACGAGATGAAGAGGAGGAGGAAGTACATCCTGAAGATCAATCACAACCTCCTTCACCACCACCTCAAGGGAATGACACCTTCAACAACAACAAAGACGAAGGAGATGATGATGAAGAAGAAGCTCCACCATCCAACAATTGGAAGCTAACCCGAGTTCGAGCACAAGTGACCAAGAACCATCCCCTAAACCAAATTTTTGGTGATATAAAAAGCGGGAGAATCACTCACTCTAAAACTCGCTTGGCTAACTTTTGTGAGCATTATTCTTTCATCTCTAGCATTTAACCTTTGAAGGTAGAACAAGCTCTTGAAGACGCGGATTGGGTGAACGCTATGCATGAAGAGCTTCATAACTTTGAAAGGAACAAAGTGTGGACACCCGTGGAGAAATCCAAGGACGAGCAAAATGTCATCGACACGAAATGGGGTTTTCGCAACAAGCAAGACGAAGACGGTCAAGTCGTACGCAACAAGGCTCGCCTCATAGCTCAAGGATATACGCAAGTCGAAGGTATGGACTACGGTGAGACCTATTCTCTGGTTGCTAGACTGGAAGCCATTCGAATCCATATTGCTTATGCTAATCACCATGATATCACACTTTACTAAATGGATATTAAAAGTGCATTTTGAAATGGTGAGATTGAAGAAGAGGTCTATGTTAAGCAACCACCTGGTTTTGTAAATCCTAAGAAACCTGACCATGTTTACAAACTTCACAAAGCTTCATATGGTCTTAAGAAAGCTCCTCGTGCTTGGTATAAATGTCTAATGAAGTTTCTTATTGAAAAAGGATTTGAAATTGGTAAAATTGACGTAGCCTTATTCACAATGAGAGTTAATGGTGAATTATTTGTGTGCCAAATTTATGTGGATGATATTATCTTTGGATCTAATAACCCACAATTCAGTGAGAAATTTGGAAGGTTGATGTCAGAGAAGTATGAGATGTCTATGATGCGTGAGCTGAAATTCTTTCTTGGTCTGCAAATCAAGCAAACGAGAGAAGGTACATTTATCTCTCAAACAATATACACCAAGGACTTAATCAAGAAGTTCAACATGCAAGAGTGCAAAGGTATGAAAACTCCCATGCCCACTAGAGGACACGATGATCTCACTAAGGAGGGTGAACCGGTTGATCAAAAGGTTTATCGATCAGTGATTGGTTCATTGCTTTATCTATGTGCCTCCCATCCCGATATTATGCTTACTGTTTGCATGTGTGCTAGATATCAAGTTGCACCTAAAGAATGTCATCTTAAGGCTGTGAAACATATTGTAAGATACTTGATTCATACACCAAACTTTGGCATTTGGTATCCCAAGGGATCTTCCTTTAATCTTGTTAGCTACTCTGACTCGGACTATGCCGGTGACAAAGTTGATAGAAAATCCACCTCAGTTACATGTCAATTTCTTGGTAGATCTCTTGTGTCTTGGTCTTCCAAGAAACAAAACTCGGTATCTCTATCTACCGCCAAAGCAGAATATATTGCTGCTGGATCATGTTGTGTGCAATTGTTATGGATGACACAAACACTTAAAGATTATGTAATTCATGTTAAAAATCTGCCATTACTTTGTGACAATGAAAGTGCTATTAACATTGGTCATAATCCCATACAACATTATCAAACCAAGCATATTCAAGTTCAACATCATTTCATTCGTGATCATGTTGCCAAAGGAGATATTAATATTAAACATGTCTGTACTAACAAGCAATTGGCCGATAACTTTACTAAGCCACTTGATGAAAAAGTGTTTTGTCACTTGAGGAGTGAGTTGAATATCATTGATGCTTCAAACTTGAGCTAAGCTCACTCGGATGCATGCAAGGGAACGAGATTCATTGATTATTCCATGCTATTACCTTGAATATCATATCTTGGAATTCTATGCTCCCTTGTCTTGCATCTAACCCTTTTGTTGGTACTTGGAAGAACTACACTCCACAAGATTGCCATCAACTCTTATCTTGAGCAATCTTGTCATGACCAAGTATTCACAACCTCGCTTTGATGATGGAAGGAAGTAGACAACAAAACATATTCTTGACATATATCCCTTAATTGCTAAATCTCAAATTGGAATCATGTCATTTGGATATATCATGTTTTTCCTTGTGTGACTAACCCATGTAGGTGAAAAGTGAATGAAAACAACAAGGATTGCTCCCAACTCAAGATGGTCTTTGTCAACCTCGAGCATCCTCATCAAGTTCACCTACAATCGACGTTAAGAACATCACTCAAAGGTATGTATTCATATCCTTGAAAAAGGCTTTACTCCAAGTCATGAGTTAAAGCAACTCAAGTGATATGAAGACATTAAAATGCTTAATCGAAAAATGGTAACCCCATTTTGACCTTAACAATGAGTATGACCTATGATCAAGCATTCTTTCTTGGCTCCTAAGTCAATATACTCTAATATAAGTGACCTAGTCACCGCCCATCATCTAGTTAAGTTTTTTGTTGGTTCACTCTCAAATCCCAAAAATTCTTGGAACCACTCAAATCTCTCCTAGTTGATACCTATCTGTAAATATTCGCAATTGGTACAAATCGGTTGATTCTCTTCCTTGTTTGATTTTCATTTGCAATTTTGTCTTTGATCAATTTTCAAATTTATCCAAGTTTCTAAGTTACACCTTAGAGCCTTCGATACAAAGAACTTGGTTCTATCGATTTAGCAGATGAGCTGCATAACATTACCTCGGTGTCATCCATAAATCTGTCTCGAAGCCACCGACTTTCTGTCATATTTCTGCTTGTACTTGAAATTCAAAATATTCCTTGTGTTCCCTTATGTATTTTCTCCATCCTTCGATGATCCCTTTACAAAAAAGGGGGAGAAATACATTCAAGGATCCCTAACTTAAAGGAGGAGAAGTTCTACAAGATCTCAGTTTATCCAGAGGAAGAGAAATTAATTTCAATGATTCCCTCAAATTTTTGTTTTTGATTTTCTATGACTCCTACATTCAATGACCCTTGATCTCAAGGATCCCACTTTATTCGATGACCCCTATATTTAACCCTACGTCTAACCTTTTTAGTAGTTGATGCCAAAGGGGGAGAGATATATAAAGCTTCAAAGCTAAAAAGGGAGATACACGCTTATGCAAAGGGGGAGATATAATTTAGGGGGGAGGAGAATATCAAGTTTTCAAGTTTTCTCACCCTATTCAACCCCAATATCTACATGCTAATATTCAGGGGGAGAGGATGATCCATCATTTTCGTATCTAAAGGGGAGAAACTTCTAAATGATCTTGGAGACATATCAATTTTAAGGAATCTTCTCTATGTTCTCCACATCTTGGTATCTTTGAGTTCTATTGCCTTTGATTAGTAGAATACTCTTGTGTTTCCTAACATTGTTTTCTCAAGTGTGTTTCTACTACTAGAATGCTCAAGAACTCAAGGTAAGTATATGCATCATATCTTTGATCAAGATGACCTCTTGTTTCTTGCACATATTGTTTGCAAGAGTGAAGTCTTTAATGAGGATACATCTCATTCACATACATTTGATGCGTATAGCCAAGATACACATGACTCATGTTTATCCCTTCTACTACATGTGTGTCCATGCATTCCAAAGCAACTATCCTTTAAATGGATTGCACACATTTAGGGGGAGCAAGTCTAAGTCATGTGTCTCTCAAAGTCTTCATTATATACATGCATAATTTCATTTGAAGCTTTGATTTTATGTTGTCATCAATTACCAAAAAGGGGGGGATTGGAATCACAATGTGCTCCCTTGGTGGTTTTGATAAATCATGACAACATACATTGTCTCTTGGACTAATACTTTTATCTAGTGCATTTTAGATAAAGTCCATAGAGAGATGGGTTGGCAAAAAGGAGTGTGGAGTGGATCCCCACGAAGAATAAGGAGAAGGAATAGCATTGGCCAAGCTTCAAGCAAAGGACTCTGCATTTTACATTTGTGAGAAATCACTTTGAGTCCATACGAAAGCCAATACTATTAAAAGGGGGTAAGGTTTTGTTGGTGAACAAAATGCTCATACGTGCACAAGTGATAGTCAACACATACACCCACAAGCTCTTCCACAAAAGAATGTCCAAAGCCAAACACTCAAAATCGGCGCAACCAACATCATACACTCGGTGCCACCCTAGACAGACTCAGCCAAACTCTATATTTTCGGTACAACCGATACTGCATTCCGTGCCACCGAGTTGGGCTGCCAACTTTCTGTTACGCAAGTTCGCAGTTTTGGTCCCTCAAAAATTGTCAAATCGGCGTCACCGAGATTAGACATTCTGACCGTTGGTCACCTTATCGGCGCAACCGAGATTTCTATATCGGTCTCACCGAGATTCAAAATTTGCTAACTTTAAGTCACTTTGGTACAACCGAGATTCACACATCGGTTCCACCGAGTTTGACCTATTGTGTGTAACGGTTGGATTTTTGAAGATGCCTATATATACCCCTCCACCACCACTCACTCGTAAGAGAAGCACTCAAAACTATTCCCCACTCATACCTACTGATTTTTTGAGAGAGAACCACCTACCCTTGTGTTGATGTCAAGATCTTCCACTCCAACCATATGGATCTTGATTTCTAGCCTCCCCAAGTTGCTTTCCACCAACCCCATCTCTTCTACCAAGCCAAATCTGTGAGAGAGTGATTGTGTGCTGAGGAGTCTATCATCTTGAAGCACAAGAGCAAGGAGTTGATCGCATTAACAAGCCTATTACCTTTTGGAGGGTGGTGCATCCTAGATTGGTTAGGTGTCGCTTGGGAGCCTCCTATGTAGTGTTGTGGAGTGAACCAAGAAGTTTGTAAGGGCAAGGAGATCAGTTACTTCGTGAAGATCTACCCCAAGTAAGGCTAGTCCTCCGTGGACGTAGGCCGTATGGTATAGTCAAGGTTGCTTCTTCGTGGAACTCTCCGTGGGGAGAGCCCTTCATGGACTCTCGCGACCATTACCCTCTGTGGGTTGAAGACTCCATGAATGTGGATGTACGATAGCACCACCTATCAGAACCATGGGAAAAATCTTGTGTCCTTCATGCGTTTGATCTTACTATATCTACTCCTTACTTTCATGTGCAATGTCTCTACTTTCCGCTGCTATACTTGATGACTTGCATGTGTTGGGTGTCATAGACTAGTTATGTATGTTAAAACTGCCAACATCTTGTCTTATGCTTGAGGTAGTTTTAAATTCCTGCTTATAGTCTATCCCCCCCTCTAGACATACACTTCTAGTGATCCCAGAATAGCGAGGACGACAGTTCCGCTAGTCTGGGATCAACCACAGAATCGTCGCGCTCGTCTTCCATGAGTCCCGCATCAAGCCCTGGCCTCCATTTTATCTGACTCATGCAAGGGACACCGCCGGAGTCATCAGACGACAACCAAACGGATGAGGAGCTGCCGAAGGACGAAGAAGACGACAACAATGAGGAGGAGGAGAAATGGTCGGACAAGGAGGAGGACAACGAGGAGCGCTGAAGGACGAAGAAGATGACGACAATGATGAGGAGGAGGAATTGTCGAACAAGAAGGACGACGACGAGGATACCAACGACGATGGCGATGAAAATCCAGCGGTCAGCGGCAAGAAGCGTCCACGTCAAGACAATCGTGTGGGGCCATCTAACAACAACAAGGAGAAGTAAAATAGACTGTAATCCTTAAATCTATTGTCGTTTTCTCATATTTATTCCTTAACTTTGTCTATCCTCTCGATCTCATCACAAACGGTTAAGAATACAAATTTGTCAGAGATCATTCACAATATCACACACATTTGGTTTCTCGAATTGTGTGCCTTGTCGAGCACACAATTCAAAACAACAAATCGTATGTGTTGTCCAGAATTATAGCACACAATTATGATTATCAAACTGTTTGCAGCCTATCACACACCTTGTTACGCCGCATCGTTTGTGTTCTTTCGTATCATCGCAAACAGATCATCTGAGGGACCTGTATATCGTACATCACACACATCTATGTTTGATTAACCGTTTGTGCTATTTTGCCTCATCACAAATAGTTCTTAAAAGTCAAATATCTGCCGTAGATCGCACACGCAAATATTTTATGAATCGTATTTGATGGATCCTCCATCACACACAGCTCATGTCATTGGCGACGGAGCTTGAACTATACTGTTTGCGATTCATCCATCGCACATAGTTTCGTCGAAGGTTCTCTGATTGTAGTGTAGCGTTAGCAGTGTCCGGCAGTAGTGAATTATGCTTTAGTAAGAATATTGGTGTTAAGGTTTGTGATTCCCTATGCAAGCACGAAAGTCAATAGTTATGCAATGAAATTACACCCTACTTATGGTGCATTATTTGGTGTTAGTTATGCTTAATGCCCGTTTATGAGAATTTTTGTTTCTTGTTTGGTTGCTTCTCAATCTATTTGCTAGCCTTCATTTGTACTAAGTAGAAATACTACTTGTGCATCCAAATCCTTACATCTAGTTTGCCATATGAGTCCACCATACCTACCTATATGCGGTATTTCCATGTTGTTCCAAGCAAATTTGTATGTGTCATCTCTAATTTTCAAAATGAATTTACTTTTTGTGTGCTCATACCTCTCATGAAGCGAAAGGGGGTGGCCGATATTTTCCATGCTAGATGTGTTATTCTCAAGATGAATGTTTATTCACTTGTCATTGCATGAGATTACGACGGTAATAGGGATGCCTAGTCCCGAAATGAAAAAGAAATTTACTTTATGTTATAAGATAATAAATTCCTTGGAAAGTGTTGGTATGGAGGGCAACCATGGATTCGGCTAGCCATGTATTGTGAAAGAATGGTCTAAAAAGGAATAAACTTTATTTTCTGTTTGGGAACCGCTTATGATATATCTAGCATGGAAAGGTATTGAAAGATCTCAATCATTTTCGTTAATAGGAAAGGCATGTCACCCAAAATATTTTTCTCTCTCAATTTGAACTTTGAGCTCTTGCACCTCTACAAATCCCTACTTCCCTTCGCGAAGGGGCTATCTATTTACTTTATGCAATTTTTACTTTTATTTGAGTCTCCATCTTCTCTTATAAAGCACCAACTAGGGGGCACTATGATCATACTTGAGCATTGGGTGTAGGTAATATTTGAGTGTGTTTCATGAATGGATCAATGATTGAGCATGATGGGTTAGGGATAACTTTCTTTAGTGTTGATATTTTGAAAGACATGGTTGCTTGTTGGTATGCTTGAGTATTAAAGTATTCATGTCAAAACTAGACTATTGCTTTGAACCATCTAAAAGTCCAAATGTCCATGCTACAAAAGAAAAGAATATGTGATGAACATGTTAGGCAACATTCCACATCAAAAATTCTGTTTTTATCATTTACCTACTCGAGGACGAGCAGGAATTAAGCTTGGGGATGCTGATATGTCTCCAACGTATCTATAATTTTTGATTGTTCCATGATGTTATATTATCAATCTTGGATGTTTTACAATCATTTTATAGAAACTTTATATCATTTTCTGGGACTAGCCTATTGACATAGTGCCAAGTGCCAGTTGCTATTTTTTGCTTGTTTTTTACTTTGCAGAATATCAGTACCAAACGAAGCCCAAACATTGTGAAACTTTTTGGAGATGTTCTTGTCCAGAAGACATCCGGTGGGCCAAAGAAGTGCCAGAGAGGAAGGCCGAGGAGGGCACAAGACACCAGGGCGCGCCAGAGGTCCCTGGCATGTCCTGGTGTATCGTGCCCACCTCAGGACACCTCTCCACCACCTATAATCTCTATAAATACCCAAATAATTCAGAAACCCTAGGGGAGTCTATAAACACAATTCCATCCGCCACAAGTTCCAGAACCGTGAGATCCAATCTAACATCATAGGGGTGCATCATCTTCATGGGTGCCTCTCTAATGATGCGTGAGTAGTCCACCATAGACCTACGGGTCTGTAGGCAGTATCTAGATGGCTTTATCTCTCTCTCTCTCCCTTTTGATTCTCAATATAATGGTATCTTGGAGATCTATTTGATGTAATGACTTTTTGCGGTGTGTTTGTTGGGATCCGATGAAGTTTGAGTTCAAGATAAGTTTCTATCCATGAATATTATTTGAGTCTTCTTTGATCTCTTATATGAATGGTTACTTATAGCCTCGTATTTATTCTTCGAATCTTTGGTTTAGTTAGGCCAACTAGATCGTTTTTTCTTGCCATGGGAAGAGGTGCTTTGTGATGGGTTTGATCTTTCGGTGTCCTCTCCCAGTGATATAAGGGGCAGCAAGGCACGCATGTACCGTTCCTATTAAGGATAACAAGATGGGGTCTATTCCTACATGAATAGATCTTGTCTACATCATGTCATCGTTCTTATTGCATTACTCCGTTTCTCCATGGACTTATACTAGATGCATGCTGGATAGCGGTAGATGTGTGGAGTAATAGTAGTAGATGTAGAATCGTTTTGGTCTACTAATCTCGGACGTGATGCCTATATAATGATCATCGCCTTGGATATCGTCGTGATTATTTGATCTTCTATCAATTGCCCAATAGTAATATGTTTACCCACCGTGTGATGTACACATGAGAGAAGCCACTAGTGAAACCTACGACCCCCGGGTCTATCTTTTAAAATATTGCTTTCTAATCTATCTTTTTCCGCATTTGCTTTCAGATCTACTATTCCAAAAACCCAAAAATACCTCGCTGCAATTTTTATTTGCATATTTTATTTTGTGTTCTTGCTCAATCTATTTATCCAATCTCATACAAACCGATCTATCTTTTATCGTGGAGAGATTGACAACCTCTCTTACGCGTCGGGTTGCAAGTATTTGTTCTTTGTGTGCAGGTACCGTTTACATAGTGTTCCTTGGTTCTCGTACTGGTTCGATAACCTTGGTTACATAACTGAGGAAAATACTTACCATAGCTATGTTGCATCATCCCTTCCTCTTTGGGGAAATACCGACGCGGTCTTAAGCCACGTCAGAGCCATGTGCTCATGGTAAGCATATTTGGTGTCTTCGGGGCAACCCTCCTCTTCCTCCTTCGCTTCTTCTTATTGAATGGCCTTGACCTTCAAATCAAGGTTGGGTGAATACTTCTTTGACCGTTGAACATGAGATAGGACATTGCCAGAGGTCTTGTTCAAGATGTTCATTGCAATGAATTCATCCAACGCATAACTCGAGGAAAAGGAGTGGAGGTACGGTCTTTGATAGATGATGGAGGACCTGGCCTTGTTCAATGGCATGATAGCCTTGAGAAACTTAAGCTCAATACAATTTCCATTCGCATCATGTCTCCCATGATCTTGAAGAGCAACAACAAGGGTTGTCACCCTTCGGTAATGGCGTAAAGCTTGCGAGGGTCCTCATGTTTAATCATCACAAACTCATCGGCCTCATCAAGAACCACCTCAAAGTTTGATCCTTGAATACTTGAGATTCCCTTGAACATGGATACAGTATGTTCGCAACAATCCTTTACATGAGTGAAGGGATGCAACTAAGCAAGATCTTCTATTGGGACAACAGACTAAAGAATGAACAAAGCAGAGTGATTGAGTTGATTGTCGACCTATTCTCTTGGGGTGAGATTTCTTGGATCATGTGGGTAGTACCCTTGCTCAATGATTCTACAAATTTGAGTTGAGCTGTGATTCAAATGAGACTTGATACGAAAAACCCAATTAGCAAAAATCATTCTTAACAAGTTTAGTAGCAGGACCGAGGTTGATAATATGCGGTGGGTGAACCGGTCCACCATAGACCACGGGAGGGGGAACCGAGGCAAAGGTATCCGTTCCACTATTTCCTTGAGGAAATTTGTTCTTATCATTACTAGCCCCCTCCTTACCAGAGTGGACATCCGATGTCGAGGTAGCGGGATTAACCAGTTGCAACGGTTGGGTAGAAAGTTTGAGATTAAGGAATTCTTTAAACATGGATTTGACCTCAGTTGTCATGGAGGATCTAAGTGAGGCCATAGGCACATTTAAATCCTCATGAGAGACCGTGATCACACCCACGGCCTCTGGCAATTCCACCCCCCTAACATCATCGTCACCCATACTCTTTGGGTGGTAAAACCCTTAATAAAGAGACGAGGCTCTCGTATCAATTGAAAGGATCGATATGGTTGACTAGAGGGGGCATGAATAGGCAACTACCACTTTTTAACCTTTTCTTAACAAATGAGTTTTAGCAACAAATAGTTTGTCTAGATATGCAACTAGGTGAGCAACCTACATGATGCTAACCAGGACAAGATAACAAGCAAGAAAATAATACAACACTGGTAAGCTTGCACAAAGTAAAGGTAAGAGATAACCACAAGTGGGATGGAGAAGATGAGGATGTGTTACCGGAGTTCCTTCCCTTTAAGGGGAAGTACGTCTTCGTTAGAGCGGTGTGGAGGCACAATGCTCCCCATGATGCCACTAAGGCCACCATACTCTCCTCACGCTCTCACACAATGCGAGATGTCGTGATTCCACTAGTGGTGCACTTGAAGGCGGCAACCGGACCTTTACAACAAGGTTGGGGCAATCTCCAAAAATTAATTGGAGGCTCCCAACAACACCACGAAGCTTCACCACAATGGATTATGGCTCCAAGGTGACCTGAACCATCTAGGGTTCTCAAGCACCCAAGATTAACAATATCCACAAGGGATTAGTGGGGGGAATCAAATTTCTCTTGGTGGAAGTGTAGATCGGGGCCCTCTCAACCAAACCCTAGAGCAACAACAAGTTTTGTTGGCTAGGGAGAGAGATCGGGCTAAAATGGAGCTTTGGAGCAACAATGGAGCTTGGGTATGGAAGAGGTGGTCTTGTTGGGGAAGAAGACCCCCTTTTATAATGGGGAAGAAATTCCAACCGTTATCCCCACTCAGCCCGCACATAGGCGGTACTACTGCTTAGAGGAGCGGTACTACCGCTTGAGCGGCTGAGGCAGTTGACCAAAGCAGAGGCACAGGGAGTGCTAGTACTGCCGGAGCGGTACTACCACTGGGCAGTGGTAGTACATCGCCCTACTGCCTCTCAAGTAAGCGAGTGAGTCATGGAGGACAAAAGAGTAGCCGATAGTAGCGGGCGGTACTACCGCTGGCTACTACCTCCCTACTACCACTCAACCCGTGTAAGGGCATATTTCTCCTTAAGTGGTTTTTGTGATTTATGACAATACCTTTGCGGACTAATCGTGTGCATTGAGCATTTCAGATATCTCATGTCTAGGCACAAGACGATTCGGTGCCCCTCGGAGCTTATCGAAGACGGTTGTTCTCTACGTTTCCTTTCGGTGGATTTCAGTCGTAGGAAAGTCGTACTGTCAAGAGGGGGTCCGCTTCAAAAAGGTTTGGGAGGAATCAACACCTACACATCTATCCTGTTTGCACCACCTTTCCTTTACTTTGATGGAGCACTAGCTGTTTTCATCTTCTATGCAAAGTGTAGCATGTGGGGTACTTGTGTTCAGTGGCCAGTGGTAGTACCGCTCAAGGGAGCGGTAGTACCGCAGGAGCCCGCGGTAGTACCGCTCAGGGGAGCGGTAGTACCACTGAGCCCTTCCCTAATACATACGCCTATGGTACTAGGCGCGGATGTAATCTTTTACATCCGCCCTAGTATGGTAGTACCGTGATGCAGTTCCGATACTACCGTGCCGGACTTTTTCATAGTTTCATCCTCAGCAGATGTAGGCATGGAAGTAATTTTTTACTTCCATGCACCTCCAAGTGCCAGTCTCTATCGACCGTGCGGTAGTACTGTATGGGATCGCGGTAGTACCGCTCCGGCGGTTCTACCGCCAGCTGCCTAGTGCATTCGGCCTAAGATTGATACTCCCATGCGAGCGGTAATACCACAGGTCTCAGTGGTAGTACCACAAGCCCTTGCGGTAGTACTATGGTCTGCTGCGGTAGTACCGCGTCGCACGGGGCTGAGGGTGGGGATAACGGTTTGATCCTTTCCCCCACTATAGAAGGGAGGTCTTCTTCCTCAAGAAGATTACCTCTTCCTTCCCAAAACTCCATTGTTGCTCAAATCTCCATTTTATCCCAATCTATCTCCCTAGCCAATCAAGCTTGTTGATTTTGTAGGGTTTGTTTGAGAAGGCCCCGATCTACACTTCCACCAAGAGGAAATTTGATTCCGCCCCACTAATCCCTTGCGGATCTTGTTACTCTTGGGTGTTTGAGCACCCTAGACGGTTGAGTTCACCTCGGAGCCACATTCCATTGTGGTGAAGCTTCATGGTGTCGTTGGGAGCCTCCAATTCAGTTGTGGAGAATTCCCCAACCTTGTTTGTAAAGGTTCAGTCGCCACCTCCAAGGGCACCAATAGTGGAATCACGGCATCTCGCATTGTGTGAGGGCGTGAGGAGAATACGGTGGCCCTAGTGGCTTCTTGGGGAGCATTATGCCTCCACACCGCTCCAACGGAGACATACTTCCTCACAAGGGAAGGAACTCTGGTAACACATCCTTGTCTCCACTGGCTCCACTTTTGGTTATCTCGTACCTTTACTTCTTGCAAGATATTATTGTGTTGTCTCCCTTGCTTGCTTGTGTACTTGTTGTGTTTAGCATCATATAGCTAAGCCTAAATTTTTAAGGAAAAGTTAAAAAGTGTTAGTTGCCTATTCACCCCCTCTAGTCAACCATATCGATCGTTTCAATTGGTATTAGAGCCACGTCTCTTTATTAAGGGTTTCACCACCCGAAGAGTATGGCTAGCGAAGAGGAGTGTGTGGGAGAACTTCCCGAGGCCGTGGGAGTGAACACGGTAACACACGAGGAATTGAATGAGGCCTTGTACTTACTCAAATCCTCCATGGCGACCGAGGTTCAATCCATGTTCAAAGATTTCCTTAATACTCTTAAAATGTCTACCTATGCGGTGCAAGTGATCAAACCCACTAACTCGACATCGGATGTCAACTCCGGTAAGGAGGGGGCTAGTGCTGACAAGGATAATCATTCTCAAGGAGTTAATGGGTCAGGGAGCTTTACCTCAGTTCCCCCTCCCGTGGTCTAGGACTGGTGTACCCACCTCATATAGTTAATCTTGGTCCTCCTCCTAAACTTGTTAAGAATGATTTTGCTAACTCAGTTTTCAGTATCAAGTCTCATTTAGATCACAACTCAATTCATCTCATGAGAGTCATTGAAGAAGGATACTATCCTCATGATCCACGCAATCTTACTCCAAGAGAACAAGCAGATAAACAGCTAAATTCTTCCGCCTTGCTCATACTCCAAGATGCTATTCCTACTGAAGACCTACCTCACCTGCGGCCCTTCACTGTTGCTAAAGAGTGTTGGGAACACATCATCTCCATGTACAAGGGCAGTTCAAGCATTCAACGGTCAAACTATGAAGTTGTCCTTGATCAGTCAGATGAGTTTGTGATGATAGAGGATGAGGAACCACGTGAGGTCTATAGAAGGGTGACCGCTCTCGCTGTTTCCCTCAAGGATCATGGAAGCAAGGATGTGGATGATACTTGGATCAAGCGTAAGTTTCTAAAGGCCATCATGCCCTACAACAAAGCCATGTCCGCTATCATCCGTCATAGGCCGGACTTTCACACCTTGTCTTCTGGTGATGTGTTGGATGAATTTATTGCAATGAACATCCTGAACACGACAGCTGACAATGTTGTAAAGGGTCAAAGAAATCCTCTCCCAATCTTGCTTTGAAGGCCAAGGTCAGTCAAGAGGAGGAAGAAGAAGAAGTATAAGAAGAGGGTTGCCTCGAGGACACCAAATATGCTTATCATGAGCACATGGCTCTTGTGTCCAGACAATTTTGGGGCAACAAGAGAAATGCAAGGCCCAACTTCTCCAAGAACAACTCAAATGGGTCAAAGGGCAAGCAACGTGTGAGAACATGCTACAACTGTGGTAATGTGAGTCACTTTGTGGTGGATCGCCCATATGAGAAGAGGGAAGACAATGGTGGCAAGCTCATTCGCAAAGATAAGGCCAAGTCCTTCCCCAACAAAACCAACTTCATCAAGAAGGCCCCTCACAAAAAATTGGTGGCTCAAGAAGAGTATGCCTCGGATGATGATGTTGATGACGAAGACACAAGCGGTGAAGGAATGGCAATGGCATCCGTGGCAATTGCTTCCTCTACCCCAACAAAGGTGTCACTCTTCGACGCCCCCAATGAGAACATCGTCGCAAGGTGCCTCATGGCTAAAGGTATCACCAAGGTAACCTCCAACGCCAAAACCTCAAACATTAAGACTTCTATTTCTTCCACTTTGTCTCTAAAATGTGTGGATGAACATGAGGAGGGGAAAGAGGACAAAAATGAGTTTGACAAATTCATGTGTAAACTCAAGGGAGAGTACAAGAAGCACTTCGTTGCTCTCTTGGAACAACTTGGTGAGGCCCATGACACTATTGAGTCTCAAGAAGAATTTCTTGAGGAGTTGAGAGGCCATAGTCATGATTATGCCGACGAGATAGCGGATCTATCTATTGCTCTTGAGGAAGAGTGAGGTCTTCGTATGACTCTTGAGGAGTGACAAAATGATGATCTTGCTAAATTACGTAAAGATTATGATAATGCTATTGTTCTTGACCGTGTGCTCAAGTCTGAAAAGGTTGCACTTGGGGTTGACCATGATCAACTCAAGGATGAGCTTGACACACTTGACAATGCTCACAATGCGTTGAAGTGTGCTCATGCCTCTCTTAAGGAGTCGCATGATCAACTCCAAGTGAAACTCACTAAGGAGATTGCCACGTGTCATCCTTTTGTTCTAATTGATAATGCATCTGCTACTAACCCGTGTTGTGAGCATCCACATCTTGTGGAGGAAAATGCTAAGCTAAAAGAGCAGCTTGAAAAGGGCTTGGTGACGTGTGTCCAAGGTGAGAAGACGCTCAATAACCTTTTGAGTAATCAGAAGGAAGTTGTGGCAAAAGAAGGTCTAGGTTTGCACCCAAAAACAACAACAAGAAGAAGGTGAACACCAAGGAGGTTCCACCGCTCAAGGAAACCTTTGTAAGAGAAGGAGAAGGTCCTCATGAGGAGAAGAAATACAAGGATATAGTTGGGAATGCCAAGAAGGACAAGAACACCCACCCCAACAAGACCGGCAACTTTAACCCCTCTTATGTTTTGTGTCGTGCTAGTGATGGGCATGTTTATGCCAAATATGCTGGTTCTTATTATGAGTACATTGAATGGTGTATTTGGGTTCCTAATGTTGGAAATATGCCCTAGAGGCAATAATAAATTAGTTATTATCATATTTCCTTGTTCATGATAATCGTTTATTATCCATGCTATAACTGTATTGATCGGAGACTTAAATGCATGTGTGGATACATAGACAAAACCATGTCCCTAGTATGCCTCTAATGGACTAGCTCGTTGATCAAAGGATGGTTAAGGTTTCCTAGCCATGGACATGAGATGTCATTTGATAACGGGATCACATCATTAGGAGAATGATGTGATGGATAAGACCCAAACTACAAACATAGCATATGATCGTGTCAGTTTATTGCTACTGTTTTCTGCATGTCAAGTATATGTTCCTATGACCATGAGATCATGCAACTCACGGATATCGGAGGAGTGCCTTGTGTGTATCAAACGTCGCAACGTAACTGGGTGACTATAAAGGTGCTCTACAGGTATCTCCGATGGTGTTTGTTGAGTTGGCATGGATCGAGACTGGGATTTGTTACTCCGTGTGACGGAGAGGTATCTCAGGGCCCACTCGGTAATACAACATCACAACAAGCCTTGCAAGCAATATGGCTAAGTGTTAGTCACGGGATCTTGTATTACGGAACGAGTAAAGAGACTTGCCAGTAACGAGGTTGAACTAGGTATGGAGATACCGACGATCGAATCTCGGGCAAGTAACATACCGAAGAACAAAGGGGACGTTATACGGGATTAACTGAATCCTTGACATAGAGGTTCGACCGATAAAGATCTTCGTAGAATATGTAGGAACCAATGTGGACGTCCAGGTCCCGCCATTGGTTATTGACCGTAGAGGTGTCTCGGTCATGTCTACATAGTTCTCGAACCCGCAGGGTCTGCACACTTAAGGTTCGGTGACGTTTCGGTAGTGTAGAGTTATGTATGGTGGTGACCGAAGGTTGTTCGGAGTCCCGGATGAGATCCCGGACGTCACGAGGAGCTCCGGAATGGTCCGGAGGTAAAGATTCATATATAGGAAGTCCCAGTTTGGTTTCCGGAAAAGTTTCGGGCTCATCGGTAGTGTACCGGGAGTATCGGTATTGTACCGGGAGTGCCGGTAGTGTACCGGAGGACCTCCGGGAGGGGTATTTCGACCCCAAGAGGTCCATGGGCTGTGAGAGAATAATAACCAGCCCTTAGTGGGCTGGGAAAACAGCCACAAAGGCCCATGGCGCAGGAGAGAAAGTCCTAAAGCAAAAAGTGGAAAATCAGCCAATAGGAGGCAATCCTACTCCAACTAGGATTGGAGGTGAAGTAGGATTGCTCCCACCTCCTATTTCGGCCGACCCAAAGGCCTTGGCTGCCTCTCCTCTCCTCTCCTCCTATATATACTAGTGGATTGGGTGGTTTTTGGACAGAATTTCCGGCCACGTGCTACCCGTTCCACCGGTGCATAGTTTCTCCTCTAGATCGTAGTTCCGCAGTGCTTAGGCGAAGCCCTGCCGGAATTGCTCCACCACCATCACCGGAGCGCCGTCACGCTGCCGGTGAACTCTCTCTCCTCTCCACCCCTCTTGCTGGATCAAGACGGTGGAGATCGTCATCAAGCTGCACGTGTGCTGAACGCGGAGGTGCCGTCCGTTCGGTACTAGATCGGAAGGATCGTGATCAAGGCCACGAGACGTTCGTGATTGGATCGTGGGACGGATCGTGACGAGATCGTGGGACGGTTCGTGATTGGTTCGCGGGACGGTTCGTGATTGGATCGCGGGACGCTCGGCGATTTGGATCGCGAAGAAGTTCGACTACACCAACCGCGTTTCTTAACGCTTCCCGCTTAGCGATCTACAAGGGTACGTAGATCCACTCTCCCTCTCGTAGATGCTCATCACCATGGATAGGTTTGCGTGTGCGTAGGAAAATTTTTGTTTCCCATGCGACGTTCCCCAACAGTGGTATCAGAGCTAGGTTGATGGTTCGATGAGATCTCGAGTAGAACACAAAAGGTTTGTGGGCGTTGATGCTTAGATTGCTTCCTCCCTTGGTTGGATTTTGGTTCAGCGGGATTGTGAGATGAAGCGGCCCGGACCAACATTACTCGTACGCTTACGAGAGACCGGTTCCCTCGACGCAACTTGTTGCTTAGATGGCTTGCGGGTGACAGTTTCTCTCACTTTAGTTGGATCGGATCCGACAAAGGCGGTCCTTGAGAAGATTGAAAAGCAATCTATGTATCACCGTTGTGGTTTATACGTAGGTGAGAATCGTTCTTGCTAGATACCCGTAGCAGCCACGTAAAACATGCAACAACAATTAGAGGACGTCTAACTTGTTTTTGCAGGGTATGTTGTGATATGATATGGCCAATTACATGATGAGATATATGTGATGTATGAGATGATCATGTGATGTATAGATTATCACGACTTGCATGTCGGTGATTACGGCAACCGGCAGGAGCCATAGGGTTGTCTTTAATTATTGTATGACCTGCGTGTCAATCATTAAGCGCTATGTAATGCTTTACTTTATCGCTACGGTAGCAATAGTAGTAGAAGAATGCAGGGCGTGACAACCCCGATGGCGACACGTTGATGGAGATCAAGATGATGGAGATCATGGTGTCATGCCGGTGACGATGGAGATCATGCCGGTGTTTCGAAGATGGAGATCTTAAACACAAGTTGATAGCCATATCATGTCACTTATGAATTGCATGAGATGTTAATCCTTTTATGCACCTTGTTTTGCTTAGTACGACGGTAGCATTATAAGGTGATCCCTCACTTAAATTTCAAGATGAACTGTGTTCTCCCCGAGTGTGCACCGTTGCGAAAGTTCGTCGTGTCGAGACACCACGTGATGATCGGGTGTGATAGACTCTACGTTCACATACAACGGGTGCAAGCCAGATTTGCACGTGCAGAACACTCGGGTTAAACTTGACGAGCCTAGCATGTACAGACATGGCCTCGGAACACAAGAGACCGAAAGGTCGAACATGAGTCATATAGTAGATATGATCAACATAATGATGTTCACCATTGAAGCCACCTTAACTCACGTGATGATCGGACTTGAGTTGGTGAATTTGGATCATGTGACACTCAGATGACCCGAGGGATGTCAATTTGAGTGGGAGCTTTAGTAATTTGATTAACTAAACTCATTATCTTGAACAATAGTCTAAGTAACCTTTGCATATTTATGTTGTAGATCAATGGCTCGCGCAGTAGCACCCCTGAATTTTAATGCGTTCCTAGAGAAAGCTAAATTGAAAGATGATGGAAGTAACTTTGTTGACTGGGCCCGTAATCTGAGGATTATCCTCACGGCTTCCCAGAAGTCATATGTCCTTGATGCACCGCTTGGTGACCAGCCAGAAGACATGACCTCCGAAGACGTTAAGAACGCTTGGGAGGCTCGTGCTGGAGACTACTCAATAGTTCAGTGTGCAATATTGTATGGCTTAGAACCGGGACTTCAAAGACGTTTTGAACGTCATGGGGCATATGAGATGTTCCAGGAGTTGAAGTTTATCTTTCAAAAGAATGCCCGGATCGAGAGGTATGAGACCTCCGATAAATTCTATGCTTGCAAGATGGAGGAGAATGGGTCTATTAGTGAGCACATACTCAGAATGTCTGGGTACTCAAACCGTCTAGCGGAGTTGGGAATTACCCTTCCGCCGGAGGCGATCACTGATAGAGTTCTTCAATCGCTGCCACCTAGTTACAAGAGCTTTGTGATGAACTATAACATGCACGGGATGAACAAGTCAGTCGCCGAGCTGTTTGCGATGTTGAAAGTCGCTGAGTCTGAAATCCAGAAAGAACATCAAGTGTTGATGGTCAATAAAACCACTAGTTTCAAGAAAAACGGCAAAGGCAAAGGCAAGAAGGGTAAAACCAAGAAGGATGGCAAAGCAGTTGCTACTCCTACAAAGAAGCCTAAGCATGGACCTAAGCCAGAAACTGAGTGCTTTCATTGCAAAGGAACTGGTCATTGGAAGCGGAACTGCCCCAAGTACCTGGCTGGCAAGAAGGCGGCCAACGACAAACAAGGTATATATGATATACATGTTATTGATGTGTACCTTACTAGTTCTCGTAGTAGTGCCTGGGTATTTGATACCGGTTCGGTTGCTCACATTTGCAACTCAAAACAGGAACTACGGAATAAACGAAGACTGGCAAAGGACGAAGTGACGATGCGCGTGGGAAATGGTTCCAAGGTTGATGTGATCGCCGTCGGCACGCTCTCTCTTCGATTACCATCAGGATTAGTGATGAACCTAAATAATTGTTATTTAGTGCCTGCGTTAAGCATGAACATTATATCTGGATCTTGTTTATTGCGAGACGGTTACTCATTTAAATCAGAGAATAAAGGTTGTTCTATTTATATGAGTAATATCTTTTATGGTCATGCACCCAATGTTAGGGGTTTATTCATATTGAATCTTGATAGTGATGACACACATGTTCATAACATTGATGCCAAAAGATGTAGAGTAGTTAATGATAGTACCACTTTCTTGTGGCACTGCCGTTTAGGTCATATTGGTGTAAAACGCATGAGGAAGCTCCATGCTGATGGACTTTTGGAGTCACTTGATTTTGAATCACTTGACACATGTGAACCATGCCTTATGGGCAAGATGACCAAAACGCCGTTCTCTGGAACAATGGAACGGGCGAGTGACTTATTGGAAATCATACATACTGATGTGTGCGGTCCAATGAATGTCGAAGCGCGCGGTGGTTATCGTTATTTTCTCACCTTCACTGATGACTTGAGTAGATATGGGTATATTTACTTGATGAAGCACAAGTCTGAAACATTTGAAAAGTTCAAGCAATTTCAGAGTGAAGTTGAGAATCATCGTAACAAGAAGATTAAATTTCTTCGATCTGATCGAGGAGGTGAATATCTGAGTTATGAGTTTGGCAATCACTTAAGACAGTGTGGAATTGTTTCACAGTTGACACCGCCCGGGACACCACAGCGTAATGGTGTGTCTGAACGTCGTAATCGGACCTTATTGGATATGGTGCGTTCTATGATGTCTCTTGCCGATTTGCCACTATCGTTTTGGGGTTATGCATTAGAGACAGCTGCATTCACTTTAAATAGGGCACCATCAAAATCCGTTGAGACGACGCCATATGAACTGTGGTTTGGCAAAAAGCCGAAGTTGTCGTTTCTTAAAGTTTGGGGATGTGATGCTTATGTCAAAAAGCTTCAGCCTGAAAAGCTGGAACCCAAAGCGGAAAAGTGCGTCTTCATAGGATACCCGAAAGAGACAGTCGGGTATACCTTCTATCTCAGATCCGAGGGCAAAGTGTTTGTCGCTAAGAACGGAACATTTCTTGAGAAAGAGTTTCTCTCGAAAGAATTGAGTGGGAGGAAAGTAGAGCTTGATGAGGTTATTGAACCTTTACTTCAACCAGAGAGTAGCGCAGCACAGAAAGATGTTTCTGTGGAACCTACAACGGTAGAAGAGGAAGTTAATGATGATGATCATGAAGCTCCGGATCAAGCTGCTATTGAACCTCGTAGGTCGACAAGGACGCGTACTACTCCCGAGTGGTACGGCAACCCTGTCTTAGAGGTCATGTTGTTGGACAACAATGAACCTACGAGCTATGGAGGAGCAGTGATGGGCCCGGATTCCGAGAAATGGTTAGAGGCCATGCAATCTGAGATGGGATCCATGTATGAAAACAAAGTATGGACTTTGGAAGTACTACCTGAAGGGCGAAAGGCCATTCAGAACAAATGGATCTATAAGAAGAAGACGGACGCGGATGGTAATGTCACCGTCCATAAAGCTCGACTTGTGGCAAAGGGTTTTTCACAAGTTCAAGGAGTTGACTACGATGAGACTTTCTCACCCGTAGCGATGCTTAAGTCTGTCAGAATCATGTTGGCAATAGCTGCTTATTTCGACTATGAAATTTGGCAGATGGACGTCAAAACGGCGTTCCTCAACGGTTTCCTTGAGGAAGAGTTGTATATGATGCAACCCGAAGGTTTTGTCGATCCAGAGAATGCTGACAAAGTTTGCAAACTCCAGCGATCCATTTATGGACTGGTGCAAGCATCTCGGAGTTGGAATAAACGCTTTGATGAGGTGATCAAAGCGTTTGGGTTTATACAAGTTTATGGAGAAGCTTGTATTTACAAGAAAGTGAGTGGGAGCTCTATAGCGTTTCTAGTGTTATATGTGGATGACATATTGCTGATCGGAAACGATATAGAAATGCTGGAAAGCGTGAAGGAATATTTGAATAAGAGTTTTTCAATGAAGGACCTAGGAGAAGCTGCTTTCGTATTAGGCATTAAGATCTATAGAGATAGGTCGAGACGCTTAATAGCACTTTCACAGAGCACATACCTTGATAAAGTTTTGAAGAAGTTCAAAATGGAACAGGCCAAGAAGGGGTTCTTGCCTGTGTTGCAAGGTGTGAAGTTGAGTAAGACTCAATGCCCAGTGACTGCAGAAGATAAAGAAAAGATGAGCGTCATCCCCTATGCTTCAGCCATAGGCTCTATCATGTATGCAATGCTGTGCACAAGACCTGATGTCAGCCTTGCCATAAGTATGGCTGGAAGGTTTCAAAGTGATCCTGGAATGGAGCACTGGCAAGCGGTCAAGAATATCCTTAAGTACCTTAACAGGACTAAGGACATGTTTCTCATTTATGGAGGTGATGAAGAGCTCGTCGTAAAGGGTTACGTCGATGCAAGCTTTGACACTGATCCGGACGATTCTAAATCTCAAACCGGATACGTATTTATTCTTAACGGGGGAGCGGTAAGCTGGTGCAGTTCCAAGCAAAGCGTGGTAGCTGATTCTACGTGCGAAGCGGAGTACATCGCAGCCTCGGAGGCAGCGAAGGAAGGTGTCTGGATGAAGCAGTTCATGACAGATCTTGGAGTAGTGCCTAGTGCACTGAATCCAATAAATCTGTTCTGTGACAACACTGGTGCCATTGCTCTAGCCAAGGAACCAAGGTTTCACAAGAGGACCAGACACATAAAGCGACGCTTCAACTCCATCCGGTTCTACATCGAGGAGAAGGACATAAATATTTGCAAAGTGCACACAGATCTGAATGTTGCAGACCCGTTGACTAAACCTCTTCCAAGGGCTAAACATGATCAACACCAGAACTGTATGGGTGTTCGATTCATTACCATGTAAATCACATAGTGATGTGAACTAGATTATTGACTCTAGTGCAAGTGGGAGACTGTTGGAAATATGCCCTAGAGGCAATAATAAATTAGTTATTATCATATTTCCTTGTTCATGATAATCGTTTATTATCCATGCTATAACTGTATTGATCGGAGACTTAAATGCATGTGTGGATACATAGACAAAACCATGTCCCTAGTATGCCTCTAATGGACTAGCTCGTTGATCAAAGGATGGTTAAGGTTTCCTAGCCATGGACATGAGATGTCATTTGATAACGGGATCACATCATTAGGAGAATGATGTGATGGATAAGACCCAAACTACAAACATAGCATATGATCGTGTCAGTTTATTGCTACTGTTTTCTGCATGTCAAGTATATGTTCCTATGACCATGAGATCATGCAACTCACGGATATCGGAGGAGTGCCTTGTGTGTATCAAACGTCGCAACGTAACTGGGTGACTATAAAGGTGCTCTACAGGTATCTCCGATGGTGTTTGTTGAGTTGGCATGGATCGAGACTGGGATTTGTTACTCCGTGTGACGGAGAGGTATCTCAGGGCCCACTCGGTAATACAACATCACAACAAGCCTTGCAAGCAATATGGCTAAGTGTTAGTCACGGGATCTTGTATTACGGAACGAGTAAAGAGACTTGCCAGTAACGAGGTTGAACTAGGTATGGAGATACCGACGATCGAATCTCGGGCAAGTAACATACCGAAGAACAAAGGGGACGTTATACGGGATTAACTGAATCCTTGACATAGAGGTTCGACCGATAAAGATCTTCGTAGAATATGTAGGAACCAATGTGGACGTCCAGGTCCCGCCATTGGTTATTGACCGTAGAGGTGTCTCGGTCATGTCTACATAGTTCTCGAACCCGCAGGGTCTGCACACTTAAGGTTCGGTGACGTTTCGGTAGTGTAGAGTTATGTATGGTGGTGACCGAAGGTTGTTCGGAGTCCCGGATGAGATCCCGGACGTCACGAGGAGCTCCGGAATGGTCCGGAGGTAAAGATTCATATATAGGAAGTCCCAGTTTGGTTTCCGGAAAAGTTTCGGGCTCATCGGTAGTGTACCGGGAGTATCGGTATTGTACCGGGAGTGCCGGTAGTGTACCGGAGGACCTCCGGGAGGGGTATTTCGACCCCAAGAGGTCCATGGGCTGTGGGAGAATAATAACCAGCCCTTAGTGGGCTGGGAAAACAGCCACAAAGGCCCATGGCGCAGGAGAGAAAGTCCTAAAGCAAAAAGTGGAAAATCAGCCAATAGGAGGCAATCCTACTCCAACTAGGATTGGAGGTGAAGTAGGATTGCTCCCACCTCCTATTTCGGCCGACCCAAAGGCCTTGGCTGCCTCTCCTCTCCTCTCCTCCTATATATACTAGTGGATTGGGTGGTTTTTGGACAGAATTTCCGGCCACGTGCTACCCGTTCCACCGGTGCATAGTTTCTCCTCTAGATCGTAGTTCCGCAGTGCTTAGGCGAAGCCCTGCCGGAATTGCTCCACCACCATCACCGGAGCGCCGTCACGCTGCCGGTGAACTCTCTCTCCTCTCCACCCCTCTTGCTGGATCAAGACGGTGGAGATCGTCATCAAGCTGCACGTGTGCTGAACGCGGAGGTGCCGTCCGTTCGGTACTAGATCGGAAGGATCGTGATCAAGGCCACGAGACGTTCGTGATTGGATCGTGGGACGGATCGTGACGAGATCGTGGGACGGTTCGTGATTGGTTCGCGGGACGGTTCGTGATTGGATCGCGGGACGCTCGGCGATTTGGATCGCGAAGAAGTTCGACTACACCAACCGCGTTTCTTAACGCTTCCCGCTTAGCGATCTACAAGGGTACGTAGATCCACTCTCCCTCTCGTAGATGCTCATCACCATGGATAGGTTTGCGTGTGCGTAGGAAAATTTTTGTTTCCCATGCGACGTTCCCCAACACCTAAGACCCTTTTTGCTAACATGAAAGGACCCATTAAATAATGGGTACCTAAAACCAAACATTGATCTCTTGTAGGGGTTTGCTTCCAGAGGAACGTCATGGTTGCTCGATAGTGGAACGACAAATCATATGACCGGAAGCAAGGACTTGGTGGTGGACGTTCATCCTGACACATCTGTGGCCACCCAAGTCTCATTTGGTGATGATGCAATTTCAAAGGTATTGGGTCTTGGCAAGGTGATAATCTCTTCGAAACTCTCCATAGAGAACGTTATGCTTGTTGAGACCCTCACATACAATTTACTTTTTGTTCATCAACTCGCAATCATAGGTTCTAGTACCTTCTTTGGTATTGACTCTGTGACCCCTTTGTGGAGCAAGACTCTTAAAGTAGCTTTTGTTGGGCATGTCGAGAACGGTCTCTATGTGGTGAACTTCTCGGAGCGACCCACTAAGACCGCGACTTGCTTAATGGCTAAAGTTGATGTGGGATGGCTCTGGCATCGCCGGCTAGCCCATGTCAATATCAAATCTTTGCAAAGCCTCCTCAAAGGGGATCACATTCTTGGACTAACAAACGTGAGTTTTGCCAAAGATTGTGCTTGCAGTGCTTGTATCAAAGGAAAGCTACATGAAAAGGCTCATCGTCCAACTACTACAATCTACTCAAAGAGGACCTTAGAGCTCCTTCACATGGATCTCTTCGGCCCTCCATCTTTTGACAGTCTTAGTGGAAGAAGATATTGCTTGGTGATTGTGGATGATTACTCGAGATATACTTGGGTATATTTCTTTAAGAGGAAGAGTGAGACCCAACAGACTGTCATCGACTTTGCAAATGAAGTCCAACGTCAACATGATGCAAAGATTCTGATGATTAGAAGTGACAATGACACTGAGTTCAAGAATTACACCCTAAATGAGTTTCTCAGTGATGAAGGGATAAAGCACCAATATTCCATAGCTTACACCCCTCAACAAAATGGTGTTGCAGAGAGGAAGAATCGGACGTTGATGGGTGCGGCAAGAACCATGATAGCGGAGTTTAAATCTCCGTACAACTTTTGGGTCGAAGCCATCAACACAGCGTGTCATTCATCAAATCGGATCTATCTCCTCAAAGGCTTGAACAAGACTCCTTATGAGATTCTTACCGGGAACAAGCCCAACCTCAAATACTTCCGGGTGTTCAGTTGTAAGTGTTTCATTCTCAAGAAAGGTGCTCGTTTGTCTAAATTTGAATCTAGAGCTCGTGAGGGCATATTTGTTGGTTATACTGCAAACTCTCATGCTTACCGTGTCCTCAACAAGTCCACAGGACTCATTGAGGAGACGAGTAACGTAGAGTTTGATGAAAATAATGGCTCCCAAGTGGAGCAAAGTGGTCTTTGTGATGTAGGTGATGAAATTCCTCCCCAGGCCATAAGAAGAATGGGTCTGGGATACTTCCTGCCCGTTGAGGAACCCCTTGTGGCTGAAGGAGAAGGACAATATTCCACTCAAGTGGAACCATCACCGACGCAAGACCCACATGCTTCCTAAGAACAAAATGAAGGTCCTCCACCACATGGACAAGATCAAGGGCAAGATCAATCTACTGATAATGGTGTTTCACCAAGTGATGCCCAAGATCAAGTTCCCGTCTCCGAGCAAGCTCAAGATCAAGATCAAGCTCACGAAGCCGCTCAAGATCATTAAGATGATGACTCTCATAATGTTGTCACTCAACCTTCCATGGAGGAAATCTTAGAGAGATAAGCCGCCAAGAATGCAGCCAAGCTCAACGTTAGACAACATCTATTGGAGAACGTCTACGGTGACTTGCAAAAAGGGGTAACCACTCGTAAACAATTAACAAACTTTTGTGAACATCACTCTTTTGTTTCTTGCATTGAGCCCCTTAAGGTTCAATATGCGCTCGAGGATATGGAGTGGGTTGAATCTATGCACGATGAACTCAACAACTTCGAGCGCAACCAAGTGTGGCGGTTGGTGCCAAGACCTAAGGAGAACCACAATGTTATTGGAACAAAATGGATATTCAAAAACAAGCAAGATGCGAATGATATCATCATTCGCAACAAGGCAATATTGGTGGCACAAGGATACTCCCAAGTCGAGGGTATCGACTACGGTGAAACTTTTGCTCCTGTTGCTCGCCTTGAATCTATTCGCATGTTGCTTGCACATGCCTCTCATCCTAACTTTAAATTATATCAAATGGATGTCAAGAGTGCTTTTCTTGATGGTCCTCTTAAGGAGTTGGTATATGTCAAGCAACCCCCGGGGTTCGAGGATCCCAAGTTCCCCAATCATGTATACGTTCTTTAAGGCTCTCTATGGCCTTAAGCAAGCCCCACGCGCATGGTATGAGCACCTTAGCGAGATGTTGCAAGACCGTGGGTTTGAAATTGAGAAAATCGATCCCATTCTTTTTACAAAGAGGGTCAACGGGAACTTGTTCATATGCCAACTATATGTTGATGATATTATTTTTGGTTCTCTTAACAAAGTTTTCAATGAAGAATTTGCCACTTTGATGACCAAAATTTTTGAGATGTCTATGATGGGAGAGTTGAAGTTCTTGGTTTTTTAAGTCAAGCAACAAAGTCAAGGTACCTTCACCAATCAAGCTAAATACACTCAAGACATGCTCAAGAGGTTCAAGATGGATAAGCTCAATCCTCCCAAGGCCAACACTCCCATGCCACTCAAATGCCATCTTGACAGCGATCCCAATGGTAAAGCGATGGATCAAAAGGTATATCGCTCCATGATTGGATCCTTGCTTTACCTTTGTGCATCCAGACCGGATATCATGTTAAGTGTGGGTATTTGTGCATGGTTTCAATCCGCACCTAAGGAGAGTCACCAGGTGGCTGTCAAGCGAATCTTTCAATATTTGGCTCATACACCAAACTTTGGCTTATGGATCCCAAGGGGGCTTCGTTTGATCTCGTTGGATATACTGACTCGGATTGGGCGGGAGACCGTGTGGATAGAAAGTACACTTCCGGAGGCTGCCAATTTCTTGGTCGGTCTTTGGTAAGTTGGTCTTCAAAGAAACAAAATTGTGTTTCTCTCTCGTCCACCAAGGCCGAGTATGTAGCTGCTGCCAGTTGCTGTGCACAGATTCTTTGGATGAGGCAAACTTTAAAGGATTATGGTGTCAATTGTGACAAAGTGCCTCTTTACTATGATAATGAAAGTGCCATTATGATCTCCAGCAACCCAGTTCAACATTGCAAGAGGAAGCATATTGATATTCGTCATCACTTCCTTCGGGAGCACATCAAGCGAGGAGACATCAATCTTATCCATCTCAGCACTAACGAACAACTTGCAGATATATTTACGAAGCCATATGAAGCAAGATTTCGCGAGTTAAGGCATGAGCTAAATATTATTGATTCGAGCAATGTGGATTGACTTAGTGCACACCTCACCACACTCATCATTATGTCGTGTCTAGGTGTAGGCATGGATTTAGGGGGAGTCTAGTTCTCTCAATGAACTATCCCTCCTCCTATTTTGCATAAACTAATCAAAGTCTTTCACATTCGCCATTTTTGATGGTTACTCTGCTTCAAAAGACGAGTCTTGGTCATGGGCCCAAGGATAATTCTTCGCGGTGCCATACCATTTGACTCAAACATAGGTGGCTCTAGGGCCACCGCCCTCTCTTCATGCGAAGTAGTGGCTCACTGTTTGGTCCTATTTTATCTTTATACTCCGTTGGACCTTGCTCTTGTTGTGACTTGCATCTTTGTCTTATCGTGTCTATCATTTTTGTGTGAACATAAAACCTTTATTTCTCTGCTTCTCTTTTCTCTCTGAAAACTTGCACTTTGTGGGCAGCATGGTACTGGCAATTCATGGTACTACAGCGGGAGTTGGATTGCTCCTGTGCTTGCACAGGTGCGCTCCTAGCATGGTACTACCGCCACAAAACACGGAAGTAAAAAAATTACTTCCGCTTCCGGAGCGGTACTACCGCTTATCGCGCAGAAGTAAGAAATTACTTCTGCTCGTTGAGCGGTACTACCGTGATAACCGCGGTACTACTGTGTCGTCGAGTGGGCGTGGGGGGTAAGAGCCGGTAGGGGGGCTTTCAACCTCCCCCATACCCATTATCTCTTCTCCTCACGTTTCTCTCTCTCCTCCTCACAACCGGCACCGGAGAACCTCATCGGATCTCCGTCTCCTGCCACCCTCCTCTCATTCCCTCCGGTGGGATCGTTCCCCACCTCGCCCTCTTGCCATGGACCTTGCTATTTCCCCGAACTCTTCTTGTTTTGCTTCTCTGTTTTTGAATCTAGGTTTAGGGGAACTATGAGTTGGTCTAGTGTTACTTTGATCCAATCTATGCATGAGGGGATGGTTTGAGTGTGTTAGTGCAGTAGAAGTGCGTATTGGTAGGATACAACGGGATAACTTTCGATCTACGGTAGTACCGATCTGGTCTTTGATCTGTGTTCATGCGAAATCCGCCCCGTGCGGTACTACCACACCTGGTGCGGTACTACCGCTCGTCAGGAGGAAGTCAAATTTTACTTCTGCTCCTACCATGGTACTACCGCTCGCCACGGTACTACCGCGTCCAGAGCGATAGTAATTTTTTACTTCCGCTTGTTGGGAGGCAGTAAAAATTTACTTCCGCTCCTGCCACGGTACTACCGCTCGCCACGGTACTACCGCGTTCGAAGCGGTACTAATTTTTTACTTCCGCTTGTTGGGCGGCAGTAAAATTTTACTTCCGCTCCCGCCACGGTACTACCGCTCACAGCGTTACTACCATGTCCGGAGTGGTAGAATTTTTTTACTTCCGCATGAACCACCGGTACTACAGCTCGATCAGAAGCTACCTCATTTTTTCCTGTTCATTCTCACCTCTACATGGTTTTCGTGTATGCTTTCGTCTTTGCCTTACCTTTTTCATTTATCTCTTGTGTTTGCGTTGTGTGACATAGGTGGTGGCTCTGGTTCCAACTCCGTTCCATGACGCTCGAATCCCTCTCGTGACACTAGCTCAAAGCATCTTTGCAATCCAGATGCTCCTGAGGGATCCAATGCCCAGCTACGCCATTTCAAGCGGACTGCATCCAAGCTCAAGGCGCCAGTTGACAACTATGAGGACATGCCTCAAGCTAAGTTTCTGTCTCGATGGTGATTGAACCCTATGTCAAACCAAGGTAACATTCCAGGGCCAATGAGTTGTTTTGGACCAAGCAGCAGTTTCTCATCCACATTGATGTGATCAAGGGCAAGAAGAATCTATATGTTCCTGTCCAATGGATTGAGATGGCTCATATGAGGAAGCACCAGACATACTTTGGTGAGGCTCTGAGTTTGGTGGAGCAGTTTGCTATCGAGGACATCATCTCGTTCCACCTTGACTTTGATCCCGAGATTGTGGGTCAGTTATTTGCCTCTGTCCACTTCCACAGTGATGAGCAGTGGACCATGACTTGGATGACCAATGGAGAGAGGTTGTATGCCACTTGGAAGGACTTCATGGATCTGCTGCATGTTCCTGATGCGGGGCTTGATGTGCTAGTTGGATTGCGCCCTCATGGCAAACCCCACCCAGCATGTAAGGAGCAGCTCATGCCATACTATATTCTGAAGACTTTACCCTCTGTTTCATGATGTCATGCACTGGATCTTTCGCAACACTCTGTTTCCTCGCATGGGAGACAAGGACAGGGTGCACTCCTATCCAGTGGATATGTTGCTACTATGTGAGGAAAGGAAGAACTGAAAAACTTGACACCCTTGATGTGCCTCACATTATGTGGACTAAGCTTCACACTGCTGTGTTTCGTCGTAAGGTCCCCATTTATGGGCCCTACCTGTCCCTCCTGATTCGTTCTACTTGGGAGAAGACCCTTCTAGATGAGGACCTTCAGGAGCACTTGTTTCTTCATTAGCCCATTTGTCTGCGTATGAAGGACAAGTGGTCCAACACCACCACTAAGCCAGCTCCTGCTCATATGGAGGTTGATGAGGATGAGATCGAAGAGGAGGAAGATGACAGTTCTGAGTCGTATGTGCTACCATCTTCTGAGCCATCTTGGGCCAAGAAGCTCACTCACAAGATGAAGACCTTGTTTTGCATGCAGGCCAAGGGACAGTATCAGGCTCACGTTGCTCATAAGGAGAGTCGCCAGTGTGACAAGCGGATTCTGAGGAAGCTTGGCGAGGCCATCTCGAGTGGGTCTGAGAAGGACATCACTCCTGAGGTTACTTGGATGGCGAAGCAGCAGTTCCAGTCGGCTGATTCAGATGTGGAGTCCATCCCAAACGCATCAGAGGAGGAGCCAGATGATTGATCTTTCTGCGTGTGAGCTACCACCTATGTGTTAGGTGTCCTCTCTGCCTTTTTGGCATCTCGATGCCAAAGGGGGAGAGAGTGTAGGATTTGCAAGTATTTGCGGGGTTTTTTCGTCGTCTCTTTGCTTTCGTTGAACTTTGGTTTATGTCGTTTGTGTGTGAGACCAAGAAAATTCCTCTATCATATGGTGTGAGACATATTCTATCACTCCTATCTTATTATTGTCTAGTATGATTTGTAGCTTGTGAGTCTGTCTCATATGTACCCTTATCTTCATGCTCACATGCTATGCCTTGTTTTCGTACTTAGTGATATTTATTCTGTTACAAGGATTGCATTGTTTATAAAATATAGGGGGAGTGTTGATCCTAGTGTGTGTGCCTTGCAGTCCAAAGCATATCTATAGAATGCACACATCTATGGGGAGCCTATCTATATTTTATAGATCTTGGGTTTGCATATGCTCATTTTATATCTTTTTGTGCAAATCCCGTATTGTCATCAATCCACAAAAAAGGGGGAGATTGTAAGGGCATATTTCTCCTTAAGTGGTTTTGGTGATTGATGACAATGCCTTTGTAGACTAATCGTGTGCATTGAGCATTTCAAATATCTCATGTCTAGGCACAAGATGATTTTGTGCCCCTCGGAACTCATTGAAGACGATTGTTCTCTACGTTTCCTTTCGGTGGATTTGAGTCATAGGAAAGCCGTACTATCAAGAGGGGGTCCGCTTCGGAAAGGTTTGGGAGGAATCAACACGTACACATCTATCCTGTTTGCACCACCTTTCCTTTACTTCGATGGAGCACTAGCTATTTTCCTCTTCTATGCAAAGTGTAGCCTGCGGGGTACTTGTGTTCAGTGGCCAACGGTAGTACCGATCAAGGTAGCGGTAGTACCGTAGGAGCCCGCGGTAGTACCGCTCAGGGGAGCGGTAGTACCGGTGACCCCTGCCCTAATACGTATGCCTGTGGTACTAGGCACAGATGTAATTTTTTACATCCGCCCTAGTACGATAGTACCGTGATGCAGTTCCAGTACTACCGTGCCGGACTTATTCGTAGTTTCGTCCTCAGTGGAGGTAGGCACGGAGGTAATTTTTTACTTCCGTGCACCTCGAAGTGCCTGTCTCTAGCGACCGTGCGGTAGTATCGCATGGGTGCTCGGTATTACTGCTCTGGCGGTTCTACCACAAGCTGCCTAGTGCATTCGGCCTGAGATTGATACTCCCGTGCGAGCGGTAGTACCACAAGCCCTTGCGGTAGTACCGTGGTCTGCTGCGGTAGTACCGCGCCACGCGGGGCTGGGGGTGGGGATAACGGTTGGATCCTTTCCCCCACTATAAAAGGGAGGTCTTCTTCCTCAAGAAGATTACCTCTTCCTTCCCAAAAGTCCATTATTGCTCAAAGCTCCATTTTAGCCCGATCTCTCTCCCTAGCCAATCAAACTTGTTGATTTTCTAGGGTTTGGTTGAGAAGGCCCCGATCTACACTTCCACCAAGAGAAATTTGATTCCCCCCACTAATCCCTTGCGGGTCTTGTTACTCTTGGGTGTTTGAGCACCCTAGACATTTGAGGTCACCTCGGAGCCACATTCCATTGTGGTGAAGCTTCATGGTGTCGTTGGGAGCTTCCAATTCAGTTGTGGAGATTGCCCCAACCTTGTTTGTAAAGGTTCGGTCACCACCTCCAAGGGCACCAATAGTGGAATCACGGCATCTCGCATTTTGTGAGGGCTTGAGGAGAATACGGTGGCCCTAGTGGCTTCTTGGGGAGCATTGTGCCTCCACACCGCTCCAACGGAGATGTACTTCCTCACAAGGGAAGTAACTCCGGTAACACATCCTCGTCTCCACTGGCTCCACTTTTGGTTATCTCATACCTTTACTTCTTGCAAGCTATTATTGTGTTGTATCCCTTGCTTGCTTTGTGTACTTGTTGTGTTTAGCATCATATAGATTATTCATCTAGTTGCACATCTAGCCAACTTATTTGATGCTAAGCCTAAATTGTTAAGGAAAAGCTAAAGAGTGTTAGTTGCCTATTCACCCCCCCCCCCTTCTAGTCAACCATATCGATCCTTTCGACCCGTTTGCCTAAGATATTAGGGATAGAGGGGTAGCCGGTAGCATAGGGCGATACTACTGCCCTACTATCGCTCAACCCTTCTGCCTAAAACATAGGAACAAAAGGGTAGCCGGTAGTACAGGGCGGTACTACCGCTTACTACCTTCTGACTAAGAATAAGGGAAGGAGGAGAAGCACCATTGAGGCAAAAAAATAGCAAGGGTGCAAAAGACCGTGTACGTGATGATTCCACCCAAACCTTTCTAATGCGGACCCCGTCTTGATAGTATGGTTCTCCTAGAACTCAACTCTACCAAGAAAGAAACGCGAGACAAAAACCGTCTTTTCTATAAACCACCGAGGGGCTTGAATCGTCTCGTGCTAGAAGATGAATTATCTGAAAGACATAACACACATGATTAGTCCACAAATACATTGTCATCAATCACCAAAACTATTGGGGTAAAAATATGCTCTTACACATGGAAATATACCCCGGGATGGCTATGAAAATGCCATAATATGTAGGTATGATGGATGTTTTTGAGGAAGAATATATAATGCTTATGTGTGAAAGATCGAGTCATTTCATGGGATTTGGATGCACCGACGAAGTTTGCACCAAGTCTCAAGATGAGATCGTGCAATGCACGGTACCGAAGAGCCTAACAAAATATGTATAGATGGAAGTGCTTATACTCCAAAAACTCGCATTATTCATAAAAAGCTCAAATATTTATTGTGAAAGCCTAGAAGCCCTCGAAGCAAACTACTACTCGCATGGTTTGAGAATGAAGGTTGAGAGGAGTTAACTATCCCCCCCCCCCCGGCGATCCGTACAACACAAATGATATCAATCAAGGATAAATTACGCTCCAACTTTCTAGTCATTCCATGGCCAATACTTTAATGGGTGGAAAAACACAATCCTTAACATCGATATTTTACTAGGCCAAGATTATCAACTAGTAAGCCTTCATATTATAATCTCAATATTATTTATCAAACGCAACGCCTGCATCTTCGATGGAGCGATACCTTCGCATCCCCACCTATGGCACACCATACAGGAGGAAGCTCGCAATTGGGCAAATGCGGGCGCTAGAGGACTAAGCACTATCATACTTGTAACCTGACCCTCTTGTACTAGGGGATGAGCAACCCCTCTCTTCATGCTCAATAGCACCACATAGGCGCCTCTTAGCGTACGCTCTATGTTGGATGCTACCCTGTAATTTCACCCCTCTATCAATGGAATGATATGCATCCCGCGTATTCGCGAATTTTTTATTTTTATACCACCGATGTATACCTATTGTTTTTGGACCAAACATATAACTCATGCAAATTGCCACTACCCACTCAACTATCAAAAAGATATAAGTGAAGAAAATAAGTGAAATTGATTTATATAATATATGTATATCGCCGTGCTCGAAAGATATAAGTAAAGTACATGAGCACTAGTCCCAACTCAAAAGATATGAGTGAAACCCAATGAGCATTCTATAAATTGTGATGAATATGTATCTGTCATAATTGGTGTGACGAGGAAACAATGATTATGAAAACAAGCAAACAAAAAAACAAAAAAAAATGACTTTCCAAACAAAACACATATCATATGATGCATAAAAATATCGATACACGTGATATAATCTGATTTTTAAATTTCTTCATCCAAGAAATGAAAGTTTGTAAGTAGTTTTTTTGCAGGATGAGTTGTTAATTTAATTTATAGAGCTTACACCCCCCCCCCCCTCCCCCAATAGAAAATCCACCTGGCATACTGCATGGCACCATGAGCTAAATTTTCAATTGGCTGTTGTCACATAATTTTCAAGCTGCTCCATTATGTTACCCAATATATTGAATGGCTCTGTTAGAGTAAGCAATCTTTGTTGATGGGGAGAGTGAGACCGGGAGCCCTACAAAATAATCATGACACAATTATAGGTAACGTCTGAATTTAATTTTGACAGGCATATCATATCCGACTGAAGAAGGAAATATGCCATGCATTCCTGTCTCTAGGTAACACTGGTACCAACCAACCACTACATGCCTTCATTACCCATCTATCCACACTTGCAGGTATACGCAGCTACTGATCCAGTTGACTTGGCATTTCTTCTAATTAAGACCGATGTGCCATCTGTGTGAGTATATATATGATCTGTGTATATTGTGTTTTGGACCCGGCTCCTAGTTTTGTATAGTTGAGGCCCGTGGCCTATCTTTGTACTCATATATACGTGCCTATACACGAGGAGTAATACATCGTGCAATTCACATATTCTACATGGTATCACTTTTTTAGGTTTTCTTTCTTTCACCGCCGCCCCCGTCATCATCTAGCCGCCGTCGCCAGCGCGTCTCCTCAGCGTCGGCCGCCGCCGCCACCGCCGCCTGCGCGTCTCCTTCGCGCCGCCGCCGCCGCCGCCCGCGCGTCTCCTCCGCATCGGCCGCCGCCGCTGCCTCCACCACCCCGCCGCCGCCGCCGCCCACGCGTCTCCTCCACGCTGCTACCGCCGTCGCCGCCCGCGCATCTCCCCGCGCCGGCTGCCGCCGCTGCCCTGCCCGACGCCCGATCTCTTCGCCCGAGCAACCACACCCGCGCCGCCATGTCATCCATCACCTCCTCTGCCTCCACCAACTCCAACCCGTTCGCTGACGCCAACCCTCCCGATGTGAACGACATCCGCAACCTGAACATCCTCGAGCGGGTACCGGTTCGTCTTTCGCAAGCCGACTCCTCCTACTACACGTGGAAGACCTATTTTTCCCTCGTGTTCCGGGAGTATCACCTCGTCGACCACGTGGACGGCACCGTCGACTCCAGCCTCATCCCCGACCTTCATGACTGGTCCACCATCGACACCACGATCATCCGCTGGTTCTTTCTCATCATCACGCCCGACCTCTTCCACACGGTCGTGACGGACGGTGATGATGCCTGCACCGTGTGGACCAAGCTGAACGGGCTCTTCACCGACAACCAGCTCCAGCGTCGTGTTTTTCTGCAGCAGGAGTTCTTTGGGTGTCATCAGGACAACACCTCCATCGACGACTATTGTCGCCGCCTGAAGACTCTCGCTGACGAGCTTCGCAATATTGGCGCCAAGATCGATGATGATCTCCTCCTCAACACGCGCACCGTCGGGCTCAATGAGGACTTCGGCAACGCCGTGAGGAATCTCAGCCCCATCCCCAACCCGTCCTTTGCCAAGTTCGTTGCGTACGTTCGCTTGGAGGAGCGGCGCATGAAGCAGATGAAGGCGCAGGCCATCCACACTGCCCTCGCCGCCGGCACCACACGTGGCAGGGCCTCGGCGCCTCCTGCCGCCCCCGCCACGCCCCCACCACAGCACCACCCGACCACTCAACAGCCGGGGCTGCTCCCGTTGCCCTATGGGCCGCCGCCCCTCCCGCTCCTCCTGTCGATCGGCGCCGCGGGGGCCGCTGCGGCGGTCAGCAGCAGCAGCCGTAGGGCGCCGGCCAGCCTCGTCAACCGCAGCAGCAGCAGTTCTAGGCGCCTTCGTGGGCCTCCGGCTACAACCCGTGGAACGGTGTTGTTCATGCCTACACCATGCCAGTTCCACGGGCCCCTGCACCAACCCTTCCCGTGTCGTGCCCACCGGCGCACCAGGCGTACTACGCGGCTCCATAGCCGTACGGAGGATAACCACCGCCACAGCTGACCGATGCCTACGGTCCCCTTGTGGCCCCGTCGCCGCCCTCACCGGCCCTGCCACTGGCACCCTAGGATCCGGCGCTCGTCGCCGCGCTGCATACCGTGCCTACACCGAACAACTACACTGGAGGCGGTGATTGGTACATGGACACCGGGGCTACGGCTCACATGTTTGCTCATCCTAGTAACCTTGCCTCCTTCACTCCTGTTTCCACCGACCGCCGCATCATTGTCGGCGACGGTTCCACACTTCCCATCACCCATATCGGGCATGCTTCTTTTCCTTCTAATTCTACACCTTTATCTTTATCTAACATACTTGTGTCTCCTGATCTTATTAAGAATCTTGTTTCTGTTAAATGCTTCGCTCGTGAAAATCCTGTTACTGTTGAATTTGACGGCGTTGGTTTTTCTGTCAAGGACGCTCGAACCAGGATGGTGCTCCACCGATGTGATAGTCCCGACGATCTCTATCCGGTGCATCCGTCTTCCTCCACCACCGCCGCACCGGTCGCTCTTTCCGTTGGCGTCGGTCTCTGGCATGCTCGCTTGGGTCATCCCAACCCCGTCACTCTTCGTGATATTCTTAGGAGTTTCAGTTTCAGTTGTAATAAGATGGAGGATCACACTTTTCATGCCTGTCGAGTCGGCAAACATGTTCATCTGCCGTTTAATAATTCCACCACCATTGCTTCTTTTCCTTTTCAGTTGATTCATAGTGATGTATGGACCTCTCCCGTCCCTAGTAATTCGGGCTATTTATATTATCTGGTCATTCTTGATGATTATTCTCATTACGTGTGGACTCATTAGCTTGGGTTCCGCTCTACCCGCTCAGACGCCTCGCTCTTCGTCTATCATCAGGGCTCTGACACGGCCTACTTGCTGCTCTATGTCGACGACATCATCCTAACGGCATGTACGGCTGCCTCCTCAGTCAGCTCACGGCTCGTCTTCGCGCTGAGTTTGCCATCAAGGACTTGGGTCCTTTGCACTACTTCCTCGGTGTCGAGGTGGTGCGCCGTCTGGATGGTTCTTCCTTCATCAGCGGAAGTACGCTCACGAGCTCCTGGAGCGCGCCGACATGCTTAACTGCAAGCCCGCCGCTATGCCTGTTGATACGAAGGCCAAGCTTTCTGCCACGGATGGTTCTCCTGCTTTGGACGCTGCTTTCTATCGGTCTATCGTTGGTGCTCTCCAGTACCTCACTCTAACTCGACCGGAGATCCGGTATGTCGTGCAGTAGGTGTGCCTTCATATGCATGCTTCTCGAGATGTTCACTGGACTGCCGTCAAGCGGATTCTTCGCTATATCTGTGGCACTATGGATCTTGGCGTCACACTTCACGCCTCCGCCGACACCGCCCTCACCGCTTACTCCCATGTAGACTGGACGGGCTGCCCTGACACTCGTCGCTCCACTTCGGGGTATTGTGTCTACCTTGGACCCTCACTCATCTTGTGGTCGTCCAAGCGGCAGCCTACGGTCTCTCGTTCCAGTGCTGAGGTTGAGTATCGTGGGGTGGCCAACGCCGTCGCCGAGTGTTCGTGGCTTCGCCAGCTGCTTCAGGAGCTCTCTTGCCCTGTCGACCGTGCCACGGTGGTCTACTACGACAACGTCTCGGCGGTCTACCTCTCCGCTAACCCGGTGCATCATCGACGGGCCAAGCATATTGAGTTGGATATCCATTTTGTTCGGGAACAGGTGGCCCTCGGCCATATTCGTGTTTTACACGTTCCTACTTTCCAACAATTTGCCGATATCATGACCAAGGGCTTGCCTACGGCGTCGTTTGAGGAGTTCCGGTCCAGTCTTTGTGTCAGCTGCGGTGCCGCTTCGACTGTGCGGGAGGGGGGAGGGGGGTTGAGTATATATGATCTATGTATATTGTATCTTGGGCCGCCTCCTAGTTTTGTATAGTTGACGCTCGTGACCCACCTTTTACTCATATATACGTGCCTACGCACGAAGAGTAATACATCGTCCAATTGACGTATTTCACGTGAGCTAGCACTACTTTATCATTAGTAGTAATTAATTAGGTTCAAATTTGACCAAGTTGATGATTGTCTTTGAACTGAGCCTAGAGCCTAGAGCCTACCTAATCTAACAAGACAAGATGACAAGTCTGGCATATGTACTGTCAGTAGTTAATTCAATGAGTTGCATGAGTGCATCGGAACAGCAGCCATTGATTAGCTCAAACAACCAGCTGCCTGCACGGTTTGAGCCATTGGGGGCAGCAGACAGCACGTGCATCTTTCCCTGTCTATGTATGTGAGCGTACTTGTACTAGTACAGTACGTATGAGGCTACGAGCGTAGTGGTGCTAGTATCTTGCTTGTGCACTCAACAAAGTGGCGTGGGCACCTTTATTCTCCCAAGTGAAAGAAAGAAAAAACACCAGAAAAGCCAAAGCGCTAATCACTAGTTTTTGTTCCCCTGATGAGAAAGATTGCTTCCGTGCCAAGCCACGGCCACAGCCACAGCCACAGTGGATGGATGAGACTACGTTGCTGATCACAACTCGACAAGTCGATACTGTTCTGTTAGTAGCAGCAGTTACTGTTCTGAACTCAAGCAAAAACTTTGTTATTCGAAAGTAGTAGGTTAATCAGCTAGGTGCTGCGCCGTAATAGTTGTATGATGAAGAATTGAAGATGATGCACTGCTCCTGCAGGGGTGATGTGAAGCCGTGAACCGAATGCCTTTTGCGGTAGTGGAGACGTGCTTGATAGTCAGTAGATTCGACCAAGCCGCATCTTTGCTTGCTTGATCTGACCAGCGGCCACGTTTTGCTCGAGACGATTACAAGAGGAGGAGCAGAGCAGTCAACAGCGGTACTACAGAGTACAGTAGTGCCGGCCGACGTCTCCATCGGCATCTCTCTGTGTCGTCTCCGTCGATCTCTCCAGCGGTACTTGTAAGCAGCAGCGGTACTGTACGAATCAAGCAGAGCCGAGCGAGGTGTGCTCTACTCTGCTCCGTTCCGTTCCGTCGTCCTGCGCCTTCCCACGCCACTGCTTTTTTCCTCGCCGTCGAATCTCTTTCCTGCTCCTCGCCGGTCAGGATCGATCACGCCGTTTTTGTCACCTTGCCCCCCTCGGTTCTCCCTGCTCCGCTCTTGTTCTCCGTCCGTTCGTTCGATCGTATGGCTGGCCGATGGGGTGGAGCTCCTGCCTTCCTGTCCTGCGTTCATATATCGCTCACTCTCAGGCGATAGCCGTACGCGTATAGATCCTCTAGAGATGGGCTCGGCTCTGCTCCGTGTCCTCTGCCTCTGCAGCCTTGTGGCGCTCGCCCGCCCGGCCCGGCCGGCCAACGTCTCCATCGGCGCCCTCTTCACCTTCGACTCCGTCATCGGGAGGTCCGCCAGGGCCGCCATCGACCTCGCCGTCGACGACGTCAACCGCGACGCCGCCGTCCTCAGGGGGACGCACCTCAGCCTCGTCGCGCAGGACACCAAGTGTAGCGGCTTCGTCGGCACCATCCAAGGTCACTGCTCTCTTCTCTTCTTCTTCTTCTTCTTCTTGCCAAAAAATCCTCCTACAGTCCTGCTACTACCCCCAAATATTTGCTGCGATCAGATTAGCGAATACTAGTCCTCATCACGAACTTTGATTCCACAATTAGTTTTTTTTTCTTTAGAGATTCCTACTCGTAATCTCCCTCCGCGAGTTGTTGTTGGCCTATATGCATCCACTTTCTTTTTCATTTGGTTTGGTTTTCTCCCTCCTCATTCAGTTGACCCTCATGGAGGTGGAGCCTGTCTACTGCCTTGGATCTCTCCACATGAACTTTGCATGACGATTTTTTGAAAATAATAATGATAATATGTTTTTTTCTTGGCAACGGATTACTCAGAGACTACCCCGTCCCGTGCTCTCGTCGTTGCATTTTGTAGCTATTGTCATGTACTAATCGACCGGCCGGTATTGATTTTGGATCAAAGAACATTTCACCTTTTTCTTGCTATAAATGACTAGGAGCAGTACGTACTCGTAGAGTAATTATTAATCAACCATGGTACTAGAAGAGCATCGCAGTTGACAGTTGACACTGATGTATGTGTCGATGCTGCAGCGCTGCAGCTAATGGAGAAGAAGGTGGTGGCGGTGGTGGGGCCGCAGTCGTCCGGGATCGCCCACGTGGTGTCGCACGTAGTCAACGAGCTCCATGTCCCGCTGCTCTCCTTCGCCGCCACCGACCCAGCGCTCGCCTCCGCCCAGTACCCCTACTTCGTCCGCGCAGCCCGCGGCGATGACTCCTCCCAGATGGCCGCCGTCGCCGACATCGTCGCCTACTATGGCTGGAGGGAGGTCACCGCCATCTACGTCGACAACGACTACGGCCGCGGCGGCGTCGACGCCCTCGGCGACGCGCTCGAGGCCAAGCGCGCCAAACTCTCCTTCAAAGCGCCCTTCCCTCCGGACGCCAACCAAGCCGCCATCGCCGACCTGCTCCTGCAGGTCACCATGATGGAGTCCCGCGTCTGCGTCGTCCACGTCAACCCGGACTCCGGGCTCGCCGTCTTCGCCGCCGCGCGCTCCCTCGGCATGATGACGTCCGGCTACGTCTGGATCGCCACCGACTGGCTCGCCGCCGCCCTGGACTCAACCCGGCCGCCCAATCCCAAGGCGATGAGCCTCGTACAGGGCGTGCTCACGCTCCGCCAGTACACCCCGGACTCGGGCGCCAAAAGGTCGCTCACCTCGAGATTCGCCGCCGGCCAGTTGAACCGGAGCGCCACCCTGAACGCGTACGGGTTCGTCGCGTACGACGCCGTGTGGATGGCGGCCCGCGCCATCGACGAGTTCCTGGAAGACGGGGGGAACGTCACCTTCTCGGCCGACCCGAGGTTGCAGCAGGAGGTGAACGGGACCAGCACGCTGCGGCTGGACGCGCTCAGAGTGTTCGACCAGGGGGAGCAGCTGTTGCACAAGGTGATGCTCGCCAACTTCACCGGCGTCACCGGCGGCGTGCGGTTCTCTGCAGACAGCAGGAGCCTGGCCGACCCCGCCTACGAGGTCCTCAACGTCGGTGGCACGGGCGTCCGGCAGGTCGGCTACTGGTCCAACCACTCGCATCTGTCCGTCGCCGCGCCCACTCCATTCCAAGCTAACAGCAGCCAGCAGCAGCAGCAGGAGGAGCGGCGGCTGTACAGCGTGATCTGGCCTGGGGAGACGACATCGCCGCCGCGCGGGTGGGTGTTCCCGAACAACGGTCGGCCGCTGAGGATCGGCGTGCCGTATAGGACGACGCAGAGGCAGTTCGTGTCCAAGGACAGCGGCCCCGACGGCGCGAGCGGGTACTGCATCGACGTGTTCAAGGCCGCCGTGGCACTGCTCCCGTACCCTGTCCCCGTGTCCTTCATCCTCGTCGGCGACGGCGTCAAGAACCCCAGCTACAGCGACCTCGTGAACAATGTCACCAACAATGTGTTCGACGCGGCGGTGGGCGACGTGTCCATCGTGACGAACCGGACGCGGGTGGTGGACTTCACGCAGCCGTACGTGGAGTCCGGGCTGGTGATCGTGTCGCCGGTGAAGGAGAAGAGCTCCAACGCGTGGGCCTTCCTCAAGCCCTTCACACTGGGCATGTGGGCCGTCACCGGCGCCTTCTTCCTCTTCGTCGGCGCCGTCGTCTGGGTTCTGGAGCACCGCTTCAACCCGGAGTTCCGCGGATCCCCACGCAAGCAGATCGTCACCATTTTCTGGTTCAGCTTCTCAACAATGTTCTTCGCGCACAGTAAGCTAGCTATTACCATCTAGCTTGTGCTTCCGTCGCTCTGCATGCGTTCCCAAGAGATGAAGCTCTCATAAATGGCGGTTCAATCATTTGCAGGGGAGAACACTGTGAGCTCGTTGGGTCGTTTCGTGCTCATCATCTGGCTGTTCGTGGTGCTCATCATCAACTCGAGCTACACGGCGAGCCTGACGTCCATCCTGACCGTGCAGCAGCTGTCGACGGGGATCCAGGGGCTGGACGGCCTCCTCGCCAGCACCGACCCCATCGGCTACCAGGTCGGGTCCTTCGCCAAGAGCTACATGATGCAGGAGCTCAACGTGCCGGAGTCCCGGCTCAAGGAGCTTGCCATCGACGACTACGCCGCCAGCCTCCAGCTCGGCCCGCACAACGGCGGCGTCGCTGCGATCGTGGACGAGCTGCCCTACATCGACCTCTTCCTCTCCACCAACTGCCAGTTCAAGACCGTTGGACAAGAATTCACCAAGAGCGGATGGGGATTCGTAAGATCCAAACTAAAACTCTGGATTTCTTTTCTTCGTGCCATCCCATCCCATCAATGGCTCTGTTTTGTTGCTGAATGGATGGGTCGATATTAGGCGTTCCAGCGGGACTCACCTCTGGCGGTGGACCTGTCGACGGCGATCCTGACGCTGTCGGAGAACGGCGACCTGCAGCGGATCCACGACAAGTGGCTCAACCCGGGGCAGTGCGACTCGTCGCAGGGCGGCGACGTCGCGGCCGACAGGCTCAACCTCAGCAGCTTCTGGGGGCTCTTCCTCATCTCCGGCATCGCCTGCTTCATTGCATTGGTCATCTTCTTCACCAGGATACTGTGCCAGTACGGCAGGTACCACCAGGGCGACGGCGAGGGTGGAACGCCGCTGGAGGAGTGCCCGGTGCGGCGGCCGGAGCGGCTGAGGAGCATCAGGGACCTGATAACGTTCGTCGACATGAAGGAGGAGGAGGTGAAGAGAGCCATCAGAAGGAAGTCGAGCGACGACCGCCGGGACAGGTCCATCGCCAGCTCCGGCGGGGCATCCTCCTTCTCCGCATCCACGGTGTAGCCAGCTTCTTCCTTCTCTTGATTGATCTGGCCGGATGCATCGATGAATTTCTGACACCATAGATCGATTGACGACGATGATCTCGATTTGAGAAGCTGCACTCCTTGGTAAGCTAAGCTAGGTGCAGCTGCTGAAATGACACTTTAATGTAATTAGGGAATGATGATATACATACAACAGTACTGCCAAGTTGGAGATGGCATAGGTAGACTAGATTAGATCAACTCCTACTACTACAATACTTTAATTTGTGGAGGAGAAGGGAGACATTTTTTTTCTATACAGCAAAGGGCCGCAGTTGAAGGTTTTTCTAATATGCGACTCAATAGAAATGATCAAAAGGCGATCAACAGTGCTTCACTTCAAGGTAATGTGGTAATGCAGAACAATTTTTTGAGTGGATCTATCAAATTTGTTTGGTGTGGTTGATTCGCACACAGTCATTAATACAAAAATAGTTTGGTTCATCAAGAGGCACGAGGAACATGCTTTCTAGGATGTCCACATGCTGACGTTGCAGAAACGTTCACGGACGATGACAACACTACATTTTGTAGATGGTTCATGCTATAGTAGAAAGAAACATTTTTCCATGAATAAGAAGGAAAAAGAACTAAAAGGGACAAATGGTCCATGGTGTTGTAGAAGGAAAGAAAAAAAAAGGGCAGCCCGGTGCATGTAGCTCCCGCTTGCGCAGGGTCCGGGGAAGGGTCCGACCACTTTGGGTCTATAGTACGCAGCCTTTCCCTACATTTCTGTAAGAGGCTGTTTCCAGGACTTGAACCCATGACCTCATGGTCACAAGGCAGCAGCTTTACCACTGCGCCAAGGCTCCCCTTCTGTAGAAGGAAAGAAAGTGTTCCAAAATTAAAGTGAACATAAAGAAAAGTATTCTAGAAAATAAGTAGGAGCAAGAACTAAAGATGGCGAGGAAGGAGGAAGAAGAAGATGAGGCGTCACTAACGGATGCACTGATGTTGACATGATGTTGGTTGGCGAAGAGGCTAAGAATAGAAGATGTAAGAAAGGAGGAGGAAGAAAAGAACGATAAATATGTCTTCTAGCACTGAATGTTGTGTGGGCTAGAGGTGAAGCTTATTGAAAATAAGGAATATGTTCAGGTTGCCACTTGCCTTCTATGTAAGTATGCATTTGCAAAGTTGAATGGACCTTTAAGAATGAACTATGTAGTTCTTTCTTGTTTTGTCTCAATAGTATGCCTTAGTTTAACCCAACTCTATTATATTGTAAATACAAAACATTTCAACCCTTTTGCAATGCATGATGTAGGTGAGATGGACGTCATTCAGTTTTAAAGGAGAGAGCTCCAACAAAAAATGTCCCGCTATGACGGAAAACCGAACGGATTTAACGAGAAAAGATAAAAGTGTGTCGCGGGATGGATTTTTGTGTTGTGACCGCGTGTTGAAGATAACACGTCAGATAGTCCAAACTATCAATTTTCTCCCCATATATGTTATATGGTGTGGATTTAGGAGAGCCTGGATTGTCTAGATGGTTGAATTTTGCGGAGTCTATTGGATGCCAAACACGCACAAACGTACGACAGAGAAATAAGCTTGGCCCTTGAAGACAACCTCATATTTGTTTATATGCATTATAGCCCGTAGAAACACACAGACGTTCTACTACTAGTACAAATATGTAACTCTTTTTGCCGGTCCTAACTCATGCTCGTGTATAATAGGAACATTTTTTGAGCTTTTGAACATTTTCCTATATTAAAAAAAATTGAAGGACAAGAAAAAGAAGGAAAAGGAATTAAAAATAAATAAAAATGAAATAATTAACAGGAAAACAGAAAAGGAATAAGGAAAAACGATACAGTACCTGAGCGCCTGCTGGGCCGGTCCAGTAAGGTGGGGCGCCCTGTGCGAAGCTCCGACTGGTTGCCGCAGTAAACGGCGTATAGAAGCTCCCCAGTCAAGCAGCGAGAGCATGTGATTTTGCTTTATGGTTCATTTTTCTTAACACCATACAAACACAGACAGTCATTTGTATGAACGTACATACACACACCTTAATTTTATGAATACATTCAAAAGACTAAATTGATAGATCATTTAATACAAAAATTATTATCGCCATTATAAAAGTGTGAAAATTTAAAGAAATATACTGGCATTTATAAATAATGTTTGTGGAATTTTAAAAAAAATGCATATAAAATGTCAAAAACTTTCCTGTAAGTTGGAAAAGTGTTTATTGCCATTAAAAAATGTACATCACATTTTGAAGAAATATTCATGTGTTTCGAAAATCTATTGATGATTTGTTTAGAAAAATGTTTATACAATGTAAAACAAAGTTATTTCTGTAGTTTAGAAATATGTCTATTGTCATCAAAAACTGTTTAACGTGTATTTGATTTTATTTGAACATATACTGGAAAACGTGTCCAAACATGTAACTAAGAAAAATGTTCAGCCTTTCAGAAATATGTTAATCATGTATTTGAAAAGTACTAGCCATGTATAAAAATGGCTTTAGGTATATATAGAAAATGTACAATGTGTACGAAAAAATGTTAATCATGTACTTGGTTTCTTTAAGGTGTATAAGAAAACTATTTTTATGTATACATAAATGTCAACATGCTTTAAAAATGTAGACATCAATACGTATATTTTTCTAAAAAATGCTAATCATGTACCTTAAAAATGTTAAACGTGTATAAGAAAAAATGTCCCGATGTAAAAAAAGTACAATGTGTATGCAATAAAGTAGATATTTATAAAAATGTCCCGATGTAAAAAAAGTACAACATGTACGAAAAACATTAATCATGTATTTAAAAATATTAGTTACATATACAAAAAATGTATAATGTTTATGAAAAAAAGTTGAAATAAAAATAAGTGTTTGAAAAAATGTTAAGCATGTATTTGGAAAAGTTCAAAGAGTGCACAAAAAATGTTGCATATATTTGAATAAAATATTAAACGTGTATAACTGTTCTATATAAAAAGAGAAAGAAGAAACCGATGCAAACCAAAAAAGGAAACTAGGAAAACCATATAAAACCAGAAAGAAAAGGAAATGGAAGAAAAAAAGAAAGAAAAAGGAAACCCGTGCAAAACCAGCACAAAAGAATGGAAAACAATGGAAAAACAAGAATAAACAAAGAAAAATGATGCAAATCAGGACACAGAAAAAATGGGCCCTAAAAGAGTGACAAACATGACAAAAATGGGAAATGTTTGGGGGGGGGGGGGGGGCTTCAACCAACCACCACGACAAACCCCGATGGGATGCTACGACGGCGACGCCGAATGTTACAATCAGGATGTTGGGAGAAGTTGGGTGTTGTAACTGGAATGTTGGGGGAAGGGCGGAGCTATGAGCTCGCTGACCGCGGGTAAGGAACGCGGGCTGCTGCAAAACATGTTGTTATAGACGGTGTCCGCAGAGCGACACGCGCGAGGAGTTATGCAGGGAAAGAGGAGAAAACGAAGACACAAGTGAGGAAAAGAACAAGGGCCGAGGTCGGATGGCTGCCTTTGGCCTATGGTGCGGTGTTGAAGGCCACCGATCAAGTCCTCCCGCCGGTCGACCGGCGCAGAACAAGGGCCGATCAAGTACTCCCACCTTTTTCTGTCAACTATGTGTAGTCCAGCTAGTGAACTTTATTGGGTCTAGCATGCACGTGTGCGTGATTTTTGTTCCTTCCATTTGTCTAGCACCCCGTATATATCCCCATAACTCCATGGGTTTTATTTCGGGTCCAACAGGCAGGCTTTCTGCTGCATGGCTACATGTTTCCCGGGGAAAAGTTATCGCTCTCTTCCTCAACTTATCTTTCCTCCCATCCCATCCCATGCCATCCATCCATGATCCATCCACCCATAGATGGAACCCTCCCTCGTACGTGTGTCTTGAGTCCAGTTCAGTGCACGGCCTGCAAATAAGTGCCCATGTGCGCACCATCCATCCGGCGTTAATGTCAACGACACTTCACTGTAACCCCTCCACGGCTCCACGTCCCGGTGCGCCTACCCTCTCCTCTCTCCGCCATTATATAACACCATCACATTCACATCACACCTCCCTTCCATGCCATTTTCTTACTCCAATCCATTCTACAACACCGCACTCGTCTTCTTCTTCTTCTTCCTCTTCTTGTAGCTACCCACCTTACGCCGCAGGCACCTGGATTAGCTTCAAGTTCATAGTCCAGTCCACACACACATACATACGTTCGTCAAATGGAGGAATCTATCAGCTCATCCGGGTCTAGGACCCCCGGTGCTTCAGCTTCAGTCTTGGACGGCGACGTCGACTGCTACGCATCCGGGCCTGCCACCGCCGTGGCTTCCGACGACAGCGGCTGGACGGCCTACTTCATCGACAGCGGCTGGACGGCCTACTTCATCGACAGCGGCGACACCTACCTGCAGTTGCACAACTCCCAAGAGGTGCCAACCAAGAAACCGCACCGGCGCCGGCGCGCCTCCACTTCCACCTTGTCCACCGCCATCAAGACCAAGGCCAAGGCGAAGAAGGCAGCAGGCACCGAGGAGAACGATAAGAAGAAGAGGCTTCGTCTGGAACTAGCTGATGAAGACCCTCTCCAAGACACGGCCTGCTCCCCTGCAAGTGCTAACTACGCAACTCGTCAACTTGACATGCAGGTACGCTTGCTCCATTAATCTCTGCCCATGCATGCACTCACAATTTAGGTTAATTCCATCGATCACTGATCAGACTCATCAATATAAATATTACAATTTTTTTAGAGTAAATGGTGGGTCTCCTCTCTCATGAACAAATCAATGTTTTGTTTTTACGAGGAATGAACAAATCAATGTTGATCGTCTCTCTCAATATTCATCAGTGTGGTTTCATGGGCATGCAGGATGGTTGGCAAATTGCTGACTGCGAGTGTGAGAAGAGATCAGCAGCAGCAGCGCTGCAGTGGGTTGAGTACTGCAGCAGGAGACGCCAATGGGATCCTCTGGAGGGGCCGGATGCCGAAATCAAAGAGGTGTTTGCTGTTAGTCCATGTTAAACTGTTGGTGGACCAGGGCAGACCAGAGACCAAACTGCTCACCATTCAATTGTATTGTAGTGCTAGTTCTTCTGCCTTAGTGCATGTTTATCCGCATGTTCTGCTCCACTAATCTCATGCGTGCGTTGGGCCCAAAACCCCTCTTGTCACTGTACAATAATCAATAGTTATATATAGTTGCTGCTGTAGCTTGTACTACCACTTTGACAAATTTCTCCTCCCTTCGTTTCTTTTTTTTTTAAGATTTCGTTACCGAATGTATAGAAAGCAAAATGAAAGAATCTACACTTTATAATAAGATATATATATTCATATAAGATATATATATTCATATGTAGTTTGTAATGCAATATTAAAAAAACCTATATTTATATTTAGAAATGTAGGGAGTAGCATTGATGGATCTACTTGCTATGAAAAAGGATCCCCGCTTTGTATTACAAAGCAACCAACTGATACAACCGACGACAGATTCTGGGACAGAAGTAGTGCAGCCGTGCCCAAAAGAAAGGAAAAATAAAAACAAAAGAAACAAATGCCGACGACAGCAGATCGACAAATACAAAGGTGTCTCGTGACCATTGCGCCCACCGGAGGAATCCCATCAAGCTCCAAGACTCCGAAGCGCTGGTACCAATCAACACCTTCACGAAGGGATGTGACGATGACGACACTGTTGTCAAGAGTTTCCCCTCGTACGCGGCGAGGAAAAAGTAAGGGTCGCCCCCGCCGCCCTCCAGGAAGGTCCGGTGGCACCCTCAGGCGCCACTGTGTCGGTGTCGGCCATGCCGGCAGGGATTTCTCCCGATCCCACACTTTATCCCGGGCGCTCCGGAGCTCGCCACCCAACCGACCACCACCTTACGCCAAGGTCTTGAAGCATCCACCACTGTCTCACCATGACACCGTGCAAAAGGACCTACACAACGAAGCAGCGAAGCCGGGACACGGAGCCGCATCACCGTCAACACGCGGGAGGGCCCAACCTCCCCCGTCACCGGTGGGATCCGACCGGACGCGACAGCAGGAGCATACCAGGCCCGTGGGCCCATAGGCCCGGCCAGGCCCTTCAACGCCCGTGAAGCTCCCGCCGTCGCGCTGCTGAGGGCATGACGTCGATGTCGCCGCTCCACCACTTTGCCGCACCGGAGGCAATGAGGCCACGCCTGCGCCGGCCCACTAAAACCCAGATGGGGCCCTTACGGTCCAGATCTGGATTGGGGACGCGTCGCCGGCCACCCAACGCCACCAGACCGCCCCGCCGCCAAGGGCAGCATCACCACCGCGCCTGTCGCCGGCCCCTGCCACCAAGGCGCCGGACCGCCGCCTGCCGAACAGATCCCATTGCCGAACCCGCGGCCCGCGCCGCCCACTAGGCCTCGAGCACGTCCCACCTGCGCGCAGCCACCGCACCGCGAGCTCGCGCCCATTACGCCGCCGCCGCACACCCTCGGGAGCACACCGGCCGCCGCACCGTCGGCCCCACGCGAGCTCGGCGCCTTCACGTAACAAGGCTGTCCCGCGCCAGCCCCAGATCCGAGCGAAGGGGAGAGGATGCCTGCTGCCGCCGACGCTACCAGGCTTCGCCCGACGACACGTGCCGACGGCGGTAGGGAGGGAAGGCTGGCTGCTAGGGTTCGCCCTCTCGGTCGCCCGTGGGGGCGACGCGAGAGGGAGCGAGGGAGACTGGGGGGAGACGGATCTACTTGACAACATCTCTTTGCTTTGTATTAACGTCGAATAAACATAGGACTGGCTGCTAATTTTGAACCACAGTAGAATTCGAAGAGTGAACATGCCTTTTGACTTGGTCAACTCAGTTTGTCGGCTAAGCAAATTTGGTCGATAATATTTTTTGATCCACCAGCATTCCATTATCAAAAGGAGCATGCTATACGAACGATGAATTTTCATACAAAGCTCGTCCGACACTCCTCCCCCGCTCTTCGATCAACTGGCCACATCAATATACGACGCGGGATAGTAGCATCGGACACAAATCATACAGCGGATAGTAGCATCGGATACGAATCATAAAGAGAACTGACATAAAGCAATATATATATGTGTCAAAAAATATTGTTAGGATTTGTTAAGCACTCCCTATGTAAACAAATATAAAAGTGTTTAGATACTATTTTAATTATCTAAACGCTCTTATATTTTTTTACGGAGGGAGTAACAGCCAAGAAGCTCAAAGAGTGAATCTCATCTTTGTGAAAAAACTCTATCCGAGTCTCTCGGGTAGTCTTCCTGAGGGTGACTTCAAAGAACCAAGGATTCTGTTGCGCCGCGACCCTCCCCTCCCCCTCATTCCCTTTCCCACGTTGTTGTTAGAGGCGGGCATCGAGAAATCCTGCACAGCCGCCAGTGACGATAACGGCGAGGTTCTCAGCCGCTTCACTACTCTGGTGCGCGGCGAGGGGTCTGGTCTTCGAGATGGCAGCCTAGGTCCGAGAGGGCGACGTCACTCTGATGCTGTGGTCCATTCTCCCTAGCTGTAGGGGACGGCGAGGCAACAGTAAGACTTGGTTGCATCGCGAGAGGCCCCCTGAGGTTCTTCGGCGTCATATCCAAGGATACAAACCAAACAGGACCGGCTAGCATAGAATCATTGAGGATACAAATGAATCAAATTCCACGCATATCGCAGGAAGGGCTCAATCCAGGCAATTTTACACAAGCCTGTAACCAAACATGCCCTTATAGACTCATCGGTTTTTATAGAAGCGAGTGATAATGCCTTTGCCTCCTCCTTGTGCGAGACTTGAAGTACATAAAATTTATAGTTTTGCTAAGTCTGAGTCGACTGAGACTTTATCATGTCTCAGTCGATACTATCTTTCTTTAATCTTGCATGGAGATTCGTGCGAAAAAATTATTTTTAGTTTTCCTTTTCCTTTTTATATAGTATATCACTTGAGTGAGACTTGATTCAATCTCAGTCCACTAAGGCCTAGCCACGCCTTAAAATTTCTGTTAAGTACGTTTCTAAATTCTCGGTTATATTAAACAAAATCCAGGTTTGAAGAATCGAGTCTTCACCATTACTTTACTACCTCTTTTTTAATATAAAGTGTTTTGACAGTTTAGTTTAACTGTAAAAATGTCTTATATGTAAGAACAGGGGTCTACCGTTCTTTTACTCGCGCATCAGTCATGCATCCATGAGGTATATGGAAATCACCCCGGAACCATGGCTTACAACGAACGAGTCCACCGCTATATATGTAAATTCCAGGAGAATGGGCAATACTCTGTAGCTTCCACATATTAGGTCCAATTTTTGGGTTTAATTCTAACGTCCATGGAATCAATCATTTGGAAGCCTTGGGCACTCACGAAAGTCAATTTTTTTGGTTGGCCTGTGATTCAAGATATGATTTGGACCGCTGGCCGCTTGGCCAAGTGTCGATGGTCACATTGTGGCATTTGTCCTCTTTGCAAGCGTGAGGAACAGACTAGGTCACATCTCCTATATAAATGTCGTTACACCTTGAGAGTTTGGAGGGTGGTGAAGGATTGGATCCAACTCTACATGCTGCACACGCACACCTGGACCACTGAGGGATCGGTCAAGGATTGGTGGATTGCGATGTCGGATACGCACATGCCCCATCGTAAGGCTCTGGCAACGATCACAATGCTAGTTTCTTGAACCATTTGGAATAAAAGAAACGTAGGGTCTTTCAGCACAAGTCCACACTTTTATTCGTTGTTTTCAACACGATTAAGGACGAGGTGGTCCTTTGGAAAGTCACATGCGCGAAACATTTGGATAAAATCGTGACGGGAGAATAACAGTCTTGTAATAAGGGGTACAATGTAATATCACTTTAGCTTCTTCATAATTAATGAACGAGGCAAAGTTTTTACCTCGGTTTCAAAAAATAAATAAATTCCAGGAGGTTATTATTATTTTATAAGGGACTGACGTACGTTTTCTGTTATTGGTGCATGAATTATTGACACTCAACGGCTGCCTATACAAAAGGACGAGTTGGGTAGCTAAGCTAATTACTAGCAGTAGATAGCTGCAAGATCGGCCGTGCACGTCTGCGCACTGCACGGGATGGATCAATCGATCCACGACGCATCACGCATGAGGGCATAGCATAGCAATGCAGTAGCTCCTACCTAAGCTAAGCATGCATGCATGTATAAGTAACTCATGGCTAGGTTAGTACACCGCTGGGTCTGTCTAGGGTCGCCATAGACTTTAGGTACCTACTAGCTGCTTCGACGATCCATACAAGATATACGTACTTACTTTGTCCGTTTCTAAACATAAGTTTTAAAAAAAATTATACTATGAATTACAATACATACGAAACAAAATAAATAAATTTATATTTTAAAATACATCTATATCAGTGGCGAAGCTAGCTGAAAATGGTTGGGGGAGCCAAGGTTAAAATCTGAGTATTTAAGGATGTAAAATGCTTCAAAAAATCTCAGCTAAGCTCAACCCAAATAATTCCTTCACAATTTAATTAAAAGTTGGAAGGGGGCACAGCCTCCCGAACTGTACATAGTATTTTTTTTTAAAACTTATATATTTAAAATGAAGGAAGTACATGTATGCATCAATGCATGCACGCGTAGATGCCTTCCAGTGGCACGTGGTGTCGGCTCCCAGGGGAAACGATTGATCAGCGTACGTGCGAAATAAGCAACGCGCACGCACGCCCTACGCAATACGTATATGTAAATGTAAGTGTAACTGTGTAAGTGTACGTGTGCGTACGTAGACCTGTCACCTATGACGCGTGCATGCATGCATTGAATGCTTGCGCACGTGCTGCGCCAGGAGGCAATTGCAATCATATGTTACATCCATCGTCCATGCAACACCAGCTCACACACACGGTACTAAGCGAGACTCAAGGCCTGACCACCGTGCAACATGCAAGCCTATATACATGCGATTAGTCCAACTTTACCGCGAGATCCATCCGGACGTCTGTTTGGCCCGGATTTTGTCCGTTTGGGGTGGGCAATGGAGTCGTGTTCGGGCCTGTCCCGACATGCGATGGCCGTGCGCCCAACGCGCGGACACATTCTTCGACTGCATCCTGTCCGTCACGGTCAATATGCCCATATATTCGTATTTATCAATATTTTAAACAAGTTTGTACGTTCAAATATTAATTGTCTCGAACAAAAATAGTTTTAACAACCCAATCAAAATTGTCTCGAATAAAATAGTTTTACAACCAAATCGAAATTGTTTTGAATAAAGATAATTAAGCAGTACATATATTGGTTTTCAATGTGATCCCACATGTGCTCAACCAAGTCATTTTACAGCTGTAAATGAGTGTGTCAATCATGGATTTCACGATGGAATTGGATAAACTGCTCAAACATGTCCGGTTGTTGATGCAGTGGCTCAACACTGTTACCTTGAAAATCAAATCCTTGGTCGAAAATGGAGTCATCACGCTCGTCCCCGACAATCATGTTGTGCATGATCACACAAACAGTCATCACCTCCCAAAGCTTTCCTTCATCCCATGTCAATGCAAGGTTTCGAACGATACCCCATCGGGATTGAAGCACACCAAAAGCACGCTCCACATCCTTTCTAACACTCTCTTGCATTTGTGCAAATCTGTGTCTTTTCTCACCTCGGGGGTTCAAGATTGTCTTCATAAAAGTTGACCACTAAGGATATATACCATCAGCCAGGTAGTATCCCTTGTTGTAGTAGTGGCCATTGATCTCAAAGTTGACAGGTGGGGATTGGCCTTCTACAAGCCTAGCGAACACTGGGGAACACTTCAGCACGTTGATATCATTGTGAGAATAGGCCATGTCAAAGAAAGAATGCCATATCCAAAGATCTTGCGAAGCCACCACTTCTAATATGATAGTGCACACTTTCACATGGCCCTTGTACTGGCCCTGCCAAGCAAATGGGCGGTTCTTTTACTTCCAGTGCATACAGTCTATGCTGCCAAGCATGCCTGAAAAGCCTCTATCGGCGTTGATCGCCAACAGCCTTTCTGTGTCAGCGACATTTGGCTGCCTCAAGTACTCGGGGCCAAACACCGCTACCACGGCCTTGCAGAAGTTGTACATTGACAACAGACATGTGGACTCACTCATGCGCACGTACTCATCCACAAGATCGCCTGGAATTCCATATGCAAGATGCGATTGGACGCAGTACATTTCTGATAAGAGGAGAATCCAAGCTTGCTAAGGGCATCCGTTTTGCACTCAAAGAATGGGTCATGTTGAACCACTCCCTCACGGATGCAATTAAACACATGCCTTGACAATACGAAAATGACGACGGAATTTCTCCGGTTTGAAGAGTGTGGTATTCTCAAAGTAATCAGCATAGAGCAAGGACTGGCCTCTCTCTCTCTGGCGGTTCAGGTTGGACGCACGGCCAGGCACTGACCCCCTATACCGAGGCCGCTGCCTTTGAATGGGGTCATGAACAACCAGTGTAGCAACCATAATTTTTTCCGAGGACAAATCATCCAATGAACAAATGAAGTGGTTGAAGAAAAATTCATCTCCACTGTCCATACCTTTGTGGGCAAAGTGTCAAACACCTTGCGGTCGTGATGGCGAAGAGGCCGCGAATCACCTCGAGGCAGCGGGGGCGGATGGTGGCCAGCTATAGGTCGCCCTGTAGCACCCCCGACGGAAGCTGCCGTTGCCAATGGGCGTTGTCAGCGGTCGTATCCCCTCTGCGACCGAATCCGATGGTGACGGCCAAAACACCTCCGAACGACGGCCAACACTCCTACCAAAGAGCGAGTGTGGTGGCGGCCATGGTGAGATGTGGTTTGGTATGGACGACCGAGGTGCGAGCGGCAAGAAGGCGGCCGGATAATAGTGGCGGCGCCGGCACCGGGGTTGGGCGGGAGGAGCTGGTGGAGGCTTGGGGGCGAATGAATTGGCAGAGTCCCCAACAGGCGGGCCAGGGGAGGACAAGGGCGTGCGTCTCGCCCGTCCGCACGCTGTCCGTTTCTCCCCAAATGCCGCGCAAGTTTTGGCTGGGAATGGGTCGAAAACGGACGAAAAACGAACATTTGTACATTTGGGGCCGCACGTTGGGCCGTGATATTCGTCCGTTTTACCCCAAACAGACGCACCCGGACCGGATGAGGTCGCGCGTTGGAGTTGGCCTTAGAGTATCTACAGCCAGACCTGTCAAACGATCCCTCATACGTCCACGGACACGTCCGATAAGTAATCGGATAGAAGAGAGAATAAAAAAAGTAACCCAAACGGACCCCTCATATCGTTCCTATACGTCCGGATTGTTCGCGAACCCTCATATTCATGTCAAATATGGAGACGATACGAGGCCTCAAAAACGCACCCGGTTAGTCCGTCACGTAGGACACGACCCCACCCTGGACCACCTTTTCATTTTTCTTTATTCATTCTTTTCTTGCTCTCTCTTCCTCACCACCAATCACGTGCAAGTGACCGGACATATGAAGAAAAAATGAGGAGTGTGACTGCGCAGACGGGCAAATAGGGAACACGTTCGGTCACTGACCAGACGCATCCGTGGGCGTTTAGGGGGGTCATATTTGCTATGTCCATCTGTAGATGCTCTTAGGACAACTCTAGCGCCACATCGGCCATCACCACGAGGATTACAGCAGGGAGTATCATATTAGTGTATGATATTACATTTTTAGTGCATATTATCATGTGTAGGTATCATAAAAACTTTATTTATTGCCATGCATGACACATAGTAACACATTATTTAATATGATACAATATTATGATATGATATTCAACTTTATCTTTCTTCATTTAATTCCACGTCATCTCATAAAATTGCTTACTCCCTCTATCTATATATAGGGCCTAATGTGTTTCATAAAGCTAACTTTAACAATATGTTAGAGCAATAATATATGACATGTAAGTTATACAAAGCATATCGTCAAATTTGTAAGTGAAAGGAGCTTCCTATGATATATTTTTCACAATATACATCTTATATACTATTAACCTTATCAATAGTCAAAGACAGTCTCAAAAAACGCATTAGGCCCTATATATAGGGTCGCACTATTCGTCACCCTGGGTGGGGAATAGTTATTCTTCATCCCCCTCTATTTTAACATCAATACACCGTAATTTTACGTTACGTTTCGTAAATTTTTTTTGTTTCATACGTATAAAGAGAACATAAGAAAATTGTTAGTGCATCTAGTGCCCCTTAGTGATTTTGGTGTATTGAAGACTTATAGGTTAAGGCACTAATGTGTTTGTGAGTGTACACGGGCTCTATAAGTCGATGAGTAGTTTGATATATTCGGATATTATCGACCCCTAAAAATGAATGTCTTCAAGTGAAGACTTTGCTGAAGACTTTGGTGAAGACTTTGTGAAGACTTTGAAAATAAAGAAGTTGGTGTGACCTTGAAGATATGAATGAGGAATATGAAGCGTGAAGGCTTTTGTTTTCGTAGTTTCATTTCCTTTATTTGAGTCATAGGAAACACCGTACTATTAAAGGGGGTCGAGGTAATACTAAGGAAAATTTCCAACTGATGCTCAACTCCAAAATCCTCAACCCATACAATTCTTTGAGTGAAGCCTTTGGAAATCTCTTACGGTTCAGGCAAGTTTTTCAGTGACAGAGACGAAGGTCTTCTGGTCTCTGAGGAAATTGATCTGACTGAGGAGTTAGGATTTCGCCAGTGCGAATTGCCTACAAGTGAGGATCATGATAAGCTGAGGAATTTCATAGTTCGAAATTCCGACCGTTGCTGCGCTTAGCGCCAGCTGTCCCCAATCGTTCTTAGCCACATAACGGTCATATCATTGGGGGCATTTATGACTTATCATGTCAGGTTGCACCCTGGCTATAAATAGCCAACCCCCACAACCACTAGCTGGTCGGCTGCTCTGAGAGAGAACTGACACTTGTCATTTGAGAGCAACCCATCCTCTAAGTCTTTGAGAGAAAATCATCAGTGAGGAAAAACCCACAACCAAACCACAAAACCCATAGTGATTGAGCATCACTGAAGAAATTCCTGTGTGGAACCGACGCTTGTTACCTTTGAGGACTGTGTATCCTCCAGACGGTTAGGCGTCATGGTCTAGTGCTCCTGCAGTCAATTGGGGACCACGAAGTGACCTTGGTCTAGAGCATCCAGCAGTAAATTGTGGATCGCCGGGTGACCAGTTTGTGAGGGTTTTGGAAGTCTACCCTGAAGACTTACCACGAGTGTTGGGCGAGGACTGTGTGACCTTAGCTCAAGGAGAATACGGTAAGGACTGTGTGTCCTGGGACTATGTGTTCTCTGGTTTTAATACCAGGCCGCTCCAAACGAGACGTACGACTATCACAACAGTTGGAACTGGGTCATCAAACCATTGTCTTCATCAAGCTATCTGGTTCTATTTCCTCAACCCCTTTATTCCTCATGTATCTGTTGATGAAATTGATTGTTACAGTTTGAAGAATTTGACTGAAGACTTTCACAAATTCCTCACCTCAAATTCTTCAAGTTACCTTGTTCATCACTGCTTATCATGTATCACGCTACTCTCTATTTGTGCATGTTTCATTTCATCATGAAGACTATGCTGTCACTATGTTCCTCATGCACTTGAGTACTTATTCCGCTGCTAGTTATTCATCACATTTCAAATTCCTCAAAGTTGAAATTCCTCAAATGATGAATTCGTAAAAATCGCCTATTCACCCCCCTCTAGCCGATATAACACACTTTCAATTGGTATCAGAGTAGGTACTCCCTCGCTTTGTGTGATTTTGGTTTAACCACCTAGAGTTTTAGTTATGTCGACTGCAGGTATGATCAAGGTTTCCACGGGCTGTCCTACCTTCGATGGGACAGACTACCCCTACTGGAAGAACAAGATGCGTATGCACCTGGAAGCTATTGACAACGATCTCTGGTACGTTGTGGAAAATGGTGTGCCCTCTGCCACTCCCACCGTTACAGCTGCCGATGTGAAGAGATTCAAGCAACTCGATTCTCAAGCGAAGAATATCATCTATGGTCATCTGAGCAAAGGACAGTATGGCAGAGTGAGTGCTTTGGAATCTGCTAAGCTTATTTGGGATAGACTGTCCAAAGTCAACGAAGGTGTTTCCACTCAACGTGACTCTCGTGTTGATATTCTTCGCAATCTCTTCAACCGCTTCAAGAGGCTTGACAATGAAAATGTTCAGCAAACATTTGATCGCCTCACTGATATATCAAATGAACTTCAAGCACTGGGTGCCACTGATATCACTGACCATGAAGTGGTGAAGAAACTGCTACGATCTCTCGATTCCTCATTTGATACTCTAGTTTTGATGATTCAAGAACGTGGAGACTACAAAGCTCTTGATCCTACCGATATTCTTGAGAGACTCAATACTCATGAATTCCAACAAGCTGAGAAAAGAGACCTCTACGGGACAAGCTATGGAAGATCTCGTGCTCTGAAGGCAAAAGCAATTTCCTCATCTGAAGAAGAAGATTCTGACAACAGCCTTGGTGATCCTGAAGAACTAAGTCAGGAACTAGCTATGCTTGTGAGGAAATTCCAGAAGTTCTCAAGATGAGGTGGATTTGGAAAGTCATCAAAAAGTGGCTTGAGGAAATCAGATTCCCCAGAAGACTACAAAAGGAGAACATGTCATCGTTGCAAGAAGCCTGGCCACTTTATCTCTGATTGTCCTCTCTGGGAAAAAGAATCAAAGAAGAAGAAGAAATACAAAGATGTTAGTTCTGATGACTCAAAGAAAAAGAAGAAATCTTCAAAATCCTCATCTGCAAAGTCCTCATCTTCAAATTCCTCAAAGCACAAGAAGAATGGTTCCAGAAAGGCTCAAGCATTCATCGGCAAGGAAAAGGATTCTGAGGAAGAATCTGAAGAATATGAAGAAGAGGAAGAATCTGAGGAGGAATCAGAATCTGGTGTCGCTAGCCTTGCTCTCGCTACTGCGTTCGTCAGCAAGTCCATCTTCAATGAAGAATATGACCACTCCAACGACTCTGGCGTCATCAATGATGATTATGCTCCCACTTATTGCTTTATGGCAAAAGCCTCAAAGGTACACAAACATCATTCCTCATCTGAATCAAGTGAAGGTGAATCTGATGAATATTTGAAACCTAGCTATGCTAAAATTGTTAAAATTGCCACTAAGCAACAAAGTGCACTTGAAAAGCTTCAGAAAATGCTAGACAAAAGCGATGATCTATTAAACCGTGAAGTGGATCGGACTCAAACTCTGTCTGTTGATCTTAAAAGTCTTCAGACAAAGTATGATAACCTTCAGAGTCATCATAACGACCTCTTAGCCGATCATGAGAAGCTTTCATATGAATTTCTTCAAAGAAAGCAAGATCTTGAAAAGATGAGGGTGTCAAATGCGGATCTCCAAAGGGAAAATGATTCCTTGCTGGCTCAACAGATCAGTACTGCTCAGGAAGAATTTATTCCACCTTGTTTGAAATGCATCGAACGTGAAACTACTAATTCTTCACCTGAATGTTCAAATGCTTCTATTGCTGCAATTTCTTCAACTATTCCCGTGGTCTTAAATTCCTCATCTGAGGATACCACTAGTATCACTAATGGCAATGCAGGGTTGAAGGAATTGTATGTGACAGGCATATACAAAAGTCTCAAAGGGCATCAAACCCTTTGTGATGTTCTCAAGAAGCAGATTCTGAACAGGAACCCTAGGAATGAGGGTATTGCCTTTGTGAGGAAACTCAATGCTGATGGATCCTACTGGACACCTGAGCAGTACCCCAAAACCTCATGGGTTGCTGCAAAAGGATCTCCTGTGGATCCATCCACTTTATCTGGCTTTACTTGTGAAACTTCATATTCCTCTGTTGAGTCACTTGACTCCAATTACAGATTCTTCAAAAATAAGTCAAGTGAAGTATTTGCTAGATATGTTGGAACTAACTGCAGGAACGGTTCTCTCATGAAGAAAATCTGGGTTCCCAAGAGCTACCTACAAAATCTTCAAGTGAATGTCCTCACGACACCACTCATGAAGAATCGGAACCGCAGATCAAATTCCTCATATGGACCAAAGTCCTCACTTGGACCAAATTCCTCAAATGGTCAAAATCATCATTCTCATGCTAATGCCTCTGTCTCGCAGGGAAAACCTAAGAGTTATGAATATGTGCATTATTCTTCTAACCATTATGTTCATAAGTCCTCGAAGAATTTCTCTGCCTATTCATTTGAATACTTTAACCCTCACCCTATGAAACGAAGCGCACTTGCTTCAATGCCTCCCTTCTCACATGATGCTCGCAGAATGATGAATTCCTTTCCACCCCTCCAGATGTGGGTCGTGAACAAAACAAACTGACATCTTATGCAGAGTCAGGTCTCTAGATGAATTTGAACATCTGATGAATTTGCTGGAGACCTGAGGAAATGCTTGAAAAGACGCAAGTTAACCATAATGAAAATGAATTCTTCATTTCTCACGTCCTCTCTCTACTTGCTTACTATCTTGTATGATGAAATTGATATCATAATCTTCACTCTGAAGCATATGAGTTCGTAAGTGTACTAATTCATCTGCAGGATGATACTCTAAAAGCAACTGAGTGGGTTCTCGATAGCGGATGCACAAACCAGATGACGGGTGACAAGAATCTACTGATGAATTTGCCACTCACTCCATCTCCTCTGAAGCATATCACCTACACAGACAAAGGAAAAAAGCAAGGTATTGGGACTTGGTAAGGTTGCTATCTCAAAGGACCGAACCATGGACAAGGTGATGCTTGTTGAATCCCTCGGGTTCAATCTCATGTCTGTCTCAATGCTTTGTGATCTTGATATGGTTGTCATATTTGGAAAATATCGTTGTGTTGTCATCATGGAATCTGACAATTCCAAAGTCTTCGAATGCTTTAGGAGAGGATACTTGTATATTGTTGATTTCTCTACAGGTCCTCAACCTGCCACTTGCTTACTTGCAAAGTCTTCAGAAGGCTGGCTGTGGCATCGACGACTTGGACATGCTGGATGTCTTCAGGCGGTTTGCTTCAAGGGCCTCCACCAACTTTGGCGTCAAGATCAAGCATATCAGGAGTGATAATGGGACTGAATTCAAGAACACTAACCTTAATGAATATCTTGATGAACTTGGGTATATCTTCACAAATTCCTCAAGGAGACTTCATATGAGCTCATGACAGGCAAGAAACCCAATATGAACAATCTCCTGAGGAATCCATCAAGCTGAAGGCAACTGAAGATGTCATACCCACTAAGGAAATTGTTTCAACAAATGAAGACTCTCATGCTGATATACCTGAAGAAAATGGTGCTGATGAAACTCCTCAGCCTTGTCAACCTGCTCATCCAAGAGTAGCAAATGAAGTGCAGATTGACAAAATCATCAATGACATCAATGCACCAGGTCCTCTGACACGCTCAAAAGCTTCACATCTAACTAACTTTTGTGGGCACTTTGCCTTTGTCTCTATCTTAGAGCCCACCAAAGTTGATGAAGCATTCAAGGAGCCCGAATGGATTCAAGCTATGCAAGAGGAATTGCATCAGTTCAAGCTCAACAACGTGTGGGAACTTGTCAAGCGGCCAGATCCTTGCAAGCATAACATCATAGGTACCAAGTGGATCTACCGCAACAAGCAAGATGAAAATGGTCTTGTGCTGAGGAATAATGCTCGACTTGTAGCTCAAGGCTATACACAGGTTGAGGGAATTGACTTTGATGAAACTTTTGCACCTGTTGCTAGACTTGAAGCTATTCGCATATTACTGGCTTATGCTAACCACCATAATATCATCTTAAATCAAATGGATGTGAAAAGTGCATTCCTCAATGGTAAGCTTGAGGAAGAAGTATATGTTGCTCAACCCCCAGGTTTTGAAGATCCTAAGCATCCTGACAAAGTCTTCAGACTAAACAAGGCCCTCTATGGCCTCAAGCAGGCCCCTCGGGCATGGTACGACACTCTGAAGGAATTCCTCATGAAGAAAGGCTTCAAACCCGGTTCATTCGACCCTACTCTTTTCACGAAATCCTATGACAATGAACTGTTCATATGCCAAATATATGTTGATGATATTATCTTTGGATGTACTGACAAATGTTACAGTGATGAATTTGCCTATATGATGAGTGAAGAATATCAGATGTCTATGATGGGAGAGTTGAAATTCTTCTTAGGTCTTCAAATTCGTCAGCAAGACAATGGCATCTTCATCTCACAAGAGAAATACCTCAAAGATGTTCTAAGGAAATTCGACATGCAAGATTGCAAAGGCGTCAAAACTCCAATGCCTTCAAAAGGCCATCTTTGCACTGATGAAAATGGTAAAGATTTCGATCAGAAGGTACACCGCTCCATGATTGGCTTCTTATTGTACCTATGTGCATCTAGGCCTGATATAATGCTAAGTGTCTACATGTGTGCTCGATTCCAAGCAACTCCAAAGGAATCACACCATAAGGCTATGAAACACATTCTTCGATACTTAGCTCACACACCAACACTTGGATTGTGGTATCCCAAGGGCTCAAATCTTCATCTTGTCGGATACTCTGATGCTGACTATGCTGGAGATCGCGTGGATCGCAAGTCAACCTTAGGCACATGCCATTTCCTCGGACGATCCTTAGTCTGTTGGTCCTCGAAGAAGCAGAACTGCGTTTCACTCTATACTACAGAAGCTGAGTACATTGCTGCTGGCTCGTGTTGTGCTCAGTTACTATGGATGAAGCAAACCCTCAAGGACTACGACATCAAGCTGAAGAATGTGCCTCTTTTCTGCGACAACGAGAGTGCCATCAAGATTGCGTACAACCCTGTTTAGCACTCCAAGACCAAGCACATCCAGATTCGTCACCACTTTCTTCGAGATCATGTACTCAAGGGCGACATGTCCATCAATCACATTCCTACTGAAGAACAATTGGCCGATATCTTCACAAAGCCCTTGGATGAAAAGAGATTTTGCAAGTTGCGGTGTGAGCTAAATATCTTAGAATCTTCAAATGTTCTTTGATGAAGAACACACATCCTAACATGTATGCAAAATTGATGACTTAGATGTGCAACACACGAAGTAACGTTTTTCTTCAGTCAATGAAGAATAACTCTCTAAGTGTGAAGAAATTAATGAAGAATTTGATTCTCAGAACTCTACGACAATTGTAAGCGGTGTCTAAAATCATCATTCTTATACGGCGGGTTACGCTACCAACCAAAAGTTGAAGTTCTTGAAAATTGAGCACCGTTGCAAATTCTTCAAATTATCAAATTCCTCAAGTTTTCAAATTCATCAACTTTTCAAATTCTTCAAAACTGTTGAGACTCATATTCTTCATTGACTATATATATATATATATATATATATATATATATATATATACTTTTGAGTTTTTCAATGTCCTCAACAGCATTCACTTATTGCTAATTCTTGAAGTTGATTTTCATCTAAGTGAATGTGATCGAACCCTTTCCCCGTCTATGCTAAACTCAACCCAGTCTGTTCACAAATTCCTCATATGCGTTCTACTTTGAAACTTGTTCAAAGTCTTCACTGTGTCCTTGACAGCTAAAGAATTTGCGAACGAAAACTTTGAAATCTTCAACTACCAAAATTTTTGGCGGTTCCCGCACAAACTGTTCCGATTCCCGCGCCTGGATAACCCACGATCCTCCACAATCTTCACTACCCAGATCGTGGGTGACACCTATCGCGTGGAGAGCAAGGGTCAGGGGCAGTCCTGTCCAAAATCTTTGGGAGGATCCGTTTTTACTTCCTCTATAAATGCCACCTTCCCATCTAGTGTGCTCGGTTACTCCGCATCTCATCTCTCTCCCGAGCTCCAACCAAGCACCACCGCTAAAGTCATCGTCGCTGGTGAGGAAGAGCTTTGTTGCCTCAACCTCGTCGTCGCCGTACTCGCATCGGCTGCAGAAATCTTCATCCTGCCACCGCTGTAGCCGTCTCTTTCTGCCAAGCTAGGGCGTGGGAGATCTGAACGAACGAACTTCCTCATTTCATCTTTGTGTTCGTCGTGTTCTTCACTAGGGTAATTAAAATTTATTTTTACTGCCCCTGTTTGATCCTTAACTACAACTACTATTCCTCAATAGGTGTTTATAAGTTATAAATCAAATACACAAGCACCATACATCTCCTCATACTTGATTCTTGATGATTTTTCACTTAGTAAAATTCCTCAAGACATCAATGGTCAAATTCCTCACACCTATCTCTCTTAAAATTTCTGAGAACACATATGAGCTCTTCAAATTCTTCGCACCTATACTCTATTCACAGGTACAACATGTCCGCTGATGAATCACTAGGTTCTCATCAACTTAACTCATTCGCAGCGCTACTTGAAGAAAAACTGTGCACTTCTTTAGAATCTTCAAAAGTTCATATTCCTCAAGTGAAGAAAATGTCTGATGGAAAGAAACCTCAGAAAGGAGGGAAAAAGCCAGATGTACACACTGCATTTGAGATCCCTGAGGATATGTATGATGAATATTGCGCACCTGACGAAGAAACTCATGGAAAGGAGGCGACCAAGCAGAGGAAGATTCGTCTGCAAAAGATTGAGAGGAGATGGGCCAAAGAATGGAGAGAATATCGTTATGTAACTCCAAAATACATGATGAAATTCGCTATGAAACCACCTTGCAGCAGGCCTCCTCTTGCTCCTAACCAAATTGCTGATCCTTCTAGCCTCAAAACTGGTGAGGACTTTCCTGCCATGTGGGAAAAGCATCAAGCCAAGTTGGCAAGGAAAGCCAAAGAGGCAGTGAAGAAATTCAACGAGGATTCTGTTGCTGCTGCCTCTATCGGAGCTTCTGCTAGTGCTCCGAAGAAGATGGTAAAGAAATCTGCTCTGAAAATTGGCTCTTCAAAATCTTCAGTGCAAATTCCTCAAGGTCAAAGGCCTCTGCCCAGAAAACCTTCAGCTCCTGGAACTATTGCTGCTCAGTCATCTGCAACAGCCAAAAAGTCCTCAACTCCAGTGCATCTGGAAACATGCAAAAGGACTGAGGGTTTCACGATAGTTCCAAAGCTCACTGCAAGCCCCTCCACTACTGCAAAGTCTTCAACCAGTCCCTCTGCACTTAAACTGAAGAAGACTGCTGGACATGGTCAAAGAACATGCTCTCACATCAGCAAGGCTCTGGTTACAATCCCCTCAGATTCTTCAGATGATGCTGATGATGCTGATGATGAGGAATTGGTAGAAATCATCAGACAGAGTCAGCACAGGGCTGCTAAAGCAAAGGGAAGCTCTGTTCCTTTCATGTTGGATCCCAAGTTGATCGTCAACTTCATTGATATATGGCATGAGGACCCAAGTACTCCACTTTCCTCACTACATCTGCCTCCTGAAGTGGATCATGTCCTCACCCGCTTCATCTCTAAAGAACAATGGAAAAGAGAGCAAGCTCAGAGAGCTAAGAGGAACAAGACTCGCAAAGAAAAGTTTCTGCGCGAAAATGTGATGAACTTGACCCCAAATCAACTGGTCACAATTCAATCCGAGATTCGCACTCTCTCTTTGGATCAACAAAGATATGATGCTGAATGGAAGGGCACCAAGGTCAGACTTGTCAAGGCTGCTCATGCAGCTGTAAAGGATCACAACACCAGGGTTGTAGCTCGATCGCAACCGCAAAAGACTCAGTCTGAGGACAATGCTCAGACTGAATATGAAATTCCTCAGGCTGCTGATGAAAATGCCCAACCTAAAGAAACTGCTGAAGAAAGTGCTTTTGCACCAAAAGCAACTACTAGTGCTGCTGAGTTAACTCAGATCACTGATGAACTTGCCAGGACAACCCCCAATGTTGTGCCTGAAGAATCTGATAGGCCAGCTGAAGAATCCACTCTGCCTCAAGAAACTGAACCACCCAGGGCGGCTGCATCAGTCGTTCCTAAAGAAACTGCTCCTGCTGAGGAAAATCCCCTCAAAAGAAAAGCATCAACTTCTGAAGCCCCTGTGTTGAAGAAGTTGAAAACTTTGACAAGTTCCTCAGCTACACCACTTGATGCAACTCCAATTTCCTCGGTGCCAGCCTATGCTATTGTGCCAATTGGAGAAGCATATGACATTCCTCACGAAGAAGAGAATCATTTGGCTGCTTTCTCAGAGCCTCTTGATGAGGAAATTGTCATTGATGACACTGCATCAACTCCCAAGGTATCCACACCCCAGCTTCTGCTAATTGCTAGCGCTGAAGAAAATGATGAAGAAGTTGACATTGGTGACACTACTCCAGTCATCAATGATGAATATTGGGAATATGCACATCCCAACTCACCTGTGGCAACTCCTCTGATGCTGATTCCTCAGTCACCTGCACAAACTGAGGAAATACCTGAAGATTCTGAACACCTGTACCTTCCAGACCCTGAAGAAATTCTAGCTGCAATAGCTGAGGAAATTGATGCTCCGACCACTACTGAGGAACCTGTTCTACAAATCACTCAGTCTGCTGTTCCTCCCATGCCAACTGAGATCAAGGGGCGCAATCGACCAAATCTTCAACCTAAGCAAAGAATGCCATTCAAAGGCTCAGTCCGCCCCAAATTCCTTAGGACAAATTTCTTCAATGAACACATGTTCTTCACAGGGCCAAATCCATATGATTCTGCTCGGATTGGTCGCACACGGTTCTGGACTCCTACTCAAATGAACTACTATGCCACTGTTCTATGTGACAAGAAGAAAATCTTCGAGCACCACAATATTCCTCATGTGGACCTTGAGTCAATTCCATCATTCACGCCGGTGCTCCAAGTTCTTCATGATGCTGAGCTTCTTCCCTTCTATGTAGATGTCTGTGACTGGAACAAGGAGTTGATTCTTCAATTCTATGCCACTCTATACATTAGTGGAAATTCCTCAGACATCAACTCCTGGGTCTTGGACTGGATGACCGGAACAACTCATTTCACTGCAAGCTCTTATGAATTGTTTCAGTCTATCCCAGTTCCAATTCCTTCAGATGAAGCCCACTGCCTGTTCAATGATCCACCACTACCAAATCAGATGATGAATGTGATGATGAAGAAATTAGTGCCTGGAAAGCCTTAAAGGACAACCTTTCTTGTGAAGGATTTGCTGTATGTACCAAGAATAGTCTATCGCATACTCACTCATACCCTGTGTCCTCAAAAGGGCCACAACTCTGAAGAAGAAGAAGTGGAAGGACTCATGAAGAATATGCTTTTCAACATCATTCATGGGATTCCCATCAATTTTCACGATTTCTTCATGAGGACTCTGGCTGATGCTGCTATGTAACCATTTGACTTGAAGCCCTATGCTCCCTGGATTATGCATTTCCTCAGAACAAAGTCTTCAATTCACTTTAAGGCTGACTTCCAAAATCATTTCAGTGTTCTGCTCCCGATTGAAGTCCTCAAAAGCACAATTGATGAAGGAAAAGGCAAGGATGTCATTGATCAAGGCACTCGTCCATTGGATGGTCAGTTTCGTCAAGCAGCATCCTACTCCACCAATGATGACTCTGCCACACAGGACTCCTTTGCCAAAACCTCTGCACAAAAGCCTCATGCAACTGCTCCTCGTGTGATGACTGATCGTGAGCTTCTCTTAAGTCTTCATCAGAAGGTCGATCGAAATCACAAGTGGGTTAAGCGTCAACTTGGGTATATTGTGCAGAATATGACTGTGACGAAGAACACTGTCAAGAGGAACCACTACTATGCTCATGAAAACCTCAAGCGTTTTTGGGCTGTGCTAAATCACATCATGTCTTCTAAAGAATTGGATGAGCTGAACTTTCAAGAATATCCTGACTTCGCTCGCTGTCCTCAGAAGAAGTTCAAGAAAGTCCAAGTTCCTCTGATAGTCACCAGCTCCTATTCTTCATCTCACAAGAGCGATGAAGATGAAGACATTGATGATACTGTTGCTGGACCTGCATCAACAATCGACCCCAACAACGCTGGCACTCCTTCTTCACCAACACGATGAAATTCCTCATGGGGCGTTAGTCATCATTTTTTCTTCCCTTTTGGTCCTCGATGACAAAGGGGGAGAAAATTTGAGTTAGCCTTCAAGCGGGTCTACATATATATGGGCTATTTTTGTTTAAGTTGCAACTCTCGCTCTTCTGAAGTTTTTGGTTATTGAGTTGTAAACTTAAGTCCGATGGTGGTCTGACACCTTTGAACTATTTACTCGCATGTTTATTTCCTCAAATACCTTAATGCATGCATGCTGAATTTCGTCAGACACCATTTTCCTGACACATTCCAAATTCTTCATTTCATATATTCAAATGCGTGTATGAATTACAAGATATAGGGGGAGCTCTCCATGTTCTGAACCTGCCATGTGCATTTGCAGCCCAAAGCAAATTCCTCAAATATGCACATCTTCAGGGGGAGTTCTTCTATATCTTGCAATCAAATTCCTCAAAATCTGTACTTTCACTTCATATGTTTATCCCCGTTGAAAACTTAACCTATTTGTCATTAATCACCAAAAAGGGGAGATTGTTAGTGCATCTAGTGCCCCTTAGTGATTTTGGTGTATTGAAGACTTATAGGTTAAGGCACTAATGTGTTTGTGAGTGTACACAGGCTCTATAAGTCGATGAGGAGTTTGATATGTTCGGAGATTATCGACCCCTAAAAATGAATGTCTTCAAGTGAAGACTTTGCTGAAGACTTTGGTGAAGACTTTGTGAAGACTTTGAAAATGAAGAAGTTGGTGTGACCTTGAAGATATGAATGAGGAATATGAAGCGTGAACACTTTTGTTTTCGTAGTTTCATTTCCTTTATTTGAGTCATAGGAAACACCGTACTGTTAAAGGGGGTCGAGGTAATACTAAGGAAAATTTCCAACTGATGCTCAACTCCAAAATCCTCAACCCATACAATTCTTCGAGTGAAGCCTTTGGAAATCTCTTACGGTTCAGGCAAGTTTTTCAGTGACAGAGACGAAGGTCTTCTGGTCTCTGAGGAAATTGATCTGACTGAGGAGTTAGGATTTCGCCAGTGCGAGTTGCCTACAAGTGAGGATCATGATAAGCTAAGGACTTTCATAGTTCGAAATTCCGACCGTTGTTGTGCTTAGTGCCAACTGTCCCCAATCGTTCTTAGCCACATAACAGTCATATCATTGGGGGCATTTATGACTTATCATGTCAGGTTGCACCCTGGCTATAAATAGCCAACCCCCACAACCACTAGCTAGTCGGCTGCTCTGAGAGAGAACTGACACTTGTCATTTGAGAGCAACCCATCCTCGGAGTCTTTGAGAGAAAATCATCAGTGAGGAAAAACCCACAACCAAACCACAAAACCCATAGTGATTGAGCATCACTAAAGAAATTCCTGTGTGGAACCGACGCTTGTTACCTTTGAGGACTGTGTATCCTCCAGACGGTTAGGCGTCATGGTCTAGTGCTCCTGCAGTCAATTGGGGACCACGAAGTGACCTTGGTCTAGAGCATCCAGCAGTAAATTGTGGATCGCCGGATGACCAGTTTGTGAGGGTTTTGGAAGTCTACCCTGAAGACTTACCACGAGTGTTGGGCGAGGACTGTGTGACCTTAACTCAAGGAGTATACGGTAAGGACTGTGTGTCCTGGGATTGTGTGTTCTCTGGTTTAAATACCAGGCCGCTCCAAACCAGACGTACGACTGTCACAACAGTTGGAACTGGGTCATCAAACCATTGTCTTCATCGAGCTATCTGGTTCTATTTCCTCAAGCCCTTTATTCCTCATGTATCTGTTGATGAAATTGATTGTTACAGTTTGAAGAATTTGACTGAAGACTTTCACAAATTCCTCACCTCAAATTCTTCAAGTTACCTTGTTCATCACTACTTATCCTGTATCATGCTACTCTCTATTTGTGGCACCGTAGCATGATACATGATAAGCAGTGATGAACAAGGTAACTTGAAGACTTTGAGGTGAGGAATTTGTGAAAGTCTCCACTCAAATTCTTCAAACAGTAACGATCAATTTCATCAATAGGTATATGAGGAATAGAGGGGTTGAGGAAATAGAAACAGATAGCTCGATGAAGATAATGGTTTGATGACCCAGTTCCAACTGCTATGACAGTCGTACGTCTGGTTTGGAGCGGCATGGTATTTAAACCAGAGGACACACAGTCCCAGGACACACAGTCCTTACCATATTCTCCTTGAGCTAAGGTCACACAGTCCTCGCCCAACACTCGTGGTAAGTCTTCAAGGTATACTTCCAAAACCCTCACAAACTGGTCACCCGACGATCCACAATTTACTGCTGGATGCTCTAGACCAAGGTCACTTCGTGGTCCCCAATTGACAGCAGGAGCACTAGACCATGACGCCTAACCATCTGGAGGATGCACAGTCCTCAAAGGTAACAAGCGTCGGTTCCACACAGGAATTTCTTCAGTGATGCTCAATCACTTTGGGTTTTGTGGTTTGACTGTAGGTTTTTCCTCACTGATGATTTTCTCTCAAAAAGTCCTCGGAGGATGGGTTGCTCTCAAATGACAAGTGTCAGTTCTCTCTCTTGGAGCAGCCAACCAGCTAGTGGTTGTGGGGGTGGCTATTTATAGCCAGGATGCAACCTGACATGATAAGACATAAATGCCCTCAATGATATGACCGTTATGTGGATAAGAATGATTGGGGACAGCTGGCGCTAAGCACAACAACGGTCGGAATTTAGAACTATGAAAGTCCTCAACTTATCATTATCCTCACTTGTAGGTAATTCGCACTGGCAAAATCCTAACTCCTTAGTGAGATCAATTTCCTCAGAGACCAATGGCTTGTCTGAACCGTAAGAGACCAGAAGGATTGTATGGGTTGAGGATTTTGGAGTTGAGCATCAGTTGGAAATTTTCCTTAGTATTACCTCGGCCCCCTTTAACAATACGGTGTTTCCTATGACTCAAATAAAGGAAACGAAACTACGAAAACAAAAGTCTTCACGCTTCATATTCCTCGTTCATATCTTTAAGGTCACACCAACTTCTTCATTTTCAAAGTCTTCACAAAGTCTTCACCAAAGTCTTCAGAAAGTCTTCAGCAAAGTCTTCACTTGAAGACATACATTTTTAGGGGTCGATAATCTCCAAAGATATCAAACTCCTCATCGACTTATAGAGCCTGTGTACACTCACAAACACATTAGTACCTTAACCTATAAGTCTTCAGTACACCAAAATCACTAAGGGGCACTAGATGCACTAACAATCTCCCCCTTTTTGGTGATTGATGACAAATAGGTTAAGTTTTCAACGGGGATAAACATATGAAGTGAAATTACAGATTTTGAGGAATTTGATTGCAAGATATAGAAGAACTCCCCTGAAGATGTGCATATTTGAGGAATTTGCTTTGGACTGCAAATGCACATGGCAGGTTCAAATATGGAGAACTCCCCCTATATCTTGTAATTCATACATGCATTTGAATATATGATATCAAGAATTTGAAATGTGTGAGGAAAATGGCGTCTGACGAAATTCAGCATGCATGCATTAAGGTATTTGAGGAAATAAACATCGAGGAAAAGTGTGAGACCACCATCGGACTTAAGTTTACAACTCAATCAACAAAAGTTTCAGAAGAGCAAGAGTTGTAACTTAAATAAAAATATAGCCCATATAGAGAGACCCGCTTGAAGACTAACTCAAATTTTCTCCCCTTTGTCATCGAAGACCAAAAGGGACGAAAAAGTGATGACTAACGCCCTTTTTTTGAATTTTATCGTGTTGGTGAGGAAGGAACGCCAGCGTTGTTGGGGTCGTTTGTCGATGCAGGGCCTGCAACAGTGTCGTCAATGTCTTCATCGTCATCACGCTCACGAGATGAAGAATATGAACTTGCTACCATCAGAGGAACTTGAACTTTCTTGAATTTCTTCTGAGGACGCCGAGCCCAGTCGGGATGTTCCTCAATATCCAGCTCATCCAGTTCTTCAGAAGGCATGATGTGAGACAGTACAACCCAAGAGCGTCTGAGGTTTTCATGTGCATAATAGTGGTTCCTCTTGACAGTGTTCCGCGTCACAGTCATATTCTGCACAATGTATCCAAGTTGACGCTTTACCCACTTGTGATTGTGATCGACCTTCTGATGAAGACTTATTAGAAGCTCGCGATCAGTCATCACACGAGGGGCAGACTCTTGAGGTTGTTGAGCTGAGGCTTTTGCACCGGAGTCTTGAGTGGCTGTGTCATCATTGGTGGAGAAGGAAGCGGCTTTGCGGAACTGTTCATCCAAAGGACAAGTGCCTTCATCAATGACAGATTTGCCTTTTCCTTTAGCTGAGGCAATTGAGCTCTTGATGACTTCTATTGGAGGCAGAAAGCTAAAGTGATTCTAAAAATCAGCCTTGAAGGGAACTGAGGTCTTTGCCCTGATGAATTTCAGGATCCATGGCGCATAGGGCTTCTGTTCAAATGGAGCTAAGGCAGCACTGGCCAATGTCCTCATGAAGAAATCATGCAAGTCGATGGGAATCCCATGAATGATGTTGAAGAGCATATTCTTCATGATTCCTTCCACTTCTTCTTCTTCAGAATCGTGGCCCTTGATATCCGTTGGAATTGGAGGAACAACTGACTGAGTGATTTGAAGAACTGGTTCCTCGGCAGTGGCCGGAGCATCATTTTCCTCAGCTGTTACAGCTGGAATTTCTTCACTCTCTGGAAGGTACAGATGTTCAGAGTCTTCTGGGATTTCTTCAGTCTGTGCAGGTGACTGAGGAATCAACATCAGAGGAGTTGCCATTGGTGAATTAGGATGTGCAGATTCCCAATATTCATCATTGACGACTGGAGTAGTGTCACCAATGTCAACTTCTTCATCAATTTCTTCTACGCCTGCTTCCTCAGTAGTTACCAGAAGCTGGGGCGATGATACCTTGAGGGTTGATGCAGTGTCATCAATGAAAATTTCCTCATCAAGAGGCTCTGTGGAAGCAGCCGAATGATTTTCTTCTTGTTCAGGGATGACATACTCCTCCCCGAATGGCACAATAGCATAGGCTGGTGCTGAGGAAATTGGAGTTACATCAATTGGAGTTGCTGAGGAACTTGATGAAGTTTTCAACTTCTTCAACACAGGGGCATCAGAAGTTGACGCTTTTCTATTGAGTGGATTTTCCTCAGCAGTAGCAGTTTCTTTAGGAATGACTGATGCAGCCGCCCTGGGTGGTTCAGTTTCTTCAGGCACAATAGATTCTTCAGCTGGCCTATCAGATTCTTCAGGTATAACAGAAGTACCTGTTGGCATAACCGTTTCTTCAGGCACAACATTGGAGGTTGCCCTGGCATGTTCATCAGTGGTCTGAGTTTCCTCAGCAGCACTAGCAGTTGCTTCTGGTACAGAAGCATTTCCTTCAGCAGTTTCATCAGGCTGAACATTTTCATCAGCTGCCTGAGGAGTTTCATCTGCAGTCTAAGCAATTTCTTCAGACTGAGGCTTTTGTGGTTGCGATCGAGATGCAACCCTGGTGTTGTGATCCTTTACAGCTGCTTGAGCAACCCTGACGAGTCTGACCTTGGTGCCCTTCCATTCAGCATCGTATCTCTGTTGATCCACAGAGAGTGCAAATTTTGGACTGAACTGTGATGAGTTGATTTGGGGTCAAATTCATCACATTTTCGCGCAGAAACTTTTCTTTTCTAGTCCTGTTCCTCTTAGCTCTCAGAGCTTCCTCTCTCTTCCATTGTTCTTCAGAGATGAAGTGGGTGAGGACATGATCCACTTCAGGAGGCAGATTTAGTGAAGAAAGTGGGGTGTTTGGGTCTTCATGCCATATATCGATGAAGTTGAGGATCATCTTGGGATCCAGCATGAGAGGAATAGAGCTACTCTTTGCTCTAGCAGCCCTGAGCTGACTTTGTCTGACGATTTCTTCCAATTCCTCATCATCAGCTTCATCATCAGCAGCATCATTATCCTCAGAACATGAGGGTATGGTCATCACAGCCTTGCTTGTGTGAGGACTTGGTCTTTGACCTCGTCCAGCAGTTTTCTTCAGCTTCAATGCAGAGGGGCTGGTTGAAGACTTTGCTGTGTTGGAGGAGCTTGCAGTGATCTTTGGGATTGTGGTGAAACCCTCAGTCCTCTTGCATGTATCCAGATGCACTGGTGTTGAGGATTTTGTAACTGCTGCAAAAGACTGAGCAGCGATAGTTCCAGGTGTTGAGGACTTTGAAGGCTGAGTCCTTTGACCTTGAGGAATCTGCTGTGAAGGTCTTGATGTTGAAGAACCTATCTTCAAAGCAGATTTCTTCATGATTTTCTTTGGAGCACTTGCAGAAGCTCTGGCAGAGGCAGCAGCAGCAGAATCTTCTTTGAATTTTTCACTGCTTCTTTGGCTTTCCTAGCCAGCTTGGTTTGCTGCTTCTCCCATAGATGAGGAAAATCCTCACCAGTCTTTAGGCTTGTGGGATCAACGATTTGGTTCTGAGCTAGAGGAGGCCTGCTGCAAGGTGGTTTCACTGCAAATTTCATCATGTACTTTGGGGTCACATAACGATATTCTTTCCATTCCTTTGCCCATCTCCTCTCAATCTTTTGCAGACGGATCTTTCTCTGCTTGGTCGTCTCTTTTCCATGTGTTTCTTCATCAGGTGTGCAATATTCATCATAAACATCCTCTGGAATCTCAAAGGCAGTGTGCACATCTGGCTTCTTTCCTCCTTTGTGAGGTTTCTTTCCATCAGCCATTTTCTTCACTTGAGGAATATGAACTCTTGAAGATTCTGAAGAGGTACACAATTTTTCTTCAAGAAGCGCTGCAAATGAGTTAAGTTGATGAGAACCTAGTGATTCATCAGCGGACATGTTGTACCTGTGAATAGAGTATAGGTGCGAGGAATTTGAAGAGGTCATATGCGTTCTCAGAAATTTTGAAGAAAAATTAGGTGTGAGGAATTTGACCATGGATATCTTGAGGAATTTCACTAAGTGTTCTTTGTCTCAGGTTCCTGAGTTGTACAAATTTTGAGGATTTGCACAATTGAGGAATCTGGAGGAAAATCATTACTTAGAGAAAATCATCAAGTATGAGGAGATGTAAGGTGAGGAGATGTAAGGTGCTTTAAAATAAGGTTCATGAAGAACAAACACATTTTGAGGAATATGAAGAGCATTTGAGGATCAAACAAGGGCAGTAAAAATAAATTTTATTTACCCTGGTGAAGAACACGACGAACTCAGAGATGAGATTTGGAAGTTCGTGCGTTCAGATCTCCCACGCCCTAGCTTGGCAGAGGGAGACAGCTACAATGGCGGCGGGATGAGGATTTCCGCGGCCGGTGCGAGTACGGCGACGACGAGGTTGAGGCAGTGAAGATCTTTCTCACCGACGACGATGACTTTACCGGCGGTGCTAGATTTGAGCTCAGGAGAGGGATAAGATGCGGAGTAACCGAGCACAGTTGATGGGAAGGGGGCATTTATAGAGGAAGTGAAAACTGAGCCGCCTGAAGATTTTGGACAGGATTGCCCCTGACCCTTGCTCTCCATGCGACAGGTGTCACCCACGAACTCAGCGGTGGCGATAGTGGGGGGTCGTGGGTTATCGAGGTGCGGGAATAGGAACAGTTTGAGCGGGAACCGCCAGAAATTTTGGTAGTGAAGATTTCAAAGTTTTCGTTCGCAAATTCTTCAGCTGTCAAGGACACAGTGAAGACTTTGAACGAGTTTCAAAGTAGAACGCATATGCAGAATTTGTGAACAGACTTGGTTGAGTTTATCATAGAGAGGAAAAGGGGTCCGATCACATTCACTTAGATGAAAATCAACTTGAAGAATTAGCAATAAGTGAATGTTGTTGAGGACATTGAAACATCAAATATAAATATATATGTATAGTCAATGAAGAACATGAGTTTCAAAGTTTGAAGAATTTGAAAATTTGAGGAATTTGATGATTTGAAGAATTTGCACAAATGATGAAAAACTCAACTTAGAAGAATTTCAACTATTGTTGGTGGTGTGACCCATCGTATAAGAATGATGACTTCAGACACTACGTACAATTGTCGTAGGGTTCTGAGAATCAAATTCTTCATTAATTTCTTCACACTTAGAGGGTTATTCTTCATTGATTGAAGAAAAACGTTTCTTCGTGTGTTGCACATCAAGGTCATCAATTTTGCATAAGTGTTAGGATGTGTGTCTTTCTTCAAAGGACATTCGAAGATTCTAAGATATTTAGCTCACACTGCAACTTGCAAAATCTCTTTTCATCCAAGGGCTTACTGAAGATATCGGCCAACTGTTCTTCAGTGGGGATGTGGTCGATGGAGATGTCGCCCTTGAGTACATGATCTCGAAGAAAGTGATGACGAGTTTGGATGTGCTTGGTCTTGGAGTGCTGAACTGGGTTGTACGCAATCTTGATGGCACTCTCATTGTCAAAGTAGAGAGGCACATTCTTCAACTTGATGCCGTAGTCCTTGAGGGTTTGCTTCATCCATAGTAACTGAGTACAACACGAGCCAGCAGCAATGTACTCAACTTTTGCAGTAGAGAGTGAAACGCAGTTCTGCTTCTTCGAGGACCAATAGACTAAGGATCGTCCAAGGAAATGACATGTGCCTGAGGTTGACTTGCGATCCACACGATCTCCATCATAGTCAGCATCAGAGTATCCGATGAGTTGAAGATTTGAGCCCTTGGGATACCACAATCCAAGTGTTGGTGTTTGAGCTAAGTATCGAAGAATATGTTTCACAACCTTATGGTGTGATTCCTTCGGTGTTGCTTGGAATCGAGCACACATGCAAACACTTAGCATTATATCAGGCCTAGATGCACAAAGGTACAATAAGGAACCAATCATGGAGCGGTATACCTTCTAATCGAAATCTTTACCATTTTCATCAGTGCAGAGGTGGCCTTTTGAAGGCATTCGAGTTTTGACGCCTTTGCAATCTTGCATGTCGAATTTCCTCAGAACATCTTTGAGGTCTTTCTCTTGTGAGATGAAGATGCCATTGTCTTGTTGACAAATTTGAAGACCTAGGATGAATTTCAACTCTCCCATCATAGACATTTGATATTCTTCACTCATCATATAGGCAAATTCATCACTGTAACGTTTGTCAGTACAGCCAAAGATAATGTCATCAACATATATTTGCCATATGAACAGTTCATTGTCATAGGATTTTGTGAAAAGAGTAGGGTCGAGTGAACCGGGTTTGAAGCCTTTCTTCATGAGGAATTCCTTCAGAGTGTCGTACCACGCCCGAGGGGCCTGCTTGAGGCCATAGAGGGCCTTGTTTAGTCTGAAGAATTTGTCAGGATGCTTAGGGTCTTCAAAACCTGGGGGTTGAGAAACATATACTTCTTCCTCAAGCTTACCATTGAGGAATGCACTTTTCACATCCATTTGATATAAGATGATATTATGATGGTTAGCGTACGCAAGTAATATGCGAATAGCCTCAAGTCTAGCAATAGGTGCAAACGTTTCATCAAAGTTAATTCCTTCAACCTGTGTGTAGCCTTGGGCTACAAGACGAGCCTTATTCCTCACCACGAGGCCATTTTCATCTTGCTTGTTGTGATAGATCCACTTGGTACCTATGATGTTATGTTTGCGAGGATCTGGTCGCTTGACAAGTTCCCACACGTTGTTGAGCTTGAACTGATGCAATTCCTCTTGCATAGATTGAATCCACTCGGGCTCCTTGAATGCTTCATCAACTTTGGTGGGTTCTGTTATAGAGACAAAGGCAAAGTGCCCACAAAAGTTAGTTAGATGTGAAGCTTTTGAGTGTGTGAGAGGACCTGGTGCATTGATGTCATCGATGATTTTGTCAATCTGCACTTCATTTGCTACTCTTGGATGAGCAGGTTGACGTGGCTGAGGATTTTCATCAGCACAAGTTTCTTCAGGTATATCAGTATGAGAGTCTTCATTTGTTGGAATGATTTCCTCAGTGGGTATAACATCTTTAGTTGCCTTCAGCTTGATGGATTCTTCAGGAGTCTGTTCATCTAACATAGAAGGCAGGAGCTCTCTTTGCGAGCCATTAGTTTCATTGAACCGCACATCTACAGTTTCAACCACCTTGTGATGGTAGGTGTTGAAGACTTTGTAGGTGTGCGAGTCCTTTCCATAACCAAGCATAAAACCTTCATGTGCTTTCGGTGCAAACTTAGAACTGTGGTGAGGATCTCTGATCCAGCATTTTGCACCGAAGACTTTGAGATAACTTACATTGGGTTTCTTGGCTGTCATGAGGTCATATGAAGTCTTCTTGAAGAATTTGTGAAGATATACCCTGTTGATGATGTGGCATGCAGTATCAATTGCTTCAGGCCAGAAGCGACGAGGAGATTTGTATTCGTCAAGCATGGTGCAAGCCATCTCAACAAGTGTCCTGTTTTTACGCTCCATGACGCCATTGTACTGAGGAGTATAAGGGGCAGATAACTCATGAGTAATACCAAGTTCATCAAGATATTCATCAAGATTAGTGTTCTTGAACTTAGTCCCATTATCACTCCTGATATGCTTGATCTTGACGCCGAAGTTGGTGGAGGCCCTTGAAGCAAATCGCCTGAAGACGTCCTGCACTTCATTTTTTTACAGAATAATATGCACCCATGTGTGACGAGAGTAATCATCAACAATGACAAAGCCATACAAACTTGATGCATTTGTTAGTACAGAGTAATGAGTGGGGCCAAACAGATCCATGTGAAGCAATTCAAAGGGTCGAGTTGTGGTCATGATTGTCTTCGAGGGATGCTTGGATCTCGTCATCTTCCCAGATTCACATGCATCGCAGAGGTGGTCCTTGAGGAATTTGACACCCTCGATGCCAATGACGTGCTTTTTCTTCACGAGTGTGTGCAGGTTCCTCATACCAACATGTCCAAGTCGTCGATGCCACAACCAGCCTTCTGAAGACTTTGCAAGTAAGCAAGTGGCATGTTGAGGACCTGTAGAGAAATCAACAATATACAAGTCTCCTCTCCTAAAGCCTTCGAAGACTTTGGAATTGTCAGATTCCATGATGACAACACAATGATATTTTCCAAATACGACAACCATATCAAGATCACAAAGCATTGAGACAGACAGAAGGTTGAACCCGAGGGATTCAACAAGCATCACCTTATCCATGGTTCGGTCTTTTGAGATAGCAACCTTACCAAGTCCCAATACATTGCTTTTTTCCTTTGTCTGGGTAGGTGATATGCTTCAGAGGAGATGGAGTCAGTGGCAAATTCATCAGTAGATTCTTGTCACCCGTCATGTAGTTTGTGCATCCACTATCGAGAACCCACTCAGTAGCTTTTAGAGTATCATTCTATAGATGAATTAGTACAACTTATGAACTCATATGCTTCAGAGTGAAGAATATGACATCAATTTCATCAGACAGAATTTCATCACATAAGATAGTAAGCAAGTAGAGTGAGGACGTGAGAAATGAAGAATTCATTTCATCATGGTTAGCTTGTGTCCTTTCAAGCATTTCCTCAGGTCTCCAGCAAATTCATCAGATGTTCAAATTCATCTGGAGACCTGACCCTGCATAAGGGGTTAGTTTGATTTCTTCACCACCCACATCTGGAGGGGTGGCAAAGAATTCATCATTCTGCGAGTACCATATGAGAAGGGAGGCATAGAAGCAAGTGCGTTTCATTTCACAGGGAAAGGATTAGTTATTCAAATGAATAAGCAGAGAAATTCTTTGAGGACTTATGAACATAATGGTTTGAAGAATAATGCACATATTCATAACTCTTAGGTTTTCCCTACGAAACAGAGGCATTAGCACGAGAATGATGATTTTGACCATTTGAGGAATTTGCTCCAAGTGAGGACTTTGGTCCATATGAGGAATTTGACTTGGGGTTCCTATTCTTCATGAGTGGTGTCGTGAGGACATTCACTTGAAGATTTTGTAGGTAGCTCTTGGGAACCTAGATTTTCTTCATAGGAGAACCGTTCCTGCAGCTAGTTCCAACATATCTAGCAAATACTTCACTTTTCTGATTTTTGAAGAATCCGTAATTGGAGTCAAGTGACTCATCAGAGGAATATGAAGTTTCACAAGTAAAGCCAGATAAAGTGGATGGATCTACAGGAGATCCTTTTGCAGCAACCCATGAGGTTTTGGGGTACTGCTCAGGCGTCCAGTAGGATCCATCAGCATTGAGTTTCCTCACAAAGGCTATACCCTCTTTCCTAGGGTTCCTGTCCAGAATCTGCTTTTTGAGGACATCGCAAAGGGTTTGATGCCCTTTGAGACTTTTGTACATGCCTGCCACATACAATTCCTTCAACCCTGCATTGTCATCAGTGATACTAGTGGTATCCTTAGATGAGGAATTTAAGACCACGGGAATAGTTGAAGAAATTGCAGCAATATAAGCATTTGAACATTCAGGTGAAGAATTAACAGTTTCACGTTCGATGCATTTCAAACAAGGTGCAATGAAATCTTTCTGAGCGGTACTGATCTGTTGAGCCAGTAAGGAATCATTTTCCCTTTGGAGATCCTCATGTGACACCCTCAGTTTCTCAAGATCTTGCTTTCCTTGAAGAAATTCATAAGAAAGCTTCTCATGATCAGCTAAGAGGTCGTTATGATGAATCTATAGGTTATCATACTTCGTATGAAGACTTTTGAGATCGACAGACAGAGTTTGAGTCCGATCCACTTCATGGTTCAATAGATCATCGCTTTTGTCTAGCATTTTCTGAAGCTTTTCAAGTGCACTTTGTTGCTTAGTGGCAATTTTAACAAGTTTAGCATAGCTAGGTTTCACATATTCATCAGATTCACCTGCACTTGATTCAGATGAGGAATGATGTTTGTGTACCTTTGATCCTTGTTCCATGAAGCAATAAGTGGGAGCATAATCGTCATTGTTGACGTCAGAGTCATTGGAGTAGTCATATTCTTCATCGTTGAAGATGGACTTGCTAACAAAAGCAGTAGCGAGAGCAAGGCTAGCGAGACCAGATTCTGATTCCTCCTCAGATTCTTCCTCTTCTTCATATTCTTCAGATTCTTCCTCAGAATCCATTTCCTTGTTGATGAATGCTTGAGCCTTTATGGAACCATTCTTCTTGTGCTTTGAGGACTTTGAAGATGAGGACTTTGCAGATGAGGACTTTGAAGATTTCTTCTTTTTCTTCAAGTCATCAGAACTATCATCCTTGTATTTCTTCTTCTTCTTTGAGTCTTTTTCCCAGAGAGGACAGTCAGAAATAAAGTGACCAGGCTTCTTGCAAGAATGACATGTTCTTTTCTTGTGATCTTCTGAGGAATCTGATTTCCTCAAGCCAGTTTTTGATGACTTACCAAATCCATTTCTTCTTGAGAACTTCTGGAATTTCCTCACAAGCATTGCTAGTTCCTGACTTAGTTCTTCAGGATCACCAAGGCTGCTGTCAGAATCTTCTTCTTTAGATGAGGAAATTGCTTTTGCCTTCAGAGCACGAGATCTTCCATAACTTGGCCCGTAGAGGTCTCTCTTTTTAGCTTGTTGGAATTCATGAGTATTGAGTCTCTCAAGGATATCAGCAGGATCAAGAGCTTTATAATCTCCACGTTCTTGGATCATCAAGGCCAGAGTATCAAATGAGGAATCGAGAGATCGTAGCAGTTTCTTCACCACTTCATGGTGAGTGATATCAGTGGCACCCAGTGCTTGAAGTTCATTGGATATATCAGTGAGGCGATCAAATGTTTGCTGAACATTTTCATTGTCAAGTCTCTTGAAGCGGTTGAGGAGATTGCGAAGAACATCAACACGAGAGTCACGTTGAGTGGAAACACCTTCGTTGACTTTGGACATCCTATCCCAGATAAGCTTAGCAGACTCCAAAGCACTCACTCTGCCATACTGACCTTTGCTCAGATGGCCACAGATGATATTCTTCGCTTGAGAGTCAAGTTGCTTGAATCTCTTCACATCAGCAGTAGTAACAGTGGGAGTGACAGAGGGTATTTAAACCAGAGGACACAGAGTCCCAGGACACACAATCCTTACCGTATTCTCCTTGAGCTAAGGTCACACAGTCCTCGCCCAACGCTCGTGGTAAGTCTTCAGGGTAGACTTTCAAAACCCTCACAAACTGGTCACCAGGCGATCCACAATTTACTGCTGGATGCTCTAGACCAAGGTCACTTCGTGGTCCCCAATTGACTGCAGGAGCACTAGACCATGACGCCTAACCGTCTGGAGGATGCACAGTCCTCAAAGGTAACAAGCGTCGGTTCCACACAGGAATTTCTTCAGTGATGCTCAATCACTTTGGGTTTTGTGGTTTGATTGTAGGTTTTTCCTCACTGATGATTTTCTCTCAAAAAGTCCTCGGAGGATGGGTTGCTCTCAAATGACTAGTGTCAGTTCTCTCTCTCGGAGCAGCCAACCAGCTAGTGGTTGTGGGGGGTGGCTATTTATAGCCAGGATGCAACCTGACATGATAAGACATAAATGCCCCCAATTATATGACCGTTATGTGGATAAGAATGATTGGGGACAGTTGGCGCTAAGCACAACAACGGTCAGAATTTTGAACTATGAAAGTCCTCAGCTTATCATGTTCCTCACTTGTAGGTAATTCGCACTGGCGAAATCCTAACTCCTCAGTCAGATCAATTTCCTCAGAGACCAGAATAACTTTGTCTCCGTCACTGAAGAACTTGTCTAAACCATAAGAGATTTCCAAAGGCTTCACTCGAAGGATTGTATGGGTTGAGGATTTTGGAGTTGAGCATCAGTTGAAAATTTTCCTTAGTATTACCTCGGTCCCCTTTAATAGTACGGTGTTTCCTATGACTCAAATAAAGGAAACGAAACTACGAAAACAAAAGTCTTCACGCTTCATATTCCTCGTTCATATCTTCAAGGGCACACCAACTTCTTGATTTTCAAATCTTCACGAAGTCTTCACCAAAGTCTTCAGAAAGTCTTCAGCAAAGTCTTCACTTGAAGACATACATTTTTAGGGGTCGATAATCTCTGAATATATCAAACTCCTCATCAACTTATAGAGCCAGTGTACACTCACAAACGCATTAGTACCTTAACCTGTATGTCTTCAATACACCAAAATCACTAAGGGGCACTAGATGCACTAACAAGCATCAATACTACACACCATATACCCCTCAACAAAATGGTGTTGCAGAAAGGAAGGACCGAATGTTGATGGAAGCGGCAAGAACCATGATGGAGGAATTCAAATCTTCGTACAACTTTTGGGCCGAAGCCATCAACACCGCATGTCATGCATCTAATCGGCTCTATCTCCACAAAGTCTTGAACAATACTCGTTATGAAATTCTTACCAGTAACAAGCCCAACCTCAAGTACTTTTGTGTGTTTGGGTGTAAGTGTTTCATTCTCAAAAAGGGTGTTTGTTTGTCTAAATTTGAACCTAGAGATCAAGAGGGCATATTTGTTGGTTATGCTATAAACTGTCGCTCTTACCGTGTCCTCAACAAGTCCAATGGACTCATTGAGGAGACATGTAACATGGAGTTTGATGAAAATAATGTCTCCCAAGTGGATCAAAGTGGTATTGTGATTTAGGTGATGAAATTCCTCCCCAAACCATAAGAAGAATGGGTGTGGGACACTTCCTACCCGTTGAGGAACCCCTTGTGGCCGAAGGAGAAGGACAATGTTCCAATCAATTGGAACCATCACTAACCCAAGACCCACACGCTTTTGAAGAAAAAAGAGAAGGCCCTCAATCAAGTGAACAAGATCAAGGGCAAGATCAACCTCATGGTATTGGCACCAAGTGATGCCTAAGGTCAAGTTCACACCCCCGAGCAAGCTCAAGATCAAGATCATGTTCAAGATCAAGAGCAATCTCATGATGATGCTGAAAGTCATCAAGATGATGCTCCTCCACCATCCCAAAACGGTGCTCTACAACCTTCAATGGAGGAGATCTTAGAAATACGAGCTGCCAAGATTGCTGCCTGCTACCTCGTGAGCATGCGTTAGTTTTCCCTTGAAGAGGAAATGGGGATGCAGCTAAGTGGATAAGTATTTCCCTCTGTTGTTGAGAACCAAGGTATCAATCCAGTAGGAGGAACGAGCAAGTCACCAATGGATGCGCCTACACAAACAATCAAACTCTTGCACCCAACTCTATAAAGGGGTTGTCAATCCCTTCACGTTTTTTGCAAGGATTAGATTTGATAGAGATAGATGTAACGAGTGCGGAAAGTAAAAGGTAAATAAATTGCAGCAAGGTATAAATCTAAAAATATATGATGGAAAATAGACCCGGGGGCCATAGGTTTCATTAGATGCTTCTCTCTTGAAGGCAAATATCATTATGGGTGAACAAATTACTATCAAGCAATTGATAGAAAAGCGAATAATCATGTAGTTATCCAAGGCAATGATCATTCATATAGGCATCACGTCCGTGAGAAGTAGACCGAAACGATTCTGCATCTACTACTATTACTCCACACATCGACCGACTCTTGCCTGCATCTAGAGTATTAAGTTCATGAAGAATAGAGTAACGCATTAAGAAAGATGACATGATGTAGAGGGATAAACTCAAGCAATATGATGAAAACCCCATCTTGTTACCCTTGATGGCAACAATAAAATACATGCCTCACTACCCCTACTATGTCACTAGGTGAGGACACTGCAAGATTGAACCCAAAACCAAACACTTCTCCCATTGCAAGAATTACCAATCTAGTTGGCCAAACCAAACCAATAACTTGAAGATACTTGCAAGGATATGAAATCATTCATATAAGAAATCAGAGGAGATTCAAATAAGATTCAAGGATAATCTGAACATAACTCACAATTCATAGGATCTTGACAAACACACCACAAAAGAGGATTACATCGGATAGATCTCCTTGAAGATCATGAAGAATATGGTATTGAAGATCAAAGAGAGAGAAGAAGCCATCTACCTAATAGTTATGGACCCATAGGTCTGTGGTGGACTACTCACGCATCACCAGAGGGGCAATGGAGTTGATGTAGATGCCCTCCATGATCGAAACCCCCTTTGGCAGATTACCGGAAAAGGCTCCAAGATTGGATCTCTCGGGAACGGAGGCTTTCGGCGGTGGAAAAGTATTTGCGTGGCTCTTTTTGATGTTGCGGGAATATTTGGGTATTTATAGGCCAAAGAATAGGGTTAGGAGACCTGCTAGGAGGCGAAAAGCCTGCTAGGCGCGTCCAAGGGGGCCGCGCCTAGCAGGCTTGGGGCGCCCTGGTACCTCCCCTAGCATGCACTCCAAGCTTGGATGACTTGTTTCCTTCCAGAAAAATTCCTATCGAAGGTTTTATTCTGTTTGGACTCCATTTAATATTCCATATCTGCAAAACTCAAAAACAAGGAAAAAATAGAAACTGGCACTTGGCTTAGAATAATAGGTTAGTCCCAAAAATAATATAAAATAGCATATTAATGCATATAAAACATTCAAAACAGATAATATAATAGCATGCCATCATCAAAAACTATAGATACGTTGGAGACGTATCTGCATCCCCAAGCTTAATTCCTTCTCGTCCTTGAGTAGGTAAATGATAAAAACAGAATTTTTGATGTGGAGTGCTACCTAACATATTGATCCAAGTAATTTTTTTTATTGTGGCATGAATATTCAGATCCGTATGACTCAAAACAAAAGGTTAATATTAATATATAGACAATAACATTTCAAGCATACTAGCAAAGCAATTGTATCTCTTCAAAATATAATGGCAAAAGAAAGTTATCCCTAGAATATCATATGGTCTGGCTATGCTCCATCTTCCCCACACAAAGTATTTGTATCATGCACAACCCCGATGAAAAGTCAAGCAATTGTTTTCACACCTTTATTTTCTCAAACTTTTTCAACTCTCACGCAATACATGAGCGCGAGCCATGTATATAACACTATAGGTGGAATAGAATATGGTGGAGGTTGTCAAGGAAAGGGAGAATATAGTCTCACATCAACTAGGCATATCAATGGGCTATGGAGATGCCCATCAATAGATATCAATGTGAGTGAGTAGGGATTGCCATGCAACAAATGCACTAGAGCTATAAGTGTATGAAAGCTCAAAAGGAAACTAAGTGGATGTGCATCATGAAGAAAAATTCCACTAGCTATATGAAAGTGACAAAATACGAGACTCCCCATCATGAAGATCATGGTGCTACTTTGAAGCACAAGTGTGGCAAAAGGTAGTAGCAATGTCCCTTCTCTCTTTTCTCTCATTTTTTTGTGTGGGCATCTAAGGCCTCTTTTATTCATTTTTTATTTGGGCTTCGCTGGCCTCTTTCATTTTTCATAAAGTCTGGAATCTCATCCCCATTTGTGAGGGAATCATAGATTCCATCATCCTTTTCTCACATGGGACATGCTCTAATAATGATAATCACCACACTTTTACTTACTTACAACTCAAGAGAAAATTACAACTCGATACCTATGACAAAATATGACTCTATATGCAATATGGAATTGATGGTGCATGTCATAAAAGGAAATGGTGGAATTTGCATGGCAATATATCTCGGAATGGCTATGGAAATAACATAATAGGTAGGTATGGTGGCTGTTTTGAGGAAGGATATATGGTGGATGTTTTGAGGAAGGTATATGGTGGCTGTTTTGAGGAAGGTATACGGTATACCGACGAGATTTGCGCGGTAAATAGAGAGGCTAGCAAAAGTGGAAGGGTGAGAGTGCGTATAATCCATGGACTCAATTAGTCATAAAGAACTCACATACTTATTGCAAAAGTCTATTAGTCATTTAAGCAAAGCATTAAATGCATGCTCCTAGGGGGGAAGTTGGTAGGAGTTAACCATCGCGCGCCCCCGATCCTCACACAAAGGCCGACAATCTATAAATAAGTCATGCTCCAACTTCCTTACATAGCGGTTCACCATATGTGCTTGCTACGGGAATCACAAACCTTTACACAAGTATTTTTACTTAATCACAATTTACTTCCTAACATGTCTCTTAACATTACCATCTTTATATCTCAAAACTTTATGCAAGGAATCACACTTCTCATAAATACTCAATGCACTTAATATGGAAGTTTTTATTATATCCCTTTTGGCTGCTTATCATATTAGGACTAAATTCATAACCTAGAAAATTTACCATGCTGTTTAAGAAACTCTCAAAATAATATAAGTGAGGTACGAGAGTTCAAGTATTTTTATAAAACACAAACACCACCGTGCTCTAAAAGATATAAGTGAAGCATATAGAGCAAAATTTCCCAACTCAAAAGATATAAGTGAAGCACATAGAGTATTCTAATAAATTCATGATTCAGCGTGTCTATCTCAAAATATGTGTGCAGAAAGGATGATTGTGGCAAACTAACAAGTAAAGACTCATATCACACAAGACGCTCCAAGCAAAACACATATTATATGGTGAATAAAAATATAGCCTCAAGTAAATTTACCGATGGATTGAAGACGAAAGAGGGGATGCCTTCCCATGCATCCCCAAGCTTAGGCTCTTTGGCATCCTTGAATATGACATGGGGTGCCTTGGAAATCCCCAAGCTTAGGATCTTGCCACTCCTTATTCCATAATCCATCAAATCTTTACCCAAAACTTGAAAACTTCACAACACAAAACTTAACAGAAAACTCGTGAGATCCGTTACTATAAGAAAATAAATCACCACTTTAGGTACTGTTGTGAACTCATTATTTATTTATATTTGTGTTATACCTACTGTAGTCTAACTTCTCCATGGCTCATACCACATGATACTGTTCGAAAACGTTGCATGGGAAACAAAAAAATTCCTACGCACACGCAAGATCTATGCATGGTGATGAGCATCTACAAGAGGGAGAGTGGATCTACATAACCTTATAGATCGCTAAGCAAAAGCGTTAAGAAACGTGGTTGATGTAGTCGAACGTCTTCTCGTTCCAAATCGCTGAGCATCCCGTGATCCCATCACGATCCATCTCGCGATCCAGTCATGATCCGTCCCGCGATCCCATCATGATTCGTCTCGCGATATTGATCACGGTCCTCCGATCTAGCGCCGAACGGACAACATCTCCGCGTTCAACACATGTATAGCTAGATGACGTCCTCGCCTTCTTGATCTAGCAAGAGGAGCGAAGTAGTAGATGAGTTCCGGCAGCACGACGACGTGGTGACGGTGTTGGTGAAGAACAATATCCGCAGGGCTTTGCCAAACACTACAGAAACTATGACGGAGGATAAACTAGAGGGACGGTGTTGTCGGCACACGGCTTAGGGTTTCTTGATGTGTTCTAGGTGCTAGCACCGCCCCTTTATTTATATGCTGAGCCCTGGGATCGAAACTTGGAGAAAAATCCTCCTCAAGGTCGGTTTGCCCGCAAGGCAAGAGACCTCTTCGGACTCCAGGACTAGACGGCAAGGTCCTTGGTGTCTGGCCTCTGGCCTCCTCAAAACACCTTTTGCACCTTCCTAAAGCCTCATGGGCTTTACCCCTTGGCCCAAATAAAGTGTTCTTCTACCCCGAACATTTCCGGAAATATCCGAAACTATTCCGGTGAATTCCGGAACCCTTCCAGGGACCAAACACTATTATCCCATATATCAATCTTTACCTCCAGACTATTCCGAAGCTCCTCGTCATGTCCGGGATCTCATCCGGGACTCCGAACAACTTTCGGTCACCAACATAATAACTCAACTATACCTATATCGTCACCAAACGTTAAGTGTGTAGACCCTGCGGGTTCGAGAACTATGCAGACATGACCGAGACACCTCTACGTTCAATAACCAATAGCGGGACCTGGATGACCACATTGGTTCCTACATATTCTACGAAAATCTTTATCGGTTGAACCTCTATGTCAAGGATTCAATTAATCCCATATAATGTTCCCTTTGTTCTTCGGTATGTTACTTGCCCGAGATTCGATCGTCAGTATCTCTATACCTACTTCAATCTCGTTACCCGCAAGTCTCTTTACTAATTCCGCGATACAAGATCCCGTGGCTAACACTTAGTCACATTGCTTGCAAGGCTTATTGTAATGTTGTATTATCGAGTGGGCCTTAAGATACCTCTCCGTCACATGGAGCAACAAATCCCAATCTTGATCCATGCCAACCCAACAGACACCCTCGGAGATACCTGTAGAGCACCTTTATAGTCACTCAGTTACGTTGCGACGTTTGATACACACAAGGTACTCCTCCGGTGTCAGTGAGTTGCATTATCTCATGGTCATAGGAACATATACTTGACATGCAGAAAACTGTAGCAATAAACTGACACGATCATATTCTACGTTTATAGTTTGGGTCTTTTCCATCACATCATTCTCCTAATGATGTGATCCCATTATCAAATAACATCTCATGTTCGTGGCTAGGAAACCTTAACCATCTTTAATCAACGAGCTAGTCTACTAGAGGCATACTAGGTACACAGTGTTGTCTATATACCCACACATGTATTTAGTTTCTAATCAATACAATTATAGCATGGATAATAAACGATTATCACGAAAAAGGAAATATAATAATAACCAATTTATTATTGCCTCTAGGGCATATTTCCAAGAGTCTCCCACTTGCACTAGAGTCAATAATCTAGTTCACATCACCATGTGATTTACATTGTTGTGAATCTAACACCCAATTAGCATTAGGGTTCGATCATGCTTTGCATGTGAGAGAGGTCTTTAGTCAAGGGTCTGCGACATTCAGATCCGTGTGTACTTTGCAAATTTCTGTGTCATACTGTAGACACTTCGACCACACTCCACTTGGAACTATTCCAAATGGCTTCTCCACTATACTTATCCGGACTGCTACTCAGAGTCCTTCGGATTGGTGCTAATGCTTGCATCGACGTAACCCTTTATGACGAACTCTTTATCACCTCCATAATCAAGAAATATTTCCTTAGTCCAATAGTTACTAAGGATAATTTTGACCGTTATCCAGTGATCCACTCTTGGATCACTCTTGTACCCCTTGACAGACTCATGGCAAGGCACACACAGGTGCGGTACACAACATGGCATACTATATAGAGCCTATGGATAAAGCATAGGGTACGACCTTCGTCCTTTCTCTTTCTTCTGCCGTGGTCGAGCTTTGAGTCTCACTCAACTCCACACCTTGCAAACTAGGCAAGAACTCCTTCTTTGACTGATCCATTTTGAACTCTTTCAAAATCTTGTCTAGGTATGTACTCATTGAAAGTCTCATCAAGCATCTTGATCTATCTCTATAGATCTTGATGCCCAATAATTATGTAGCTTCATCCAGCTCTTCCTTTGAAAACCCTTTTTCAAACAACCGTTTATGCTTTCCAGAAATTCTACATCATTTTTGATAAATAATATGTCAACCACATATAGTTATTAGAAATTTTATAGTGCTCCCACTCACTTTATTGTAATACTAGTTTCTCATAAACTTCATATAGACTCAATAACTTTGATCACCTCATCAAAGCGTATATTCCAACTCCGAGATGCTCGCTCCAGCCAATAGAAGGATCACTGGAGCTTGCACACCTTTCAGCATCCTTAGGACTGACAAAACCTTCTGGTTGTATCTCATACAACCTTTCCTCAAGGAAGGAAATGATGTTTTGACATCCATCTGCCAGATTAATTGAAAAACACAACAATTGCTAACATAATTCGAACAAACATTAGCATTGCTACGAGTGAGAAAGTCTCATCGCAGTCAACTCCTTGAACTTGTCATAAATTTCTTTGCGACAAGTCAAGCTTTATAAATGGTGACATTTATCATGAGCGCATGTCTTCATCTTAGAGGTCCATTTGTATTCAACGACCCGTCGTTCAACGGGAAAGTATACCAAAGTCCCTATTTGGTTTTCATACATGGATCCTTTATCGTATTTCATGGCCTCTAACCATTTGTTGGAATCGAGGCCCATCATCGCTTCCTCATAGTTCGTAGACTCATTGTTGTCTAACTACATGATTTCCAAGACATGATCACCGTACCACTCAGGTGAAGTACGTATCCTTGTCAACCTACGAGGTTTGACAATAACTTGATCTGAAGCTTCATGATCATCATCATTATCTTCCTCTTCAACTGACGTAGGCTCCACAGAAACATCTTTCTACGCTGCGCTAGTCTCTGGTTGAAACAAAGGTTCAACAACCTCATCAAGTTCTATCTTCCTCCCACTCAATTCTTTCGAGAGAAAATCTTTCTCGAGAAAGGACCCGTTTTCAGCAACAAACACTTTTGCACTTAGATTTGAGATAGAAGGTATACCCAACTGTTCTTAGGGTATTCTATGAAGATGCACTTTTCCACTTTGGGTTCGAGCTTGTCAGACATAAGTATCATATTCCCAAACTCTGAGAAATGACAGCTTAGGTTTTTGCCAAACCATATGGTGTCATCTCAACGGATTTAGATGGTTCCCTATTTAAAGTGAATGTAGTTGTCTCTAATGCATAACCCCAAATCGATAGTGGCAAAACGATAAGAGACATCATAGTTCGCACCATATCCAATAGAGCACGACTACGATGTTCGGACACAGCATCACACTATGGTGTTCCAGGTGGCGTGAGTTGTGAAACAACTTTCACATTGTCTAAAGTTGTATGCCAAACTCATAACTCAGATATTCACCTGCACGATCATATCATAGACATTTTTATCTTCTTGCCACAATGATCTTAAACTTCACTCTGAATTGTTTGAACTTTTCAAACGTTTCAGACATGTGTTTCATTAAGTAAATATACTCAAATCATCAGTGTAGGTAAGAAAATAACAATATCCACTGCATGCTACAACACTCATTGGACCACATACATCAACATGTATTATTTCCAATAAGTTACTAGCCCGCTCCATCATACTGAAAACGGGGTCGTTAGTCATCTTGGCCATGAGGCATGGTCCGCATGTCTCAACCGATTCAAAATCGGACGAGTCCAAAGATCCATCAGCATGGAGTTTCTTCATGCGCTTTACACCAATATGACATCTAGGGGCAGTGCCACAAGTATGTGGTATTATCATTATTAACTTTGTATCCTTTGGAATCTATGTTATGAACATGTGTATTACTACGATCAAGATTTAACAAACCATTCTCATTGGGTGCATGACCATTGAAGTTTTTTTTCATGTCAACGGAATAACCATTATTGTCTAACTTAAATGAATAACCGTATTGCAATAAACATGATCTAACCATGTTCATGCTTAATGCAAACACCAAATAACATTTTATTTAGGTTCGTCACTAATCCCGAAGGTAGAGAGAGCGTGTGATGTTGATCACATCAACCTTAGAAACATTTCCAACACACATTGTCACCTCACCCTTAGCTAGTCTCCATTTATTCCGTAGCTTTTATTTCGAGTTACTAACATTTAGCAACCGAACCAGTATCCAATACCCAGGTGCTACTAGGAGCACTAGCAAGGTACACATCAATAACACGCATATCAAATATACTTCTGTCGACGTTGTCAGCCTTCTTATCTACCAAGTATATAGGGTTGTTCCGCTTCAGCGACCGCTCTCCTCATAATAGAAGCACTTAGTCTCGGGTTTGGGTTCAACGTTGGGTTGCTTCACTGGAGCAGCAACTGACTTGCCATCCATGAAGTTTCCCTCCTTACCCTTTCCCTTTTTGAAACTAGTGGTTGTACTAACCATCAACACTTGATGCTCCTTCTTGATACCTACCTTCGCGGTGTCAAACATCGTGAATAGCTTAGGGATCATCATTTCCATCCCTGGCATAATTATAGTTCATCGCCAAGTTCTAGTAGCTTAGTGAGAGTGACTTGGAGAACTATATCAATCACTATCTTATCTGGAAGATCAACTCCCACTCGATTCAAGCGATTGTAGCACCTAGACAATCTGAGCACATGCTCAATGATTGAGCTATTCTCCTTCATCTTGAAGGCAAAGAATCTTGTTGGAGATCTCATATCTCACAACACGGGCACGAGCCTGAGATCCCAATTTCAGCTGTTAGAACATCTCATATGTTCCGTGACATTCAAAACATTTTGGAGCCTCAATTCTAAGCCGTAATGCATGATGCACTGAACTATCAAGTAGTCATCGGCACGTGCTTGTCAGATGTTCAAAACATCTACAGACGATGCTAGAGGGGGTGGCGCATCGAGCGGTGCATTCAGGTCATAAGCATTCTATGCAGCAATGAGGACAATCCTCAGATCACGGACCCAGTCCACAATATTGCTACCATCATCTTTCAAATCTATTTCTCTAGGAACATATAAAAATTGAAGGGAGCTACAGCGTGAGCTAGTAATCTACAACATAATTTGCAAAGACACTACTGACTATGTTCATGATAATGAGTTCAATTAATCATATTACTTAAGAACTCCCACACAAATTGACATACCTCTGGTCATTCGAGTGTCACATGATCCAAATCCACCAACTCAAGTCCTATCATCACGTGAGTTGAGCTGGTTTCAATGGTGAACATCATCATGTTGATCATATCTACTATATGACTCATGTTCGACCTTTCGGTCTCTTGTGTTCCGAGGCCATGTCTGTACATGGTAGGCTCGTCAAGTTTAACCGAGTGTTCTGCACGTGCAACACTGGCTTGCATCCGTTGTATGTGAACGTAGAGTCTATCACACCCGATCATCACGTGGTGTCTCGACATGACGAACTTTCGCAACGGTGCACACTCGGGGAGAACACAATTTATCTTGAAATTTAAGTGAGGGATCACCTTATAATGCTACACTCGTCCTAAGCAAAACAAGGTGCATAAAAGGTTTAACATCACATGCAAATCATAAGTGACATGATATGGCCATGAACTTGTGCTTTTGATCTCCATCCTTAAAGCACCGGCATGATCTCCATCGTCACCGGCATGACACCATGATCTCCATCATCTTGATCTCCATCAACGTGTCACCATCGGGGTTGTCACGCCCACCATGCTTCTACTACTATTGCTACCGCTTAGCGATAAAGTAAAGCATTACATAGCGCTTAATGAGTGACACGTAGGTCATGCAATAATTAAAGACAACCCTATGGCTCCTGCCGGTTTCCGTACTCATCGACATGCAAGTCGTGATATTCTATACAACACATGATCATATCATACATCACATATATCTCATCATGTAATTGGCCATATCACATCTCAACATACCCTGCAAAAACAAGTTAGACGTCCTCTAATTGTTGTTGCAAGTTTTATGTGGATGCTACGGGTATCTAGCAAGAACAATTCTCACCTACGCAAAACTACAACGGTGATACATAAGTTGCCTTTCAACCTTATCGAGGACTGCCTTTGTTGAATCTGATCCAACTAAAGTAGGAGAAACAGACACCCACCAGCCATCTTTTTGCAACAAAGTTACACGTCACTCGATGGAACCGGTCTCTCGTAAGCATACGAGTAAGGTTGGTCCGGGCCGCTTCATGCCACAATACCCCTGAATCAAAACACGACCAAGGGAGGAAGCAATCTAAGCATCAACGCCCACAAACTCCTTTGTGTTCTACTCGAGATCTCATCTACACATAGACCTAGCTCATGATGCCAATGTTGGGAAACGTTGCATGGGAGACAAAAAATTTCCTACGCACATGCAAGATCTATCCATGGTGATGAGCATATACGGGAGGGAGAGTGGATCTACATACCCTTGTAGGTCGCTAAGCGGAAGCGTTAAGAAAAGTGGTTGATGTAGTCGAACGTTTTCGAGATCCAAATCGCTGTGCGTCCCGTGATCCCATCATGATCCATCTCGCAATCCAATCACGATCCATCACGCGATCCCGTCACGATCCGTCTCGCGATCTTGATCATGGTCCTTCTGATCTAGCTCCGAACGGACAACACCTCTGCGTTGAAGACACGTACAGCTTGATGATGTCCTCGCGTTCTTGATCCAGCAAGAGGGGCGAAGTAGTAGATGAGTTTTGACAGCACGACGACATGGTGACGGTGTTGGTGAAGAACAATCTCTGCGGGGCTTCACCAAGCACTGAGGAAACTATGACGGAGGATAAACTAGAGGGACGGGGTTGCCGGCACACGGCTTAGGGTTTCTTGATGTGTTCCAGGTGCTATCCCCGCCCCTTTATTTATATGTTGAGCCCTGGGGTCGAAACTTGGAGAAAATTCCTCCTCAAGGTCGGTTTGCTCGAAGTCAATAGCCCTCTTCGGACTCCAGGACCAGACGCCAAGGTCCTAGGCGTCTGGCCCCAAACGCTAGGGTCCCTGGCGTCTGGCCTCTAGCCTCCACAAAACACCTTTTGCACCTTCCTAAAGCCTCATGGGCTTTAACCCTTGGCCCAAATAAAGTGTTCTTGTACCCCGAACATTTCCGTAAACATCCGAAACTATTCCGGTGAATTTAGGAACCCTTCCAGAGACCAAACACTATTATTCCATATATCAATCTTTACCTCCAGACTATTCCGGAGCTCCTCGTCATGTCCGGGATCTCATCTAGGAATCCAAACAACTTTCGGTCACCAACATAATAACTCAACTATATTTATATCATCACCAAACGTTAAGTGTGTAGACCCTGTGGGTTCGAGAACTATGCAGACATGACCGAGACACCTCTACGGTCAATAAACAATAGCATCTTGTCAATTGCATCCTCATGAAGAGAACTACCCAGTTCATGATCTTGAACTTGTTGCAGTAATTCATGCTCTGATAGAGTGGTGGTAGTACCTTGTTGGTAATCGTTGCGAGATCTACATCGATCACCAAAGTATGAAGTACTTGTTTACTCAGTCAGATTTGAATCTCCGTGAACAGAGATGGATGGAGGGCATAGCAGATTACAATGTGGGAATTTCTTATACACTTGGCAAGGCTAATGTAATGGCTGATGCTTTGAGCCGCAAGTCATACTGCAAGCACCTACATGTCCATAAGGTTCATCCCCGTCTTCAAAAAGAATTTCGAAAGCTGAACCTCCATATTGTTCCTCAGGGTTATATCACTCCCCCTCCTGAAGGGCCCTACAAAATGAACCTCCACGTTGTTTCCCAGGGTTCTCCTAGTACCCTGGTTTCTAAACCAGATCTTGTGGTTGTCATCAACTGGATCCAGAAGTGTGACGATGAAGTTCAAAGGATTAAACGCGCTCTCGTAGAAGGTAAAACCTCATTCTTCACTATGGATGAGGATGGCACTTTATACTTCATAGGCCCCCTAGTGGTATCGAGTAAGGAGAAAAACCAGGGTATGACTCAGGATATCATGAAGGAAGCCCATGACACTCCGTTGTCTATTCATTCGGGTAGTACCAAGATGTTCCGAGACATCCGTCAAAGGTTCTGGTGGTCAAATATGAAACAAGACATTGCTCGCTATGTTTAGAATGCAACACTTGCCATCATATCAAAGCAGAACATCAGAAGCCTGCCGGAACTCCACAACCTATTACTATTCCTGAATGGAAATGGGATCATTTTGAGATGGACATCATCACCGGTTTTCCCAGGTCACAGAAGGGTAATGATGCTATTCCTGTCGTCATTGACCGGCTGCCCAAAGTTGCACATTTTCTGGCTGTCAAGGAAACTATTACCGCTAGTCAGCTAGTAGATCTTTACATGTCCAGAGTTGTTTCCCTCCATGGTATTCCATTGGCGGTTAGTTTAGACCATGGCAGTTTATTCACTTCGAGATTTTGGGCTATTTTCCACGAAGCTATGGGAACTCATGTGTCCTTCAGCACCGCTTTTCATCCTCAATCCTAGGGACAAATTGAAAGAGTCAATCAAATTCTCGAAGATATGGTTAGAGCTTGTGTCATTTCTTTTGGCAAGAAATGGGAGGAATCTCTCCCGTATGCCGAGTTCTCCTACAACAATAGCTATCAAGCTAGTTTGAAGATGGCTCCTTTTTAAGTATTATATGGACGTAGGTGTCGGACTCCTCTGAATTGGTCAGAAACCGGGGAACGTACACTTATCGGCCCGGATATTATCCAACATGCCGAGGATCAAGTCCACATTATTCATGCAAATCTGAAGGATGCTCAGTCTCGTCAAAAGAGTTAGTATGACTGTCATCACAAGGATGTGGTCCATCAACCTGGACAAAAGGCTTATCTTCGAGTCATGCCAATGAGAGGTACACACCATTTCGAGATCAAGGGCAAGCTGGCTCCTTGATATATTGGTCCTTTCACTGTTCTCGAAAGGCGTGGAAAAGTGGCATATCAACTGGAACTACCGCCAAACGTTTCTCAGGTCCACAAGGTGTTCCATGTGTCACAGCTTCGTTGCTGCTTCAAGGATCCTATCCAAGCAGTGGATCACGATATGCTTGAGTTGCAAAAAGACATTTCTTACGAAGAACAACCAGTCCGCATTCTTGATGAACCGAACATCGGACTCGTCAGAAGGTTACCGAGTTCTTCAAAGTGTAGTGGGCATATCATTCTGAAGATGAGGCCACTTGGGAACGCGAAGATCATCTTCGTGTCGAATACCCTAGGCTATTTCCATCTACTTCTTAATTCTCGGGACGAGAATTCTTGTTAGTAGGGGAGAATTGTGACACCCTGGATTTCTTCTACAGTGATCACTGTAATTAAGCTACAGTGATGGCCAGGATTATGCTAATGCTTTTACAAATCCATGTGGGATCACTCTTGAATGAAAGCTCAATTCAAATTCCACTTCAAAAGCCCATGGAATTTTTATGTGATAAAATAAAATTTGCAAATAGCATGAGAGAAATGTTGCACACTTGTTAAAGATATCAAAAGTAATGTTGTTAAGGAGAACAACATCACCTTGATGTTGGTGTGGACCCCACCATCAAAACAGACCCACTTTGCATTTTAAAAGTGCTATTTAATCATGTGGAATATTCAAACAATTTTGAAAAATGCTCAAACTTTGTGTGGCCCCTCCTAATATTGCAAGCTATTTGATGGGCCCTACTGCACATTTTTGCTAAAGGGATTAGAGGCTAAAAATAATTAAAACATAAATTACAAATAACGAAAACAAAAACAAAACAAAAAAGGAAACCCCTCCCCCCTGGGCGTCGGCCCAGCCTGGCCTCCCCAACCGGCCAGCCTACCAGGCCGGCCCACGCCGCCCCCCTTATCCCCCCACTGCTCAAACCCTAACTTCCTGACCGCCCACTCGCTCACCCACTCTCCCCGATCTCTCTCTCTCCCTCCCCCTCACTGCATCTGGATCGGGGGAACCAACCCCCCGACCCCGACGCCCCGCCGCCCCCCTCGACCCCCACCGCTGTGCCCCTCCCCGCCACCATCGCCGTCCTCCCCGAGTCCTCCCCGCCGGCGTCCTCGTGCCTGGACGCCCAGCCCCCGTACAGACGCGGTGAGCCCCGTCGGGTTCCTCCCTTCCACCTTCTCCTCTCCCCCTACGCCCACCACGGCAACAGGGCCGCCGCTACCCCGCGCCCCCACCTACCTGTAGACGACGCCATCGACATAGTCCGCACTCGCCGCGCACTGCCCCCGCACATTGCTCCCCGCGTCGACGGCCGCCCCGCCCCGGACGAGACCCCGCTCGCCTTCCCGCACGCGCACGCGCGCTCATCGGGCCCACCATCGGGGCCTCGCCCCCTCTCACCGGTCGTACCGGCCCTGGCCACCGGCGCCTTGTGCCCGGCATGCCCCTGCCCCCCAGTCTGCCCTGATTGGGATTAGTGGGGGATTAACCACCCCACTAGTCCCCCCCTGTGAATGACATGTGGGGCCCTGCCCCTGTTAAATAAATATATATATAAAAATAATAAAAATAAATAAATAAACATAATTAATTAATTAATTAATTAAATTTATTAATTCTGTTTCAATTAACTAATTAAGGTTAATTAACTTAATGAAATAATTAAATTAATTAATATGTTAATTAGGGCTAACACACATTGATAGGTGGGCCCCACTTAATTAGTTTAATTAAACCCCTCTGTGATTTATACAGAGTATGACAAGTGGGACCCAACAGTCAGTTTGACCAGTCAAATAGCACTGTTGACTACTAATGCAATGTTGACCTCATGCTGACGTCATAAATGCATTTTTCGAATTAATTTAAATATGTTAATACCAGAATATTAATAAAATTTTCAAAATTAATATAAAATAATCCATAACTGGGGTGAAAATAATTTATACATGGAAATTGGTCAGAAAAATACTACGAATCCGAATACGAAGTCCGTTCATCTGTCGCATGCTCCTAGCATAGCAAACATGGAAATGTTCCATCCGTTTCATTTGTCCGGTAGTAGCCCGAGACCCAGAAAATATCGTCAGATATTCTTGCGACCCGACTGCGATGTATACTACTGCGTTAGTGCATGCCTAGCCCTGCATATTGCCATGTCATGCATTGTGATCGCATCTGTTCTTTATATTTATTGTTTCTTCCCCCTCTTCTCTCCGGTAGACCCCGAGACTGAAGCTGCTGCTAGGTACGAGTACGCGGCCGACGACCAACCTTTTGCCGCAGAGCAGCAAGGCAAGCAACCCCCTTGAGCTTTCCGATATCGCCTTTTCCTTTCCCTCTTATTCTTGCATTAGATTTTTGCTACTGTATTAGTTAGCTCCTATTTTGAGACATAGCCTGTTTTTGATGAACTGCTACTATTCCTGTAATCATACCAACTGCTTATTATAGGTTGGTTAGTGAATCCCCAGTGACCCCCCTTAGTCCCAGTTGCCCCTGCTTCTTCATCGACGACTCGACGACTCAACGACCCGAAGACTCGGTCAACCGACTAACAAGCAAGGCCCCTCACCTCACCTCACTCCCCTTATTTGTATGAATCTATAGTGCTACTATCGAGTACCGAGGGTGACACCTCATGAAATACTCATGATGCTAGCCCTGTAGCGTAGCTAGTCGCTCATGGTTATCGAGTGTGATTCCTCCTTCACCATTCCTGACGATGTCTCTATCATGCAACCCCTCAAGTGTGGGACCCTCGAGGGTAATTCCTCTAAGTCCACCTTGACAACTACATCGGGCGGGGACCATTGAGGGTGATTCCTCAGTTCCCGCCTTGATGTTTTATACACACAGTTACTATGACCTGGTTACAAAAACATGTTGGTGATGGGTCAGCCCTGAGGGGTACCCACGGTTTGTTGAAGTTGAGGCGTGGACTGGCGAGAGAGGCCTTTGCCACACATCCTCGAGACGGGGCAACGGGACCACACTTTATGGGTCGCGCTTTCCCCGCATTAATAAAATGCTAATGGGTTGGGTACTTGATTTGAGTTATGTCATTGGCCTTAATACACACTAACCTTCACGTGGGAGAAGTTATGGGTACTCAGCGTCGTTGTATTAGCCGAAGCTCTTCGAACGTCAGCATTGGAGTGACGCGCGCCCGAGTGGTCTGCAACAACATCACTCTTGTTATAAGGGGTGCTAGGATTGACCTCGGCCGCCCTCACATCGTGCAGGAGTGCAAAGGGCGATTGTCCCATGACCCCTGCGTGCATAGGGTTTAGACCGATGGGCTAGCCTCTTCGTTGAGTCTAGGTGGGGCGACGACGTTTTGATATCCCGAGGTCAGGCATGACCCAGAAAAGTGTGTCCGACTGGAGGTGATTCAAGCGTGCGGGGATATGTGGTGCACCCCTGTAGGGATGATAATCTATTCGAATAGGCGTGTCCACGGTAATAGGACGATTTGGAGTTGTACCTTGACCTTATACAACTACAATTGTGACTCTAAATTGAAATGTTGGCTCTGGGATTGCTTCCTCACAGGGAGTCGAGGAAGAATCTCGGGGCGTGATTACTTAATAAAATTGCTACAACAATATGACTATATGTAAGTTACCAATCTACTCTCTTCTAATGTTGCAAGATGCTGAAGATGCTAGTCTTCAATAGGACTAGGCCTTCCCCTCATTCTTGCTTTCTGTAGTCAGTCCAGATATAACCCCACCCCTTGATAATGATGCATACTTAGCATAGTTCTGCTTTCAGTCTTGCGAGTACTTTGGATGAGTAGTCACCGCTGCTTTGCCTTCTCTTTCCCCCTCGATTCGATTCTACATTCAGGCAATGGAGCCCAGGAGATGGAGTACGCCGGAGATGACTACTACACCATCGCATGAGCCTACTAGTACGTGGAGGCGGCCCCCAACCAGCAGTAGGATAGGAGGTTCCCAGGCAGGAGGCCTCGCCTCTTTTGATCCATTGCTATGGTTGTGCTAGCCTTCTTAAGGCAAAACCTGTTTAACTTATGTCTGTACTCAGATATTATTTTCTTCCGCTGACTCGTGCTTGTCGAGCTTTGTATTCGAGCCCTCGAGGCCCCTGGCTTGTAATATGGAGTTGTATGAATTTAATTTGTGTCTAGAGTTGTGTTGTGATATTGATTAGTGAGTCCCTGATCTTGATCGTACGCATTGCGTGTATGTTTACCGTACGGTCGAAATTGGGGGCATCACATTAGAGTCCTCCGGATTGGTGCTAAAGCTTGCATCAACGTAACCCTTTACGACGAACTCTTTATCACCTCATAATCGAGAAATATTTCCTTAGTCCAATAGTTACTAAGGATAATTTTGACCGCTGTCCAGTGATCCACTCCTGGATCACTCTTTTACCCCTTGACAGACTCATGGCAAGGCACACATAGGTGCGGTACACATCATGGCATACTATATAGAGCCTATGGATAAAGCATAGGGGACGACCTTCGTCCTTTCTCTTTCTTCTGTCGTGGTTGAGCTTTGAGTCTCACTCAACTCCACACCTTACAAACCAGGCAAGAACTCCTTATTTGACTGATTCATTTTGAACCCTTTCAAAATCTTGTCTAGGTATGTACTCATTGAAAGTCTCATCAAGCATCTTGATCTATCTCTATAGATCTTGATGCCCAATAATTAGGTAGCTTCATCCAGGTCTTCCTTTGAAATACCATTTTCAAACAACCGTTCATGATTTCCAAAAATTCTACATCATTTCCAATAAATAATACGTCAACCACATATACTTATAATAAATTCTATATATACAACTCATAGATTCATCAAAATAGACAAAAAAACTCAAAGAAAACAGAATCTGTCAAAAACAGAACAGTCTGTAGCAATCTGGAAAGTTCGTATACTTATGTAACTCAAAGAATTCGGAAAAATTTGGATAACCTGGGAAATTTATATATCAATCTTTTGTAAAACTTTCAGATCAATTTGTCACTCTGAAAAAAATAGAAAATTCCTGGACTGAGTGCAAAAGTTTCTGTTTTTCAGCAAAATCAAATCAACAACTACCATAGATCACCCCAATGATTTTACTTGGATCAAACACTAATTAAAAAACAATAACAGAATTACTACAAAATTAATAATGTGGGAAACACTAAAAAACACAAGCAAAAACATAACACAAAAATAAACTTGGGTTGCCTCCCAAAAACTGCTATTCTTTAACGCCCCTAGCTAGGCAAAACACAATATATCTAGGTATTGTCATAATAGTAATAAGGGAGATTCATGCTCATCTCATACTCCCTTATTTCAGCATCTAATTTCCTTTGTGTCAAGAAAAAATAATCAAAAGGGCTGAATTTAATAGGATAGGAATCCTTAAGATCAAGTGCAGGAGGGATAGGTTCCTCCTTTGGCCCCTTATAGTGTGTAATCAATTCATCATTATAAGCTTTCCTTTGGGTAAAGTCCATAAGCGTTTTCGAATAATGAAATATAATCTGTTATTTTGTATAGAAAAATTATCATTGAGTTCAGAAATCTTATCAACCAAAACCTCGGTAGGGACCTTTTTTCGCAAATTTTCATTATAAGCAATTTGATCCAGAGATCGTAGTCTCATTATATCTTCTTGATTAAAAAGAATCTCCTCAATAGGGGGAAATCCACTATAAATTTTATAATGAGCAAAAATTTCACTAGCCTCTTTCATAATAAATCTAAACTCGTGGTCTAGGAATATAGTGGCGGCACGCTTAAGAGAAGAATGCTGAATATTAGAGGAACTCAAGAAAAATCATTTGTATGCAAGGGTGCATATGCAAGAATTGGCCTCTCAAGTTCACTTATTAACAAAGTTATAGCATCTGCAAGACTATTAGTTTTATTGAGAATGTAACCTCCTAATGTAGGAAGCATTCCCGCACAAGTGAAGAAACTTGAATAACGCCTTTTCCAATGATATTACCACTACCTATGTGGAACTTTTTTTGTATGAATGATAGTAGGTTATTTTTGAGGTTTATCATTAGCAAGGTCATCAAAATTTCCCTCAATATTATTACTATCTCTTTCATTGAAAGTTTCCCTAGATTCTGACATGGTGGCAAAGCAAGGAATACATCATGAAAGGCAAACGAAAGAAGGGCGAACAAAAAGGCAAATATTTTTGGTATTTTCTGAAAACCGTTTTAGAAGTGGGGGAGAGGAAAATGAGAGGCCAATGGAAAATAAATTAAATGCAAGAGATGAGTTTGTGATGGGTACTTGTTAGGCTTGATGTGTATCCTCCCCTGCAACAACGCGTAAAATCCTTCTTGCTACCTCTTGAGCATGCGTTGGTTGTCCCTTGAAGAGGAAAGGGTGATGCAGCGAAGTAGATAAGCATTTCCGTCAGTTGTTGAGAACCAAGGTATCAATCCAGTAGGAGGAACAAGCAAGTCACCAATGGATGCACCTACACAAACAATCAAACTCTTGCACCCAACGCTATAAAGGGATTGTCAATCCCTTCACGATTATTTGCCAGGATTAGATCCGATAGAGAAAGATGTAACGAGTGCGGAAAGTGAAAGGTAAATAAATTGCAGCAAGGTATAGATCTGAAACTATACGACGGAAAATAGACCTAGGGGCCATAGGTTTCACTAGAGGCTTCTCTCTTGAAGGCAAATATCATGGTGGGTAAATGATACGTCTCCAACGTATATATAATTTTTGATTGTTCCATGCTATTATATTATCTGCTTTGGATGTTTTATATGCTTTAATATGCTATTTTATATTATTTTTGGGACTAACCTATTAATCTAGATCCTAGTGTCAGTTTCTATTTTCCCCTTGCTTTTGAGAATTGCAGATAAGGAATATTAAACGGAGTCCAAACGGAATAAAATCTTCGAAATGAATTTTTCTGGACCGGAAGGAAACTAGGAGACTTGAGAACAAAGGCAGAAGAGCCACCATGGGGCCACAAGCCCTAGGGCGCGCCCAGGGGGGAAGGGCGCGCCCAATAGGCTTGTGGGCCCATGGCAGCACTCCCAACCCTAATCTCAGGCCTAGAAATTCCCAAATATTCCATCATTATCAAAGAGAGCCACAAAAACACTTTTCCACCACCAGAAGCCTCCGTTCCCAAGAGATCCAATCTTGGAGCCTTTTCCGGTAATCTGCTAGAGGGGGATTCGATCACGGAGGGCATCTCCATCAACTCCATTGCCACTCCGATGATGCGTGAGTAGTTCACCACATACCTTTGGGTCTATAGCTAGTAGCTAGATGGCTTCTTCTCTCTCTTTGTTCTTCAATACCATGGTCTTCATGATCTTCATGGAGATCTATCCGATGTACTACTCTTTTGCGGTGTGTTTGTCGAGATGCGATGAATTGTGGGTTTATGTTCGGATTATCCATGAATATTATTTGAGTCTTTCCTGAATTCTTATATGCATGATTTCATATCTTTGCAAGTCTCTTCAAGTTATTGGTTTGGTTTGGACAACTAGATTGGTAATTCTTGCAATGGGAGAAGTGCTTGGTTTTGGGTTCAATCTTGCGGTGTCCTCACCCACTAACATAGTAGGGGTAGCGAGGCACAAATTGTATTGTTGCCATCAAGGATAACAAGATGGGGTTTTCATCATATTGCTTGAGTTTATCCCTCTACATCATGTCATCTTACATAATGCATTACTCTGTTCTTCATGAACTTAATACTCTAGATGCAGGCAGTAGTCGGTCGATGTGTGGAGTAATAGTAGTAGATGCAGAATCGTTTTGGTATACTTGAGATGGACGTGATTCCTATATGCATAATCATTTCCTTGTATATCTTCATAATTATTCGCTTTTCTATCAATTGCTCGACAGTAATTTGTTCACCCATCGTAATACTTGCTATCATGAGAGAAGCCTCTAGTGAAACCTATGGCCCCCGGGTCTATTTTCCATCTTATACTTTCAGATCTATAAATCAAAAATACCAAAAATACTTTGCTGCATTATTTTTACCTTTTGTTTTACTTTCCATTTAAGCAATCTATCTCTATCAGATCTCATCCTTGCAAGTAACCTTAAAGGGATTGACAACCCCTTATAGCGTTGGTGCAAGAGTTTGATTCTGTGTGTAGGTACACATGCTGGGGAATTGCTTGTATCTCCTACTGGATTGATACCGTGGTTCTCAACTACTGAGGGAAATACTTATCTACGTTGCTGCATCACCCGTTCCTCTTCACGGAATCCAACGCATGCTCGAGAAGTAGCAAGAAGGATTTCTGGCGCTATTGCCGGGGAGATCTATATCAAGCCTACCAAGTACCCATCACAAACTCATCTCTTGAATTTACATTATTTGCCATTTGCCTTTCGTTTTCCTCTCCCCCACTTCTAAAACGATTTTTAGAAAATACCAAAAAGATTTGCCTTTTTATTCGCCCTTCTTTCGTTTGCTTTTTGCTTGCTTGTGTGCTTGATTGCTTGCTTTGTCACGATAACTCAAGAGAATACCAAGTTGTGTGACTTTTCCAATACTAATAATAATGATTTTATTAGTACTCCGATTGCTCCCGCCACTAGTGCGGAATCTTATGAAATTAATGCTGCTTTGCTAAATCTTCTATTAAAGAACAATTTTCCGGCCTTGCTAATGAAGATGCCGCATCCCATCTGAATACTTTCATTGAGTTGTGTGATATGCAGAATAATAAAGATGTGGATAATGATATTGTTAAATTGAAGCTATTCCCGTTCTCACTACGACATCGTGCTAAAACTTGGTTTTCATCTTTGCCTAAAAATAGTATCGATTCATGGAATAAGTGCAAAGATGCTTTTATTTCCAAGTACTTTCTGCCCACTAAAATCATCTCCCTTAGGAATGATATAATGAATTTAAGCAACTTGATCATGAGCATGTTGCACAATTTTGGGAAAGGATGAAACTTATGATTAGGAATTGCCCCGCGCATGGTTTGAGTTATGGATGACTATACAAATTTTCTATGCTGGATTGAATTTTGCTTCTAGAAATCTCTTAGATTCTACCGCGGGTGGTACTTTTATGGAAATAACATTAGGAGAAGCTACTAAACTCCTAGATAATATTATGGCAAATTACTCTGAATGGCACACCGAAAGATCTCCTACTAGTAAAAAAGTGCATGCTATTGAAGAGATTAATACTTTGAGTGAAAAGATGGATGAATTGATGAAATTGTTTGCTAGTAAGAGTGCTCCTATTAATCCGAATGATATGCCTTTGTCTTCTTTGATTGGAAATAATAATGAACCTATGGATGTGAATTTTGTTGGTAGGAACAATTTTGGTAATAACGCTTATAGAGGTAATTTCAATGGTAGGCCGTTTCCTAGTAATTCCTCTAATAATTACGGTAATTCCTATAGAAATTCTTATGGAAATTATAATAAAATTCCCTATTATCTTGAGAATAATAGTAAAGAATTCATTAGTATGCAAAAAGGATTCAATGCTATGATTGCAGAAAAATTGCTCAAGATTGATGATTTGTCTAGGAACGTAGATATAATTTCTCTTGAGAATGATTCTTTAAAAATTATATATATTCCACCCAAGCATGATATTAATTAGTCTTTAAAATCCATGAGAATTTCTATTGAAGAGTGTAAGGAAAGAACCGCTAGAATACGTGCTAAGCGTGAATGGCTTGAAAAAGTGCGTTCTCGTGATAATACTGATGAAGATCTTAAAGTGATTGATGTGACTCCTATTGAATCTTTTTTTTCCAATGTTAATATTGATAAGGATGGGACTGGAGATGATTCAACTTTAGTTAAAATGTGTCCCAATGATTCGGAGTTTATATATCTTGATGCTAAGATTGATAAAAGTGGGATTGAAGAGGTCAAACCTTTAAATAGCAATGAACCCACTCTTTTGGATTTCAAGGACTTTAATCATGATAGCTTCTATTTAATTGATTGTATTTCCTTGTTGCAATCCATGTTGAATTCTCCTCATGCTTATAATCAAAACAAAGCTTTTACTAAACATATTGTTGATGCTATGATGAAAGCATTTGAAGAAAAACTTGAGTTGGAAGTTTCCATACCTAGAAAGCTATATTATGAGTGGGAACCTACTATTAAGATTAATATTAAAGATTATGAGTGCCATGCTTTGTGTGATTTGGGTGCTAGCGTTTCCACGATTCCAAAAACTTTATGTGATGTGTTACTTTTCCGTGAATTTGATGATTGTTCGTTAAATTTGCATCTTAGGATTCCACTATAAAGAAACCTATGGGAAGAATGAATAATGTTTTTATTGTTGAAAATAGGAATTGTGTGCCCGTAGATTTCAGTGTTCTTGATATAGATTGCAATCCTACATGTCCTATTATTCTTGGTAGACCTTTCATTGGAACGATTGGCGCAATTATTGATACGAAGGAAGGGAATATTAGATTCCAATTTCCATTAAGGAAAGGAATGGAACACTTTACTAGAAATAAAATAAAATTACCTTATGAATATATCATGAGAGCTACTTATGGATTGCATACCAAAGATGACAATACCTAGATCTATTGCGTTTTGCCTAGCTAGGGGCATTAAACAATTGCGCTTATTAGGAGGCAACCCAATTTTATTTTTTCTTTCTGATTTTTTCTTCTGTTTCGGTGTGTTTTGCACATTATTACTTCTATAGTAATTGTGTTTTTGTGTTTTAATTAGTGTTTGGGCCAAGTATAACCTTTGGGGTGGTCTATGGTAGTTGTTGATTTGATCTTGCTGAAAAACAGAAACATTTGAATTGTCTATTTTTTTCAGAACGCCGAATTGATCTAAAAAATTACAAAATATTTTTATATAAATTTCCCTGATTTTCCTATTTTTTCAGAATTTTTAGAGTTCCATAAGTATTCTAAGTTTACAGATTTCTACAGACTGTTCTGTTTTTGACAAATTCTGTTTTCTTTGTGTTGTTTGCTTATTTTGATGTATCTATGGGTCGTATCAGGGGGTATGAGCCATGCAGAAGTTAGAATATAGTAGGTATTACGCAAATTAAACTACATAAGGAGTTCAGAACAGTACCTAAAAGTGGTGATTTATCTTTTTACACTAACGGATCTCATGAGTTTTCTGTTGAGTTTTGTGTTGTGAAGTTTTCAAGTTTTGGGTGAAGATTTGATGGACTATGGAATAAAGAGTGGCAAGAGCCTAAGCTTGGGGATGCCCAAGTCACCCCAAGTCATATTTAAGGATACCAAAAATCCTAGGCTTGGGGATGCCCCGGAAGGCATCCCCTCTTTCGACTTCAATCCATCGGTAAATTCACTTGAGGCTATATTTTTATTCACCACATGATATGTGTTTTGCTTGGAGCGTCTTGTATGATATGAGTATTTGCTTTTTATTTTGCCACAATCATCCTTGCTGCACACATCTTTTGAGAGAGACACGCTAAATCATGAATTTGTTAGAATACTCTATGTGCTTCACTTATATCTTTTGAGCCAGACAATGTTGCTCTAGTGCTCCACTTATATCTTTTTAGAGCATGGTGGTGTTATATTTTATAGAAATTATTGAACTCTCATTCCTCACTTATATTATTTTGAGCGTTTTCTTAAAACAGCATGGTAATTTGTTTAGGTTATGAATTTAGTCCTAATATAATGGGCATCCAAGAGGGATATAATAAAAAAACTTTCATATTAAGTGCATTGAATATTATGAGAAGTTTGATTACTTGCATGTAGTTTTGAGATAATAGATATGGTAATATGAGAGTCATGCTAGTGAGTAGTTGTGAATTGGAAGAGATACTTGTGTTAAAGTTGGTGATTCCCGTAGCATGCACGTATGGTGAACCGTTATGTAACAAAGTCGGAGCATGATTTGTTTAATGATTTTCAACCTTTGTGTGAGGGTCGGGAGCACGCGATGGTTAACTCCTACCAACCTATCCCCTAGGAGCATGCGTATAATGCTTTGTTTGATAACTAATAGACTTTTGAAATAAGTATGTGAGTTCTTTATGACTAATGTTGAGTCCATGGATTATACGCACTCTCACCCTTCCATCTTTGCTAACCTCTCTAGCACCGCGCAACTTTCGCCGGTACACCAAACCCTCCTTCCTCAAAATAGACAACATATATTCCTCAAAATATCGACCATACCTACCTATTATGGCATTTACATATCCATTCCGAGATATATTGCCATGCAACTTCCATCATGTAGTTTTTCATGACTTGCACCATCACTTCATATTGCATATAGAGTCATACTTTGTCGTAGGTATCGAGTTGTAACTTTCTTTTTGAGTTTTAAGTAAATAAAAGTGTGATTATTTTTCATTAATAGAGCATTGTCCCGTGACATAAAAGGATGATTGAAGCTATGACTCCCTCACAAGTTGGGATGAGTATTCGGACTTTACAAAAAAATAAAAGAGGCCAGCAAAGCCGAAACAAAAAAAGGAATAAAAGAGGCCAAAGAAGCCCACCAAAAAAAGGAAAAAAAAGAAAAAATGAGAGAAAGAGAGAAGGGACAATTGCTACTACCTTTTTCCACACTTGTGCTTCAAAGTAGCACCGTGATCTTCATGATAGAGAGTCTCCTATTTTATCACTTTCATATAACTGGTGGATATTTTTGCACGGCCACTTAGTTTTCTTTTTTGAGCTTTCATACACTTATAGCTCCAAGTGCATTTGTTGCATGGCAATCCCTACTCACTCACATTGATATCTATTGATGGGCATCTCCATAGCTCGTTGATACGCCTAGTTGATGTGAGACTATCTTCTCCTTCTTATCCTTGCACCTCCTCCATATTCTATTCCACCTATAATGCTATACCCATGGCTCACGCTCATGTATTGCATGAGAGTTGAAAAGGTTTGAGAACACCAAAAGTGTGAAACAATTGCTTGACTTGTTCATCGAGGTTGTGCATGATTTAGATACTTTGTGTGGGGAAGATGGGGCATAGCCAGGCCATATGATTTTGTAGGGATAACTTTATGAGGCCATGCTATTTCGAAAGGACACGACTGCCTTGTTGGTGTGCTCGAAGTATTACTGTTTTTATGTCAATATTAGACTAATGTTTTGAATATTATGGATCTGAATATTCATTGCACAATAAAGAATATTACACGGATAAATATGTTAGGTAGCATTCCACATAAAAAATTATGTTTTTATCATTTACCTACTCGAGGACGAGCGGGAATTAAGCTTGGGGATGCTAATACGTCTCCAACGTATCTATAACTTTTGATTGTTCCATGCTATTATATTATCTGTTTTGGATGTTTTATATGCATTAATATGATATTTTTTATTATTTTTGGGACTAACCAATTAATCTGGAGCCTAGTGCCAGTTTCTATTTTTTCCTTGTTTTTGAGAATTGCGATTCCAAACAGAATAAAATCTTCGGAATGAATTTTTCTGGAACGGAAGGAAACCAGAGACTTGAGAACCAAGGCAGAAGAGCCACCGTAGGGCCACAAGCCCTATGGGCTCACCCAAGGGGGTAGGGCGTGCCCATCAGGCTTGTGGGCCCATGGCAGCTCTCCCAACCCTAATCTTCGGCCTATAAGTTCCCAAATATTCCATCATTATCAAAGAGAGCCACGAAAACACTTTTCCGCCGCCAGAAGCCAACGTTCCCGATAGATCCAATCTTGGAGCCTTTTCCGGTAATATGCCATAGGGGGATTCAATCACGGAGGGCATCTACATCAACTCCATTGCCCCTCCGATGATGCGTGAGTAGGTCACAAGCCTGGTAGATGCGGCCACCCCCCGGCCGCGCCTGGCAGGCTTGCTGTCTCCTGGCAGGTCTCCTCACCCTATTATTCGTCCTATAAATACCCAAATATTCCCTAACACCAGAACAAGCCACGCAAATACTTTTCCGCTGCCGAAAGCCTCCGTTCCCGAGAGATCCAATCTTGGAGCCTTTTCCGGTAATCTGCCAGAGGGGGATTCGATCACGGAGGGCATCTACATTAACTCCATTGCCCCTCCGATGATGCGTGAGTAGTCCACCACAGACCTACGGGTCCATAGCTAGTAGCTAGATGGCTTCTTCTCTCTCTTTGTTCTTCAATACCATGTTCTGCATGATCTTCATGGAGATCTATCCGATGTAATACTCTTTTGCGGTGTGTTTGTCGAGATCCGATGAATTGTGGGTTTATGTTCAGATTATCCATGAATATTATTTGAGTCTTTCATGCATTATTATATGCATGATTTCATATCTTTGCAAGTCTCTTCAAGTTATTGGTTTGGTTTGGCCAACTAGATTGGTAATTCTTGCAATAGGAGAAGTGCTTAGTTTTGGGTTCAACCTTGCGGTGTCCTCACCCAGTGACAAAGTAGGGGTAGCAAGGCACGTACTGTATTGTTGCCATCAAGGATAACAAGATGGGGTTTTCATCATATTGCTTTAGTTTATCCCTCTACATCATGTCATCTTACCTAATGCGTTACTCTGTTCTTCATGAACTTAATACTCTAGATGTAGGCAGTAGTCGGTCGATGTGTGGAGTAATAGTAGTAGATGTAGAATCGTTTCGGTCTACTTGACACGGATGTGATGCCTATATGCATAACCATTGCCTTGGCTATCTTCATAATCATTCGCTTTTCTATCAGTTGCTCAAAAATAATTTGTTCACCCACCGTAATACTTGGTATTATGAGAGAAGCCTCTAGTGAAACCTATGGCCCCCGGGTCTATTTTCCATCTTATACTTTCAGATCTATAAACCAAAAATACCAAAAATACTTTGCTGTATTATTTTTACCTTTTGTTTTACTTTCCATTTAAGCAATCTATCTCTATCAAATCTCATCCTTGCAAGTAACCTTAAAGGGATTGACAACCCCTTTATAGCGTTGGGTGCAAGAGTTTGATTCTTTGTGTAGGTACACCTATTGGGGACTTGCTTGTATCTCCTATTGGATTGATACCTTGGTTCTAAACAACTGAGGGAAATACTTATCTACTTTGCTGCATCACATGTTCCTCTTCACGGAAACCAACACATGCTCGAGAAGTAGCAGTAAACAAATTACTGTCAAGAAATGGATAGAAAAGTGAACAATCATGTAGTTATCCAAGGCAATGATCATGCATATAGGCATCACGTCCGTGACAAGTAGATTGAAACGATTCTGCATCTACTACTATTACTCCACACATCGATTGACTCCTGCCTGCATCTAGAGTTTTAAGTTCATGAAGAACAGAGTAACGCATTAAGAAAGATGACATGATATAGAGGGATAAACTCAAGCAATATGATGAACACCTCATCTTGTTACACTTGATGGCAACAATCCAATACGTGCCTTGCTACCCCTACTATGTCACTGGGTGAGGACACCGCAAGATTGAACCCAAAACCAAGCACTTCTCCCATTGCAAGAATTACCAATCTAGTTGTCCAAACCAAACCAATAACTCGAAGATACTTACAAAGATATGAAATCATGCATATAAGAATTCAGGAAAGACTCAAATAATATTCATGGATAATCTGAACATAAACCCACAATTCATTGGATCTCGACAAACACACCGCAAAAGAGTATTACATCGGATAGATCTCCATGAAGATCATGAATAACATGGTATTGAATAACAAAGAGAGAGAAGAAGCCATCTAGCTACTAGCTATAGACCCGAAGGTCTATGGTGAACTACTCACGCATCCTCGGAGTGGCAATGGAGTTGATGTTGATGCCCTCCGTGATCGAATCCCCATGTGGCAGATTACCGGAAAGGCTCCAAGATTGGATCTCTTGGCAACGGAGGCTTCCGGTGGCGGAAAAATATTTGCGTGGCTCTTTTTGATGTTGCGGGAGTATTTGATTATTTATAGGCCAAAGAATAGGGTTAGGAGACCTACTAGGAGGCAACAAACCTGCTAGGCACGGCCAGGGGGGCCGTGCCTAGTAGGCTTGTTCCGCCCTGGCACCTCCCCTGACATGCACTCCAAGCTTGGATGACTTGTTTCCTTCCAGAAAAATTCTTTCCAAAGGTTTTTATTCCGTTTGGGCTCCGTTTAATATTCCATATCCGCAAAACTCAAAAACAAGGAAAAACAGAAACTAGCACTTGGCTCAAGATTAATAGGTTAGTCCCAAAAATAATATAAAATAGCATATTAAAGCATATAAAACATCCAAAACAGATAATATAATAGCATGTAATCATAAAAAATTATAGGTATGTTGGAGACGTATCACTGCCAAGCTTAAACATAAACAACATATTTTGAAGAACGTCACGGCAGTTTGAATAAAGGGGTAACAACTTGTAATAAATTAACAAACTTTTGTGAACATCACACGTTTGTTTCTTGCATTGAACCCCTTAAGGTACAATAAGCGCTCAAGGACACGGAATGGCTTGAAGCCATGCACGATGAACTCAACAACTTCGAGCACAACAAAGTGTGGCGGTTGGTGACAAGACCAAAGTAGAACCACAATGTCATTGGAACCAAATGGATCTTCAAGAACAAGCAAGGTGTGAACGGTGTCTTCGTTCGCAATAAGAAAAGATTGGTGGCACAAGGCTACAAACAAGTCGAGGGTATCAACTACGGTGAAACCTTTGCTCCCGTTGCATGTCTTGAATCTATTCGCATGTTGCTTGCATATGCTTATCGTCATGATTTTAAATTATATCAAATGGATGTGAGGTGTGCATTTCTTAATGGTCTACTCAAGGAGTTGGTATATGTCAAGCAACCTCTGGGGTTCAAGGATCCCATGTTCCCCAATCATATATTCATTCTTGATAAGGCTCTCTATGGCCTTAAACAAGCCCCACGTGTGTGGTATGAGTACCTTACTGAGATGTTGCAAGACCGCGGGTTTGTAATTGGGAAGATTGATCCCACTCTTTTCACATGCCAACTATATGTTGATGATATTATATTTGGTTCTCCTAACAAAGCTTTCAATAGTGAGTTTGCCGCACTAATGACCAAAGAATTTGAGATGTCTATGATGGGAGAGTTGAAGTTCTTCCTTGGATTCGAAGTCAAGCAACAAAGTCAAGGAACCTTCATCAACCAAGCTAAATATACTGAGGACATGCACAAAAGATTCAAGATGGATGAGCTCAATCCGCCCAAGGCCAAAACTCCTATGCCTCTCAAATGCTATCTTGATAGGGATCCCAATTGTAAAGCCATGGATCAAAAGGTATATCGCTCCATGATTGGATCCTTACTTTATCTTTGTGCATCTAGGCCGGATATTATGTTAAGTGTGGGAATTTGTGCATGTTTTCAATCCGCATCTAAGGAAAGCCACTTTGTGGCGATCAAGCGAATCTTTCAATATTTGGCTCATACCCCAAACTTTGGCTTATGGTAACCCAAAGGTTCTTCCTTTGATCTTATAGGATATTTGGACTCGTATTGGGCGGGAGACCGTGTGGAGAGGAAGTCAACTTCCGTAGGATGGCAATTCCTTGGTCGCTCTTTGGTAAGTTGGTCTTCAAAGAAACAAAATCGTGTTTCTCTCTCATTCATCGAGGTAGAGTATGTAGCTGTTGCAAGCTGTTGTGCACCGATTCTTTGGATGAGGCAAACTTTAAAGGATTATGGTGTCAATTGTGACAAATTTCCTCTTTACTGTCACAATGAAAGTGCGATAAGGATCTCCAACAACCCGGTTGAACATTGCAACACAAAGCATATTGAGATTCATCATCACTTCGTCTAGGAGCACATCAAGCATGGAGAGATTAATCTTATCCATCTCAACACTAATGAGCAACTTGCAGACATCTTCACGAAGCCATTGGATGAAGCAAGATTTTGCGAGTTAAGGCATGAGATAAATATCATTGATTCGAGCAATGTGGATTAAAAGTTTTCAAACCCCACCACACTCATCATAGTATCTTTCTTAGATGTAGGCATGGACATAGGTGGAGTGTTGTTCTCTCAATGAACTCTCCCTTCCCCTATTATGCACAAATCGATCAAATCTTTCACATTAGTCATTTTTTATGACACTTGTGCTTCAAAGACGAGTTTTGGTCATGTACCCAAGGTTAAAATCTTCGTGGTGCCATACCAATTGACTCAAACATAGGTGGCCTCGGCCATCGCCCCTCCTAGTGAGCCATTTATCATTGATCCTTGCTTATAGTGTGTTTCTCTTGGTTTTTATTCGCTCTTGCTAAGATGGATTACTTTCTAGGTGCGGGTATCCTCCAATGGTTGATCTTTCGTGTTTTCTATTTTTGAAACCATGGGACTTACCTCATGATATCTTTGTGTCGTGTCATTCCAAGCCTTCCCTATCCCACAAACGATCTAATTCCAATTATAAGCATATTGATCATGTCGGTGGTGTCTGTGGCCAGGGCGATACAACCGGTTTCCCTGGCGTTACAACCACTGAGTCGCCTATTGTACCACCACAACGGTACAACCGGTGTAGTTCTAGCGGTTCTACCACTAACTACTAGGTTTTACCTGATGCCCGCGATGGACGGGTACTTAAAAGGGGCCACGACGAAGGGGTATTCTTTTCCCCTCGTGCATGACCTCCTTTGCCGCCCTAGCCGTCGGCCACTGCCACCACTATGCCAGACTGCCCTTCGGCACCCTAGATCTACGGATTTCTCTCAGAATCCGCTCTGTGGAGGTCTCCTCCTCTCCGGCCTCTTCCCATGGATACCGGTAATGCACCACTCTTCTTTCCTTTAGGTGCTCTCTTTGGATCCTCCATTGTTAGGACATTGCTTGGTTTCCCGCGTTTTTAATCAAACACTACCATACCTCCAATTACTTGTGTTGCTTAGAACTTATTATATTAGGGTGTGGTTCGAATACGGATGTGTCGGTTCCCCACCAGTGTTGTGTTGTTTGTACAAGAGGTATGACCGCTTACATTTGTGGTACAACTGTTGCATCGGTACAACCGCTGGGGTGACTGGTTAAACCAGGTTCTTTGAATCTTGTACCACTATTTTATCTTCTCTACTTCACAAATAATATATTCCTCTGTTTGCGTACAATCCCCTCATATTTTCTGGGTTTTCTTGTGTGCTTCTCGTGTGTGTCTACAGGTGGCTCAGTTCTCGCTCTGCTCCTCGTAAGAATACCAAGAAACGAGCTCGCGGATGTAGGCTCATCAATGAGTCAGAAGAAGAGGAATTAGTGATCCCCACCAAACCAACTCGTAGTGAGAAGTCTTTGGACATGATAACCCACAAGTGTAGGAAATCACGACAGTCTTCACGGGTAGTATTTCACCCTAATTTATTGGTTCGACACAAGGGAAACCAAAGAGTATTTATTGGCCTTGACAGTTAAGTTGTCAATTCAACCGTACCTAGGATATCCCTGTGCAGCAAAGATTTAGCAACATGGAAAATAGTAGTAGCAATAGTAATAGTGATAATAGCAGTTTTGGCAGCAAGAGTAACAGTAGCAGTTTTATAGCAAGTGTGACAGTAGTAGCAATAGTAGTGACGTAGCAAGATTCAGTATATGAAAAGCGTAGGCACACTGATCGGTGATGGATAATGATTGATATGATATTTACCATGTAACATCTACACACTAGGGAGACATAGAATTAGCTCCAATTCATCAATATAATGTAGGCATGTATTCCGTATATAGTCATACGTGCTTGCAATAAGAACTTGCATGACATCTTTTGTCCTACCCTCCCGTGGTAGCAGGGTCCTCTTGGAGACTAAGGGATATTAAGGCCTCCTTTTAATAGAGAACCGGAACAAAGCATTAATACATGGTGAATACATGAACTTCTCAAACTACGACAATCACCGGAAAGAATCCCAATTATTGTCACCTTGGCGTATGCGAATGAAGACACGTAATAGGTGCATACAACTTGCAAGATAGGATCCAAATAAATCTTATATTCTTGAATAACATAATATGTTCAGATCTGAAAGCATGGCACTCGAGCCCTAGTGACAAGAATTAAGCATAGCAAAGTCATAGCAACATCAATCTCAGAACATAGTGGACACTAGGGATCAAGCCCTATCAAACTTAACTCGATTACATGATCAATCTCATCTAATCCCACCACCGTCCAGCAAGCCTACATAGGAATTACTCACTCCCGGTGGTGAGCATCATGGCGGTGTTGATGGAGAAGGGTTGGTGATGACGATGGTGACGTATCCCCCTCTCCAGAGCCCAAAACGGACTCCAGATCAGCTCTCTGGAGGAAGAACAGGAGGTGGCGGCGGCTCCGTCTCGTGAAACGTGATGAAATCTTCTCTTTTATTTATTTTTCTCATTGGATATGAATTTATAGGACTGAGAATAGGGTCGGAGGAGCCATAGGGGGCCCCACAAGCTATCTGGTCGTGCCCTAGTGGAGGGGGGCGACCACATGGCTTGTGCCCCCCCTGGCACTCCCTCTCGGGCAAGTCTTCGCTCCATAATTCCAACGAAAAATTCACAAAACATTTCGTCTGATTCCAAGAAATTTTATTTTTGCACAAAAATAACACCAAGGCAATTCTGCTGAAAACAACGTCAGTCCGGGTTAGTTCTATTGAAATAGCAAATTAGAGGTCAAAACCAGAGCAAAAGTGTTTGGAAAAGTAGATACATTTGAGACGTATCAACTCCCCCAAGCTTAACTCATTGCTTGTCCTCGAGCAATTCAGTTAACAAACTGAAAGTGATAAAGAAAACTTTTACAACATGTTTTGTTCTTGTTGCTGTATACATGCTTAGCTAGTGTTCAAGTTTTCAGCATAAATCATAAGTAGCCACATTCATGATAACCATCAAATATCTCATTTACTCATGGCAATATATAACTAACTAGCAAGCAATAGTAAGATATCTCACATGCCAACAATTTGTCAAAACAATCATGATATAATATGATGGCATGGTATTTCGCTAGCCCTTTCTGAGGCCGTAGAACATAAATGCAGAGCTCCTTTGAGAGTCAAGCAGTGACTAAACATTATAATTCAGAATTTGAAAAGATCCAGTCATGCTCACATCCAACATTAACTAGACTCAATGCATAAGAATAAAAATAGTGCTCTCTAGTCTGGTTATGTAAGTAAGAAGGTGATGAGTCAACATAAAAATAAATAGATAGGCCCTTCATAGAGGGAAGCATTGATACGCAGAGGTGCCAGAGCTCAGAGTTTAAAACAAGATTAGAATATAGTTTTGAGGTGGTGTACTTTTCTGGTAAACATTACAACAAAGGTTTTCAGTATCTTCCATGCTAAACTTATTATTGGCGGTTCCCAAACAGAATAGTAAAGTTTACTCCTATCCACCATCCATACACAAACCATGGATGACCAAATCCACGGATGCCTGCCAACATATCAACTGCCCCAAGGAGTTTTGTTTTATTAGTTTTTGATTAAACGGGACTGGGCATCCTTTTTACCAGCCTCTCCCGTGCAATGACAACAAATAAATGACCATCCCGAGAATAACTCACTTAACATGGAAGATATTGACCGCCTCGTTGCTCCATTAGTGGGATGAGTACACAAAATGGTAGTTTTATTTGAATATTTAGAGGTGGCACATACAAATTTACTTGGAACGGCATGGTAATAGCTCATGTAGGCAGGTATGGTGGACTCATGTGGAATAACTTAGTTTAAGGTTTTTGGATGCACAAGCAGCATTCCCGCTTATTACAGGTGAAGGCTAGAAGTAGATTGAGAGGCGGCCAGCTAGAGAGCAACACAGTCATAAACATGCATTTTGAATAATTAACATTGGGTGTATCATGAGTAGGATATGAACATTCTGAATTTAAACATCATGAAGGCTGCATTGATTTTCATTCAACTACATGTTTGCACATGGGCCAAGTCAAACTGCTCGAGTTACTCAGAGGGAAATACCCTACTACCATACCACATCATAACCATTTTGATGCATATTGACACTCAAGATAAATCATTATTAGCTCCTAGCTAATTAGGCATGGTTTAAGAAGCTATAATCTCTAATTGTCG